>JARQOD010000009.1:25963341-26020932 GCA_033576555.1 Oophaga sylvatica | reverse complement strand
CCCATGGACGGAATAGTACGTCATGGGCGATCAGCTGCGCTCCAGGGGGAGCGCAGCTGATCGCCGCCGGGTGTCAGCTGATTATCACAGCTGACACCTGTGACTGTGTGTCAGGAGCGGTCACGGACCGCTCCCGGCACATTAACCCCAGGCACACCGCGATCAAACATGATCGCGGTGTACCCGGGGCACAGGGGAGGATCGCGCAGGGTGGGGGCTCCCTGCGCGCCCCCCTGAGACCCTCAGAGCAGCGCGATGTGTCGCGCTGTTCCAAGGGTCCGTCCTCCCTCCAGGTCCCCGGATCTAAGATGGCGCCGGGGTCCTGCAGGGAGGCGGCTTCCTCAGTGCCTGCTGAGAGCAGGCACTGAGAAGCCCGCAGCACTGCCAGAGCGATCGCTGGTGTGACAGTGTGCTGTGCACACTGTCACACCAGCGATCTGATAAAATACAGTGATGTCCCACCCTGGGACAAAGTAAAAAAAAAAATAAAAATAAAAAGTGGTAAAAAAAAAATCATAAAAAAAAAAAAAATATTCCCCAATAAATTCATTCTTTCCTGTAAATAAAAAAAACAAAACAATAAAAGTACACATATTTGGTATCGCCGCGTCCGTAACGACCCCCCCTATAAAACTGTCCCACTAGTTAACCCCTTTAGTGAACCCCTTAAAAAAAAAAAAAGAAAACGAAGCATAAAATCAATGCTTTATCATCATACCGCTGAACAAAAAGTGGAATAACACGCGATAAAAAAGACCAATATAAATAAACATGGTACTGCTGAAAACGTCATCTTGTCCCGCAAAAAACGAGCCGTCATACAGCATCATCAGTGAAAAAATAAAAAGTTATAGCTCGCAGAATAAAGCGATGCAAAAATAATAATTTTTTATATAAAATTGTTTTCATTCTATAAAAGCGCCAAAACATAAAAAAAATGATATAAATAAGGTATTGCCGTAATCGTACTGACACGAAGAATAAAACTGCTTTATCAATTTTACCACACGCGGAACGGTACAAACGCGTCCCCCAAAAGAAATTCATGAATTGCTGATTTTTGTTCATTCTAACCTCCCAAAAATCGAAATAAAAAGCGATCAAAAAATGTCACGTGCTCAAAAATGGTACCAATAAAAACGTCAACTCGTCCCGCAAAAAATAAGACCTCACATGACTCTGTGGGCCAAAATATGCAAAAATTATAGCTCTCAAAATGTTGTGATGCAAAAAACTATTTTTGCAATAAAAAGCGTCTTTTAGCGTGACAGCTGCCAATCATAAAAACCCGCTATAAATAGTAAATCAAACCCCCCTTTATCACCCCCTTAGTTAGGGAAAAATAATAAAATTAAAAACATGTATTTATTTCCATTTTCCCATTACGGTTAGGGTTGCGGCTAAAGTTAGGGTTAGGGTTGGCGCTAACGTTAGGATTAGGATTAGGGTTGGGATTACGGTTAGGGGTGTGTTAGGGTTAGGTTTGTGGTTAGGGTTGGGACTAGGGTTAGGGGTGTGTTGGGGTTAGGGTTGGAGTTAGAATTGGAGGGTTTCTGCTGTTTAGGCACATCAGGGGCTCTCCAAATGTGACATGGCGTCTGATCTTAATTCCAGCCAATTCTGCGTTGAAAAAGTCAAACGGTGCTCCTTCACTTCTGAGCTCTGCCATGCGCCCAAACAGTAGTTTACTCCCACATATGGGGTGTCAGCGTACTCTGGACCACAAGAGTTATTGTGCAATTTGTCCTATTTCTCATGTTACCCTTGGGAAAATAAAAAACTGGGGGCGACAAAATCATTTTTGTAAAAAAAAAAAATATTTTTTGTTTTTACGGCTGTATGTTATAAAACTTCTGTGAAGCACTTGGGGCTTCATAGCGCTCACCACACTTCTAGATAAGTTCCTTGTGGGGTCTATTTTCCAAAATGGGGTCACTTGTGGGGGGTTTCCACTGTTTAGGCGCATCAGGGGCTCTCCAAATGCGACATGACGCCCCAGACCATTCCATCAAAGTCTGCAATCCAAAACGTCACTACTTCCCTTCCGAGCCTCGACGTGCGCCCATACAGTAGTTTACTCCCACATATTGGGTATCAGCATACTCAGGACAAATTGGACAACAACTTTTTGGGTCTAATTTCTCCTGTTACCCTTGTGAAAATAAAATATTGGGGGCGAAAAAATCATTTTTGTAAAAAAAAAAGATTTTTTATTTTACGGCTGTACGTTATAAACTTCTGTGAAGCACTTTGGGGTTCAAAGTGCTCACCACACATCTAGATAAGTTCCTTGAGGGGTCTAGTTTCCAAAATGGTGTAATTTGTGGGGGGTTTCCACTGTTTAGGCAGATCAGGAGCTCTCCAAACACGACATGGCATCCAGCCAATTCTGCGTTGAAAAAGTCAAACGGCGCTCCTTCCCTTCCAAACTCTGCCATGCACCCAAACAGTGGTTTACTCCCACATATGGGGTATCAGCGCACTCAGGACAAATTGCACAATAACTTTTGGAGTCTTGTTACCCTTGGGAAAATAAAAATTGGGGTGAAAAGATCAATTTTGTGGAAAAAATATGATTTTTTAATTTTACGGCTCTACGTTATAAACTTGTGTGAAGCACTTGGGGGTTAAAATTGCTCACCAAAGATCTAGATAAGTTCCTTAGGGGGTCTAGTTTCCCAAATAGGGTCACTTGTGGGGGGTTTCCACTGTTTAGGCACAGCAGGGGCTCTCCAAATGCAACATGGCGTCCAATCTCAATTCCAGCCAATTTTGGTTGGAAAAAGTCAAATGGTGCTCCTTCCATTCCGAGCTCTGCCATGCGCCCAAACAGTGGTTCCCCCCCACATATGGGATATCAGCGTACTCAGGACAAATTGGACAACAAATTTTGTGGTCCAATTTCTCCTGTTACCCTTGGGAAAATAAAAAATTAGTGACTAAGAGATAATTTTTGTGGGAAAAAAATAGGATTTTTTATTTTCATGCCCGGGCATTATAAACTTGTGTGAAGCACTTGGGGGTTCAAAGTGCTCACCAAAGATCTAGATAAGTTCCTTAGGGGGTCTAGTTTCCAAAATGGGGTCACTTGTGGGGGGTTTCCACTGTTTAGGCTCATCTGGGGCACTACAAACGGAACATGACCCCCATCAATGTTTGCATTCCAAAACGTTACTGCTTCCTTTCCAAGCCCTGCCGTGCGCCCAAACAGTTTCCCCCCCCCCACATATGGGGTATCAGCGTACTCAGGACAAATTGGACAACAACTTTTGGGGTCCAATTTCCTTGGGAAAAATCAAAAATTTGGGACTAAAAAATCATTTTTGTGGAATTTTTTTTTTTTTTCACACCCAGGCATTATAAACTTTTGTGAAACACTTTGGGGTTCAAAGTGCTCACAACAGATCTAGATAAGTTCCTTAGGGGGTCTAGTTTCCAAAATGGTGTCACTTGTGGGGGGTTTCCACTGTTTAGGCATATCAGGGGCTCTCCAAACACGACATGGCGTCCAATCTCAATTCCAGCCAATTTTAGTTTGAAAAAGTCAAACGGCGCTCCTTCCCTTACGAGCTCTGCCGTGTGCCAAAACAGTGGTTTTCCCCCACATATGGGGTATTGGCGTACTCAGGAGAAATTGCACAACAACTTTATCTGCCCATTTTCTCCTTTTACCCTTGTGAAAATAAAAAAAAGTTTGTAAAAGATAATTTTTGTGGCTAAAAAGTTAAATATTAATTTTTTCCTTCCACGTTGCTTCAGCTCCTGTGAAGCACCTGAAGGGTTAATAAACTTCTTGAATGTGGTTTTGAGTACCTTGAGGGGTGCAGTTTTTAGAATGGTGTCACTTTTGGGTATTTTCTGCCATATAGACCCCTCAAAGTGACTTCAAATGTGAGGTGGTCCCTAAAAAAATGGCTTTGTAAATTTTGTTGTAAAAATGAGAAATCACTGGTCAACTTTTAACCCTTATAATTTCCTAACAAAAAAAAATTTTGGTTCCAAAATTGTGCTGATGTTAGGTAGACATGTGGGAAATGTTATTTCTTAACTATTTTGTGTGACATATCTCTCTGTTTTAAGGGAAAAAAAATTCAAAGTTTGAAAATTGCAAAATTTTCAAAATTTTCGCCATATTTGCATTTTTTTCAAAAATAAACGTAAGGTATATTGAAGAAATTATACCACTAACATGAAGTACAATATGTCACGAGAAAACATTCTCAGAATCGCGAAGATCCGTTGAAGCGTTCCAGAGTTATAACCTCTTAAAGAGACAGTGGTCAGAATTGTAAAAATTGGCCCGGTCATTAATGTGCAAACCACCCTTGGGGTGAAGGGGTTAAAAAGCCATTTTTTGCACTATTTCTGCGGGACCACAGTGTCTCAACAGTGCGTCCCACATATTGCAAACCGCAACTGCATGTGATGACATAAACAACATAATCACTGCTACAGTTGAGTCTTTGTGAAATCTCAAAAACCTCACCAGTATTATTACATTTGATAGTTTTAGCCCCGTGATCTAGGATCCCACAGGTGCAACATTTTTTGGAGGTGCTTTTAAAAACTCTGGTTCCTTGAAAAACACCACTTGAAATTTGATCCGCACTTTTTTTTAATGTTTTTTGTTTTTGAATCCAACTGTTATTTTAATTTACTGGGGGCCACCAAATTTTTCAAAGTTTCCCCCCTTCTATATGTAATCCCTGGTTTATCAGGAAGATGTTTTCCCAAAACAGGGTCACGCTTCAAGATATACCAATATTTTGAAAGCACAGTTCTTATGACTTTATTTCCCCTATTGAATGTTGTCACAAAATTCAATTTCCATCGATCATCACTTTTTTCTTTATCAATAGTCAAATTATCCCCCTTCCTATTTTTTCCTTTTAAAAATTCCTCCTGTGTTTTTATCTGGTTATCCCTATATACACCCGTTATCAAATTTTTTGGATAACTTTTTCCTTAAATTTTCTTTTTAGAGTTTTAGACTGAGCTACATAATCAGATTCTCTCATACAATTCTTTATTATAAGAAAAAATTGGCTGTGGGGTATATTAACCTTCCACTTATTGTAATGTGCACTGTTGAAGTCTAAAAAGCCATTTGAATCCACCTTTTTGAAGTGGGTTTTTGTAATAACTTTTTTCCCACTATGGCTGATCTCTAGATCAAGAAACACCATTTTTTCTTTATTAATTTGTGATGTAAAGGTGATACCCCAGGTGTTATTATTGAGCTCCTTTATTAAATGTGCCGCTTCCTCCTCTGTCCCCTTCCATATAATAATCAGATCATCTATACAGCGCTTCTAAAGCCTTATTTTATCATTAAAAACAGGCTTAGAGAGTGACGGTGAGGACTAAAATCGCCCCATAAATAAGTTTGCGAAACTTGGCGTGACCCGAGTCCCCATTGCGGTGCCGAGCAACTGTAAGTACAGTACGCCTTCAAAATGAGCACGTTTTGTTCAAAAATGAATTTAGGACCCTTTAACAGAAAATCTCTTTGTTCAGGGAGCATCTCTGTCTTTGCTAAATAAAAACCCACCGCATTTATCCCCATTTCATGATCTATATTGGAATATAATTAATTTACATCTAACGAGATAAAGTAATAGTTATCTTCCCATTCAATATCCCTCAGTTCCTCGATTAATTGTGTGGAATCTCTCAAATATGAAGGAAGAGATTTTACTAAATCTTGTGAAAACAAGTCAATATAATGAGAAAGATGACAAGTCAAACACCCTATTCCTAATATGATCGGTCTACCAGGTGGTTTCTTATGCAATTTTGGTAAATGATAAAATAACAACATGGTTGGTGCTGGATTTGTTAAAAACTTTTTTTCTGTTTTATTAAGAATATTCTTCTCATAGGCTTCCTTGATCATATTGTGATAGTCCCTGACAAAGGATTGTGTAGGATCTTCTTTTAAAATTTTGTAATATCTCATATCAGACAATATGTTCAAAGCTTCCTCAATATAGTCAGATCTGTTTTGCAAACTACTCCCCCATTTTATCATTAAAAAAAGTACAGATCAAATTTCAAGTGGTGTTTTTCAAGGAACTGGAGTTTTTAAATGCACCTCCAAAAAATGAGGTCTTTGAGATTTCACAAAGACTTAACTGTAGCAGTGATTATGTTGTATATGTCATCACATGCAGTTGCTGTTTACAATATGTGCGACGCACTGTGCAGACACTGCGGTCCTGCATTAATGGTCACAGAAATAGAGCAAAAAACGGCTTTTTAAAACATAGTCTCTCAAGGCATCTGCTAATCAAACATAACAAAATTTTTAACATAAAAGTAACTCCGGTGGAACAGATACCCTCTGGTGTTGCAAATAGGAATGCTCTTTTAAACCGGAAAGAAACGTTTTGGATATATCGTCTGGGAACATTATATCCAAATGGATTGAATGATATCATAGAGAGAGTTTGAACGTTGTTTTTTTTTTCTTGTTTTTTTTCCTGCTTTTGTTTTTCTTCTTGCATCTATGTTGTCAAGGTTGGATCAATCAGTGGGTGTGTTCCTGAACTTGGTCCACACCCTAAATCAAGTGTCTGAGACTGGGATATAAGGTTTGCTACTTTATAGGTTTGTAACTGAATTTTATACTATTAGGATTTGTATTGTGTTTTTATGATACCTGATGAAGGATATATACTGTATCCAAAACGCGTTGTATCTCCTCTATTTTAACTTATCAAGTAAAAAAATATGAAATATCATCTTTGGATGTGAGTCCTGGGAAGCGCTGCCATTCATGGGCTGGATGTGCCTCTCTTGATCTTCTGCCTAGAGGCAGTCACTGCGCAGATAGAAAGTCTGAGTAGCAGAGTGTGAATGCTTGGGCGGTGTTGTACTCTGTCTCTGGATTACGAAGGCAAAATCTTCTAGATTAATCACACCTGGAAGAGCAAGAGCACGTGGTAGAGCATGGGGCCAGGACTCGCAACTACTGAAGCTGTTAGTACTCTCCTGTTAGGTTTTTTCTATTTTGCTGGTCACATGACCTTTTTTGCCTATTTAATCCTGCTCCGCCCTTCTTGCTTTGTTGGACTTCATTGTAATTTCTACCCTTAAGCTAGCCAGGTGCTTTGTTACCTTACTCAGTCAGTTTTGCTTGGTCTTCGGACCTCTATGTTCTATGTTGTTTGTTTGTCTTTTACTGCTACAACTTCTGTTAGGAGGTGTCCATCTTTCCCCCAGTCCCTAGCTCTTGTAGGGATCCCTTCCTCGCATCTATAGGTCTTCGTACAGACTAGCTGAGGACTTTAGCAGGTCTGATCGCAGGATCAGGTTCCCCGTTACATCGTAGGGATCTAGCTTAGTTCTATCATAGGGACAGATATCCCTTCTTTCCTTAGTGCTTGTAGCAGAACATAACAGTAAGTCCAGCCCAAAAATATCTCTAAGGAAAGATTTCCAGTTTCCATCATGGTGTCAGTTCAGGACTTGGCTCAACGCCTGCAGAGACTCTCTCTGGAGGTGGCCGAGCTCCAGCAACACGTGAGTAGCTGTTCTGGAGCACATTTCGTGGAGCTAAAGGTACGTTTGCCTGATTTATTTTTTGGTGAACAACAAGATTTTTTTTCTTTTAAAAATGCTTGCTTGTTGTATTTTTGTTTGAGACCCAGATCCTCTGGTGATGAATCACAGCGCATAGGGTTCATAATAATAATAATAATAATAATCTTTATTTTTATATAGCGCTAACAGATTCCGCAGCGCTTTACAGTTTTGCACACATTATCAACGCTGTCCCCAATGGGGCTCACAATCTAGATTCCCTATCAGTATGTTTTTGGAGTGTGGGAGGAAACCGGAGTACCCGGAGGAAACCCACGCAAACACGGGGAGAACATACAAACTCCTTGCAGATGTTGTCCTAGGTGGGATTCGAACCCAGGACTCCAGCGCTGCAAGGCTGTAGTGCTATCCACTGAGCCACCGTGCTGCCCGGATATCATAATGTCACTTTTGCGCAAAGAACCTCAGGAATGGGCCTTTTCTCTACAACCTAGTGATCCATGCTTTAGATCAGTGGATAGTTTTTTTTCTGCTTTGGGGTTATTGTATGATGATCCTGATCGTGTCTCATCAGCTGAGACAGAATTGAGACGTTTGAGGCAGGGATCAGGTAATGTGGAAAAATATTGTACTCACTTCCGTCGATGGTCTACTCAGGTGGGGTGGAACGATTCAGCTTTGAAAAGTTTGTTTCTTGCAGGGCTAGGTGAAAGGGTTAAAGATTTGCTGATTGCTTATCCCACACCTGGTAACTTGCAGGAGGCTATGCAATTAGCTATACGGGTGGATAGGAGACTGCGTGCAAGGGTTAACGAGAGTAAATCCTCTGCCATGTCAGCTCCAAGTCTTGAGAGGGTCTGTACTGACATTGGAGAGACGATGGAGATTGGAGCGATGGCACCCCGCTCTCAGGAAAAAGACCGCAGGTTTTCTGAAGGTTTGTGCTTTTATTGCGGCAAATCTGACCATTTCATTAAGAACTGTGTGCTTCGTATGAACAAAGAAAAAAAAAAGAGGTTAGTTCCGCCCGTGTAGCCTGTTTAAACACTAAGGGTGTCTTTCTTTCTGCCACTACTGCTGCTCAGGAAGAATTAATGGAATTTCGGGTATTTGTCGATTGTGGTTCTACTCTGAATGTGATTGATGGGGGATTCTTGGAAAAACTTAAATTAAAACCCAGACCTTTGTCATCCCCTATTGCCGTGGTTTCTGTTGATGGCTCTCCCTTGAAGAATGTTACTCACAAGGTCTGTGAATTTCCCCTCACTATTAATGGTGTTCACCAAGAGAATTTGGATTTAGTAGTATTGAATAATTTGCCTTCTCCGGTGGTTTTGGGGTTACCCTGGTTAAAATTGCACAATCCTGTATTGGATTGGTCTACCAATGAAATTAAGTCCTGGAGTCCTAAGTGTTATGACAAGTGTTGTAACGGGCATATTGCTGCTGTGGATAAAGGGGAATTACCTGTACCTATTCAGGATTTTTGGAAAGCTTTTTCTGAGAAGGAATCGCAGATTTTACCTCCCCATAGAGACTATGATTGTACTATTGAATTTGTCCCTGGAGCGACTCATCCTAAAAGTAGTTTATTTAATCATACTATTCCTGAGAGAAAGGCTTTGGAGGAATACATACAGACAAGCTTGGCCGCCGGTCACATTAGGCCTTCCAAGTCTCCTGTGGCTGTTGGATTTTTTTTTTGTTAAAAAGAAGGATGGCGGTTTACGTCCTTGTCTGGACTTTCGTGAGATTAATAAGATTACTGTACGCAATCCTTACCCACTGCCATTGATTCCTGATTTGTTTAACCAGTTAGTGGGGGCCAAGTGGTTCTCTAAAATTGATCTTCGGGGGGCATACAATTTGTTGCGCATGAAGGAGGGTGACGAATGGAAGACTGCTTTTAACACTCCTGTGGGTCATTTTGAGAATCTGGTTATGCCTTTTGGTCTTACCAATGCTCCTACATTTTTTCAGAATCTTATTAATGACATCCTTAGACCTTTGATCGGCAAAAATGTGGTTGTGTATTTGGATGACATTTTGATTTATTCGCCGGATCTGGAGTCTCATTGGCGGAGCGTACGTGAGGTATTACAGTTATTAATTGACAATTCACTTTTTGCTAAGCTAGAGAAATGTGAGTTCGCTGTACAGAGAATTAGTTTTTAGGGCTACATTATCTCCAGCGAAGGTTATGAGATGGACCCGGTGAAACTTCAAGCTGTACAGGAATGGCCTAGGCCTATTGGTTTGAAATCGTTACAGAGGTTTTTGGGTTTCGCCAATTATTATAGAAATTCATTAAAAATTTTTTTATTATTGTCAAACCACTGACCGATCTCACCAGGAAAGGTGCTAATGCGGTTCAGTGGACTACTGAGGCCATTGAAGCTTTTGTGTTTCTAAAGGAGAGGTTTAGCTCTGCTCCCATCCTTATGCAGCCTGATGTGACTAAACCGTTTTTGGTTGAGGTTGATGCTTCTTCTGTGGGGGTCGGCGCGGTGTTGTCTCAGGAAAACAGGGATGGAGTACATCTCTGTGCCTTTTTTTCAAAAAAATTTTCTGAGACTGAACTGAATTACGATATTGGTAATCGAGAATTGTTGGCTATTAAACTCGCATTTGAACACTGGCGTCATCTCTTGGAAGGTGCTGAATTTCCCGTTCAGGTTTTCACTGATCATAAAAATCTGATCTATCTTGATGCTGCCAAACGCTTGAATGCCCGTCAGGCTAGGTGGGCACTGTTTTTTCTCGCGGTTTAATTTTTCCGTTACTTACATCCCAGGTACTAAGAATGTTAAAGCCGATGCTTTGTCTCGCAGCTTTTCTTCCATGGTCGGTGCTGAGGAGGAGGAGAACATTTTACAAGAAGGGGTTGTGATTGCTGCTTTGGACTCTGTGTTGGAAGATGTGATTCTTAAAGCACAGGAGAATGCCCCATCTAACACTCCCCATGGGAGGTTGTTTGTGCCTGAGACTTTTAGGAGAGATTTGTTTGTTGAGTGTCATGAGTCTCGGTTGGCAGGTCATCCTGGAATCTCTGAGACCAAGAGACTTGTGGGTCGCAGTTTTTGGTGGCCTGGATGGCAGAAGGAAGTCATTAAGTGGGTGCATCAATGCACTGTGTGTGCTAGATCTAAGTCTTCACATACTCCTGCTGCGGGGTTGCTTTGCCCTCTGGAGGTTCCTAGTGCACCTTGGACACATTTGGCTACGGACTTTATTACTGACCTTCCCCCTCTGAGGGTTTCACTGTCATCTGGGTGGTCGTGGACCGTTTTAGCAAGATGTGTCACTTGGTTCCTTTCATCAAACTGCCCTGCGCTAAGACTCTCGCTAAGGCCTTTGTCAAGGAAATTGTCAGACTACATGGCGTTCCTACTGACATTGTTTCTGATAGGGGACCTCAGTTCGTGGCTCGTTTTTGGCGCGTCTTTTTGTGACAGGTTGGGAGTTCATTTGTTGTTTTCATCCGGATATCATCCTGAGTCTAATGGCCAGACAGAAAGGAAAAACCAGGATGTTGAGCAGTTCTTGCGTTGTTTTGTGGCAGACAATCAAGAGGGATGGTCTGAGTTTCTGCCACTTGCTGAATTTGCTCTTAACAACCATACATCCTCTTCTGCTGGTTGTTCGCCTTTTTTTTGTTGTACTGGGAGACATCCGTCGTTTGGGTCATTCTCCAAATTGGTATCGGCCGTGCCTGAAGAGGAGAATTTTTCTGGTGATTTGGAGAGAGTTTGGACGGATGTGCGTGGTAATCTTCAGGAGGCTAACAGAAAATCTAAAACGTACTTTGATAGGAAACGGCAAGAGGTTTTGTTTGCTATTGGTGACATGGTTTGGTTGTCCTCTAAGAATCTACGGTTGAGGATTCCTTCTAAAAAATTGGGTCCCAAGTTTGTAGGGCCCTTTAAGGTGCTTCAGGTTGTTAACCAATCTGCTGTTAGGTTGGAGGTTCCTACCTCCTGGAAGATTAATCCGGTGTTTCATGTTTCTCTGTTGAAAAGAGCTGATGTGTCGGATGTAGACGCCTCTGCCACTGTTCCCCCGGTGGTGGAGGACGGGGAATATGAAATTTCCCGCATCTTAAATTCTAGACGGTATAGAGGGAGTTTGCAGTATCTCGTCGCTTGGAAGGGTTTCGGACCCGAGGATAACTCATGGGTGAGGGCGGATGATGTTTCTGTGTCCAGACTTGTCAGAGCGTTTCACAGGTGGTTTCCGGGTAGGCCTGGGCCTAGGGGATCCGGAGGATCCTCTTAGAAGGGGGGGTACTGTTAGAACTCTCCTGTTAGTTTTTTTTCTATTTTGCTGGTCACATGACCTTTTTTGCCTATTTAATCCTGCTCCGCCCTTCTGGCTTTGCTGGACTTCATTGTAATTTCTACTCTTAAGCTAGCCAGGTGCTTTGTTACCTTACTCAGTCAGTTTTGCTTGGTCTTCGGACCTCTATGTTCTATGTTGTTTGTTTGTCTTTTATTGCTACAATTTCTGTTAGGAGGTGTCCATCTTTCTCCCAGTCCCTAGTTCTTGTAGGGATCCCTTTCTCGCATCTATAGGTCTTCGTACAGACTAGCTGAGGACTTTAGCGGGTCTGATCGCAGGATCAGGTTCCCCGTTACATCGTAGGGATCTAACTTAGTTCTATCATAGGGACATATATCCCTTCTTTCCTTAGTGGTTGTAGCAGAACATAACAGATGCCTTGTGTTCCTGGGCCGGATTCTGACAATCCATCACCTACTAATTTGGAACTTGTTGGATGAGGACGTAAAAAAAGAGCCCCTGTAGTTTCTAGAACAGAAGCTAGAGATTTTGACATTTTGGCTGTATTTCAAGAGGCGTCAAATGTAGAGCGTGGTGTTCGTAGATGTGACTTCTACAATATGGGTGGTTCCACTAGACAATCCATCCAACATGTTATTGAATCAAAATCCTTTTTTCTCACAAATCTGTTCAGCTGTGCACAAACTATGTCAAATTGGTAGCTAGACCCCAGTGGGTCTTGTTACAGTGTCATGTTGACTACGGTATGGTCAAAAACAGTGTATTTATTTCATTAAAATGATTTTTCATTAATGTGTGTGCGTTTTTTTTAATTTCATACAATAGGATTAATAATTGATAGTTGTCTAATTGCCAGCTCTCAATTATTAACCTGGCTTAAAGTCACCTTTCAATAGCAAGGTGGCTTTAACCCCTTATTAACCCATTCGCCACCGCTACAGGGCAATGGGAATAGACGGGCAAAGTGCCAGAAAGGGCTAATCTAATTAGAGATTTGCCCTTTCTGGGGTGTCTGGGGGCAGATGTTAGTAGCCAGGGGGGGCACAAAAAAAATGTACCCTCCCTAGGCTATTATTATCTGCCCCCACTCGCTGGCTTTGTCTGTCTGGTGGAGAAAATACAGCGGGAGCCCACGCATTTTTTTTCAACGAATTTACACCTTTAATTAACCCCTACATGTCTGAAATTTTGCACACATACACTTATGTAATTGTAAGTTAAAACCATATATCAAAATACATGAAATGACATGGTTAACTGTGTGTAAACAATGTATCATTTCATGTCGGCTTCTGTGATTTCACAAAAGCCGGCAATTGAATTAGCGGCTATTACAGTATGTAGAAGTGTATGAACTATAAATATATATATGTATGTGTCACAATGACATTTATATATATATGTATTCTATGTGTATGTATCTAGTGTTTTGTGAGCTGTCAGTGTGATTTTACAGTAGCTGGGGATGAATTGCCGGCTTTTCAAAGGAGACTGGTGCGTATAAATCGGACAGCACTCGCATGGTGCGAGTGCTGTGCGATGATTTCTCGCACCCATTGACTTGCATTGGCGATTATCATGCCAAAATCGCATCAAATCGCAGCATGCTGCAATTTTTTTCTCACACCAATTTCTGATGAGAAAAAAATCGCTAATGAGAACTCACCTATTGAATAACATTGGTCAGATTTGAATCCAATTTTTTTTCGGCTGAATATCATCCGTTTTCGGCGCCAGTGAGTATGAGCCCTAAGGACTCATACTCACATGCGAGGAAATCGTCCGATGCTCGCATGTGAAATCCCAGCTCTGGCGCCGGCACTCGGGAGTGGAGCGAGCGGCTGCATAGAAATACATGCAGCCGCTTGCTCCACTCCCGAGTGTCGGCGCCAGAGCTGGGATTTCACATGCGAGCATCGGACGATTTCCTCGCATGTGAGCATGAGCCCTAAGGGCTCATACCCATTTGTGGAAAAAAAAAAACGGTCCGTTTTCTGGATGGAAAAAACGGTCCGATTATATACAATTGTCATGCGATTTGTATGCGATTTTTTAATTGCTCCATCCGTTTTCCATCAGTTTTCCATCTGTATGCAATGCGATTTTAACATGACGTTTTACATAGAGCAGTTATCTCTATGTAAAAAGTCATGTAAAAGTCACATTGTAAAAACAAAATGTACACAAAAAGCAAATAATTATATATAATATATATATATATATATATATATATATATATATAATAATATATATATATATATATATATATATATATATATAGGCCATACACTTCTACATAGTATAATAGCCGCTAATTCATCCCCGCTATACTGTAAAATCACACTGACAGCTTTAATAAAGAATAGAAACAATACATATACCCACATAGAATACATATATATATATATATATAAATATATATGTCATTGTGACATATATATATACATATATTTATAGTTCATACACTTCTACATACTGTAATAGCCGCTAATTCAATTGCCGGCTTTTGTGAAATCACAGAACCCGACATGAAATGACACATGGTTTACATACAGTTAACCATGTCATTTCATGTATTTTGATATATGGTTTTAACTTACAATTACATGAGTGTATGTGTGCAAAATTGCAGACATGTAGGGGTTAATTAAAGGTGTAAATTAGTTGAAAAAAAATGTGTGGGCTCCCGCTGTATTTTCTCCACCAGACAGACAAAGCAAGCGAGTGGGGGCAAATAATAATAGCCCAGGGAGGGTGAATTTATTTTGTGCCCCCCCTGGCTACTAACATCTGCCCCCAGACACCCCAGAAAAGGCAAATCTATAATTAGATTCACCCTTTCTGGCACTTTGCCCGTCTATTCCCATTGCCCTGTAGCGGCGAATGTGTTAATAAAGGGTTAAAGCCACCTTGCAATTGAAAGGTGACTTTAAGCCAGATTAATAATTGAGAGTTGTCAATTTGACAACTCTCAATTATTAATCCTATTGTATGAAAGGAAAAAACACACACAATAAATATGCCTATCGCATGTAATTCTTGGTGGCTAAGCTTTATAACTCCATAGCACAGAGTGCTACAATTGGCTGCCGGGCACGGGCGTATGGGGGAAGGAACGCCAATTCGGATGATGTGTCGGCTAGGCTCAGAGATATTGGATTCTGTTATTATAGGTCATTTTCCAGATTCAATACCTCATAGCCTTGCTGTGATTTGTTGTACGACAAGGTATATCCATGTGTTTAGTCACACAAAAGGGCCAGCTGGCTTGCAGCTGCAGAAGTTTTCACACCATTGTGTCAAGAGCTTCAAAGGATTTGTTCTTGGTTTCTAACTAAAGATAAACACTGCATGGCTTTTATGTCCTTGAGGAATGCAAGGGTGGTGGCACATTTCAGGAGTGGAAGGAGATGTCCTGAACTTAAAATCCAAAATGGATTCTCCCTTGTCCCTCACACCTTTTTCGCAGGCTATACTCCACGTCACTTCCTACACCACCACTAGAACACCAGGGTGACCGTGTTTTGTGATGAAACAGCCACTGTATTGTTTTGCCAGGGTGTTTAGGATATCCGTAACTATAAATATTTACAAAGTCGGTTGATGTGCCCCCCCATGCACTTAGTGTATGGGCATTACAAGTGTAGGAGACCCGCTCCTTTGTAATGGAAACTGATTTTTAAGAGGACTTCAAACAAGTCTCTTCCAAGTGGTATTTTGGTTTGTCCAAATTTTGGGCAGGCCTTCCATTCAATGCATAGGCAAATAGTATCGGAGACCCACTTCATAATAATGTGAACTTTGTTGGTTGTTAATCTTCAACAAGGAAATTCTTCAATGCCAGTTCTTCAGCCTCAACATTGCAGTGCTAAAATGCAGGGTCTTCTGACTCACCACAGCAAATCACCAATGCAAGTTCTTAAGCCTCAACAGTGGAATTATCCACTAATGGTTCTTAAGCCTCAACACTGCAATTGTCCACTGCCGGTTATTCAGCCTCAACACTGCAATGGGCCACCGCTGGGTTTTCAGCATCATCACTGCAATTGTCCACCGCTGGGTATTTAGCATCAACACTGCAATTGTCCACTGCCGATTCTTCAGCGTCAACAATGCAATTTAAAACTGCAGGGTCTTTAGCGCTAACACTGCAATGGTCCACTGCTGGGTCTTTAGAATCAACACTGCAATTGTCCACTGACGTTTCTTCAGCGTCAACAATGCAATGTTAAACTGCAGAGTTTTTAGCGCCAACACTGCAATGGTCCACCGCTGGGTCTTCAGCGTCAACACTGCAATTGTCCACTGCTGGTTATTCAGGCTCAACTATTCACTGCATAGCTAAACAATATGGGAGTAACAAATTAATAGGAAAAATGCTTTCAGGAGGCCATCAAGTACGTGGGTTCAAAGGCTTATTGGGGTGAGTGTTACTTTGGTGCAGGGCGGACCTTGCATTCAATGCTTTGGCTAACAGTATGGCAGTGCCCAAAAAATAATGTGAACTTGGTTCTCCTGTGTACATCCACTAGGTTGGTTCAAAGCCTTTTTGGGGTCCGTTTGAATTTGATGCAGTGCAGGCCTTGCAGTCAATGCATAAACTAAAAGTATGTCAGTGGCAAAAGAATAATGTGAATTTGGTTTTCCTATGTACATCCACTATTTCAGTTCAAAGCCTTTTTGTGGTTCGTTTGAATTTGATGCAGGGCGGGCCTTGCATTCTATGCAGAGGCTAACAGTATGCCAGGCAAAATGAATAATGTGAACTTGGTTTTCCTGTGTTCATCCACTAGGTCAGTTCAAAGCCTTTTCGGGGTGCGTTTGATTTTGATGCAGGCCGGACATGGCATTCAATGAATAAAATAACAGTATGGCAGTGGCAAAAGAGTAATGTGAACTTGGGTTTCCTGTGTACATCCACTACGTCGGTTCAAAGCCTTTTTGGGGTGCATTTGAATTTGATGGAGGGCGGGCCTTGCATTCAATGCTGAAGCTAACTGTATGGTAGTGCCCAAAAAATAATGTGAACTTGGTTTTTGCTGTGTACATCCACTAGGTCAGTTCAACGCCTTTTTGGGGTGCGTTTGAATTTGATGCAGGGCAGGCCTTGCAGTCAATGCATAGGCTAACAGTTTGGCAGAACAAAATGAATAATGTGAACTTGGTTTTCCTGTTTCCACCACTAGGTCGGTTCAAAGCCTTTTTGGTGTGTATCTGAATTTGATGCAGGGCAGGCCTTACAGTCAATGCATAAACTAACAGTATGGCAGTGGCAAAAGAGTAATGTGAACTTGGTTTTCCTGTGTACATCCACTAAGTCGGTTCAAAGCCTTTTTGGGGTGCGTTTGAATTTGATGCAAGGCGGACCTTGCATTCAATGCAGAAGCTAACAGTATGGCAGTACCCAAAAAATAATGTGAACTTTGTTTTCCTGTGTACATCCACTAGGTTGGTTCTAAGACTTTTTGGGGTGCGTTTGAATTTGATGCAGACCGGGCCTTGCATTCAATGCATAAACTAACAGTATGACAGTGGCAAAAGAGTAATGTGAATTTGGTTTTCCTGTCTACATCCACTACGTCGGTTCAAAGCCTTTTTGGGGTGCATTTGAATTTGATGCAGAGCGGGCCTTGCAGTCAATTCATAAACTAACAGTATGGCAGTGGCAAAAGAGTAATGTGAACTTGGTTTTCTTGTGTACATCCACTGCATCGGTTCAAAGCCTTTTTGCGGTGCGTTTGAATTTGATGCAGGGCGGGCCTTGCAGTCAATTCATAAACTAACAGTATGGCAGTGGCAAAAGAGTAATGTGAACTTGCAAAAGGAGAGACTTGGAGCTACTGACGAAATCAGTCCATATGTCCAGATTAGTTGAGCCCAAACACGAAGCAGAAGGGTGCAAATCCAAGCTAGTAATCGTAGCAATAGCAGAAAAGGAACTTGACGGCACTCCAGGAATGGAAAAATAAAAAAAAGTTTATTTGGCAAATCAAGCCATATTAAAAACAAGAATTCTGACGCGTTTCGAGTGTATAAAAACACTCTTCATCATAGGATACAACACATTCAATGGAACAGACATATACCGTATATTCCAGCGTATAAGACGACTTTTTAACCCCTGAAAAAAGTCGGGGGTCGTCTTATACGCCGGGTATGGCGTTTCAGAGATGTTTACCTAGGGTCTAGGCGCTGGGGGACGTCGGCGGCTCCTCTTGTGCAGCCCCAGCAGGCTCTGTGCTGGGGGGGGCGGCGGCGGCGGCTCCTCTTGTGCAGCCCCCGCAGGCTCTGTGCTGGGGGACGGCGGCGGTGATTCTTTTCTTAATCCCCGGAGGCCCCGGCAGCTCCATTGCTGTGATGCGATGCGATGGCCTCCGGGAAAATGGCCGCTGCATGCTCAGCTTCAGATCTCGTCTCAAGATCTCGGGAGACGAGATCTGAAACTGAGCATGCGCCGCCCTCAGCAGCCATTTTCCCGGAGGCCACCGCATCGCATCAATGGAGCTGCCGGGGCCTCCGGGGATTGAGAAAAGAATCACCGCCGCCGTCCCCCAGCTCAGAGCCTGCGGGGGCTGCACAAGTAGCCGCCGCTGTCCCCCAGCACAGAGCCTGGGGGGCTGCACGAGAGGAGCCGCCGCCGTCCCCCAGCACAGAGCCTGGGGGGCTGCATGAGAGGAGCCGCCGCCGTCCCCCAGCACAGAGCCTGGGGGGCTGCACGAGAGGAGCCGCCGCCGTCCCCCAGCTCAGAGCCTGCGGGGGCTGCACGAGTAGCCGCCGCTGTCCCCCAGCACAGAGCCTGGGGGGCTGCATGAGAGGAGCCGCCGCCGTCCCCCAGCACAGAGCCTGGGGGGCTGCACGAGAGGAGCCGCCGCCGTCCCCCAGCTCAGAGCCTGCGGGGGCTGCACGAGTAGCCGCCGCTGTCCCCCAGCACAGAGCCTGGGGGGCTGCACGAGAGGAGCCGCCGCCGTCCCCCAGCACAGAGCCTGGGGGGCTGAACGAGAGGAGCCGCCGCCGTCCCCAGCACAGAGCCTGGGGGGCTGCACGAGAGGAGCCGCCGCTGTCCCCCAGCTCAGAGCCTGCGGGGGCTGCACGAGTAGCCGCCGCTGTCCCCCAGCACAGAGCCTGGGGGGCTGCACGAGAGGAGCCGCCGCCGTCCCCCAGCACAAAGCCTGGGGGGCTGCACGAGAGGAGCCGCCGCCGTCCCCCAGCACAGAGCCTGGGGGGCTGCACGAGAGGAGCCGCCGCCGTCCCCAGCTCAGAGCCTGCGGGGGCTGCACGAGTAGCCGCCGCTGTCCCCCAGCACAGAGCCTGGGGGGCTGCACGAGAGGAGCCGCCGCCGTCCCCCAGCACAGAGCCTGGGGGGCTGCACGAGAGGAGCCGCCGCCGTCCCCCAGCACAGAGCCTGGGGGCTGCACGAGAGGAGCCTCCGACTGCCGTCCCCCAGCACAGAGCCCCCCCCAGGCTGAACAAAAGGAGCCGCCGCCGTCGCCCAGCGCCTAGACCCTAGGTAAACACCTCTGAAAAGCCCACTCCCCCCACCATATGTTCCGTACCCGGCGTATAAGATGACACCCGGCGTATAAGAAGACCCCCCACACTTTTAAGACAAATTCATATTTTGACTGTAAAAGTTGGAGGGTCGTCTTATACGCCTGCATGTCATAAGAATTTAAATTAAAAAATGACCATGTTAAATTCAAATCTGTTTTTTTAAATTTTTACCGGTGTTTGGTAAGCGTTGGAAAAGGGGTAGTCTTATACGGTGAATATATCCTAAACTCTATATTTTAACAGGAAAAGTAGGGGGGTCGTCTTATACACCAGGTTGTCTTATACGCCGGAATATACGGTATATAAACAACAGACCAATCAAAGAACAAAGAAAATAATTCATTACATCTGTGCGAGGTGTGGTTGCTGAGAAAAAAAAGGCCTTTATTTCTTTAAGACATGTTATTTTCAAACCATTTTTAGAATACATGCTTCTATAAAATTAAACTGTGAATTGCGAAATATTTGATGCGCATGAAAACATTGAGTGTTGGTACCCTCTATTAAGCATTGCGAAAACCTTAGTTGCTCCCAGCAACATACTGTATGCATGAAAAAAAATATATATACCGATATATTTTTTTAAAACAACGGAAATTATTATTGTATAGACATATAATGGTTATTCATACATATGATACAAATGCAGCGCACCAACGCAATTATTGGTATATCAGTGCAAAAAATTGTGAGAGAAAAAAAGACAAAACACTCTAATAAATGTAGAACAAATCATTTTTGGAATTCATACCTGCCGGAAACTTAGTGTTCAATTTAAGAATCCAGAAAGCTTCCCGCATAAAAAGCATTTTCTGTTTGTTACCCCCTCGTGCAGGGTGAAAACTTTTTTCAAATGCAAAAAAACTGAAGGAAGAAATATCTCCTTGGTGGACATTCAGGAAATGTTTTGCCTCACCTGAATAACATGCATTTTTGTTTGCGATATTAGTGAGAAGTTCAGAAATACGTTTTTTAATTTTTCTGGATGTACATCCAATATATTGTACTTTGCATGTTGTGCAAAAAATACAATAAATTACAGATTGTGTATTGCAATTAATAAAAGAGGTGATCTTTTTGGGGGTAAAACTGGGAACAGAGAAAGAAAAAAAGCTCTTTGGTTCTATCTAGAGCGAAATTGCAAGCATTGCAACGGTTGCCAGCACACTTGAAAAAACCCTGGGTGGATATCCAAGAATTACTGGCTGAGGCTTCACTAAAAAGGCTGGGTGAGAGCGCATTCCCCAAAAGAGTAATGTGATCTTGGTTTTCCTGTGTACATCCACTACGTCGGTTCAAATCCTTTTTGGGGTGCGTTTGAATTTGATGCAGGGCGGGCCTTGCAGTCAATTCATAAACTAACAGTATGGCAGTGGCAAAAGAGAAATGTGATCTTGGTTTTCCTGTGTACATCCACTAGGTCGGTTCAAAGCCTTTTTGGGGTGCGTTTGAATTTGATGCAGGCCGGGCCTTGCATTTAATGCATAAACTAACAGTATGGCAGTGGCAAAAGAGTAATGTGATCTTGGTTTTCCTGTGTACATCCACTAGGTCGATTCAAAGCCTTTTTGGAGTACGTTTGAATTTTATGCAGGCCGGACCGTGCGTTCAATGCAGAAAATAACAATGTGGCAGTGGCAAAAGAGTAATGTGAACTTGGTTTTCCTGTGTACATCCACTACATCGGTTCAAAGCCTTTTTGGGGTGCGTTTGAACTTGATGAAGGGCGGAACTTGCATTCAATGCATAGACTAACAGTATGGTAGTTTCAAAAGAGTAATGTGAACTTGTGGCCATACATTACCTGGGTTCAAAGGCTTATTGGGGTGCGTGTCACTTTGCTGCAGGGCAGGCCTTGCATTTAATGCATAGGCTAACACTATGGGAGACCTATTTTCTTATAATTTGAACACTTTTTCATGAGGCCCTCCTGTACGTCTCATCAAAGGGGTATTGGGGTGCATCCTAATTTTTGGCAGCCCAGCCACTGAATGCATAGGCAATAACAGTATAGGAGACCCACTGTTTAATATTGGCCTTTTAAGAATAGTAATGCCGACTGATGCTCCTATAAAAATTGGCTTTATGACTTTAAGAGTTCCTCCCTCATAAATGAAACAAGATGTGTCTGATGATGTGTCACACACCACATGGCCAGCTAAGGTTGTTAAATGCTACAATGACATTTCACTGTAAATGCATTTGTATTGTTTGAAAGCAATGGTTACTTTGAAAAACTCATCAAAAACGCTACGTGTGAACATAGACAAAGTGGTGGAGGAACATTTTTACTTTGGGTTAATTATTTTGCCTTATATAAAAGTGATTAGCCTGGAAAGGATGTTCCTTGACATATTTCCCAGGAAAATTCATTTTGGTTTTGTTTCTATATGTTTTTTGGTGCGCCGGTAAAAATGGCATGACAACATTGTTTATAGCTGTGACCTGGGAGTCAGAAATGCTTCCAGGGGCATTCCCTTGATGTTCCCGTGTCATTTGAGCAGTGTTTCCATCATTTACAGACGTTTTTAGACTTTAACCCCTTTCTACCATTTGACATACTATCCCGTCCATGTGCCCTGGGAGTTAACTCCCAAGGACGGGATAGTACGTCAAAGTCAATCGGGGAGAGCGCAGGAGAGAGCGCGGCCGATCGCGGCCGGGTGTCAGCTGATTTTCACAGCTGACACTCGGCACTAAGTGCCAGGAGCGGACACGGACCGCTCCAGGCACTTTAACCCCCGGCACACTGCAATCAAAGATGATCGCAGCGTTCCGGTGGCTGCAGAGGGGCTGACAGCTGCATGACGCGGGGTCCCGATCATTCCAATTGAGACTACGACATCTAGGTCTCCAGGTCAAAGAGATTTCCTGACATGCGCAGTTCATGTCAGGAAGTCTCAGAGGTACGTGCACAGAAGCTGCAGCGCTGCAAGCTTCTATAGCATGCAGATGCTTCTTCATCTGCATGCTATAGAAGCAATCAGCCTGCAGAAAATGAGTGTCCCATAGTGGGACAAAATGTAAAAATAAGAATAAAATAATATATTTTTTTTAATAATTGTAAAAATATTTTAAAAAAAATAATAAAAAAATAATAAAAAATCAATATTTAGTATATCAATAAATAAATATTTTAGTGAAAAAAATTCTAAACAATAAAAGGTACACATATTTAGTATCCCCATGTCCGACCCGATCTATAAAACTGTCCCACTGGTTAACCCCTTTAGTGAACACCTTAAAAAAAAGGCAAAAAAAACAATGCTTTATCATCATACCGCTAAACAAAAGTGGAAGAACACGCAATCAAAAAGACGGATATAAATGTGGTACCGCTGAAAACGTCATCTTGTCCCGCAAAAAACAAGCCCCCATACAGCATCATCAGTGAAAAAATTAAAAAGTTATAGCTCTCAGAATAAAGCGATGCAGAAATAATTATTTTTTATATAAAATAGTTTTTATTGTATAAAAGCGCCAAAACATAAAAAAGATATAAATGAGGTATCACTGTAATCGTACTGACCCAACGAATAAAACTGCCTTATCAATTTTACCACTCGCAGAACAGTATAAACGCTCCCCCAAAAGAAATTCATGAATTGCTGGTTTTTGGTCATTCTGCGTCTCAAAAAATGGAATAGAAAGCGATCAAAAAATGACATGTGCCCGAAAATGGTACCAAAAAAAACGTCAACTCGTCCCGCAAAAAACAAGACCTCACATGACTCTGTGGACCAAAATATGGAAAAATTATAGCTCTCAAAATATGGTGATGCAAAAACGTTTTTGCAATAAAAAGTGTCTGCCATGCACACAAACAGTGGTTCGCCCCCACATATGGGATATCAGCGTACTCAGGACAAATTGCACAACAACTTTCGGGATCCAATTTCTCCTGTTACCCTTGGGAAATAAAAATTGGGGGCGAGAACATCATTTTTGTGGAAAAATTATGATTTTTTTATTTTTATGGCTCTACGTTATAAACTTCTGTGAAGCACTTGGGGGTTCAAAGTGCTCACCACATATCTAGATAAGTTTCATAGGGGGTCTACTTTAAAAAATGGTGTCACTTGTGGGGAGTTTCCACTGTTTAGACACATCAGGGGCTCTCCAAAGGCGACATGGCGTCTGATCTCAATTCCAGACAATTATGCTTTGAAAAAGTTAAACGGTTCTCCTTCCCTTCCGAGCTCTGCCGTGCGCCCAAACAGTGGTTTACCACAACATATTGGGTATCAGCGTACTCAGGACAAAATACACAACAACTTTTGCAGTCCAATTTCTCCTGTTACCGTTGGTGAAATAAAAAAAATTGGATCTGAAGTAAATATTTTGTGAAAAAAAGTTAAATGTTCATTTTTTTTAAGGGATAAGGTTTCTCCTTGTTGAGAGTGACATACCAGCTCTGGCTTGTCAAAGTAAGGAGGCTTATTCGCCGTGCAATGCTCCTCTGGGAAATTTAATATGCAAATTGCCTCAAGAGAAAAAGAGGACTTGAACTGTATAGCGCCACCTATTGGAAATAGCAATCCTACAAGTCACAATCAACCCTTTAACGAGTCTTGTAATATGACTTAGGATAAAAGCCAAATCAGTATCTCAATTTGCAGAGACAGTGTTTCGGGCTATTGGCCCTCGTCAGTGCAAAGTATGAGAAACTGATTTGGCTTTTATCCTAAGTCACATTACAAGACTCGTTAAAGGGTTGATTGTGACTTGTAGGATTGCTACTTCCAATAGATGGTGCTATAGAGTTCAAGTCATCTTTTTCTATAGAGGCAATTTGGATATTAAATTTCCCAGAGGAGCATTGCACGGCGAATAAGCCTCCTTACTTTGACAACCCAGAGCTGGTATGTCACTCTCCACAAGGAGAAACCTTACCCTTAGACCTCAGTCCAGAGCCTCTCACCTTGCCAAATCAGATCTCATACTTTGCACTGATGAGGGCCAATAGCCCAAAACACCGTGTCTGCAAATTGAGATACTGATTTGGCTTTTATCCTAAGTTAGAGCTATATGGGGTGCCCAGGGAAATCATAGAGTCCAGCGAGGACTCATTTAGCAAGTCCCCATGTAGACACTGGTAATCATACCCCTTTGAGGCAATCAGCATACCAGATATCAGTGGAGGCGAAAGCAAACATGAAGGGACTCAAAAATCCCAGAGTGCCTTGGCCTTGCTTGTATTTCTTGTCCAGAAAAAAGACAGCACTACCCAGTTTTTCATAGATTACCAGAAATTAAATTTGCTTAAAACATTTAATGCTTACCCCATGCCCAGGATAGATGAGCTATTAGAACAGCTGACTCATACGTCTTACCTGACCATTATGTACTTAAGTAGGGGATATTGGCAGATACCCATGACAGAGCTCACCAGCACAAAAGAGGACTTAAAAATCCTCCAAAACTTTAAAAAAAACACCAGATAAAAGGCAGCGATGCCTACCTGCCCAGGACTCCAAACAAATGCACTATCAGGGTGCAGTGGACCCGATTAAATATGGCGGCAACACACGTGCAGCAATACAGATGAAACAACCACCCTGACAATCCATTCAAGGGGTGACTGTTTGGCATATTAGGGTGCATTAGTCCTTGTTGCCCAGCGACAGGCCCAAAACATCACTGCTCTAGAGGAGATCTACATGGAGGAATGGGCCAACATACCACCAACAGTGTGTGCCAACCTTGTGAAGACTTACAGAAAATGTTTGACCTCTGTCATTGCCAACAAAGGATATATAGCAAAATATTGAGATGAACTTTTGTTAATGACCAAATACTTATTTTCCACCATAATTTTCAAAATAAATCTTGCCAAATCAGACAAGGTGATTTTCTGGATTTGTTTTCTCGTTTTGACTCTCATAGTTGTGGTCTACCTATGATGACAATTACAGGCCTCTCTCATCTTTTTAAGTGGGAGAACTTGCACAATTGGTGGCTGAGTAAATACTTTTTTTTTCCCACTGTATTGCTCCATACAGTATTATGGGTACCACACAGTACTCCATTTATAATAATAAGCCCAGTATATTTCTCCATACAGAATAATGGACTCCATATAAAACTTTATACGGAATAATGAGCCCCATATATTGCTCCATACAGAACGGGCCTCATAAATTACTTCATATATGTAATTGACCCATAAGATGCTCCATATGTAATTGGCCCCATAAGATGCTCCATATGTAATTGGCCCAATAATATGCTCCATATGTAATTAGCCCCATAAAATGCTCCATATACAATTGGCCCCATAAGATGCTCCAAATGTAATTGGCCCCATAAAATGCACTGAACATTTAAAAAAAAAAAAATGAAATACTCACCTCTCCTTGCTGGTCACTGCTCTACTCCAGACTCCTCAGTGTCACCGTCCTCTGGATCTCTGTGCTGACTGTTCAGGGTGCACAGATGTAACATCATCGCGCCCTCTGACCTGAACGTCTCATTCAGTGGACGTAGAACATGCCACAACAGTGGAACAGGGAGAGGTGAGTATCTCAAGTGCCGGGGCCGGAGCAAACGGGCGGGGCATATTCACGGGAGCTGAGTCCCCATAGGGCGCTGGTGTCCCTGACAGCAAATGGACCCCCTCGCCTGCTCAGGGACCCGGCACTTACCTGGGTGTGCTGGGTGCTGACACTGGCCCTGTAAGGTAAACTATAATGTCAGTAGAACAACTGGGTAAGGCTGCAGTTACATGCTATCTCTGCTCAAAGGAGATAGCATCTGCCTGCTCTAAAGGTACTGCCACACTAAAGGGTATGCCACACTAAACAATATCGCTAACGGGATCGCTTAAAAACGTCACTATTTAGCGATCCCGTTAGCGATATTGTTCAGTGCGGCAGCTTCCAGCGACGAGCTTCCTGCTGTGATCTCGCTCGTCGCTGGAATCGTTCCGGACCCTATTTCATCGCTGGCGCTCCCGCTGGGTAAGTATCTTATCGCTGTGTGGCACCTTTTCTTAGCGATTTAGCGGTACTTTTGTACCGCTAAAGTCGTTAAGAAATCGCTAACGGCGATAGCGTCGTTAACTATATCGCTAAATGCGGTAGCATTTAGCGATATAGAAACAATCCCGCTAGCGATCTCATTAGTATGCAACGCTAACGAGATCGCTAGCGGGATAGCTAAGTGTGGCAGTACCTTAAAGGGTATGCCACACTAAACAATATCGCTAACGGGATCGCTAAAAAACGTCACTATTTAGCGATCCCGTTAGCGATATTGTTCAGTGCGGCAGCTTCCAGCGACGAGCTTCCTGCTGTGATCTCGCTCGTCGCTGGAATCGTTCCGGACCCTATTTTCTCGTCGGCGCTCCCGCTGGGTAAGTATCTAATCGCTGTGTGGCACCTTTTCTTAGCGATTTAGCGGTACTTTTGTACCGCTAAAGTCGTTAAGAAGATCGCTAACGGCGATAGCGTCGTTAACTATATCGCTAAATGTGGCAGCATTTAGCGATATAGAAACAATCCCGCTAGCGATCGCATTAGTATGCGTCGTTATCGTGATCGCTAGCGGGATTGTTTAGTGTGGCAGTACCTTTAGCTATCCCGCTAGCGATCTCGTTAGCGTTGCATACTAATGAGATCGCTAGCGGGATTGTTTCTATATCGCTAAATGCTGCCGCATTTAGCGATATAGTTAACGACGCTATCGCCGTTAGCGATCTTCTTAACGACTTTAGCGGTACAAAAGTACCGCTAAATCGCTAAGAAAAGGTGCCACACAGCGATAAAGGGTATGCCACACTAAACAATATCGCTAACGGGATCGCTAAAAAACGTCACTATTTAGCGATCCCGTTAGCGATATTGTTCAGTGCGGCAGCTTCCAGCGACGAGCTTCCTGCTGTGATCTCGCTCGTCGCTGGAATCGTTCCGGACCCTATTTCATCGCTGGCGCTCCCGCTGGGTAAGTATCTTATCGCTGTGTGGCACCTTTTCTTAGCGATTTAGCGGTACTTTTGTACCGCTAAAGTCGTTAAGAAGATCGCTAACGGCGATAGCGTCGTTAACTATATCGCTAAATGCGGTAGCATTTAGCGATATAGAAACAATCCCGCTAGCGATCTCATTAGTATGCAACGCTAACGAGATCGCTAGCGGGATAGCTAAGTGTGGCAGTACCTTAAAGGGTATGCCACACTAAACAATATCGCTAACGGGATCGCTAAAAAACGTCACTATTTAGCGATCCCGTTAGCGATATTGTTCAGTGCGGCAGCTTCCAGCGACGAGCTTCCTGCTGTGATCTCGCTCGTCGCTGGAATCGTTCCGGACCCTATTTTCTCGTCGGCGCTCCCGCTGGGTAAGTATCTAATCGCTGTGTGGCACCTTTTCTTAGCGATTTAGCGGTACTTTTGTACCGCTAAAGTTGTTAAGAAGATCGCTAACGGCGATAGCGTCGTTAACTATATCGCTAAATGTGGCAGCATTTAGCGATATAGAAACAATCCCGCTAGCGATCGCATTAGTATGCGTCGTTATCGTGATCGCTAGCGGGATTGTTTAGTGTGGCAGTACCTTTAGCTATCCCGCTAGCGATCTCGTTAGCGTTGCATACTAATGAGATCGCTAGCGGGATTGTTTCTATATCGCTAAATGCTGCCGCATTTAGCGATATAGTTAACGACGCTATCGCCGTTAGCGATCTTCTTAACGACTTTAGCGGTACAAAAGTACCGCTAAATCGCTAAGAAAAGGTGCCACACAGCGATAAAGGGTATGCCACACTAAACAATATCGCTAACGGGATCGCTAAAAAACGTCACTATTTAGCGATCCCGTTAGCGATATTGTTCAGTGCGGCAGCTTCCAGCGACGAGCTTCCTGCTGTGATCTCGCTCGTCGCTGGAATCGTTCCGGACCCTATTTTCATCGCTGGCGCTCCCGCTGGGTAAGTATCTTATCGCTGTGTGGCACCTTTTCTTAGCGATTTAGCGGTACTTTTGTACCGCTAAAGTCGTTAAGAAGATCGCTAACGGCGATAGCGTCGTTAACTATATCGCTAAATGCGGCAGCATTTAGCGATATAGAAACAATCCCGCTAGCGATCTCATTAGTATGCAACGCTAACGAGATCGCTAGCGGGATAGCTAAGTGTGGCAGTACCTTAAGATACTTACCCAGCGGGAGCGCCAGCGATGAAATAGGGTCCGGAGCGATTCCAGCGACGAGCGAGATCACAGCAGGAAGCTCGTCGCTGGAAGCTGCCGCACTGAACAATATCGCTAACGGGATCGCTAAATAGTGACGTTTTTTAGCGATCCCGTTAGCGATATTGTTTAGTGTGGCATACCCTTTATTGCAGAAACATAGGGGGGGGTCACTCACTTGGAAGAATGCTAGAGGTGTCAAGCATGGCAGTTTCAAAGAGCTAGCAGATGGTTTGAGGCTATGAAAGGATATTTTTATTGTTTGTATAGAGAGTGAGATACTGAAAATTTGAAATGCCACAACTTAGTTCATAGTTCATTCACAAACATCATCTTTTAAAGGGGCCAATCCAGGTCATCAAGGAAATATGAGCCTATGGTCACAAATATAAAAAGCTGGTGACACAAAAAGGTGTTCTCATGTCCGGGTGGCCAGGGAGGCTGATGCGATTTATAACTCACTTCTCCTACCCTCAAGGAAAACAGAAGTTACAGTGAAGAGCAAAAGGGTAAAAATGTTTTGAACTTTTGACTAGAGATTGGCGAACCCGAACAGTAAAGTTTGGCGTCTGTACCGAACACCTACTGTTCGGGCATGGATACCGAACACGGACTTCACCAGGAAGTCCGTGTTACTGTTCGGGTTCAACTGCCTGAAGACTGGGTGTTTGTCGCTCTGTCATGTGCATGACAGCGCAGCAAACACCGCTTCTGATCGTCGGTAAAATCATCCCCGCCGGTTAGAGAGCCGCCGTTCCCACGCTGTCAAAATACAGCTGGAGCGCTCAGCTGTGATCAGAGATATTAAGTTTACCTTCGGTCACTGATGTCAGCTGATGGGACTACAGCTTCCATCATCCGAAACCTGTGCTGTTAATAACAGTGAGAGCAGGAGCGGCGGATGGGAGTATTCATCAGCCGCTCCTGCGCTGTAAATAAATTATTTAAAAAAAAAAACGGCATGGGTTCCCCTGTAGTTTTGCCAGGCAAAATACACAGCTGGGGGCTGCAATCCTCAGCTGCCAGCTTCAGCAAGGCTAGTTATCAAGAATAGAGGGGTCCCCACGCTGTTTTTTCAATTATTTAAATAAATAATAATAAAAAAACTGCGTAGAGTTCCCCCCATTTTTGACAACCAACCTTGCTTATGCAGACAGCTGGGGGCTGATATTCTCAGGCTAATAATGGGCCATGGATATTGGTCCCCCATCCTAAAAATAGTAGCCCGCAGCCTCCTGCTACGGAGGCAACAAGTTGGCTCATCCCAAGGTCTATCAGTTCTGGTGTGACAAACACAGCAGTGGAGGTGGCTCATGTGCTTCATAATAGTGAGATTACAGATGCCATTACAAGCACCGTGTGACGCACATTACTCAAGTCTGGAATAGTGCCCTAAAAAGAGTGAAGAAGCTTCAACTTCAATTTTGTCATAAGAAAGATTGGTTTGAGTTGCAAACAAGTACAAAAAGTGGACATTTAAAGATTTGAAACGGGTGATTTGGAGCAATGACATGAAAATCAAAAGACTAGCTCTGATAGGTGCAAATGAGTCTGAAAGAAACAAGGAAAAAGGGCTAATGGATTGATAAATGAATGAAATGTCAAGTTCGTTCGAGAAGCCTGATGATATGGGTTTTTTCGCAGCCAAAGGCATTGTATACTGACTACTTGACCATGATCGGTGGTGGTCTCAATGCTGAGCTATATCTGAGTATCCTACAGATGAGTTATTTCATACACTGACATTCTATGAGTATGAGAAAGCACAACATGTTTCAACAGAACAACTCAAAGCATACATAGAGATTGGCAAAGAAATGGTTCAGTGACAATGAAGCAGATTGCTGCAATATCCCCCACAGTCTCCAGACCTCAATCCAATCAAACACTTGTAGGTAGATTTGAAGGAAAACTGTATACATACCCAAGTGAGTCGACCAGTATGAGCACCAACTTTGAGAACGTGTAAAGAGACCTGAGATCAAATTTCGGTCTACACAAGTTTGAATCTGATTTTTTTTTCTTATTGGGAAATGTCTGGCAGTTCTTCTGTCTCTTAAGCAGGTTATTGGTCTTGATATCTCGTCTCAGAGAACACATTCTTTGCTATTTTTAGAGGTAGGACCAGATATTTGAGTGTGAGGCCAGGTTGTTATTTTCTAGAGGTAGGACCAGATATTTGAGTGTGAGGCCAGATCCCTTTCAAGGCAAAATAAACTTACAATAAAGTCAGATAAGGCAGAAACTGCTGAAAATATTCATAAAAGGTGGACATTATGATTCAAGATGCTTTTATTACAGAAGTAATCAAACATGTCATATTCTATGCATACCATATAGTGTGCAATCATTAGCTTGGTCTTGTAGCAGTTTACAATTGATAAATGTTTCTCTACCTTAATGTCATTTTCCTTTTCTTGCAAAGCAGTGTTTAACTCCTGCATTGACTTTACCAGGTCTTTAATTTGATGGTTCATAAGATTTTGATTCTTCTCTGTTAATTGGTTAATGAGAGAGTCCTTATTATCAAGAATGAGAGTCAGCTGTTGGATCATCCTGATAAGACAAAAAATTACAGATGTCATCTTTATACATCATTTATGATAAAACAACAAAAATACACTCTTGTAAATGAAGACAGACTTCTAAATATTGCTACTGTAAATGTATATTGTGATTGGTTTTTCCACTGATTCTTTCACAATCCCGCCATTTACTGTGTCCTTGGGATGCTGTGAGTGTCAGCACAACTGCCCTATTGATAGCCAGGGTGTATTGGGTTGTCAGTGTTGTGAGTGACAGCTCAACAGCCCATGGATAGCGGGGGCATGTTGGGCTGTCACTTTAGTGTTTGAGTTTCCTCCAAGTGTATTCCTTTTTGGATAATTTCCATCCTATTTAACTGGTGGGCAATGTTAGGTCATTGCCAATTGTAACTTTGCTCAAGAGGAGTGTATTTGCTTTGTCCTCCTAGTCTGGTATTCTGATATTTGCTGCTCAACCTTGGATTTGTTTTGACCATCCACTTGCCTAGCCCTTTTGTTGTGATCTGCTACATTTTTGGAATTCTGATCTCGGACTGTTTCCTGGCTACACCTTTGTCTCACCCATGGCTTGTCTGTGAATAGTGACTAGCGTCATATTACAATTTGTCTGTGCAATTGTCCTTTCCAGCAGTATGCATCCTGTTCACATGCTCTGTGACCAGGTGGTGAATCTAATGCAGAAGATTCAGGATCTGACTAAGGAATACCAGAGTCTTGAATCTTTGCAGTATCAGTTGCAGGCTAATTAGTTGGATGAAAACTTCCCATAGCTCTCCACTGCTGACAGTGGCTGTGACGTCAGTATCCGCTGATGTGCAGTTGGTTTCTTCCAAACCAGTATTGGCCCTTTTGGCCCTTCCAGATAATATTTTAGGTAAGAAAGACCTGTTTAGGGTGTTCAGGGAGAGCTATAGGCTATTTTTTACCCTGCAACCCCAGTCATTAGTGAATAAGTCCCAGCAGGTGGGAATAATCATGTCCCTAATGTGAGGGGGTCCTCAGAGACATTTTCTTTGTTTCCCCAAGCCTCAGAAGGGTCAATGGTTGATGCTTTTTTGATGCCTTAGGGTTTATCTATGATGAACCTGACAGAATCTAGGTTGTTGAAGGAAAGATCATGAAACTTACACAGGGGGGCTGCACCATATATATGCATATATACCTAATTTAAAATGTGCAAGGTGTGCGGTAACAGATGGAGAAGTGGATGTGCTGCTGATGGTGCACGCAGTGGCCAAGGCCGTAGGTCAGGCAACACTGTGCCTGCTGCTGGAACACAATAAACATGCTCATCTATGAGACCTAGTTTCCTGTTCCATTTTTGAGGAGGCGCGGGACACCACTCTTGAAGCCAGAACAGAGCAAACAGGTGTTCAATTGGAAGGCAGCTAATGCTTCCAGTATGTCTGCCAGCACCACCCTGTCTTTCACACAGTCCAGTCTCACTAGCCAAGAGTCTGGACCACATAATCCTCATTCTGATCCTCCTTCCTTCCACAATGGTGAGTCCCAGGAGACAAGGGATCCCACACTCGGACACTCCGAGGACCTCTTTACATTTCCATGTGCCCTGCACATTTCAAGAGGGTCATGAGGAGTGAGTGAGTGTAGTTATGCCCAAATATTTGAGAAGCCAAGGTCAGAAGAAAATGACAGTGGGGAACGGCAATTAAAGTCTTAAGAGGTTGATGATGATGAGATATGAGTGCGGAAGTGGAAAACGAGGAGTTGGACGATGAAGTCACTGACCCGACCAGGTAAAGTGCTATACAGAGCAAGGCCAGCAGCACAGAGGAGGAGGGATCTGCAACACTGCAACAGGCAGGGAGAGGCAGAGGGGTGGCTAGAGGAGAGAAGGTTAGCAAATGTTAACAAGAGCAAGTTCCCAGGCCAAGGGTTAGGTGTTCCCCAGTCTGGCATTTTTTAAAAGAAAGTGCGGACTATAAACAAATTTTCATTTGCAACCTATGCCATACCAAGATCAGGAGGAACCTGACCACTACCAGCCTTACCATCACCAGCAAGCTCAGGCACATGTCATCAAATCACCCAACTAGGTGGGCCAAGCGCCTTGGTCCACAATAAGAGTCTGCAGGCGAGACCACTGCCTCTTCCACTGTGCTACATGCTTATGAATTCCTGTCCATAATGCCTTCCTCCCTGCACCTGTCGCAGAACATTCGCAAGCACCATCAGCAACATGTTCAATTCTTTGTCCCAGCACAGCATTCAGCTGTCCCTAACCTAGTCCTTGGAACGCAAGCGTAAATACTCAGCCACCCACCCACAGGCCCAAGCACTAAATTCCAGACTGCTTGCCTTGGAACTGTTGCCATTTAGGCTTGTGGACATTGAAGCTTTCCGCAACCTCACGGCAGCGGACGTTGCTCGGTATATATTCCATGTTTTTCCAGGTATGCCAACCCTGCCTTACATCAGCATGTGTGCCAAAACATCACCCATGCACTGACCAACACAGTTACTGGGAAGGTTCACTTAATGAACGACAAATGGACAAGTGCTTGTGGAGTTACAGTGCCCTGATGGCACACTAGGTGAACCTTGTGGAGGCTGGGACCGGGTTGGAGCCTTGGACTACACATGTGCTACTGACGCCAAAGATTGTGAGCCCTAGTTCCATCAGGGTTTTCTCCACCTCCTACATTAGTTCTTACAGCCTCTCCTCATCCTTCATCTTCATATTGTCTAATAGTCACAAGCTGGAAAGACTGCAGCAATGCTTCAGTGAAGCGCCAACAGGCTCTGCTGAAACTAATTTGCTTAGGTGACAAACAGCACACCGCTGCAGAGTTCTTGAAAGGTATAACAGACCAGACAGATCTGTGTCTCTCTTCATTGACCCTACAACCAGGATTGGCCATGTATGATAATGGCTGTAATCTGGTGGCAGCTCAGAAGCTTGACAAGCTTGCATACGTACCATGCCTGACTCACCTGCTCAGCTTCAGCAATTTCTGAAAACCTCCTCAGATTTACTTGAGCTACTTGTGAAGGTACACCATGTGTGCACTCAATTCCACAAGTCAGCTACAACTGCCACTGGTCTGGCAGTGCTGCAGCAGCATTTGCAAGTGCCAGCTCACTGACTGGTATGTTTCGTCACCTCGCACTGTAAATCCACACTGCACATGCTGGCAAGGCTTTGTGAGCAGCACAACAACTGACTGTTATCAACTATTAACTGTTAACAACTGTTATCGATGTCTGATATCTGTGAGGTTCTTCAAAACTTTAAGGAATTAACCAAGATGGTGAGCGGCGATGATGCCATAATCAGCATAACCATCCAAATTCTGTGTCTACTGAAACACTCACTGCTCACAATTAAAGAGGAAGCTTAGCATGTGGACCAGGAGGACATGGAGGAAAAAAGTACACAAGGTGATTCTACCCAGCCCAGCCTAATCTCATCTTCTCAGCAGGGATTGGGTGTTAATGATTAGGCTGAGGAATAGAAGGCTCATGAGGAGGATGAACATGAGATGGTTGCCTGCTCTACAGAGGGTACTTCCCATACCAGCTTCATTCCATTTTTTTAGAGGAGAGGAAGGAGGAAGAGGAGATGGAGAGTCGTCCTACTGGTGAGGACGTCTTGCCTGTTGGGCGTCTGACACACTTGGCTGACTTTATGTGACCCTTGCGTTATACGCATTTTGGCCAACACTGATTACTGTTTGTTCACTCTTCTTGACCCATGCTGCAAGGAAAACTTTCCATCTATCCTTCCTGCAACGGAGAGGGCTGGTAAAATGGTGCAATACCAGATGGCCCTAGTCGAATAAATAATAAAAAAATTCTCATTTAACAATGCTGACAGCAGAGGTCGTAGATCCATTGGGCAACTAAGGAGGACAGACAAGGGAGACCGATACCATATCCAACAGTGGAAGGAACACTATCAAAGGTCTGGGACAGTTTCATTAAACTCTCCCAGCACCCATGCCCTAACGAGGTAGTCTGACAAGGAAGTAAAAGTTTTTGAAAATTGTGAAGGAATACCTAGCTGACCATACCAGCATCCTCCCTAATTCCTCTGTGCCGTACGTACAACCATTAGATATCAAAGCTGGACACATGGCATGAACGGTCCCTCTACACCTTGAATGTGCTGGCCTGCCTTGTCTCTAGAGTTTTCTCAGAGCGGGTGTTTATTTTCCACTGGGGGCATAACTGATAGGCGCATACGACTCAACTGAAAATGCTGACAGGCTCACTCTTATCTGAATGAACAAGGCCTGAATTGGACTCAAAAATATTATAATGTCATTAAGCAGCCCTCACTCAAATTGTTTATAGGGTCATCAGGCAGCCTTCACTCAAAATTTTTCTATGGTCATCAGTCAGCTCTCACTCAAATTCTTTATAGGGTTATCCTGTGGCCTTCACTCAAAATGAACTATGCCTGGATTGGCCCAGACTTCTCAACCCCACCGGATGACAGCAGCAGAGACTAAAGCCAATTCAAATGTTGGGTCATCAGATGGCCCTCACTCAAATAGTTTATAGGGTCAACAGGCTGCACTCATTCCAACTTTTTATAGAATCATTAGGCGGCCCTCACTCATATTATTTATAGGGTCATCATGTGGCCCTCACTCAAAAATAACAAGGCCTATATTGGTCCAGACTTCTCAACCCCAACAGATGACAGCAGCGGAACATAAAGCCAATTCAAATCCTGGGTCATACGGCAGCCCTCACTCAAAATGTTTACATCGTTATCAGGTGGCCCCCTCTCAAAATCTTTATAAGGTGAACAAGTGGCCCTCACTCAAAATCTTTATAGGGTCAACAGTCAGCCCTCACTCAAACTCTTTATAGGGTTATCATGCGTCACTCACTCAAAATGTACAAGGCCTAGATTGGCCCAGACTTTTCAAACCCACTTGATGACAGCAGCAGAACATAAAGCCAATTCAAATATAGGGTCATTATGCCTCCTCCCCAGCCTTCCTGTTAGGGTATATGTTGAAAAAATGCTCGAGTTTCCCATTGACTTACATTATACTTGTTACTTGAGTCTGGGCGTCTGACCTGCTTGATTCGAGTACTAAGCATTTTAGCATTTTTGTGCTCCATCATCACTACCAGTTACCTTTTCACTCCTCAGATTAAGTAGTGCTGAACGTGGAACTACTGTCCCAAAACCAGCAGTATAGGAATGGCCCACTGGAGGACCGAAGGATTCTCCAGTAGGCCCACGTGCTGGCATCGTCTACAGCTACAGGCACAGCGGTGATAAAATGCTGTCTGATCAGAACAGTGTTCCGTTCACTACGCCACATGAACTGCAGTCTGCAGAAGATGAGAGATTCACCAACAATTGCACCACTCTCCTGGGATGTTTAATGCTGGGAAGAGCTGTCAGAAGTACTCAGTGCACTAACACATTAGCTGCAAGCACGCCAGCTCACATGTGTTAGTGCTATGAATTACTGTTCATCGCTCCTCCCAGCATTAGACACCCTGGGAGAGGAGTGCACATGACCTTGGTATTGTCAAGTCATGTAAGGGGGAGGAAGGAGGAAGGAAAAACCCAAACAAAGCTTTCCCTAACTAACTTTATCCCCTTGAGACGAGAACCCCAAAAAGACAGGAAAACCAATTTCTTTGGAATTTAATGGCCACAGCAGCCTTTATTAAGACAAAAAAAAACAATGATAAACATTGCAGTATAAAACTTTATAAATAATATAATGAACGCTGGGCGGAGTCCTTGAAGCCCCAAGACCTGGTGAATCACCAAAGTATGTAGTGAACATAAACGCCAACAATTTACTCCCAGCCATTACCCCACTGGCTCAGGAGCACCAAACACAAGTGCATACCGTTCACTAACAAATTACTTGGGTATCTGACTACCCTTATCGAAAAACTCCCCATCCCCATTTTTCACCAGATCGGCACAAACTTAAATCTAGGAAGAGGAAAACCATACAATAAATGGTCCCCCAGACCAATTTCCAAACAACTTCAAGGACTCCCCCCAACTGCCCCGGCCACGATGACCCAAGACTGAAAGCATAAAAAACAACCACATAATCGGGAGGGAGGGCGGGACTGAATCTCTTGCCCAGGAGAGCGGGAATAAAAGGTTCCACCCCCAACCTGGGCATATAAACCCCCTCCAACCCCCTCAACACAGCCCCCTAATTAGAATAACCCCTTACTTATTCCAACCCCCCATCATGCCGGCCTCGGCCCACGCCATGGGGGGGGACGGCTCTTCTCTGGCCTTCTCTGGTCACTGAATCTCTCTTCTGCTTTAGATTGCAGCTTACTTCTGTACTGAACAGAACACTGATCAATTCTGCTGGATCCTCATCACTGCTCTTCCGCACCTGGAATAACCAGGCAGAGCGGAGCTGCTGTTGCTAAGGCTAATACTGATTGGAAGCAGTGCAGCCAATGTTAGTTTAGTTTGTGGCCTCTTCCTGGTGCTGACAGCACAGCTCAAGTAATGGGTTAGTAAAATAGTGCTCCTCCCCACACATGTCACAGGCTGACAGTAAGAAGCACAGAGAGATGGATAGCTTAATGCTAAATCACTCACCAATTTTTGTATAATATCCACCATCCTGATATAATGTCACCCATCCTGGTATGTCAACCATCCTGGTATAATGTCCCCATGCTGATATAATGTCCGCCATCCTGATATAATTTCCCCACCCCGTAATAATGTCTGCCATCCTGATATAATGTCTGCCCTACTGGTATAATCTTCACCATCCTGGTATAATGTTCGCCATCCTGGTATAATGTCCGCCGTCCTGGTATAATGTCCGCAATCCTGGTATAATATCCGCCACCCTGGTATAATTTCCACCATCCTAGTGTAATTTCCACCATCCTGGTATAATTTCAAATTTCCACCATCCTGGTATATTGTTCACATACTGACATAGTGTCCATATCCTGATGTACTGTCACCCATCCTGATACAATATCACCATCCTTGTATAATGTCCATATGCTGGTATAATATAGAAGAAAAATCTGGCACTCCCATTCAGCATCAAAAAAATATGTTTATTTAAAGTATTAATCCAAAAAATATTCTTAGGTAAACGTTTCGGTCTTCACTCAGACCTTCTTCAGACCTTATATATAAACCATTTGTGGAGATCCTATATAATAGGACTAAAGGAGCTGAAGAGAGAATGCTTGTTCAAGCGGTGCAAGTGGCTCCAATATAGAGGGATCAGATGAACACAGCGCTGTGTTGTGCAGACTGTGCTGTAGAAAAGAGTCCAGTGACAGGCCCAAAACATCACTGCTCTAGAGATCTGCATGGAGGAATGGGCTAACATACCACCAACAGTGTTTGCCAACCTTGTGAAGACTTACAGAAAACGTTTGACCTCTGTCATTGCCAACAAAGGATATATAACAAAATATTGAGATTAACTTTTGTTAATGACCAAATACTTATTTTCCACCATAATTTGAAAATTCAGACAAGGTGATTTTCTGGATTTGTTTTCACATTTTGTCTCTCATAGTTGTGGTCTACCTATGATGTCAATTACAGTCCTCTCTCATCTTTTTAAGTGGGAGAACTTGTACAATTGGTGGCTGACTAAATACTTTTTCCCCATTGTATACATATATTCCATGCATTGGAATAGGAGGTGTATATAGAGCATCATACACTCAGTGTTTGTTTCCCGATAACTGACCTATTAGTGGAAACAGCCTGCGCCCTCCTCTGTTAACTGTTGGTCAATTATGTAGTTGTCTGGACAATAGGGGACAGCATAGAGCTGTTGGACACAAAGATCAGAGGATGGTTCTGTGTGACTTTCCTGGACTGTGATCTTTGATATCCGACAGCCTGTTATAATATCACCCATCCTGGTAGAATGTCACCCATCTGATATAATGTCCACCATCTTGGTATAATGTCGCCCATCCTGGTATAATGTCGGCCATCCTGGTGTCACAGGTTTACCACAATATAGAGGTGTCTGATTTCACGCACTCTTGCACTGATTAGAGGCACCTCGCTTTCATATTAAGCGGTGCAGGGTTCTGTTATCACTGCAGGGGTTAAGCTGTTCAGCTGAAGCTTCTAGTGCTTTTTTGTGCTGATGGCCTCAGCTGTCCCGTGTTGGCCACTTCCCTCTCCTATATAAACTTGCCTTTGGCTATTAGGGATGGCAGAGTTAGTTTCTTGCTGCCTGGCTCTGGAGCTGGAAGAGTTGGTTGTTTCAGGGGGCATTTGAAGTGTTTATCTTAAGACTGTTTCTTGGTTATTCGGTTTTGTGCAAACCCTCATCCTCTCCTATTTGATTTTTTCATTCTTTCACTCCCCAGCATTCCACTTAGTTGTTTGTTAGTGCATATTTATAAGACTGGTATTTTCCTTTATCCCTGTACATATTTCCTTGTTAATCTGGTTGGTATATCTACATACATTTTTATGCTCCACTTCCCTGGCCAGGGAAGGGAACAGATTAAGGGCAGTTTCAGGGGCTTAGTAAGGTGTGTGGCTCTGGCATCTTCACCATTAAAACTAATCTGGGGAGCAGGGATAGCTAATTATCTAGGTCGCCCCTAGTTTTAGGACCAGGAAAATAGGTCGTGACCACAGGATATCATGCAACAGAGTCATGACACCTGGTATAATGTCTGCCATCCTGGTATAATGTACGCCATTCTGGTATAATGTCACCATTCCTGGTATAATGTCCGCCAACTTGGTATAATGCCACTGCATCCAGATATAATGTCCTCCATAATGGTGTAACGTCCTCATGCTGATATAATGTCCACATTATTGTATACTATACTCATTTTGGAGTAATTTTCACAACCTGAGCCCCTTCTGTTCTTCTCCATCACATTTTAAAAAGAAAAAAAACTATTATTCTTTCCTTCCTCCGCTCTCACGACATTCGGTGTCCTTCAGTAGCAAGTGCAGGAGCCAGGAACTGATGTCTGCGTGCCAGCAAGGGCAGCACATGACCTCACTGCCATGCGCAACCCATCATTGGTAAGCCGACATCTGCTGCCCGGAATCACAACTTTACAAGGACATACATGAAAAAAAACATTAAAAACATCTAAAAACACAAACATGTAGCACGATAACCAACCAACACTCCTGAATAATGTGTAAAACAGGGCAATAAATGTATATGGGTGGAAGCAAAAATAATTGGGAGCAAGAGCCAGACAAAAACTGCAACTGTGGAGCATCCAAACAGTCTGTAAGTGGCCCCAATATGAGCAACCAGAATCAGAGTGACCAATGATGCCCCTGCGTCTACAAAGGAGCGAGGAGATGTGCGCCGAGTGAGAAAAAGGATGTAAAAATGTGTGTGAATCGACCTCCTAGACCCCCAAAGGTGAGACTTGTTACAGGGGGGAGATTATTAACCTGGAAAATGGAATAATCAGCGCGCTAAAGGGAAAGCACTTACTCGGAAAAACGTTGATGTAATAGTGGATATGGGTCCAGACGTTTCTGGGTAGGTAGGGATTTGTGGGGTTCAAAAAGGGGTAAATTTCCCACTATAAAAAGAAGATATATACATCCACATGAAATGGTGGGTAGGTTTGAGAGTGAAATGCAGACTTTATATACACATGGGTATACTCACTCGAACCAATTTATATGGGATCGTTAACTGTGTTCCTAGAAAAGACAATGCCAGATGTAGATAGAGATTATTAGCCTGTTGAATGGAGAGGTGCCAAGAATGCAGCTCCATAAACAATATAGTCACACTTCATTAAAGTCATGAGGACAGAATGGTGATAGAAGGAGTAAGGGAATGCATGATATAGAATTGGGTTCTTCCCAGCACCCCTGATCCTTGTGGCTTTATGGCTTTTGTGACAGGGTCACTGGTATCGTACATGAGGGGAGGTATGTGTCACAAAGATTGCTTTCCTGTGTGATGTGAAAGTTCTGTGTTTTCTCCAGCATGATATGTGCTGAGAGAAACCCAGTTGCTATATGGGCATGGCTTTCATGATGGGTAGGTCAGAGATGGGCGGGATGCGTAACCACCATATCTCCACCTCCAGGATGTGGCTGGAGGGAAGTTAAATGTACCAGCCAGTTTTTTTCTCTGTCTATGTGTGTGGAGGAAAGCAAGCCTCCGGATTGCTAGCTCCTGCAAGAGCTGCCGTTTGTGTTGTTCCGGAGGACCTGGACAGGACTGTGTATAAACTGTTTATTTTCATTTGAGCTGGACAGGCTGTTTTTCTGTTACCATTTTGTTTTTTGTTTGTAAGGTAATAAACCACCGAGAGACTTTAACCACCTGTGTGCCTGAGTCTACCTCGAGGAGCAACTAAGCCTGTCAACCCCTCACACATGGTGATTTGGATGCTTCTAGTGGTCATGGACTATGCGACCCGGTACACTGAAGCAGTACCCCTAAGGAACTCTTTGGCTAAGAGTATTGCCCAGGAACTTGTCCATATTTTTGCTAGGACAGGCCTGCCAAAGGAGATTTTGACAGACCAGAGAACCCCCTTCTTGAGCAAGGTAATGAAGGAACTGTGTAGAATCCTCCAGATTGTCCAGCTGCGAACCTCAGTGTACCATCCACAGACCGACGGCCTAGTACAGGGGTCTCAAACTGCATTCCTCGAAGGCCGCAAACCGTGCGTGTTTTCAAGATTTCCTTAGCATTGCCCTACTTGCTGGAATCATTATCTGTGCAGGTGATTAAATTGTCACCTGTGCAATACAAGGAAATCCTGAAAACATGACCTGTTTGCAGCCCTTGAGGAATGGGAAAATTAGTGATAACCGACATAACACATGCAAATAATATATATACTATATGGACATAAATTTATCATAGAAGCATGTGTGTTGTGGACATGGTAGAGAGACAAACTGTACTGAATACAGCAATATCACAAGGAGAACAGCCATATAGTCTCAGAAAATACAACTTTATTAATGCAATATAAAACATAAAAGCAGAAAAAGAAATGGCACCGGGAGAATGTAATACACTGAGGCAGTAATCACACACAAGTGGAACACAATAGGCCAGATGGCGAAATTTGCTCACAGATTGTATATAAGTATAATATAGAACATATTGACAATCATAGAGGAAAAGAGGGAGGATGGAGAGGTAAAATGCAAGTGTGTTTAGCACAAAAATAATATATAAACATAGATGACAAATATCAAATGCAGTGCTAAACTGACACCATAATTAGCTAAGCAGATGAAAATACCTGCGATACGTGATGCACCATGCCTAAATATAAGCTCAGTATAAGATGGATATTCTATATAGTGCAGCACTTATGAATAAGATGCTAAAGAGTATGGACCCATCCTGAATAAAGCAGCGGTAAAAAGATAGTATATTAGGATGTGTTAACAAAGCTAGTAGGGAAACCGCTGAATATTCACCTCAAATGAGAGCAAAGAGCCGTCCCGCCCTCCCCAACGCGCGTTTCGGAGCCGCAAATGCTCCTTCCTCAGGGGGCGTGACACTGGCTAAAAAGTGCATCCATATATACTGCCGCCAAATCATATGGCGGTGACGATATTGCCAATCAGCTAAAGCAGGCACCTCCCCTCAAAGACATCACGTCCTGTGAAGTGAGGACGTGTGAGAGAGAGAGGAAATGACTGATTATACTTGCGCATGCGCAGAACGAAATTGAAGACATTGCAGACATGTTGGAACAGGGCAAAGAAAAGCAGGGTAGGCGCTACAATAAATACATAAAAAATCAACAAGAACACATCGGATCAAATTAATCCCAATGTCTGGGAGCCTGAGAGTAACCACTGTGGGGCCCCACATGGACAAACAAGCACCAAACAAAGGGGTAAAATGACCGAAGGTACTGAAGAGTATAATGCATAACATTGAAATATGTCCTGTGCAATGGCAACAAATGCAAAAACAACAAATCAAAAGATACATGAAAAGCAACACGAATACAGACAAAATACATCAAAATAACATAAACTATAATGCGTACTTATATGAGAATATTAACAAAATTGGCAACATTCACAACAATAATAAACTAAAAATCTAATTAATACATATTAAATAAGTATGGACATGACAAAAAAGTAAGCCTAATATATATAACAATCATATAGAAAACAAATCTTTAGTAGTCGTAAGAACAGAAAAAGGCATCTTGTATGTTCTTGCACATGAAGGCCGCTATGGACTGAAAGGCAATGGATAAATCGCGTCCAAAAAAAACGAACAACTAAAAAAAATAAAGATATTCGTTAAAAACAAATAAAATAATATGTGCCACTTGTTGAGTGATTAGCAGCCAAATAAAGAAAAATCAGAAAATCAAGAAAAGTGATCACAGAAATGGGACAAATGACAAGTTTTCATTAAGACCATCTGGAACGATGGTACCTAAAGTCCAAATCCATCTCGTCTCTATTTGAGACAATCTTTTGGACAAGTTACCACCTCTTATATTAATATTCAAAAGGTCAATCCCACGTACTCTAAGCAGTGTCCCATCGCTATGGTGATGCTCCTTGAAATGTCACTAGAATCTTTACGGATAGTGACGTCCAGGAAATCAACGGAATTAGGATCCCATATCAGTGTCAGAAAGATATTGAGATCATTATTGTTGAGGGAGTGAACGAACTGCACAAGGTCGACGGAGGTGCCCTGCCAGACAAAGAAGATATCGTCGATATAACGTGTCCAAAAAGGGACACGGCTAATCGACCCCTGTTTATCCGACAGGAAAAGATCCCTCTCCCACAGCCCCAAGGGTGATGTGTCATATAACATTAAACAGAGAATCACTTGTGTTTCTCGTTATGTGATATACCACGCCACTTGTCCTTGTGGCCTGATATATATAGGACTTACTACGAGACAACTTAAAGTCCGCATTAGAGAACATGTGTTGGGCATACAGGCAGCATCCTCCTGCACGGACATATCCACCCTGAAGACATTACCTAGACATTTCAAGGAGCATCACCATAGCGATGGGACACTGCTTAGAGTACGTGGGATTGACCTTTTGAATATTAATATAAGAGGTGGTAACTTGTCCAAAAGATTGTCTCAAATAGAGACGAGATGGATTTGGACTTTAGGTACCATCGTTCCAGATGGTCTTAATGAAAACTTGTTATTTGTCCCATTTCTGTGATCACTTTTCTTGATTTTCTGATTTTTCTTTATTTGGCTGCTAATCACTCAACAAGTGGCACATATTATTTTATTTGTTTTTAACGAATATCTTTATTTTTTTTATTGTTCGTTTTTTTTGGACGCGATTTATCCATTGCCTTTCAGTCCATAGCGGCCTTCATGTGCAAGAACATACAAGATGCCTTTTTCTGTTGTTACGACTACTAAAGATTTGGTTTCTATATGATTGTTATATATATTAGGCTTACTTTTTTGTCATGTCCATACTTATTTAATATGTTTTAATTAGATTTTTAGTTTATTATTGTTGTGAATGTTGCCAATTTTGTTAATATTCTCATATAAGTACGCATTATAGTTTATGTTATTTTGATGTATTTTGTCTGTATTCGTGTTGCTTTTCATGTATCTTTTGATTTGTTGTTTTTGCATTTGTTGCCATTGCACAGGACATATTTCAATGTTATGCATTATACTCTTCAGTACCTTCGGTCATTTTACCCCTTTGTTTGGTGCTTGTTTGTCCATGTGGGGCCCCACAGTGGTTACTCTCAGGCTCCCAGACATCGGGATTAATTTGATCCGATGTGTTCTTGTTGATTTTTTATGTATTTATTGTAGCGCCTACCCTGCTTTTCTTTGCCCTGTTCCAACATGTCTGCAATGTCTTCAATTTCGTTCTGCGCATGCGCAAGTATAATCAGTCATTTCCTCTCTCTCTCACACGTCCTCACTTCACAGGACGTGATGTCTTTGAGGGGAGGTGCCTGCTTTAGCTGATTGGCAATATCGTCACCGCCATATGAATTGGTATATATGGATGCACTTTTTAGCCAGTGTCACGCCCCCTGAGGAAGGAGCATTTGCGGCTCCGAAACGCGCGTTGGGGAGGGCGGGACGGCTCTTTGCTCTCATTTGAGGTGAATATTCAGCGGTTTCCCTACTAGCTTTGTTAACACATCCTAATATACTATCTTTTTACCGCTGCTTTATTCAGGATGGGTCCATACTCTTTAGCATCTTATTCATAAGTGCTGCACTATATAGAATATCCATCTTATACTGAGCTTATATTTAGGCATGGTGCATCACGTATCGCAGGTGTTTTCATCTGCTTAGCTAATTATGGTGTCAGTTTAGCACTGCATTTGATATTTGTCATCTATGTTTATATATTATTTTTGTGCTAAACACACTTGCATTTTACCTCTCCATCCTCCCTCTTTTCCTCTATGATTGTCAATATGTTCTATATTATACTTATATACAATCTGTGAGCAAATTTCGCCGTCTGGCCTATTGTGTTCCACTTGTGTGTGATTACTGCCTCAGTGTATTACATTCTCCCTGTGCCATTTCTTTTTCTGCTTTTATGTTTTATATTGCATTAATAAAGTTGTATTTTCTGAGACTATATGGCTGTTCTCCTTGTGATATTGCCATAGCCCTTGAGGAATGCAGTTTGAGACCTCTGGCCTAGTAGGCCTCTACTGGCTTTTCGCCATACGAGCTGCTGTATGGTCGACATCTGCGAGCGCTCCTGGTCATTGCCAAGGAAACATGAGAAGCTCAGGTCACACCACACAGAACTATTCAAAAAAAGATTCCAACCGGAATAAATCATAAATATGTGTACATGTATTCCCTTAAAAGTACAATTTTTATTATGATACCTTAAAAAAAAAACAAACCCAGTGAAGGTATAACTTATCGTTTATACCGATAAAACTACGCTGTCAGATACCCTACAGTAGTCCTTATCTGTAACCTACCTTGCCGTGGAGGTTGGCACCCTAAAAGTAACGATATGGCGCCCCCACTCAACGTAGGCTCTCCCTAACTCCCCTATTAGTCCCTCCAATAAAGGTGGGAAAACAATTAACAATAGTCAGAAATGAAGGGAGTCTTGGAACTAAACAGTGCCTGGCAGCAAAACAGATAATACAATGCCTAAATCATGCATCAATAAATCCAAATGAATGTATTGCAATTATGCACAGGAATATTGTCTGTAGGACTATTAGTCAGAAAAATTCTGTTTCACTGTGCAAGTACAGTTATATCAAAACGCCTAAACATATCAATATAACAAAACATGGCAAGATAATAGCCCATAGATTCATTAAAGAGTAAAGATTGGGACTTAGCATGAGATAGGTGAACCCCGACGAATGGAACGGTTCCTCAGGAGGTATGCATGATGCCTGATGCCATAGAGATGATGACATGAGGGGCACCATAAGAAGTGGACTTAATAACCACCGCCGATACATGCCTAGGATAGGCTCCACCCCCTGCAATCAGGGCGGATTCATGACCGGGTGAGAAATGCCGCTATTAATAATAACAGAATACCTCATAGATAACGCTGCAAACGGCGTATTCCCTTACACACACACACATACACACACCACACAGAAGCATCATAGAGCATGTTGCCCAGCTGCAGGAGAGAATGGCAAAAGTGATGCTTATCGTGAAGGAGCATCTTCTCCAGGCACAGGAGGCACAGGCGAGGGTGTATAACCAATCAGCGAGGCTGAGGCAGTTCCAGCCCGGGGACTACGTGCTAATGCATATCCCTACGGTGGAGATCAAGTTACTAGCCAAGTGGCAAGGCCCATATGAGGTGGTGGAAATACTGAGTGAAATTAATTACAAAGTACATGAGCTGGGGTGAAGGAAGCCGTACCAGGTCTATCACATGAACTAGCTCAAACCCTAGCGAGACCAAGAACCGCTGGACACCCCTTGCCTGGGAGCCAGTCCCAAAGTCACCGTGGATGATGTCACCATTGCAGAGACCCTGACGTCGGCCCAGAGGCACCATTGTCGGGAGCTGTTGCAGCGGAACCGGGACCTATTCTCAGAGTTGCCGGGGAAAACGCTTGTGGTCAAACACGATGTGTTGACGGAATCGTATGTAAGGGTGATCCTCAAGCCATATAGAATTCCAGAAGCACGGAGAGAGGTGATATCTAATGAGGTGAAGAGGATGTTAGACCTTGGGGTGATAGAGGAGTCAAAAAGTAGATGGTCGAGTCCCATTGTCCTCGTACCAAAGTCTGACGGTGAGTGGCGGTCTTGCAATAACTACCGCATGCTGAATAAAGTCTCTAGTTGACGCTTACCCAATGCCTTGTGTAGATGAACTCAATGAGAGGCTTGGCCCTGCGAGATACATTACAACCCTGGATTGGGGTTGTCCTAAAGAGCCAAGGAGAAGACAGCCTTCTCAACACCTGATGGGTGTTTCCAATACACCCGGATGTCCTTCGGTCTGCAAGGCACCCCGGCCACCTTCCAGGGGGCAACGGATCAGATCCTGGCTCAGCATAAGAAGTACCTCGATGACATAGTAGTGTTTAGCCCTGACTGGGCTAGTCATCTGCCAAAGGTACATTTGGTTCTGGATGCTTTAAGTACGGGGTTCACAATTAGAGATGAGCAAAATTGATCGGCGAAAGTTCGCCAAATATAAATTTGGCACAAATATGACCCATTCGGATCTGTGATCGGAAACCCGAGCAAAATTGCAAAAAATCAGTTAAAAATCGGTATCATTCTGTAAAAGTGCGGAAAAATATTTGCATTGCCACAAAAATATTTCCCACACTTTAGCAACGATAATGATGGTGTTTCCTGATCGTTTGGCACATGTAAGATGAGGGGAGGGGGTTGCAGAGCTTAGAGGCGCGGTGTTCTTGTGAGCACAGCACAGTAGGCATTTTTTTTCCTCAACTTTATGTGTGCACATTGCGGCTAGCCAATCATGGCGCAGGAAACACACACAATGTCCTGACACAACGGCTTGTGTCATTGGCTGCTGAAATAACATGTCCCTCGCCATATAAATAGCGGCCATCTTCTTTTAGTGCCATTTGTACACTGTAACAGCGTAGAGAGGCTGCTCCTGATGCTGCCACGGTTAACAGCAAGATTTCATCTAGTTAGTTGGGTGGTTGTATAGCAGTCAGATAGTGTAGATAGATAGGGTCCAGTGTGGCTGTAAAATTGACCTTCTGGAATTTTTTTGTTTTTGGGGGCATTACTGAGGTTGCCAGACAAAGCCGGTAGGCACACGTCCTACAAGGGTGTTGTGCACTGCTTCTATAGTGCTCCCTGCACGAGTATAGCATTCTAAATCCTATTATTTTAGTAGGTAAATGTGAAAAAGCCTGCTGTATCCCACACATTAGCTAGTTTGATAGGTGGTTGTATATCAGTCAGATACTGTAGTTAGCTAGTGTCCAGTGTGGCTGTTAAATTTACTTTCCAGCCTTTTTTTTTCTTTTTTGGCCATACTGAGGTGCACAAACAAATCTAGCAGGGCACATGTTGTGTCCTGCTTGTATTGTGATCAATGCATGAGTATAGCATTCTAATTCACATGTAGCTAGTAAAAAAAAAATTAAACAGCCAGTTATATCCCACCTTGTAATTTAGTGCTGTGGTGAAATAAAACTGTCTGCAGATCTAAGGCACAGAAAAAAAATGTATAATTTTTCCAGGTGCTAAATGTGAAACAGCCTGCTGTATCCCACGTAGCCATTTTGTTGGCGGTGATAGTAACCTGTCAGCAGACCTAAGGCACATTAAAAGAAAATTATAATTTGTCAGTTGCATAAAGTTGGACAACCCGCTGTAGCACACTTTGTCATTTGTTTGGGTTGAACTAAAGATGTACAGGCCTGATCCAGAGGCCACAAACAAATTCTTCTGTTATTAAAGTCATATAGTAAGGGACTTGACTTGAAAAATATTTTTGTAGCATCTAGTGTGTTATAGAGGCCTGCTACATAGGTAGCGCCGGCGTTAGCACCCGGCCGTTAGCATATGAGAGCGGTGCAAGCGCCGCCACTGGGCCCCCCCCGCCTGCACAGGGCACCGGCAGCAGCCGGCGCAATACTTACCTCTCCCCGTGCCTCCGCAGCTCCGGGCTCCAGGGGGCGCCTGCAGGGCGCCGGCGCTTCCTCTCACAGCACGTCATCATTCAGCATCCGGCTGTGGCAGAGAGTAAGCGCGGGCGCCGTACAGGTGAGATGTGAGGTGTGTGTGTCTGTGTGTATCAGTGTGTGTGTTTCTGTGTCTGCCTGCGTCTGTGTATGTAGTGCGGTGATTTGTGTGTGTGTATGTGAGCGAGTGCTGCGGTGCTGTCTGTGTGTGGTGCTGTATGTGCACAGTATGTGTGATGGTGGTGGCGGGAGGCAGTGATGGTGGTGAGGAGGCAATGATGATGATGGGGAGGCGATGATGATGGGGAAGCAATGATGATGGGGAAGCAATGATGATGATGGGGAGGTGATGATGATGATGGGGAGGCAATGATGATGATGATGATGGGGAGGCAATGATGATGATGATGGGGAGAATATGATGATGGGGAGACAATGATGATGATGGGGAGGCAATGATGATAATGATGGGGAAACAATGATGATGATGATGGGGAGTAAAAGCTGAAAATAAGTTACCCGCCTGCATTTTTAAAGCTACTACAGACCTATGGGTGAGCTGTTAAAACGTCAAATCGCTATCCTGCTTGTGCCATATACATACATTTCAACAGGGTCACCCATAGTGTCTTCTGAATAGTGAATATCACTCCGGTATCTTACAATTGAAGTCTAATTGAATGTTAACCCACAGAATATGTTTAAAGGGACATCCGTGATACGAAATGAAAGCTCCTTTCTGGTATATTACCACTTACAAATTGAATGAATTAGGAGGAGCGAAATCACCTGGACATTGAAAGTTCCCAGAGGATCACCGCCAAACAAAGAAAACGAATCAGTAGATTAAGAAAACTAAGATTAAGAGCACTTAGAAAAAATTGTACTGGAGTACTGTACATGCTGATTATTTTTTAATCATGGTGTAAGAAAATGTGACAAATATTCAAAAGGTGTACCACACATATAATCCCCCATGTATAACAAGATGGTCCCACACATATAATCCCCCATGTATAGTATAATGGTCCCACACATATAATCCCACATGTATAGTATGATGGCCCCACACATATAATCCCCCATGTATAACAAGATGGTCCCACACATATAATCCCCCATGTATAGTATGATGGGCCCCACACATATAATACCCCCATATATAGTATGATGGCCCCACACATATAATCCCCCATGTATAACAAGACAGTCCCACACATATAATCCCCCATGTATAGTATGATGGGCCCCACACATATAATACCCCCATGTATAGTATGATCGCCCCACAAATGTAATCCTCCATATATAGTATGATAGGCCCACACATATAATCCCCATGTATAGTATGATGGTTCCACACATATAATCCCCCATGTATAGTATGATGGGCCTCACACATATAATACCCCCATGTATAGTATGATGGCCCCACACCTGTAATCCTCCATATATAGTATGATAGGCCCACACATATAATCCCCATGTATAGTATGATGGCTCCACACATATAATACCCCCATGTACAGTATGATGGCCCCACACCTGTAATCCTCCATATATAGTATGATAGGCCCACACATATAATCCCCCATGTATAGTATGATGGCCCCACACATATAATCCCCCATGTACAGTATGATGGCCCCACACCTGTAATCCTCCATATATAGTATGATAGGCCCCACACATATAATACCCCCATGTATAGTATGATCATCATGGGCCCTACACATATAATACCCCCATGTATAGTATGATGGGCCCCACACATATAATACCCCCATGTTTAGTATGATCATCATGGGCCCCACACATATAATCCCCCATGTATAACAAGATGGTCCCACACATATAATCCCCCCATGTATATGTGTGGGACCATCTCCCACCCTTTATACATGGCTCAGCACCCTCCCTTGTATACAAGGCTCCACACCCTCCCTTGTATACAAGGCTCCGCTCCCACTCTGTATACATGGCTCCGCACCCTCCCTTGTATACAAGGCTCTGCTCCTACCATGTATACATGGCCCGCACCCTCCCTTGTATACAAGGCTCCGCACCCTCCCTTGTATACAAGGCTCCGCTCCCACCCTCGTATACATGGCTCAGCTCCCACCCTCTTATACAAGGCTCTGCTCCCACCCTCGTATACATGGCTCTGCTCCCACCCTCGTATACATGGCTCCGCTCCCACCCTCGTATACATGGCTCCGCTCCCACCCTCGTATACATGGCTCCACTCCCACCCTGTATACAAGGTTCCGCTCCCACCCTCTTATACAAGGCTCCGCTCCCACCCTTATACATGGCTCCGCTCCCACCCTCTTATACATGGCTCCACTCCCACTCTCTTATACATGGCTCCTCTCCCACCCTCGTATACATGGCTCCGCTCCCACCCTCTTATACATGGCTTTTCTCCCACCCTCGTATACATGGCTCCTCTCCAACCCTCGTATACATGGCTCCTCTCCCACCCTGTATACAAGGCTCCGCTCCCACCCTGTATACAAGGCTCTGCTCCCACCCTGTATACAAGGCTCTGCTCCCACCCTCTCCTGGGCTCCCCCGTCATCCCCATCATACTTACCCTCCTCGCTCCGTCGCTGAACTTCCCAGCATCCCTGTTGGCCGCTTCCTCCTTTGCGGTGCGGTCACGTAGTACCGCTCATTAAGGGCATGAATATGGATGCCACGCCTATGGGAGTGGTGTCGCATCCATAATCATGCCCTTAATGAGCGGTACTACGTCACTGCTCAGCACTGGATGAAGCCGCCGCTGCTGGGACAGGGATCGCAGCAGTGAGTATCGATGTATGAAGCCAGCGGCTGTAGCTATCACTACAGCGCTACAGCCACCAGCTCCATGTGGGTCCAGCGTTCTGTGCCGTGGCTCCGCGGCCCGACAACAGAACTGCTATGGCCCGGTCCTGGGCCGCGGACCGGCGGTTGGGGACCCTGCTCCAGACACAGAGAATGCCCCCTTGTGACTTTCACCTTCCTTGGTATAAACAGATTCTCAGAGAGATATTTGTATTGTCCTCTTATATACTTTTACATGGTTATTAGATCGCCCTCAGCCGTCTTTTTTCCAGACTAAATAATCCTAATTTTGCTAATCTCTCTGGGTATTGTAGCTCCCCATCCCCTTTATTAATTTTGTTGCCCTCATTTGTACTTGCTCTAATTCCATTACGTCCTTCCTGAGCACTGGTGCCCAAAACTGTACACAGTACTCCATGTGCGGTTTAACCAGGGATTTGTACAGAGGCAGTATAATGCTCTCATCATGTGTATCCAGACCATGATCCTGTTTGCTTTGCACTGCCTGGCACTGGCTGCTCCAGGTTTATTTATCATTAACTAGGATCCCCAAGTCCTTCTCCATGTCAGATTTACCCAGTGGTTTCCCGTTCAGTGGGTGATGGTGATATTGATTCCTTCGTCCCATGTGTATAAACTTACATTTATCATTGTTAAACCGCATCTGCCACCTTTCGGCCCAAGTTTCCAACTTATCCAGATTCTTCTGTAGCAGAATACAATCTTCTCTTGTATTGACTGCTTTACATAGTTTTGTATCATCTGCAAATATCGATATTTTTCTGTTTAAACCTTCTACCAGATCGTTAATAAATATGTTGAAGAAGATAGGTCCCAACACCGACCCCTGTGGTACCCCGCTAGTCAAATCGATAGTGTCCCAGTACAGAGGAGAGATGCGAATAGAGTGAAACTTTTAGAAAAGAAAGAGATGAAAAGGATTTCAACACTGGGTACTTTGCAACCCTGGGGTCTTAATATATACTATAATCTACAAGTTTGTGTCACCTAATCCCTCCACATTTTGTCATTTGATGGCATCTCATTGGTAACATGTTTTTAATTTTTTCTTTTTTGTTTCTTTTCTATAGGGTGACATTTTGGATGACTGGAGGACGTGGGTGTTATACGTCCTGAATTTCTACACGTTGATGTTGTCTACTGGTTCAACACCCCTTTTTCTCATTACCCTCTGCTCGTCTCCTGATTGTCAATTTTTTGATAATAAAAAAATTATTTTTGTTTATATTGATTTTTTATTGATGTCTGTTGTGAATGGACTTGAAATGAGTTCTGAGCAGAGGCTCCCGTCTGGTGGTTACAAGCGGTACTGGACTGTCCAGTGAAGATTGTGAGGATTGGGAATCAGGTGTTACTGACTGGTCTTATTTAAGGGAGTCGCCTTCCCATCAGGGTTGCCGGTGATCAATTGTTCTGGTCTCAATCATTGATTCCTGTTTCCTTTGTAGCCTGCTGTGTCGTGTCTGCATTTCCTGCTAACAGATAAGACATTTTCTTCTTTTTGTTTTTGTGCTTGATTTTTGCATTTTGTCCTGCACTTCTGTGGGGGCCTTCAGGGTCCCCTCCGGGGGCTTTTGCCCTCTCAGTTTAGTTCAGCCACTGATGTTTTGTACATTTGCTTTTTCCAGTTTTTTTTCAGTGGCTGCTGTTTGATTTTGTTACACCAGAGAACTAATTTAGGTGGTAGAGGTCGTGTGATCTCAGGTGTTTTTGAAATTAGTAGAGTTGGTGCTTTTCAGGGTTTTTTGGGATTGCAGTAAGTGCCCTTCCTATCCTTTTCTATTTAGATAGTTTGGGCCCCAACGTTTGCTCATACTATTTTCTGTCTGTGTCAGTATTTCTTCTTGTCTAACCGCCATTACATGTTTGGGGGCTTTCTATGTTCTTTGGGGATCTGCTCCGGGGCAGATAGCTTTCCTCTTTCTATCTTTAGGTATAGCTAGTTTCTCAGGCTGTGACGAGGCGTCTAGGACCAACGTAGGAACGCTCCACGGCTGCCTCTAGTTGTGGTGGTTAGTCAGGGTACTGCAATCTCATAGATTCCAACTGCTCTGGTGTATTGCCTTTTTTACCTGCACTCCTCAGCTACCAAATCATAACAGTATCACCGGCCAAAACTGAAATTTATATGGTACTCACAGAAGGGAAAAATATTGTGAAAGAAAAAAAAAAGGTTGTCAGAGTTGTCAGAGATATTTTTCTGTTTGTTGCATTTTTTTTTTTTTTCCCTCTGTATCTCTGGGTGCTGGGGAGGATTTTTTTTTTCTCTCAATGGAGTTTGCACAGTTGTCTGGCCGTGTGGATCAGCTTGCCACTGAGGTTCAGAGTATTGCTACCTATCTTGCTAGGTTGCCTGTTGTGGAACCTAGGATTCCCATGCCAGATTTGTTTTTGGGGGATCGAGCCAAGTTTCTGAATTTCAAAAATAATTGTAAATTGTTTTTTGCCTTAAAATCATAAGTCCTCAGGGAACGCAGCGCAGCAGGTTCAAATTGTCATCTCTCTCCTGCGTGGCGATCCTCAGGATTGGGCTTTTTCCCTGACACCTGGGGATCCTGTTTTGAGTGATGTTGATGCATTTTTTCAGGCCTTGGGGTTATTGTACGATGAGCCTAATGTCACTGATCAAGCTGAAAAAGCCTTGTTGGCATTAAATCAGGGGCTTGATGACGCTGAGTTATACTGTCAGAGATTCCGCAGGTGGGCAGTCCTGACCAAATGGAATGACGACGCTTTGGCAGCCCTTTTTCGGAAGGGTCTGTCAGATAATGTAAAGGATGTTATGGTGGGATTCCCTGTCCCCTCTGGTCTCAATGATTCTATGTCATTAGCGATTCAAATTGACAGACGTTTGCGTGAGTGGAGAAGTATGCGTGGAATAGTGTTGCCTTGTGAACCTGCTTCTGAACCCATGCAGTGTGATAGAGTGGTTTCTGGGGCACAGCGTCATGAGTTTCGAAAGCGCAATGGGTTATGTTTCTACTGTGGTGATGCCTCTCATGCTATTTCAGTCTGCCCTAAGCGGGGAAGACGTTTTGCACGCTCAGTTGTCTTGGGTAGTGTTCAGACTAAGTTTTTATTAACTGTTACTCTGATATGCTCTCTGTCCTCATTTTCTGCTCAGGCTTTCGTTGATTCGGGAGCAGCTATTAACCTGATGGATTTTGATTTTGCTAAACGTTGCGGGTTTCCCTTGATACCTCTACAGAAGTCTATTCCCCTCCTGGGGATCGATTCTACCCCTTTGGCTGAGAATAAACCTCAGTTCTCTACTCAGGTGATAATGAGGGTTGAACCTGATCATCAGGAGAGCTGCAAATTTTTGGTTCTGTATAATCTGCATGACATTATCGTGCTGGGTTTCCCTTGGTTATAGTCTCATAATCCTGTTTTGGATTGGAAATCTGTGTCTGTAACCAGTTGGGGCTGCCAATGTGTTAATACCAACACTCCTGTTTTTTCTGCCTCCCCCCAGGCTCAGGATGTTCCTGACTTTTTGATTGATTTTTCTGATGTGTTTAGCGAAAGTAAATCTGCATCTTTGCCTCCCCATAGGAGCTATGACTGCGCTATTGAATTAGTGCCTGGTAGTAAATTCCCTAAAGGTCGCCTTTTTAACTTGTCTGTACCTGAACATGACGCTATGCGGTCTTATATCAATGGAGTCATTGGAGAAGGGTCATATCAGACCATCCTCTTTACCCTTAGGTGCCGGTTTTTTCTTTGTGGCCAAAAAGGATGGTTCATTAAGGCCGTGTATTGATTATCGTCTTTTGAACAATATTACTGTGAAATATCAATATCCGTTACCCTTGATTTCTGACCTGTTTTCCAGGGTGAAAAACGCTACTTGGTTTACCAAGCTTGACCTCAGGGGGCATATAACCTTATTCGCATTAAGCACGGGGATGAATGGAAGACGGCATTTAACACCCCTGAGGGGCATTTTGAGTACCTTGTGATGCCCTTTGGGCTCACTAATGCTCCTTCTGTCTTCCAGTCCTTCATGAATGACATTTTCAGGGATTTTGTGGATACATTTCTGATTGTTTATTTGGATAATATCTTGATTTTTTCTAATGACTGGGACTCTCATGTGAAACATGTTCGAACTATATTCCAGATTTTGAGAGAGAATGCTCTGTATGTGAAGGGATCAAAGTGTCTTTTTGGCGTACAGAGGATCTCATTTTTGGGATTCATTTTGTCCCCATCTGTTATTGAAATGGACCCGGTCAAGGTTCAGGCCATCTGTGATTGGGTCCAACCTACTTCATTAAAGGCTCTTCAAAGATTTTTGGGTTTTGCCAATTTTTATCGTAAATTTATTGGTAATTTCTCGGTTATTGTTAAACCATTAACTGATTTGACCAAAAAGGGTTCTGATGTGGTGAATTGGCCTCCTGAGGCAGTCTCTGCATTTCAGGAACTTAAGCAGAGATTCACTTCTGCTCCTGTTCTACGGCAGCCTGATGTTTCTCTGCCATTTCAGGTGGAGGTTGATGCCTCTGAAATTGGGGCAGGTGCCGTTTTGTCCCAAAGAGATCCAGAGACCTCTAAAAGTAACCCTTGTGCCTTTTTCTCTCGAAAATTTTCTCCTACTGAACGTAATTATGACGTGGGTAATCGGGAGTTATTGGCCATGAAGTGGGCTTTTGAAGAGTGGAGACATTGGCTGGAGGGAGCCAAGCATCAGGTGGTGGTCCTTACTGACCATAAGAATCTGGTTTATCTGGAATCTGCCAAGCGACTTAATCCTAGACAGGCCAGGTGGGCCTTGTTTTTCACACGTTTTAATTTTGTGGTTTCCTTTCTTCCTGGCACTAAGAATTTTAAGGCGGATGCCCTCTCGAGGAGTTTCCTTGCGGACTCTCCTGAGGTATCTGATCCTTCTGTTATTTTGAAAGAAGGTGTAGTTCTTTCCGCCATCTCGCCCAATTTGAGACTGGCTCTGGAGGGGTGTCAGGAGGATAGGCCCGAGCGCTGCCCTGTTGGGAAATTGTTTGTCCCGGACCAGTGGAAAAAGAGTGTGATGTCTGAGATTCATTGTTCCGCGTTGGCCGGTCATCCCGGAATTTTTGGTACCAGAGACTTGGTTAGTCGGTCCTTTTGGTGGCCTACCTTGTCTCGTGATGTCAGGGAATTTGTGCAGTCCTGCGGGACTTGCTCTCGCTCCAAGCCTTGCTCTCGCTCTAGTGGTTTGTTGATGCCATTGCCTGTGCCCAAGAGACCATGGACCCATATCTCTATGGATTTCATTTCCGACCTCCCTGTTTCTCAGAGAATGACCGTCATCTGGGTGATTTGTGATAGGTTTTCCAAGATGATACATCTTGTGCCATTACCTAAGTTGCCTTCCTCCTCTGAATTGGTGCCTTTGTTCCTTCAGCACGTGGTTCGTTTACACGGCATTCCTGGGACATTGTGTCTGACAGAGGAGTCCAGTTTGTTTCCAGATTTTGGAGGACCTTTTGTTCTAAGCTTGGTGTTCTGTT
>JARQOD010000009.1:25913394-25963241 GCA_033576555.1 Oophaga sylvatica | reverse complement strand
TTCTGATGAGGCATCTGGCTTGGTGACCACCACTTCCATGGCTTTTTCCACCTCTGCAGCATTACCTTCAGAGTCCTGGGCATGATGCAGCTCCATACCATACATTGATAACTTCTCATCTTCAACAGCATCCACTTGTGCTGTGTTCAGTTTCAGAGTCCGGCCTTTAAAGCTCAGCTCTCCTCCTTTCACCCTAGTCTTCGCCAGGGAACCGGCCAACTGTAAAACATCTTCAGATGCCATCTTCTGTCCGGCTGCAAGGTCAGCATCAGCCTTCCTCTCAGGACTCTCAACCTCCTCTGCTACCATGCCTTCCTCATTTGCACTGGTTGCTTGATTGTCAACAGATGATTCACTATCACTACCACTATCCCTGTCTGACCCCTTTTTCTCAGCCACATCCGCTCACTTTCGGTTATACATTCATTCTTTCATCTGCTCATTCGGGGGTATACAATTCATTCTCATTCACATCCTGATCTGGAACCTTAGTTAACATGTCATCCACAACATTAACTTCACCATCTGGTCCCTCAAGTATGTGACTATGTGACAACCCCAGCACTATACTTCTATATAGCTTAGGTACTAGGAGCTGGCTCACGACCTCTCCCTGGACTTCAGTGTCCCTATACAACAGGTGAGTGTTTATGGCAACATGAGGAAACCTCTCCTCAGAGCCAGGCTCTTGGGAAACCTCATTTAGAACAATTATATTTTCCTGTGCCGTTTTAAGAGTGGGGTTTCGCCATTGTTCACTCTCAAAATTGTCACAGGACACAGGTAAGTCAGGGACACTCGGTTCCCGAGAACCACCATCCTCGTCTCCCACCATCACCTGCAAAGGAATTTCATCTCTATCACAGTCATCATCATTATCAGCATCATTATCATGGTCATTATCATGATCATCATCATCATTATCACATAAGTTTAACGGCCCACTAGCATTGTGTTCCGCCCCTCGGGACTGCGCACCCTCAGTAGGAGCTTCATCACACGGTCCATCAGAAACATTTTTCCCCCAGAGATCCTTAGACCGGGGAAAGTCATTACCCAATATGACGGGGTGCACCAGGTTCTTCACTACCCCCACTTCACATGAAACCTCCCCGCGTTTGGGGATCAAGTCCACGGCAGTCTCTGGGTAGACTTTGGTGTCTCCATGGACGCACACCACACTCAGGTGTTTATCAGGGATAAAGTCCCTATCAATCAGGCTGTCCCATACGGAAGTCACTGGACTCTCTGAGTCCAAGAGGGCCTGTGCTGGGCAGTCATTTACAACCACCGGGGACCCCTGTGGTCCAGTCTCTTCGGCTGAGGTGGACACACACACAGGCTCTGCGCAGGGAGAGGGATCCGCCAACATCACAACACATAGGCTCCCCCTCTATTGGACAGTTGGCTGCAATTTCACGACATCTCCAACACTGTCCATCACACTCTCCCACCCACACGACCCCAACAGCTGGAACGCTCTTACCGGGAGAGTTCGGCGTCCAGGAACTCCGAAGTGACGACCTCTCAGACGGCTGGTCACGGAGGCAGTCCTTGGTGGCGAAGGCCCTCTCCATCAGGCTGACCAGACGATTGGCGTCCTGGTGGTCTCTTTGTCCGACCTCTGGCTGTACCTCAGGAGGACGTGCTTGGGTGTAGCGGTCCACTATCACCTTTTCAACTCCATAATCAGGTTTGCTGACTGCAGACTCCCAACTGCATCTCCAGTCATGAACTCCCCTGGCACGGGCTGTCACCGTAACACCCAGCCGGGTAAGAATCTCCGCTTTCAGCTTGGCATAGTCTTGGCTGTCCTGCTCGCTCAGGTCAGCATAGGCCCTTTGGGGTTCTCCAATCAGATAGGGTGCGACCATCATGGCCCATTCAGATAGGGGCAGATTCTCCTTCTCTGCCAGTCCCTCAAACTTAGTGAGATATACCTCCACATCATCACGAGGTGTCATCTTTTTCAGGGACCGTCTTACCGCCTTCTTTACAGCAGACAATGCAGGTGACTTTGCAACATTACTTTGGGACGATGCGCTGCAAGTCTTTTGTAGTGCTGCAACCTGCTCAAAAAACAACCGGTTATTCTCCTGCTGCTGCTGCAGGAATTGCTGCTGGGCCTGCTGCATGCGCTGCTGGTGCTGCAGGCGCTGCCGCTCCATGCTCTGCTGCATGCTCCGCTGGACCTGGACCAGGTACTCAACGAGCTTCTCCATACTGCCGGACTTATCTGTCTCAACCACGGCAGTCTTATGTTGCACATTAACTTGCGCCATTTGTTCAAACAGCGCCTCCATGCTGTCATCCATGCTGTCAGACTTCTCTGTCTCAACAACGGCAGTCTTCACTCAAGACATACACACTCCACAGTCTTTTCCACAGAAAATTCAGCCTTGCTGTGCAGACACTTTTTTTTTTTTTTTTTTCTCTGCAAACTCTATTAGGGCCACTGTCTCTTTAAGACTGCTCCAACAGACTTTTCCTTTGCTGCTGCACACTCCACAGTCTTTCCCACAACAAGTTCAGCTTTGCTGTGCAGACACACTTTTTTTTTTTTTGCAAACTCTATTAGGGCTACTGTCTCTTTAAGACTGCTCCAACAGACGTTTCTTTTGCTGACACACTTTTTTTTCTCTGCTGCTGCTTAAACAGACTTCACCTTTATTGCTGTCTCTCGCCACTGTGCTGCACGCACATTCTAGCACCAATTGTAAGCTTTTCAGGGGATATAGCTCTGGGATCGCCGTCCGGGTAGACGGAGTGGCACGGAAACAGTTCATCCACAGACAGCAGTTCTGGTAAAAAACTGGCCGCAACCAGTTTTATTAAAGTCTACAGCAAACAGAACATAATCAAAACCAAATCATAAACATAAGACCTGGGCTTGTCCAGTCACTTACTACACTTAGATAGATTTCCCTATCTATCCGGGACCAGACTCTAACAGCCTGGGCCAAAACAACACATATGTTCAGCATTTACCAGCATGGAGTTTCACAGAGTCTCCTCCTTGTGTCTGAAGGCATATCCAACGTCCAGACTTGAGAGAGCTCCCCTCCTATTCAGCAGCGATCCGCATGGATTCTCACAGAGACTACTCCTGTGTCCGGGGTACATCGAGCACCCAGACTGAGACAGCTCATACTCCTGGAGACTCCTTCTTGTGCCTGGACTCCTTGTCCAGACTAAGCGAGCTCTCTGACTGTGTTCGCAGACACCTACTTCTGGTCTCCTAATTAACAGCTGAGTGGTTTCAGGCCTGAGCTGCAAGTGTGTACTGAATGTAAGGTGTAGTGACCTTTCTCTACCACTAGGTTTACAAAGCCATACATTTCCCTTATACCAGTCAGCAAAGTATCTAGGTGAAATGTACACCCCATTCAACACACATACTCTCACTGTCTCACAGTACTTTGATAGGAAATGGCAAGAGGTTTTGTTTGCTATTGGTGACATGGTTTGGTTGTCCTCTAAGAATCTGCGGTTGAGGATTCCTTCTAAAAAATTGGGTCCCAAGTTTGTAGGGCCCTTTAAGGTGCTTCAGGTTGTTAACCAATCTGCTGTTAGGTTGGAGGTTCCTACCTCCTGGAAGATTAATCCGGTGTTTCATGTTTCTCTGTTGAAAAGAGCTGATGTGTCGAATGTAGACGCCTCTGCCACTGTTCCCCTGGTGGTGGAGGACGGGGAATATGAAATTTCCCGCATCCTAAATTCTAGACGGTATAGAGGGAGTTTGCAGTATCTCGACGCTTGGAAGGGTTTCGGACCCGAGGATAACTCATGGGTGAGGACGGATGATGTTTCTGCGTCCAGACTTGTCAGAGCGTTTCACAAGAGGTTTCCGGGTAAGCCTGGGCACCTGGGCATAGGGGATCCGGAGGATCCTCTTAGAAGGGGGGGTACTGTTAGAACTCTCCTGTTAGGTTTTTTTCTATTTTGCTGGTCACATGACTTTTTTTGCCTATTTAATCCTGCTCCACCCTTCTTGCTTTGCTGGACTTCATTGTAATTTCTACTCTTAAGCTAGCCAGGTGCTTTGTTACCTTACTCAGTCAGTTTTGCTTGGTCTTCAGACCTCTATGTTCTATGTTGTTTGTTTGTCTTTTACTGCTACAACTTCTGTTAGGAGGTGTCCATCTTTCTCCCAGTCCCTAGTTCTTGTAGGGATCCCTCCCTCGCATCTATAGGTCTTCGTACAGACTAGCTGAGGACTTTAGTGGGTCTGATCACAGGATCAGGTTCCCCGTTACATCGTAGGGATCTAGCTTAGTTCTATTGTAGGGACAGATATCCCTTCGTTCCTTAGTGCTTGTAGCAGAACATAACACTCTGCGCCTGTCCCCATCTTCTTCCGCCTCTTTCCTCCACCTCTTTCCTCACTGCGCAGGCGCCAGATTCCCAGTCCCGCAGTGTGAATACATCATAACACACTGCATTGCGGGATCTGGGGCCTCCGCTACACTCAGGCGCAATAACCTTAAATCACCTGATGTAAGTTCCCGAGCAGCATGCATGGCGCATGTCCGAGAACTGATTGGACAGCGCAGGTGCCGGTGACGTCACAACAAAGAGAGGAGGTGGGGGCCAGAGACAAGAGGAAGATGATGGATGGCTGCGAGGCCGTAGAGTCAGGGGGAGAATACATACCTTCCTGACTCAATAGAGGTTTGGCGGTAAAATTATAAAACGTATTTCAGCAATCCTAGTGATAAGAAACAAGCAACCTTCACAGAATGCAGCCTTAGTGCTGCTGAAGGTGGCTCTTTTACTTTAATAGGCTCTGGAGGAATGACAGTGTCAGGAATCAAACCCAGTACCTCTTGTCCACCGGCCAGCAGCTCTACCATCTGAGCTATTCTGCTGGCTGCAAAGTTCCTTGCTGAACCCAGATACCATTGACTGTTCTTCCTGATCGGCTCCACCCAGTGCTCTCTTGATTGGCCCTCTGATTGCCAATTACACACCCTATATAAACCTGGCCCTGTGGGTGTGTCATTGCGAGATTATTGTGCTCCTAGCCTTTAGTCAAGCTCTTCCTGCTGTTCCTGCTGTTTTCACTACCAATACCGCTCTCCTGTGAACCGACCTCGGCCTGCCCTTCTGACTACGCTCTCCGCCTGATCCATTGCTACCAATACCGCTCTCCTGTGAACTGACCTCGGCCTGCCCTTCTGACTACGCTCTCCGCCTGATCCATTGCTACCAATACCGCTCTCCTGTGAACCGACCTCGGCCTGCCCTTCTGACTACGCTCTCCGCCTGATCAATTGCTACCAATACCGCTCTCCTGTGAACTGACCTCGGCCTGCCCTTCTGACTACGCTCTCTGCCTGATCCAGTGCTACTAATAACGCCTTTCCAGTGTACCGACCCGGCTATCCTCTGATCACGTTACCTGCCTCTGCTTCCCCTAGTGTTTGCAGTAACATCGGCTCCAACCCAGACGGGATCCTGACAGACAGGTTCCATTTAAGCTTACAAGAAGACGACCAATGGCAAGGATATACAACACTGTGCCATTGCTGTTGGGGATGAGGTCATGTCTGTTGAGGAGGATGCAGAGGTGTAGAGGTGTACTTTAATAGGCCCTGGGGGGTGACAGGTTCCATTTAAATGTGGTTTCAAGTTGCAAAGGTACAAGAAAGACAATTGTTGGAAATATTGAAATAAGAGATAAGTTAATTGATCTAATGCAATTTGAATTTGTATCAAATTCGATTTTTGAAAATTCTCTGGAAACACAATCTATTCGAATTGCCAGAATAATGCCCACCGCTATTTTACATATTGCAAAATATTGCATCTGCTTGACAAAGGAAGGCTCACATGACCTTGGGCATGGCTGGTTGGGTTTCCCCATTATGCCTTGCAGTTGTCACATCACATGGTATAGCATAGCTAATCAGAAGGGACAATCATGTAGCCTGTATAAAAGCTGAAACAGGGAATGCAGCAGCATTCAGGGTGAATCTGGAGATTGCAAGGACATCAGAGTTCACAGCTTGACAATTTAGATAAGTAGAGAACACAAAACTGGAAAAACAATGTACAATATATTACAAGTAAAATACACCCCTAACATTTTTGTAAATATTTTATTATAGCTTTCCATGGGACAACACTGAAGATATGACACTTTGATACAATGTAAAGTAGTCAGTGTGCAGCTTGTATAACAGTGCACATTTGGTGTGCCCTCTAAATAACTCATACAGCCATTAATGTCTAAACCGTTGGCTACAAAAGTGAGTACATCCTAAAGTGAAAATGGTCCCATCAGACCACAGGACATGGTTCCACTAATCCATCTCCTAAGTCTGCTTGTCTTCAGCAAAGTGTCAGCTTTTATGTGCATTATCTTTAGAAGAAGATTCCTTCTGGGACAACAAACATGCAGACCAATTTGATACAGTGTGCGGTGGAGTATTATCTGAGCCCCTACAGGCTGACCCCCTCACCACTTTAATATCTACAGCTATCATACGTTTATTTTGAAAAGACAACCTATGGATTTGATGCTGAGCTCTTGCACTAAACTTATTTGGTCGATCAAGGCGAGCCCTTTTATGAGTGGAACCTGCCTTGTTAAACTGTTGTATGGTTTTGGCCACCATGCTGCAGCTCATCTTCAGGGTGTTGACAATCTATTTATATAATTGCCTTGTAATGTTTTCATTTCCTGTTCTGTCCAGATATCACCGTATCCCAGAATTCCAAGCGGAGGAAGTTCAACGACCTCCATATTGGGACACCCAAGTGATGGGTGTCTCAATATGGAAACTGCTGGAGGGGGCAGAGCTTGACCGCAGCCTAACTCAGACACATGTAAGGAGAGCTCCCTCTTTAGCATCCTTTTTCCACCCTTTTACTTCCACTAAAAGCGACTAACATGGTGAAGGGTAACAAAGATAGGTTTGGGGAACCTGCCCGCACCCCCCGATCCTCGAGACACCAGGGAGATTTACAGAAATTCCTGAAAAAGAAGACGGGTGTATCTTCTGCATCAGGGCCTAAGATGGCCTACGCTGGTGACTCTGCTTTGCAAGACAAAAAGGACTCAGACTATTCTGACATAGAAAGCATGTCGGATACAGCTACAGACACTGACACCAGGAACAATTGCATCTCTAAGGCATACTTACGTCGCACACTTGCTTCCACCCTGGCTATGGCTATGAAACCAGTTCTGGCTGATCTGTCTGCCATTAAGGAAGAGCTGCAGCTCTCAGTACATAAAATGGAGAACATGGAGAAGGAGCACACGGAGACTCGTTCCTATGCCAAGTCCATTGCCAAAACCACTGATTTACACCATGAGCAGATTAACAGAGCGATGATTTTGATTGAAGATCAAGAGAACAGAAATCGCAGGAAAAACATTCGTATAAAAGGCCTACCTGAAACATGGGCGCCGGATGCGTTCCGGTCAATCCTGGACACTGTGTTCTCTGATCTACTGGGACCGGATCGCGCTTCTTCTGTCGTGGTTGAAAGAGTTCATCGAGCTATACGACCGCCGCCGAGAGCAGGAGAACCTCCGAGAGATCTGGTCTGCGGCCTCCTCTCTTATTTGGACACGGCGGCCATTTTACGCGCAGCACGGGAGCGCGACAACATAGTCTTTGAATCCACAGAGCTCAGGTTCTTCCAAGACATCGCACCGTCTACATTAGCGAAAAGAAGGATCCTCCGCCCATTGCTGGATCTCCTCAGGAGTAAGAACATCCAGTACGCATGGATGTATCCTTTCGGACTTTCCTTCCGTATAAGCGACCGGCGCTACTTCATCACTCATCCCCGGGACCTGACAAATATCTGGGAAGTGTTGAAATGTCCTCCTCTTCAGATCCCTTCATGGCTGCCCATGCCGGACCAGGAACCGCTGCCGCAGTTTACAGTGAAAGACCTCGGCTCTGCAGTTAAGCGTAAAAAGAAGGCCCAAACGGCTAAACAAGGAACGCCGTTAGAACCCGCTACCCAGATGATCAGCTGTGACTGAGGACTGCGACGACTTAGATCTTGGAGATTCACTTCTGTTGTTGTCAGTGTACGGTAATATTCTGTAAACGGCCACTGATATCCTTATTGCTCTATGTGCCATGTTCTCTCTATAATCTGAGTTACATATTTCTAAAATGCTGCAGAAGTCTGCCCTTTATGATTATTACTTCAGGGCCTATGTTTACCCCTCTGTCTTATATTGCAGCACAGTCCCCTCACCATGATTTAATAAGATACAGAGAGGTGGTAGATAGTTTGCTGGCCACTTTCCTATTGTCAGATAGTGGGAAATTTTGCATGCCAGGAGGAGTTACCAGAGGGCCCTTTGCCTCGTGCAAATGACCCAGATTTATTATTGCAGTGTACACACACAGATTTGGCCATGAAGCTTATAATATTAGGCTTTCCCACTGAAACTACCCCTCTCCCTTATATTTCTACTCTAGACATTAGTGACCCTGTTACCCCACTGTTTTCATGGGTTGTCTACACTCCCTATAATAGGTTATTCGTAAGAATCTAGTTATTTGCAGTCTAGGTGTTTGAATAACTCACTCCTATGTGATAAATAGCCAAAGAACAAGACTGCAAGATTCAGAGGCAAAGTCGGTTATTCTTAAATTGCCCACTAGAGACCCTCATAATGTAACCATTACAGGTTTTGTTTCTGCTATCCCTACCATTTACAGTTCTATAGTTTGTACCCTTCATCACTGTGTTTTGTACAAGGGTGTATTTAAGAAGGATGCTCTTTATGTATTTTCTGTTGTTTACCAGAAAAGGAGACATAGAACAACGTCTCTATTCAGACTATTACTGTCTGCTCACGTGGTTGGTAGTATTTACCTACCTGACATCACGATTACTTATTGACTTGCTCTAGGTGACTTTCACCTTTCTATCAAAGACACTCGCTTTGTGACTGATACGGTTCAGTTTCACCTGCTAACCTTGCACTTCATCTGCTAACCCTCTTCTTATTTCCCTTTCTTTTTTAACCTTTTTTCTCCCCCTCTTCCTCCCCCACTTACACTGCCTGATTCTCTGACTGCATTGTAGCTGCTGAGACCCCACTAACTCTCTTTCCCTTGTTTGTCTACATCTCATCTCACCTCCCCCTTTCCCTCTTCTTGTCTTTTGGCTTAACCCTTTACCCTAGGACCGCGGATCCTGCACTGATCCACTATTTCCTCTACCCTCTCTGATCTCTGGTGTTCCTTCAAGTAAGGACAAGATGGATATTCGAATAACGTCTATCAACGCAAAAGGTGTGAGAGCACAAAGCAAAAGACATCGTATGTTATACCTCCTGAAGCGAGAGAAGACGAAAATTCTTTTTGTTCAGGAGACGCACTATAAACAGCATAGAATCCCATTCCATTCTATAGCACAGTTCCAACACTGGTTTCACTGCTGTGGAGAAAGGGGCGCATCGAAAGGGGTTAGTATCGCTTTGCATAAATCACTGCCATTCAAATTATCTCATGTTCATCGGGATAGCGAGGGTAGACTATTGATAGTTAGGGGTGATATTTCGGGAAAGCTTTTTACCCTTGTGAATGTCTATGCCCCCAACACGGGTCAGATTGCGTGGCTCATTAAGACTCTGGAGACGATAAAAGCAGTTGCAAGCGGCCAAATAATTATGGGAGGGGACTTGAACTTGGCGATTGACCCAATAATTGATACCTCTCACGGCAGATCTGTCCACAAGCAAAAGGCCTTGGCTCGCTTGAAAAGCAGCCTTGGTGACTTACACCTATGTGATATTTGGCGAACCCTTAATCCCTCAGTAAAGGATTTCACTTTCTACTCCCAGACTCATGCAGCCTTTCACCGTCTAGACTACTTATTTATGTCCTCCTCGTTGCTTCCTGCCATTACCCACTCTTCTATTGGACAAATGCTTCTTTCAGACCATTCTCCAGTTACAGCTGACCTGACACTTGCTCATATTCCCAACCCTACATGGCGCTGGCGATTTAATGATACCATCCTTAATCCAGGACCGGACTTAGATACCCTCAAGATGGAACTCACTACGTATTTTCAGATTAACGACAGGCCGCCCACACCTCAAACAATCGTCTGGGAGGCTCATAAGGCTTACATACACGGGATATGCATTAAGATTGGAACTCAAAGGCGGAGGAGGGCACAGATGGAGATAGACGACATTTTAACTAAAATTACTAATTTAGAGAAAGCACAGAAACTCACCACGCTATTGACTAGACAACAAACCTTGATGACCCTTAGGAGTTCTCTCAAACATCTCCTTCAGCTGAGATATTCCCGTGCTCATATATACAAACAGTTTAACGTTTATGCACATGGGGATAAAAACAGCAAGCTAATGTCCTACCTGATTAAGAAAAAACAGTCCCGTAGTCATATTGATAAGATACGAAATCCTAGTGGTAAAGTGACGGACAACACTAGAGACATCGCTAAGACCTTTCAAGACTATTACACATCCCTATACAATCTTCATCAATCCAGTTCTGAACATACACACAACCAAGTGGAACATGAAAACGATATTAAGTCTTTTTTGAATTCAATAAATCTACCTAAAGTTTCGCCATCAGAAGCATGAGCACTACTACAGCCCATTACATTGGAAGAACTGCAAGCCGTAATACTTAGCCTGCCCTCACACAAGAGCCCTGGCCCAGATGGCTTTACGGGGTTATATTTCAAAAAACTTTTTGAGATCATAGGTTCCCCTTTACTCAAGACGCTGAATTCCCTGATGGCGGGTGGTGCACTCCCCAAACAAACCCAAGAAGCTCACATAGCTCTGATTCCCAAACCGGGGAAGGACCACACACTTTGTACGAACTACAGGCCAATTTCCCTCCTTCACATAGATTTAAAAATATGGGCTAAGGTCCTAGCTAATCGCATTAGGGAACTGATCCCTACACTTATTGGCCCGGAACATGTGGGTTTTGTGAAGGGGAGGGAGGGCAAAGATAATAGTGTCCGATTGTGTCATGCGCTTGCTGCTTGCAATAGAGATGGAAAACAATTAGCACTCTTGAGTGTAGATGCCGAGAAGGCATTCGACAGGGTGGACTGGACGTACATGAGATTGACTCTTTTACATTTTGGATTCCCTCCCCGGTTTGTCCAGTCCATCCTGCCATGTATAAAGCCCCGACGGGCAGGCTGGTGGTTAATGGCACATTGTCGGATAGCTTTGTTATCTCTAACGGGACGCGACAGGGTTGCCCTCTCTCCCCTTCTCTATTTATCTTAATGTTGGAACCCCTATTACAGCATATTCGAGAACTACCGCAGTATAGCGGAGTAGCCTTTGGCAAGACTGATTTACGATTTTTGGGATACGCAGATTACCTACTCTTTCTGACTTCAGCCCCCCTGAAAGATTTGCCTGCTCTATACTCCGCTTTGCTATCCTTCGGCAAACTCTCTAACTATAAAATTAACGCGAACAAATCGGAAGTCCTTCATGTTTCTGTCCCGGTTAAGGTCCGAATGCAACTGCAGTCGCTTCTACCATTTCAATGGACAAGCAGGTACATAATATATCTGGGAATTAAATTCTCTCCATGCTTACGGGATCTATACACTTTGAACCACATACAACTGCTTGACCAGCTTCCAGCTTTATTAGAAGCATACCGACACCCGCTTTTGTCATGGTTTGGGAGGAAATGTGTCTTGTCTTCTTACATATTCCCCAAAGTGCTATATGTGCTATCCATGATCCCCACTAAGGTGCCCAAGTCCTTCTTCAGTAAACTGCGCTCATTATTCTTAAAATTTCTATGGCTTTCTAAGAGAAAGAGGCTCCCTTATGCATTATGGCAAGAAAGAGTACTGACGGAGGAATTGGGTTACCTGACCCTGAAAAATATTATCAGGCCCTTCAGGTCCAAAGATGGCTGGAATATCTGAATCCCTCTAAAGATTGGCGATTAGATTTATAGAGCACGGAATTATGGGACTCCCCTCCGCTGGAGGCGCTCTGGTATCCTGATAAAGCATTCACTAGGCCAGCTGCGAATTCACTTATCCTACGGGGCACGACTAGTGTCTGGCGAGATATCAAAGCCTCCCTGAGCATTACTATACCTAAGGGCCTTCCGTGCAGTATGATACCTGGGTTGGTGGATAAACCTTCAATATATCAAGCTACCCTTTGGAACAAATTGAGCCATCTCAGAGTGTGGGAGGTTCTAGGAAAGGGGAGGTGTCTGTCTCGGGATGAACTTTCGCAGGTCTCGGGCCTTGAGAAAGTAGACTTTCTCACGTACGAACACTTCCGACATCTGTGCCACCTAGCAATCCCTTTACTGCAGATGCGGACGCCCTTGGGGGAATTAGATCGATTATTCCAGACGACGGGTGTGGGGGCCAGACCTCTTCGGCGCATTTTGCCCATACTCTCTCCACCTTTCACGGACACCTATCCTTCCTTTCTTCATTTTGGGAAGGGGATCTAAAGCTCACATTTACTGTGCAAAATCGACAACACCTTCTCCGCCATTCACATGGATACTCGGTTTGCACTAGGTTAAAAGAGTTGCATTATAAAATCTTAACTAGATGGTATCACACCCCGACACTGCTACATCAATTGGGCCTCCTCGGATCTGTCCTGTGTTGGAGATGCAATGCACTTCGTGGGGATATTAAGCACATATGGTGGGACTGTCCATTAATTCGGGATTATTGGAAACAAGTACTGACCCAGATACGTAGGGTGTCTCTTGTGTCTGCGGAGACCACTTCATCCTTCGTGCATGTAGTACTCCATCTCCCAGCAGTCGACTATAAACCGCATAGGAAAAGTTTAGCAACACAGTTATTCATGGCAGCGAGTGCTCTCATACCGACGCATTGGCGTCAAACCACTTCCCCGACGTTGGCACAATGGCTTGCTAAAGTACAATCTATTAGACGCTTTGAGGAAATGTTCTATAATATGAATGGACGACATGATCTGTTCATGAAAACCTGGCAACCTTGGTTGGCTGTACATGACAATGTCTGTTAAAGCCTGGATTCAGGAACATTACCCGTAGTCCTGTGGTCCTCTCCCTCCCCCCCCCTTCTCTGCCAGACCTTTCCTTTCCTTTTCCCCCTCCACTCCAACTGCTCCTCTTCTTTTTCTTTCACATCTTTCCTACACTAGGTACCAGCTCTCTTTCTGAGGCTGACTAAGTTCTTCTATTATTCACCAACTACTTCTACTTCCCCCCCTTTTTTTTTTTTCCATACTTTATTCTCATCACTCGAACTCACCGTATTCGGTCCAAGGCTTATGCTTATCTCACTTGTCAAAGTGCTTTATAGACTGGCATAAGTCAATTCTCTACACGGGTTGGAAGACCCGGGTATATTAAATATACACCGTTACTGATTTGTTTAGTTTTACATCCGTTCAACAAAATGTGAAGATGAACCAGGAAATTAATTGGCTTTACAACCGTTGGATGATGATTTCTGGACTCATAGGGTGAGTTTCCACGGTCAGGAAACGCTGCGTGTTTGGCGCTGTGCGCTGGCGCAGCGCCAAACACGCAGCGTCCAGATGTTACAGCATAGTGGAGGGGATTTCAAGAAATCCCGTCTCCACTATGCGTAACAATACGCAGGTGGCAAACCTGCGTAAACGGACATGCGGCGCGTCTTTTCAGACCGCAGCATGTCCTCGCGTATTGCGGCGACGCTGCGTCGCCGCAACAGAATATTACACAGGGCTATGTAGCCCTGCGTTCTTTCCGGAGGTGTTCCGGAGGTGTCCTGAACACCTCCGGAAAGATCGCGCGTCAGAAAGGGGGCGGGGCTTAGACGGAGCGGAATTTCCGCTCCGTCAAAAGCGCTATGGTTCCGGACCGTGGAACCATAGCCATAAAGTCATATTGTCATTACATATGTAAGTTCACACTGATAACGTTGTCTAACTGTATGACCTAACAGATTATCGTATTATCTTAATTCTGTATTGCATTTCAAACAAGAAAACTCTAATAAATATGATTACAAAAAAAAAAATGGAAACTGCTGCTTGTACTAACCTATTGCGCGGTACTACCAGCGGAACACCGTCGCACCACACACACACTCTCTATATGCCATACGCATCACACACACACATTCACACTCACTCACACACTCACATTCACACTTTCACATTAACAGTCTCACTCACACACACAGACTCACACACTCACATTCACACTCTCGCAGTCACACTCACACAGCCTCTTGCGGGGGTACCACCAGCGGAACACGAATTCCGCTCAGGTGCAGTGAATCATTCGGCTGATCCCGGCAGCAGATGCGCGACGTGTCTACAGGCAGAGGAAGTCAGTCACATTAAAGGGGTTTTCCCACGAATGAAAGTTCATTTTAAAAATTGCCTGTGTCTGACGGTGTACGGAGGGAGCATACCACATCTCCTGGGCAGGGGAGGAAGCAAAAGATAACACTGACATTACAGCAGGGGATCACAGTGGATTCATTTTGTGAGGTAAAATATTTCACTGACTTTTTAAAAAATATTTTACCTCACAAAATGTATCCTGCTGTAATGTCAGTATTGTCTTTTGCTTCCTCCCCTGCCCAGAAGCTGTGGTATGTTCTGTACACAGTCAGACACAGGGGTGAGAGAGAGCACAGGGGGGAGACAGCCCAAACGGGACACCACATGAGAGGAGAACACAGCACATGAAGGAGAGAGACAGCAGACAAGGGGGATAGCACATGGGGTAGACAAGTCAAAGAAGACAGCACAGACGGGAGAAGTCAGCACATGGAGAGAGAGTGGATAGGTGGGTGAGCACATGCAGGTGAGAGATTCTCAATGCTGCAAAGCCTGCCCCATCGCGACATTACCACCCTCCCGATGCGATAGCATTGGGCCTGCATCTAGTCTTCTTATAACCTAGGCCATCTTTATGTAGAGCAACAATTTTTTTTTCTGATCATTAAAGTGTTCTTTGCCATGAGGCGCCATGTTGAACTTCCAGTGACCAGTATGAAAGCGTGTGAGAACAATAACATCAAATTTAACACACCTCCCAATTCACACCTGAGACCTTGTAACACTGAGTCACATGACATTTGGGAGGGAAAATGGATAATTTGGCACAATTTGGCTGTTTTCACTTAGGGTGTACTCACTTTTGTTGCCAGGTGGCACTTGCATGCCTCCTTCTACATCTCTGCATCCTCCTCAGCAGACATAACCTCATCCCCAACAGCAATGGTACAGTGTTGTATATCCTTGCCATTGGTCGTCTTCTTGTAAGCTTAAAGGGAAACTGTCACCCCCCAGAGCCTATTAAAGTAAAAGAGCCACCTTCAGCAGCACTAAGGCTGCATTCTGTGAAGGTGGCTCTTAGGTTTCTTATCACTAGGTTCGCTGAAATAATAAGTTTTATAAATTTCCCGCCATACCTCTATTAAGTCAGGGAGGTACGTTTTCTCCCGTGACTCTACGGCCTCACAGCCATCCATCATCCCCCTCTTGTCTCCGGCCCCCACCTCCTCTCTTTCCTGTGATGTCACCGGTGCCTGCGTTGTGCAATCAGTTCTCGGGCATGCGCCGTGCGTGCTGCCCGGGAACTTACATCAGGTGATGTAAGGATATCGCGCCTGAGTGTAGCAGAGGCCCCAGATCCCGCCCCGCAGTGTGTTATGATATATTCACACTGCGGGGCTGGGAATATGGCGCCTGCATAGTGAGGATCTCTGAGCCTGTCCCCATTTCCCTCCGCCTCTTTCCTCCACCTCTTTCCTGATCAGGGTCATTTGGATGTTTTGGGATGTCATTATGATTTAGCCCCTTAACGACCGCCAATACGCCTTTTAATGGCGGTAGTTAAGGGTACTTAAACCACAGCGCCATTAATTAACTGCGCTGTGGATAAAGTGCATAGTGCCCCCCAGAGTCGGATTTTCTCTGGGGTCTCGGCTGCCAGGGGTAGCCGAGACCCCAGAGAACATGATTCGCGTCGGTTTTTACCGACCCCGGTGTTGCGATCGCCGTTATTAACCATATAATGGCGACCGCAACAACAAAAAATCCGATGTGCCATTTAATTTCTCTCTCCTCTGATGTGATCGCACATCAGAGGAGAGAGAAGTGGGGTCCCTGATCCCCCCCGGTGGTCCTCGGGGCCCCCCGCCTCCTCTGGGGGGCACCGTCATGTTCTTCCTTTCAGAAAATGGCGGGCGCTTGCGCAGTGCATCCACCACGATCTGGGGGGGGGCAAATTTCTCCAGGGTCTCGGCTTCCGGGGGTAGGCGAGACCCCAGAGAACATGATTCGGGTCGGTTTTTACCGACCCCAGGGTTGCGATCTCTGTTATTAATGGTATAACGGCGACGGCAAAAAAAAAACCAGATGTGTCATTTATTTCTCTCTCCTCTGATGTGATCGCACATCAGAGGAGAGAGGAATAGGGTCCCCGATCCCCCCCTCATACCTCCTGGTGGTCATCGGGCCCTCCTACCTCCTCCGGTGTGCAACACCATCTTTTTCTGGTCAGAAAATGGCGGGCACTTGCGCAGTGCGCCCGCCACGATCTACCGGCCAGCACCCGGCAACAATAGGAAGATTTTTCCTATTGGTTCATTTTGGTCACTGATAAACGCTATCACAGTGATCAAAATAAAAAAATAGTAAATAAACCACCCTTTTATCACTCCCTTAGTTAGGGAAAAATAAAGAAAATGTAATTATTTCCATTAGGGTTAGGCTAAAGTCAGTTGGGCTAAAGTTTTATGGTTAGGGTTAGAGTTGGGCTAAAGTTTTAGGGTTAGATTTAGGCTAAAGAGAGTTGGGCTAAAGTTTTAGGGTTAGGGTTAGAGTTGGGCTAAAGTTTTAGGGCTAGGTTTAGAGTTAGGCTAAAGTGAGTTGGGCTAAAGTTTTAGGGATAGGGTTAGAGTTGGGCTAAAGTGAGTTGGGTAGTGATTAGGGTTAGGGTTGTAATGGGGTTAGGGTTGTGATTAGGGTTATGGTTGGGATTAGGGTTAGTGGTGTGTTGGGGTTAGGGTTGGAGTTAGAATTAGGGGGTTTCCACTGTTTAGGTACATCAGGGGGTCTCCAAATGCGACATGCTGCCACCATTGATTCCAGCCAATTTTGCGTTCAAAAAGTCAAACGGCACTCCTTCCCTTCTGAGCTCTGCCATGCGCCCAAACAGTGGTTTACCCCCACATATGGGGTATCAGCGTATTCAGGACAAATTGCACAACAACTGTTGTGGTCCAATTTCTCCTGTTACCGTTGTGAAAGTAAAAAATTGGGGGTAAAAACATTTTTGTGAAAAAAAAATGATTTTTTATTTTCACGGCTCTGCGTTAAAAACTTCTATGAAGCACTTGGGGTATAAAGTGCTCACCACATATCGAAATAAGCTACTTAGGGGGTCTAGTTTCCAAAATGGGGTCATTTGTGGGGGGTTTCTACTGTTTAGGCACATCAGGGGTTCTGCAAACTCAACATGACACCCACAGACAATTCCATCAAAGTCTTCATTCCAAAACGGCGCTCCTTCCTTTCCAAGCTCTGCCATGCGCCCAAACAGTGGTTTACCCCCACATATAGGGTATCAGCATACTCAGGACAAATTTCACAGCAACTTTTGTGGTCCAATTTCTCATGTTACCTTTGTAAAAGTAAAAATTTGGGGGTGAAAACATCTCTTTTGTTGAAAAAAAATGATTTTTTATTTTTACGGCTTTGCGTTAAAAACTTCTGTGAAGCACTTGGGGGTTCAAAGTGCTCACCACACATCTAGATAAGTTCCTTAAGGGGTCCAGTTTCCAAAATGGTGTCACATGTGGGGAGTTTCCACTGTTTAATCACATCAAGGGGTCTCCAAACGCAACATGGCGTCCGATCTCAATTCCAGCCAATTTTGAATTGAAAAAGTCAAATGGTGCTCCTTCCCTTCTGTGCTCTGCCGTGCGCCCAAATAGTGGTTTACCCTTACATATGGGGTATTGGCATACTCAGTATAAATTGCAAAACAATGTTTGTGGTCTATTTTCTCCTGTTACCCTTGTGAAAATAAAAATTTGGGGTAAAAAAAATCATTTTTGTGGAAAAATATGTTTGTTTTTTTTCATGGCTCTACGTTATTATCCTCTGTGAAGCACTTGGGGGTTCATAGTGCTCACCACACATCTGGATAAGTTCCTTAGGGGGTCTAGTGTGCAAAATGGTGTCACTTGTGGGGGTTTCCACTCTTTAGGCACATCAGAGGCTTTCCAAACACAACATAGCGTCCGATCTCAATTCCAGCCAATTCAGCATTGAAAAAGTCAAACTCCGTTCCTTCCCTTACAAGCCCTGCCGTGCGCCCAAACAGTGGTTTACGCTCACATATGGGATATCAGCGTATTCAGGAGAAATTGAACAATAAATTTTGTGGTTCATTTTCTCTTTTAACACTTGTGAAAATAAAACAAATTGGTTCTGAAGTAAATTTTTTGAAAAAAAAGTTAAATGTTAATTTTTTCCTTCCACATTGCTTCAGTTCCTGTGAAGCACGTAAAGGGTTATTTAACTTCTTGAATGTGGTTTTGAGTACCTTGAGGGGTCCAGTTTTTAGAATGGTGTCACTTTTGGGTATTTTCTGTCATGTACACCCCTCAAAGTGACTTTAAATGTGATGTGGTCCCTAAAAAAATGGTTTTGTAAATTTTGTTCCAAAAATGAGAAATCACTGGTCAACTTTAAACCCTAATAACTTCCTAACAAAACAAAATTTTGTCTCCAAAATTGTGCTGATGTAAAGTAGACATGTGGGAAATGTTATTCATTAAGTAATTTGTGTGACATATCTCTCTGATTTAAGGGCATAAAAAATTAAAGTTTGAAAATTGCTAAAGTTTTACATTTTTTGCCATATTTCCATTTTTTTCATAAATAAACACAAGTCATATCGAAGAAATTTTACCACTATCATGAAGTACAATATGTCACGAGAAAACAGTCTCAGAAAAGCCAAGATCCGTTGAAGCGTTCCAGAGTTATAACCTCATAGGGACAGTGGTCATAATTGTAAAAATTGGCCCGGTCATTAACATGCAAACGACACTCGGGAGTAAAGGGTTAAATATCAATGGACTCAGGAAGCAACACTACAAGTTTTCCAAGGCTGTAAAATACTCACAGTTATCTCTACGGAACCAGGACCGGAAATTCTGCAACTGAATAACCAATCTACAGGAATGAAACATCCTTTTTATTTGCATGTCCCGACTTAATTTTTTTCTTTTTACATTGGTCAGCAACTTGCTTCCAATTTTCGGATTACAATTACTAAATGGCATATTCTTGGACCACAACCAAATTGCATAAGAACATGTCAGGATGGATTACAAATTCCTATTAGGCTGCAAAATATTTAGAATTGAGAGTCCTCTGTGGTTGATACCTTTTACCTTTTATTAAAAGGTATCAACCACTGAGGACTCTCAATTCTAAATATTTTTCTATCTACTGGCTAACACGGTACAAAGATATACATCTTTCCTGTATTAGGCTTTTGGACATATATTTTATACTAGATTAATCTGTCCCAAGTGATCCGTTTTATACTACTGGAATTATTGAAAAAACAAACTCTTTCCTCTCACTGAATCAATTGATACACCTCGTTTCTGACAAAGGTACTAAGCAGATTATAATAATCTTTCTCTTTCCTTTTTAGGTTTGCATATAAAGCTTAAATTTTACTACGCAAAAATGTTTGCAGTATTTTCATGCTAAATTGTATATTTGTGTTCTTGTCATTATTTTGTTTATATTTCCCTTCCATTTTTTCCATTTTTCTTACCGTTAAAAGTTTACTTTCCTCTTCCCTCACCACCCTTCTTTGCCTTTTACTGCCCCTATGTATCCCCTACCCTTAAAACCAATAAAAATAATATGATGAGAAAAACTACAATATCCCTTTAAGTATGTGAAATCTCTTCTTCCGATTCCCTTTAGGCTAGGACTTATGGGGATGACTCTGACATCCCTGCCTGCCTTACCGATGTAGTGCACGTTACCATGTACATCAGAACATTACAATGCTAAGGGATGTCCGAGGCCTGGTTGTGCCCAGGAGTCCTGGCTTAGAGTGATGAGGCCAAAGATGCAGCACATGATAGTATAAAATGAGACGCAGAGTATCTGACAGCAAGCAAGAAACAGTGAGGTTGGCTGTACAGTTGAGCAGTGAATATAAGTTTTTTTTTTTTTTTCATCTTACGTTTTTTATGCTCTTGAATCTGGAGAAATGCCAAAGAATAATAAGGAACAATCAATTCACAGAGAATAACTTCACTGCACCCAAAGTTAATATTTTTTGGGGGGACTTCATTTAAATTATTTGCCTGCATGCTCAGACATCAGCTACACCAAAATGGAAACACAAGCTGTCACGATCCATTTTTGGAGCTGTGGCAGATTGGCTTCTCACATTAAAACTTTTTTTCTTTCAGGCCATCTGGGGTTAATGTCAGTTTCTCCCTGCTGGCCTGCTGGTGTACTGCAGTGTTGCTGAGTCAGCTGATGTAGGTGGTGACCACTCCCACCAGCCTTTATAGAGTCTCCTGATGCATCAGTTGACTGTTGGTTATACAGGTCCTTTTGGAGACCAACGGAGCTGGAGTCAGGAGCTTTCTGGTGCAGTGGTGCTGCAGCTGAATACTGTTGCTCTGGTGCCTTACTCTGCTGTGTGGTGCATTACAGCAGAGAAAGATAAGTGTTATTTTTGTTCCCCATTCCCTGTGTTGTCTGTCTTTTCTTTCCTTTTGTTGAATTGGTGCAGTTTACTTTATTCACTGTCTCACCTCCTGGGTTGGGGGTTTAACTCAGGGCTAAACAGGAGATAGGGACAGGTCGGTGACTTGTGCCTCCCTTCAAGGGAACCCCCAAGAGAAGGAAAGACAGGGCAGCCCCTTAGCCTGAGGGGCAGTTCAGGGGCCAAGGTTCCTCATCCCCTGATTTCCCACTACAGCCCCGTGACATTATAACCAACCGCACATGTTTTTTTTTTCTCTGGTGAGCCACAGCCCAAATGCAGGCCTTTGCCCAACTGCTTCAGACCCTCACCGATGAGCTTAAGGGTCTGCGTGGTGAGGTGGTGCAGCAACTGCAGCAGTTGTTGGGGTGCTGGGCCTCAGCTCAGGTGCAGGCTCAACCAGAACCCAAGACAGGTTTTCTGGAGGGAGAGATAAATTTTTGTTTTTTCAGGAGGCCTGCAAGTTGTACTTCAGACTCCGCCCTCGTTCATCATGGAGTGAGGAACAATGGGTGGGACTCATCCCTTCTTAAGGGTGATCCCCAATCCTGGACCTTCTCCCTGCTTACCGATTCACCATTTCTAAAGTCAATGGACGAGTTTTTAACGGCTCTGGCGCTGGTGTATGGAGATCCTGATGGTGGCTCCCTGGCGGAATCCCGACTCTGTAAGATCAAGCAGATGGTCCGGTCGGCTGAGGAGTACTGCTCAGAGTTCAAGAGGTGGGCCACTGACACACGGTGGAATGACCCTGCCCTTAAGAGTAATTTTATTCAGGGTCTGTCTCCAAGATTGCAGGATACTCTGGTACAGTACACCGCCCCCAGGTCGTTGGAGGCAACCATGTCCCTTGCCATCTGGGTGGATAGACGCTTAGGGAGAGGCATACACCAAATCTGCCCCTGTTGTCTTTGCTAGGGAGGAGGACATACCGGTGCATTTTGACAAACCCATAAAGGTGGGAGGGGTTGGTTCCCAAACATGGTAGCCTGCGGTTTGCCGTGGTGTGGGGGCATGTTTTTTCTGTGGGCATACTGGTCATTTTATCAGAGTCTGCCCAGCTCGCGCCAAAGTAGTACCATCTAAGAAACCACGTCCCCCTTGTGGTGTGGAGGGAGGCGACCAGGGAGTGTATATTTCCTCCATTTTTTCTCCTCAGTGTACCTTATCTTCTGAAGTGATGATTGGCGGGGTAACAGTATATCGGTGCTTGTGGACAGTGGAGCAGGTGTCAATCTGGTGGATGCTCATTTTGTCCAAACTCATGGCCTGAAGTGTAGGATGCTAGCAAAACCCCTAAGCATCCAGGCCATTGACTCTGTCACACTCAGCCAGGGAAGGTGACCCAAGTGGTAGATGAGATACATCTGCGTATAGGGACTCATCATGAAGAGTTCCTGTCGTGTTACATCATGGGGGAATGCCAACACCCATCGTTTTAGGCCTCCCTTTGTTGAAAAGACACAACCCGGTCATATATTGGCGATCCAGGGAAGTAGTCAGCTGGGATCAGTCGTGTGAGGACTGCTGCCCGGGGGCTACTATCTCTGCCGTCTTTCTACAACCGTACCCTTCTCCGGTGGGGGCAGCAGAGGTGCTGCCAGAGAGAAGTGAGAAGTCTCAACCCTCACCACAACTAACCCTAAGTGCCAGAGTCCTCTTAGGAGGAGGGGTCAGGGTAGGGTGGTGGTTCCCTCTGAGCATTGTGGGGTTGTGAGTGTGGCGACACAGGGGGACACCTCTGTAGTCGATTCCTTGAAGAGTTCACCATCTTGTGGCAAACGTGTGTGTGGTAATAAACGTTCAGGTCCGGACCTGTGTGTGAATGAGTACATGTGGGTGTCCACCGGTGGAGGCGTGCGGCTGAGGTCTGGAGTTACAGGGGATCTGGCCATATCGGGTGTCTGCCATACTCGGCCGGGGGACTTTCCAGCTGGAGTTGCCCTCAGTAATGCCCATACACAACTCATTCCCTAGTTCGGCGCTCTGGAGATTTGTGGCGCCTCCGGAGCATACGTTGTCACTTCCATCAATCCGCGTTTGCCATAAACCTGAGGGTCAGATTACCGCCAAGTTGAACTCTGGTGGGTCGAAGCTTCCTCACTATAGGTTGTTTTCTGGTGAGGTCCGGTGTTGAGGGTCCAGAGGCCTCTCATTGAAAGGGAGGTACTGTCACAATCCATTTTTGGATCTGTGGCAGATCTGGCTTCTCACATTAAAACTTTTTCAGGCCATCGGGGTTAATATCAGTTTCTTCCCACTGGCCTGCTGGTGTACTGCAGTGTTGCTGGGTCAGCTGATGTAGGTAGTGACCACTCCCACCAGCCTTTATAGAGTCACCTGATGAATCAGCTGACTGCTGAGGGGTCAACAGGAGATAGGGACAGGTCGGTGACTTGGGCCTCCCTACCTTCAAGAGTACCCCCAAGTTAAGGAAAGACAGGGCACCCCATTAGCCTGAGGGGCAGTTCAGGCACCCAGGTTCCTCATCCCCTGTTTTCCCACTACTGCCCTGTGACACAAGCAGGCACCAAATATTAGAAACAAAGCGTGCACAGCGGTTGGTATATGAGCTAACAGTATGCAACCAACAAGGAAAGATATACTAAATATAACCAAACCCAGCACATCAAAAAATGTGTAAAAAAAAGCATAGTTTTATTAGTAAAATTTACTCTTTTTTTCTGGTTTTAAGTGGATTGATCATGTACTTATTGTGTAATCGAATTGCAAATGATGGCATAAGACCATCCAAAATCTCCCTGGACCACGTGTGGGCAGTTAATTTTCCTGAGGGGACATATGAGAGACTCTGATAGTTTGGCCCTCCACAACAAATGCGTTGAAATTAATTCTATTCAATATTGTCATTACCATATTAAATATTAATTTTATTGCTTATTATTGAGCAGGTCAAAACCATATCATTTACTTAGTTTTTTTTGATAAACAGTTTATAAAAAGCAGTAAATCATTCTGCTCCCGTTATTCAGTCATTGTACTATGATCAATTAGAATAATTAATTGAATGGGGGTTTGTTCAAAATAATAAGCAGTGTGGAGATCAATTAGTGAGGTCAATCATTTTGTGGAAAAACAGGTATAAATCAGGTGCCCCTTATTTAAGGGTGAAGCCAGGACATGTTGTACATGCATTTCTCCATGAAAGCATGAGAATTATGGGTCGTTTGAGACATTGTTCAGAAGAACAGCATAGTTTGAATAAAAGTTGATTGGAGAGGATAAAACTTATAAAGAAGTTCAAGTGATTGGCTGTTCAGCTAAAACGATCTCTAATACTTTAAAATAGAAAGCCAAACCATAGAGACGTGGAAGAAAATGGAAAACTACCATTCAAATGGATGGAAGAATAGCCAGAATGGCAAATGCTCAGCCAATGATCAGCTCCAGGATGATCAAAGACAGTCTCAAGTTACCTGTGAGTACTGTGACAGTTAGAAGATGCCTGTGTGAAGCTAAGCTCTTAGCAAGAAGTCCCCGCAAAGGCACACTGTTACAAGAAAAAAAAAAAACGACATGTACTGAAGCGGATACAATTTGCCAAAGAACACATCAACTGGCCTAAAGGAAAATGAAGGAATATTTTGTAGCCTGATGAAAGTAAAATTGTTCTTTTTGGGTCCAGTTCCTCAGACAACCCCCAAACTCTGCATTCAAGCTACAGTACACTCTGAAGACAGTGGACAGTGAAGCATAGTGGTGCAAGCATCTTGATACAGAGATGCTTCTCTTACTATGGTGCCGGACCTATTTATCGCATACCAGGAATCATAGACTAGTTTGCATATATTAAAATACTTGAAGAGTTCATGTTGCCTTACGCTGAAGAGAATATGTACTTGAAATGAGTGTTTCAACAACAACGACTCTAAATACACCAGTAAACGGGCAAAATCTTAGTTCCAGTCCAATAAAATTGAGGTTATGGCTTAGCCAGCCAAATCCCCGTACTTTAATCCGATAGAGCACTTGTGGGGTGACATAAAAAATCCAGTTTCTGAGGCAAAGCCAACAAATACCAAAAAATTGTGGGATATACCCAAAGCATCCTAGGGTTGAATAACAGTTGACAGGTGCCAGAAGTTGGTTGACTCTATACAACATAGATGTGAAGCAGTTCTAAAAAACTGTGGGTATACAACTAAATACTAGATTAGTGATTCACAGGAATGCTAAATCGTCATAAGTACATATTGTGAGTTTGTAAAGACAAATGCAGACACTGCTATTTTTTTGAACAGCCCAATGTTCATTTTTTATTTTCTGTAAAGTTGTTAAAAATTATATACATTTCTCTTCATGTTTTGATTTGAAAACAGTGTGCAATGTTCCCAATGCATGGAAATAAAAACTAGTATAAAGATTTTGTGATTAACTCATGTTTTCTAAAACATTTCTATTATTTTGAACACTACTGAATAGTACCAATCAAATATTATATTCAGCACACTTCTCCAAAAGGAAAAAGATCTATGACAGTTAAACACATAAATATGTATTTCATAATATTCTGCCTGACAAATTCAAACCAAGTAAACATATATACAAGTCTAGGCAGTAACAATTATCAAAATAAAGGAGCCTGACACCTTAGCAATTCCCCAATATGGACCTCACATACAATCTATACAAAATATAATTTTAATTATCCCAGGTCATCACCTTCACAAGAATATTTAGCATGTCTCAGTAGCAGATTAGTATGTATATGCCCCACAATAAGAACATCGCAAGTAACAAGAAAAAAGACACTTCTAATTTAAGTTGTCCCTGTTCCAATACGTTTCCCCATGTGGTTTCCAGTTTTCAGCATGGGACCAATGGGAGACACCAATCTCTCTCCTTGTGGCCAGATAAATAACAATGTGCAGCATCCAGATCAGGCGCCACAATTTTATAATGTAACATACAGCTGTAATTGGTTCACAGTGCAAAGAAGTTCGCGCTTAATATCAGAAGAGATGTCAGTGGAACACAAAAGGCGCTCCACGGGAAACCAGAAGTGATGCGAACAGACCTGAAAGTGACGTCAGTGAATGCAGAATGCGTTCCACGGGGAACCGGAAGTGATGCAAACAAAGATGGCATCCGTGGAATACAAATCGTACCGCAACCCAGGGAATAAATACTTCAGGAACACATGATCACACATCAGTTTCATAGGTTACCTAAACCAGTGGGCATAACATAAAAGGAGAAAAGCATCCTCAGATTAACAGTAAGGGGTATGATTCTCAATCCAATAATTTGGGAACACTAAACATACTACCCTTACAACTGTTATAAGCGCCATCAAAAAAGGAAAACTTGAATGGTAAGCACCAATGAATCACTACACAGTACTAATTTAGGATTATGTAAACACAAACCAAAAAGACAAAGGAGTCTTTTCAATTTATACAAAAGTTTAATCAAGGACTCAATCTTCCTCAAATGAATCTCATTCACTATGTACCTCTTTTTATAGAAACAAGCGGTATGGTCCCGTACAAATTATGAGAACGCAACACTCCACAAGTCAACAAATAACAAGCAAGAACAGGGAGGATATCTGTACTAATGAGAGGATTAATGTTTGTCCCTACAACCAGGTTTGATCCATTTATATGGATCAAAGATTTAAATTTGTTCACAAGGAAATTAAAATGGAAGAAGTTTTATGTGAATAATGATACATTGAAGTATCAGCAATTGGGTATCTCCCTGGAGGACCTTCTTGATGTCATACTGTTCTTGGAACTTTCTAAGGAGGACCAAAGAGGGATTGAGGAAGTTCCTTTTTCAGAGCTCAAACCCAAGAGTGTGAGAATGCCCCTCTCTGGTGATTTGGGAAGCATTGACATCTTTTTTGAATCAGTCACAAAAGATATTGGACATATAAACCCTAGGTACAAGCCTGAATGTACCAATCTATCATTTATTGAAAGGAGTGCTTTGGAAGGGTTAAATGGCAATGATAATATGCTGAAACCTTCAGACAAGTGGAAACACAGTGGTGTTGGATATGCAAACTATGTTGAAATGTGCCAAAGGATCCTATCTGACCATTCTATGTGTGTGATCTTATATAGTGATCCCACCAAGTAGTATACCCTTGAACTGTCTAGAATCCTCCTCAGAGCCTTACATGATGGCTTGCGATCTGAAAATGAGCATGATTTTCTACTTTCCAAATGGCCTGTGATGGCAACATTTTATGTCCTTCCCAAGATCCTGTAGACTGTGAGCCCTCGCGGGCAGGGTCCTCTCTCCTGTACTTGTGTGTCCCTTGTCTAGCACACGTTTACTGTACATGTCTATATTTTCCCTTTTCATATGTAAAGCGCCATGGAATAAATGGCGCTATATAAATGTGTAATAATAATAATAATTCATAAGTGCATCAACCCCCTTAAGGGATGACCAATTGTTTTGGAGGTTGATGCCTTGTGTCAGAATTCCCGTGTTTATTTGGACAAACTCCTGAGACCATTCGTGATGGCCCTTCCCTCATAATCAAAGAATATGATGGACCTCCTAAATAAATTAGAGGGTATCACAATTGACTCTGATAGCATCCTAGCCTCAATCGATGTGGAGGCACTTTATAGTAGCATAAGACATGATGTGGGCCTGCAGGCAAATAATTATCTCAAAAGTTGGGGGACACATTTGGGGCCACACAATAAGTTATTTTTTTAAATTTATGGAGTTTGTCCTCTGACATATTTCTTTTCAATGGCAAATATTACTACTAGCTCAGGGGCACAGCGATGGGAAGTCCCTGTGCCCCGATATATGCCAATCTTCTCCTGAATTGGTGGGAAGACACATTTGTTTTTAGTGACTAGGATGTTGTCTGGTGACCCCAGATATTATTTCTGGTGAGGTACATTGACGACATCTTCGTCCTTTGGGCTGGAGATTGAGTATCCTTTGAGTCCTTTATTGACCATTTGAATTCTAATAAGATTGGCCCTTTTCACCTATGAGGTGGGTGGAGACAATATTTCTTTTCTGGATTTAAATATCTCTAGGGAGAAAGACGGGTCTGTAAAAACTTCTTTATTTCAGAAACCCACAGCTACCAATAGCTTGCTGAAATTGGAGAGTTATCCACCCCAACTGAAGAGGAGTATCCCTAATGGTCAGTTCCATTGATTGAGGATGAACTGCTCCTTATGGAAACTATTCCACACACAGTCCAGAGACTTAAAAGAGAGATTTCTGGACATGGGAACTGCTCCTTATGGAAAATATTCCACACTCAGTCCAGAGACTTGAAAGAGAGATTTCTGGACATGGGATACCCTGAGGGGATCATCGAGTTGACATACCAACATTTAGTGTTAGTAAATAGATAATCTTCGTTGACTCCCAATGTAAGACCTGACACAGACTTCTTGACGAGGCTGATTAGGACATATGACGCCCAGTCACACAAGGTCATGAATGCCCTGAAAAGACACTGTGGCATATTAAGAGCTGACCCGGACAACTGCGATTTTATTTCCCCGAAGCCATTGGTTACCTATAGATTGAGGAAATCAATCAAGGACTATGTGGACCATAGCCATTTTATTCAACTCAAGAAGGAGGGTATCTGCTTACAAAATAGATCTCTGAGTACCTTCAATTGTGGCCGCTGTCGTTTTAGCTAATATATCTTCCCTTCCAAGAGCTTCAAAAGTCCCATAACTGAAAAGATGTACGACATGAGGTGTTTTGAAAATTGCATAACCTCGGAAGTGATGTATCTCTTCAATTATATGTGCCCCATGGATTACATGGAAAAAAACGGAATTTGAATTGTGGGTTCGTATTGACAAGTGCCTTGGGGATGTAATACATAGCAGAGATACATCATAAGCACACCATGTGAATTTAGAGCATGGTGGGGATTGTTGGATGTATTTCTTTTTGAGTAATAAAGGTAATCCAATTACCTATTAGAAATCAAGTTTGGGACAAGAAAATACTCAGAGAAACACGATGGATATACTTTAAGTCCAAAAGGACCCAACGAACAGTTGAGCTTTTCAAGCTTCATCTGAATCCACTGTCTATATTTATTATGACTTGAGATGAGCGACTTTGCCTTTTTTAGGGTAAAGTCGGGTTTCATGAAACCCGACTTTCTCAAAAGTCAAGTCGAACGAAATCGGCCGTCTATCGGGAAAAGTCGGAGGTCCGACTGAAACACAAAACCCAATGCAAGTCAATGAGGAAGCAAAGTCGGCAGGGAGTGGAGGACAGTAAACACACCTACAGTGCCCATTTCAATGCCAACGACATCAATTCTTATTACTTAAGCTTGTCAACCTTAATTTACTTTATAATAATAGTTATGCATTGAAAACTGGGGCTTATTTGGCTAAAGTTGTGGGGGGGTAGGGTTGCATCCAGGTTTTCATGGGACCCTGGCGAAAGAGTGTCAGTGGGCCCCTTTAACACATACCACTATTCATGATGCTCCGATACGGCACAGAAATATAGGTATAGTACAATGACAAATACTTAACTTCTTACATTACCTGACTGATATCTATTGTAAATTCTACAATAGCTCAAAAACCAGACAGTATATTCCTCCATACAGTATTATGGCCACCACATAGTGCGCCATACAGAATAATGAGCCTCATATATTGCTCCATACATAATTGGTTCCATATAATGTTCCATACAGTATATGATGAGCTCCACATAATGCTACAGTATATGATGGTCCCCATATAATGTGCCATACAGTATAGGACGGTCCCCATAGAGTAGAATGAGCCCCACATATTGCTCCATACAGTATAATGAGTCACATAGAAAGCTCCATACAGTATATGATGGGCCCCATATATTGCTCCATTCAGAATGGGCTCCATATAATGCTCCATACAGAATAGGCTCCATATGTGCTCCGTATGATTCTCCATACCCTCTATGATGCTCCATAAATAATGAACCCCATATGATGCTCTACACTGTGTTCCAAATTATTATGCAAATAATATTTTCTCAGATTTTCCCAAATTACCTATATGAATTGCAGTCATTGTAATTTTCCAGTCAAATAACTATTAGAGTACAATTGAAAGATTTTTGTACAAACTGCCTATGATAACAGTATATTTTTTTAAAAATAAAACACTCAAACTGCACTCAAAATGCATGTTCCAAATTATTATGCACAACAGAGTTTTCAACCTTTTCATTTTAATAAAGAACAAAAAAATGGTCATTTTTGAAATTATAAGCATTAGCAGGTTATTAAAAACTGAAATCAAACAGTTTTCAACTCAAAACTTTATTCTAGGTGATGTTACATTTGTACATAGGACCCCTTGTTCGAAAGGAGCTTCTGAACTCTCTCGTCCATTGAATTTGTCAGGTTTTGGATGGTTTCTGCTTCAATTGTTTTGCATGAGGACAGAATACCCTCCCAGAGCTGTTGCTTAGATGTGAACTGCCTCCCGCCATCATAGACACTCCTTTTGATGATGCTCCTGAGGTTCTCAATGGGGTTGAGGTCAGGGGAGCATGGGGGCCACACCATAAGTTTGTCCCCTTTTATGCCCATAGCAGCCAGAGATGCAGATGTGTTATGTGCAGCATGAGACGGTGCATTATCATGCATGAAAATGATCTTGCTGCGGAATGCACGGTTCTTCTTCTTGAACCTTGGCAGGAAGTGCTGTTTCAGAAACTCAACATACACTATGGAGTTCATCTTTACCCCTTCAGGGATCCTAAAGGGGCCGACAATCTGTCTCCCCATGATTCCAGCCCAAAACATTACTCCACCTCCTTCTTGTTGGCGCCGTAGCCGTGTTTGCATGGGGTGTCCATCAACCAGCCATCCTCCACTCCATCCATCTGGACCATCGAGCGTTGCACGGCACTCATCGTGAACAAAACAGTTTTGAAGTCAGTCTTCATATATTGTTTGGCCCACTGGAGCCGTTTCTGCTTGTGTGCAGTGGATAGAGGAGGTCGACAGGATGGCTTACGCACAGCTGCAAACCTCTGAAGGACCCTGCATCTTGTTGTTCGGAGGACGTTGGAGGCACCAGCAGCTTCAAAAACTTGTCTGCTGCTATGACAAGGCTTTTTTGCCGCTGCTCTTTTAACCTGACATAATTGCCTGTCGGAAAGAGTCCTCAATTTTCCCTTATAAGCACGCACACGTGTGTACTGTGAATCAGCTACATACTTCTTGATTGTGCGATGATCACGATGAAGTGTCTTGGCAATGTTGATTGTAGTCATGCCTTGACCTAAACACTCCACAATTTGTTGCTTCTCAGCAGCCGACATATCCTTTTTCTTTCCCATTTTGGCAGAAAATGTAGGCTGCTTAATAATGTGGGACAGCCTTCTTAAGTAGTCTTGCCTTTCATTGGACACACCTGCCAAACTAATTAGCACAGGTGTCTGCAATTGCTTACAGTGATATAAAGAGCCCTGACACACATCACCATCAATGAGTTTAACTGACAAACAAAAAAATTCTTACCTTATCACTCCTAAACAATTTTTGCATAATAATTTGGAACACAGTGTAGTATATGATGGACCCCATGGATGATGCTCCAGTGTATGATAGGCCTATGTAATGCTCCATATATAATGGGCCCCATATGATGCTCCAGTGTATGATGGGCCCCATTCAAAGCTACAGTGTATGATGGGCCCCATATAATGCTACAGTTTAAGGTGCCCCATGATGATGCTCCAGTTATATGGGCCACATTTATAATGCTACAGTGTATGATGGGCCCCATTATAATGCCACAGTTTCTAATGGGCCCTATACTATATGCCCAATGTGTTTGATGGGCCCCATATATAATTCTCCAATGTATAATGCTCCCCATATATTGCTCCAAACATTTTAAAAAAATGAAATACCACTATCCAAACTATTTCTTTGATTGATGGGGCGGTCAAGAAAGAGGAACCCTTGTGAATTCTGTCGATTGACGCAGAAAAGGCTTTCGACAGGGTGAACTGGGATTTTATATTTCAAACGTTAGAAGGAATTGGCTTAAAAGAAAGTATGCTCCGTAGAAATTCGGCCCTGTACTCATCTCCCAGTGCTCAAGTTAAAATGAATGGCGCACTTTCAAACACATTTTAAATTAGGAATGGCACGAGGCAAGGCTGTCCTCTTTCACCCTTGCTTTATATACTCACTATGGAACTTCTAGCAACCGCGATACGGAATAATCCCTTTATTAGAGGCATAAAAGCCCAATCAGAAGAGCACAAAGTGGCACTTTTTGCAGATGATGTCCTATTGTATGTCTCTTCCCCAACTGTAAGTCTCCCAAATATTATCTCAGAATTACATCGATTTGGTCGTCTGAGCAATTTAAAAATTAATACCCACAAATCGGAGATTCTCAATATCTCAATCTAACCAAGTGAGGTGGAGAGAGTTTGGCAGCTTCATTTCCCTTTAAGTGGTGTTCAGATTTTCTTACCTATCTAGGAATAAAAATCACCGCCAAAGTATCTAATTTTTGTGAAGCAAACTTTAAGACAGCTTTACATAAAGCTAAGTTCGACTTAGAAAAATGGCATAAACTACCTTTATCTTGGTTTGGAAGAGTGAGCGCTATTAAAATGGATCTATTACCCCGTCTCCTATATTGTTTCCAAACAATCCCCTTGTATTTACCTGCCTCCTTTTTCTCACGTCTTAAAAAAGTGATTGCTCGTTTTATTTGGTCACAAAACGAGCATGTATTTCATACTTTTTGTGAAGTAGATCAAAGCAAGAAGAGGGAATAGGTCTGCCAGATTTTGCTATGTATAGTCAAGCAGCAATTGATACATGTATTTTAGAGCTGTTTCATAATAAAAACCAAAAAAAGTGGGTTACATTAGAAAATGATCTTATTGGACGTGACTCCCGTATAGTTATTTGGTCCCCGACGGAAGAACGGGATATACCTTTTCCCTTCCTCACCAAAAACATGATATGCAAATTGCCTCTTCAAACAAAGAGGACTTGTACTCTGTACACGGCGAATAAGCCTCCTTACCTCGACACGCCAGAGCTGGTATGTCACTCTCCACAAGGAGAAACCTTACCCCCCAGACCCCAAAAACATGATATAATTTATCAAAAGAGGGAGTCGAGAGCTGTGAGTCTCTTCGTCTCCTGGCCCCCTAACTCCTATATATGACAATCCATCATTTCCTGCAGGATTAAAAAGAGACACTTATCTACCTAAAAATAGAGTTTCATGCCCCATAGTCCATGATTATGTTACAAGGACAGGGATGAGGTCTCTCAAGGACATTTTTCGGGACAAGGAGCCGCCAACAGGTGCATGGTTCTTTTATGAACAAATAAAGAGGCTTATTATTAAATTAGCCAAACAATCCGATCCATACTGAATATTATCTCCGTTTGAGACTCTTTGTTTATCAACAAACTCTATAGATCACGCTATCTCTTTATTATACAAAACCTTCCAAGAAGGGCAGACCCCATCGAGAGATTTCCCAGCATTTTTTTCAAAATGGGAGATTGATTTGGGTAGACCCTTATCAGTTGAAGAAAGAACAAAGATTCTTTTATGCACATTCAGGTCATTGCTCTGTTCGACATCACAGGAGAGGAGCTACAAAATCTTGTCGACCATCAGATTTAAACGTAATTTATCCAACAACACCGGATACGTGCTGGAGATGCTTAAAAGATAGAGGTTCATTTGTACACATTTGGTGGCACTGCACACTCATACAGAAACTGTGGTTAGCATCCTTTGATCTCTGCAACAAGCTATCTCTAACCAAAATAACACCCACAATGGAGGTGGCCTTGCTGTCCTTGTGTAGCTCCTCGATTTCTAGATTTAAGAAAGGTCTTCTTAGACATATTCTCACTGATACCAGGAAAGTGATTACTAGATTTTGGAAACAGGAAAAGGTTCCCTTGCGTTCTGTATTTGGTGATGGAACTCAACGACATATATAGAAAGGAACAGCTGATTGGACAACCGAATGGTACCACAGGAAAGGTATATAACACTTGGGCCCCCTGGGTTATGTTTAGAGAATCATCGGAATTGGACTCTTGGTTGATAGACCCATAGATGATGGGTCATATGAGTTTACCTACTAGATGGAGCCATATTTCCTACCCCACTACTTAAAATCCTTCTCCCTCCCCCTTTTCTTTTTTTTTTTTTCCCTTCTTTCCCCTTGTTTCTTCTCTATCTTCTTTTTTTGTAGACCTAGAGTCTTAGTCTAGGTACCTTCTTTAAAATTTATAAACAAAGTAATACTGTGATGATAATTGCCTACATGAGCAAATACCTCAGGCGCTCATCCTACTTTTGTTTTATATGTATGACTTTCTGGGGAAAAGTTATAGTTGCTATATAATTTTTTTTTTTTGCTTGTGATAGTAGAAGAGGTATGTTCTTTTCTCTTCCTGTTATTAACAATTGATGTGTATAAATACCGAAATAATCTTGATTTACCCAAAAAAATGAAATACCTCTCCTGGCTGGGCACTGCTCTGCTCTGGACTCCTCAGCATCTTCCAGCTCTCTGCACTTTGACTGTTTAGGCAGAGGGTGAACAGACATGACGTCATCGCGCTCTCTAACCTGAATGTAACTGTCAGGAAACACGGAAGACGTCACAGCGGTAGAGCAGGGAGAGGTAAGTATTGCAAGTGCTGGGGCCCTGAGCAAGCAGGGGGGGCCCACTCGTGGGCGACAGCTTTGGCACAGGGCCCCTCATAGCACGCCAGGGTGTCTCTGACGGCGAGTGGGCCCCCCCACCGTCAGAGACACTGGCGTACTATTAGGGGCCCTGTGCCAGTGCCGTCGCCCACAAGTGGGCCCCTCCACCTGCTCAGGGCACCGGCACATGCCCGGGTGTGCCAGGTGGTGACGCCGGCCCTGGGGGGTACAGCCCAGTTAGGGAGGTGGAAAAACTGGCATATGTTGAGGCGTAGGCTGGACTTTCAGCAGCTGCAAATGGAGGAATTGGAGAAGTCGGAGGAAGTGGAGGACAAAGTGAGCCATTTTGCTTGCAACCTATGTGTCATCAGGGGAAGGTGGTACAAAATCCTTTGAAACCCAGGCATGGTTCATTTAAATGAAGGTGAGATCATCAACATTTTGGGTCGACAGCCGGGTCCTTCTTTCTGTCATGATTGATCCAGCAGCACTGAAGACTCTTTCTGATAGCATACTACCAGCAGGGCAAGCGAGCTCCTGTAAGGCATATTGTGCCAATTCAGGCCAGGTGTCCAGTTTACAGGCCCAGTAGTCAAAGGGGAATGAACTGTGAGGGAGAACATCAATAGGGGAGGAGAGGTAATTTTGAACCATAGTTGACAACTGCTGTCTCCTGTCTGTTTTAATTGATTCAGTATTAACAGTCGTGTGAGCTGTACTTGAGAAATCAGTCCACAACATGGTCATGAAACCCCTGTCTCCAATGCCACTTAGGCTGTGTGCACCACGAACACCTCTTCCATTTGTCCCACTATGGCTCATGATAGAACCTGCACCGCTGCTGTGTGCTGGGAATACCTCTAACAAACTGTTTACAAGAGTTAGCTCTAGGTTCTCCTGTGGCATGATGTTCTGTAATTTGCCTTTATAGCGTGGATCGAGGATGCTGGCCAACCAGTAGTCGTCATCCTTCATCATTTAGGCAATGCGGGGGTCCCTTTTTAGGATACGCAAGACATAATCACACGTGGGCCAATGTTCCAGGTGTCAATGATACACACATAAGACCAGAAAGTTTATCCATGATGGATCAGGGGGCAAACATTCTTAACTCAATGTATTACTGGTCCTTATATTGGATATTATAGGACACACTGACCTTATAGAACAAAAAACATGTGGAAACCACAAAAGCAGTGCAAGAGTCCAAATATTGGATAGCAAGAATAATTTTATTAGTATCAAAAGATATAATGGTACTTGGAACAGATAAAGGGCTGAAAAATTAACACATATGACCACATAAGCCCAAATGGGCAGAAGACAGGGAACCATCTGAAATTTACCGCACTATAAATGAACATATATCACTCAGGGACAAATATACCAGGTAAGTGCATAAATAAGAACAGATATAGCAAGTGTATACATGTGTACATACAATTACTGCTCAATATCTCCCGCACATAGATACATCATGGCCCAAAATAAGTGATCTCAAAGAGCAAGCGGACGAATGGAGTAAATAGTAACATACCAGGTGGCGCTCTATCTGCCCCCCTCCCCGATGCGCGTTTCGGAAATTCCCTCCTCAGGGACGTGACAGGATGAGGAATGGGAGGATTTTATGGCTGCAAAGGCCGGAAATGCTCATACGCTGACTCAGATGACGCCGCATCCATCACCACGATACAAACCCAACCTCCGACGGCCGCACACATGGGGCCCCATGTGACCAAACGTCAGAGGTGGGCGGAGGTGGGAGAGACAGGGCCAGCGTACTTGTAAGTGTATAGCGCGGCCATATTACAGATGGGCAGAAAACATAATATATGTCAACAGCACGTAATTATAACAATATGAACGCGAAATTAACCATTGTGGCACATAATACCCATGATGATAAATTAGTATACAGGGGCAGAAAAACAGAGCAAAATATATGAATATACATACAAAAGAACCCAATCATATTCACAATAAATAAGGATAGATAGCATATTGCCCTGTGAACATAATGAAATATACACATAAACATCAAATATGAACCATGATGAAATTACATACGTAGTAAGTAATGAAAAATATGAGACATCATATAGATGTGTACATACATAGCAGGAACACATACACATATACATGAATATGCAAATATATATCTCAACTCAGTATATAGGTAAAACAAAAACTACTACTGCCCAACAATAATATATATATATATATATATGTGCAAATCCAACCAACATTAAATGTAAAACATTTATAAAAAACATAAATCAAGATTGAATTAGCATAATACAACATTACAACAGTTATCTATAGGTAATAAACCACACAGATTGTATATACACAGAAACACCACTGATGATATAGAGTTTGTTTCCGCAGTTCAATGACGCGCTGAAAATCCTTCCGGACGAAATCCACATCATGGCAGTATGGTAATGAGTTAAAAAACACTAGAAACAATAAACAAAGTATTAAAACACAATATAAAAACAAGATAATAATGCGGAGAAATGTGTCAATCGATGCACAGAAGCCAAGGACTCAAAGAAAGGGAGCAAAAGAAAGGCATTCATTTAGGCCAAATGGTTGAACAGTCTTAAGACGCCAAATCCATTCAGTCTCCAATCTCCCCAAACGTTTAGACAGTCCACCTCCTCTGATATTTATCTTGAGGGCATCAATGCCACGTGCCCTCAACTGAGAACCATCACAATTGTGGAACTCCTTAAAATGTTTAGGTATTGTTTTCAGGGTGGTTGCATCTACGTGGCCAACTGCCGCCTGAATCCCCAAAACGTGTTCCCTTATACGGACTTTCAATTGGCAAGTTGTTAGCCCGACATATATAAGGCCACAGGGACACGTGACATAACAGATCACATATCTTGTTGTGCATGTGATACGTTGTCCAATCCTAAACGTTTTGGTACCATCAGAGTTCGAGAAAGTTTCACACTGATCTATATTGGGACAGGCGACACATCTGCCACAGGGAATGCAACCAACCCTGAAACGAAAATCATCCAAGAAGGTTGACTTCTTTTGTCCAACGTAATGGCTAGAGACCAAAGGGTCCCTCAAATTCTTAGCCCGTCTGAAGGACATTGAAGGCTGAGATGGAATGAATCTACTAATAATTGGATCAATTTTAAGTATTATCCATGCCTTTCGGAGAATGGAACGAACCCCATTGGACTGCGAGTTAAAAGTAGTCACAAACCTGACCATCTGATGGTCCCCATCTATCTGCCTAGATGCCGACTAATATAGTAAATCATGTCGTAAAGTATGTTTTGCCCTATGATAGGCCGTCTTCAACGACCGACAGCTATATCCGCAAACAAGAAACCGTTGTTTTAGCTCCTCCGCCCTCCGTTCAAAATCGCTATCAGAAGAACAAATACGGCGAAGGCGGAGGAACTGTCCCACAGGTACCGCCCTAATCATGTGGGGTGGATGTCCGGAAGAGGCATGTAGAAGTGTGTTTGTGGCAGTCTCTTTTCTGAAGATATCCGTTTGCAGGATACCCCCAGAATCTCTCCTAATGGTCACATCCAGAAAGTTCAACGAATTCACACCTGATTCAAATGTCAGATGAATATTGAGATCATTGTTATTCAAAGTACCGATAAGCTGCTCAAGGTCGATGGGGGTGCCTTGCCAGATGAAGAAGATGTTGTCGATGTACCGTGTCCAAAAAGGGACACGGTCCATCAACCCCTGTTCATCTGACAAGAAGAGTTCTCTTTCTCACATACCCCAGAAAGAGGCCGGCATAGGGGGTGCAAAGGCCGCCCCCATGGCGGTCCTCTGGAGCTGCAGGTAGAAGGAACCCTTAAACACAAAAAATTGTGAGTAATGGTGAACTCTAATAGATCCAGCAGAAGGTCCCTCACACCCATAGACAAAGAGGAGGTATTCAGATAGTACCATACAGCAGATAATCCATCCTTATGTCTAATGTTGGTGTAGAGGGACTCAACATCCGCTGAAACTAGAAGAGTATCACCCTCAAGACAACCCATCGACCTTGCGCCACAACTCTCTCCTCTTGGAGGAAGGAAGGGAGGCCCGAGACCAAGGGTTGGAGATGATAATCAATCCACTTATTAATGTGCTCCAGGAAGTTCCCCCTGCCTGAAATAATTGGTCTACCAGGTGGCAAGGAGATATTTTTATGAATCTTTGGGAGGAGGTACAAGGTTGAAATAGTTGGCTCATTAACCCATAATGCTGACTTCAGATCTTTGGAGATAATGCCATCCTGAAGGGCCCGTTGAAGGATACCATCCAATTGAGAACAGTATGCCGAGAGGGGATTGTAACAAAGCTTCCTATAACATGTAGTGTTATTCAATTGGCGGAATGCTTCCCTCTCGTACATATCCATGGGCCACAGGATGACATTACCTCCTTTTTTCAGCTGGTTTCAATATTATGTCAGGTAATTCCTGGAAGTATTTCAACCTCTCCCTCTCATCTCGTGTTAGATTGTCACTAACAGAAAACTTAGGAATCCTGTTGTGAATGTGCTAGAAATGAATTCTGAGCAGAAGCTCCCTCTGGTGGTTACAAACAGTACTGAACTATCCAATGAAGATTGTGAAGATTGGCGATCAGGTGTTACTGACTGGTCTTATATAAGGGAGGTTCCCTCCCATCAGGGTTGCCGGTGATCAATTGTTCTGGTCTCATCTTTGATTCCTGTTCACTTTGTAGCCTGCTGTTTCGTGCCTGCATCTTCTGCTAACAGATAAGACATTTTCTTCTTTTAGTTTTTTGTGCTTGCTTTTTGCATTTTGTCCTGCACTTCTGTGGGGGTCTGCCGGGTCCCCTCCGGGGGCTTGTGCTCCTCTCAGTTTAGTTCAGCCACTGTTGTTTGTTCATTTGCCTTTTCCAGTTGGTACTTTTCAGGGTTTTTTGGGGTTGCAGTAAGTGTCCTTCCTATCCTTTTCTATTTAGGAAGTTTGGGCCCCAGCGTTTGCTCATACTATTTTCTGTCTGTGTCAGTATTTCCTCTTGTCTAACCGCCATTACATGTTTGGGGGCTTTCTATGTTCTTTGGGGATCTGCTCCGGGGCAGATAGTTTTCCTCTTTCTGTCTTTAGGTGTAGTTAGCTTCTCAGGCTGTGACGAGGCGTCTAGGACCAACGTAGGTACGCTCCACGGCTGCCTTTAGTTGTGGTGGTTAGTCAGGGTACTGCAATCCCATAGATTCCAACCTCTCTGGTGTATTTCCTTTTTTTGCTTGCTCTCCTCAGCTACCAAATCATAACAGAATCCTGTATAGTTCCTCCATCACCACCTGGAAAAATAGATCAATATTGGCACATGATGATAACGGGGGGGAACTTGCTGGAGCGTGGACTGATGGAGGGAGGAATCTTACCTCCATCATCAATGTGTTCTATTGCCAACTCCTCAAGGATCCTCAGGGCCTCTTGTTCCTCCTCTGTGGGGAATAAAGATTGAAGATTATTAGTATTGAAATATCTTTTGAATAACAAGGACCTCGCAAAGACATGTAAATCCTTGATAGTAGTGAAAAGATCGAACCTGGATGTAGATGCAAAAGAAAGACCTTTCCCAAGGAGACATAAATCAATTTTAGTTAAAGAATATTTACTAAGGTTAATCACCTTATTGTCTCTATTGACAATAGGAGGTGCCGCATTTCTTTTATAAGGGTGGTAGGAGTGGTCAAGAAGCCTCGTGCCTTCCACTGGTCCAGTAGTCGTCCTGGATGTAGAGGACAAATGAGAGCGTCCGCTCATGGATGAAATGGAGATATTAGATGAACTTTTGTGTAGATTAGTATTAGTTTTACTTCTACAGAGATATACTCTTTTAGACTGATAGTCCTTAAGATCTCTAGAATATTTAATCATTTGAGTATTTTGAATTTTCTTCACCATTCCATCCATAAATTTATCAAGTTCGTTCTCAAATTGCTGAATTTTTTCAGATGGAAAACTGGATCGCAGCTCTGATTGCGCCGTATCAATTAGATTATCCAATTCATTAATATTGGTAGTATTCAAGTCAATAAGAAGTTGTATTAAAGAAGCAGAACATTGATTACAGGCCTCCTCCCATTTATTGATAAACAGGGGGTCCTCAACCGGGAAAGATGGAATTACTCTAACTCTAAGTCCCCTTGGGATCAAAGCATTAGTTTTGTATTTTTCTAGAAAAAGTCTGTTCCACAAATATCTAGATCGTTTGTCCAACATAGATTTAATGGCGGAGCATTTAGCATCCCAAGTAGAATCCATTTGCTGCTGTGCATCACCCTCACCATTACCAAAAACCTTGTCCACTTGATCGAGCCACACTTTATCCCTGGCTCGAAAATCCATTGTGTAGATCAAAGTAACTGTGGTATTTGACTTTTTCTGTGTTATGCACAGGGGTTGATGGACACGGTACATCAACGACATCTTCTTCATCTGGCAAGGCACCCCCATCGACCTTGAGCAGCTTATCGGTACTTTGAATAACAATGATCTCAATATTCATCTGACATTTGAATCAGGTGTGAATTCGTTGAACTTTCTGGATGTGACCATTAGGAGAGATTCTGGGGGTATCCTGCAAACGGATATCTTCAGAAAAGAGACTGCCACAAACACACTTCTACATGCCTCTTCCGGACATCCACCCCACATGATTAGGGCGGTACCTGTGGGACAGTTCCTCCGCCTTCGCCGTATTTGTTCTTCTGATAGCGATTTTGAACGGAGGGCGGAGGAGCTAAAACAACGGTTTCTTGTTTGCGGATATAGCTGTCGGTCGTTGAAGACGGCCTATCATAGGGCAAAACATACTTTACGACATGATTTACTATATCAGTCGGCATCTAGGCAGATAGATGGGGACCATCAGATGGTCAGGTTTGTGACTACTTTTAACTAGCAGTCCAATAGGGTTCATTCCATTCCCCGAAAGGCATGGCCAATACTTAAAATTGATCCAATTATTAGTAGATTCATTCCATCTCAGCCTTCAATGTCCTTCAGACGGGCTAAGAATTTGAGGGACCACTTGGTCTCTAGCCATTACGTTGGACAAAAGAAGTCAACCTTCTTGGATGATTTTCGTTTCAGGGTTGGTTGCATTCCCTGTGGCAGATGTGTCGCCTGTCCCAATATAGATCAGTGTGATACTTTCTCTAACTCTGATGGTACCAAAACGTTTAGGATTGGACAACGTATCACATGCACAACAAGATATGTGATCTATTATGTCACGTGTCCCTGTGGCCTTATATATGTCGGGCTAATAATTCGCCAATTGAAAGTCCGTATAAGGGAACACGTTTTGGGGATTCAGGCGGCAGTTGGCCACGTGGATGCAACCACCCTGAAGACAATACCTAAACATTTTAAGGAGTTCCACAATTGTGATGGTTCTCAGTTGAGGGCATGTGGCATTGATGCCCTCAAGATAAATATCAGAGGAGGTGGACTAGGTGGACTGTCTAAACGTTTAGGGAGATTGGAGACTGAATGGATTTGGCGTCTTAAGACTGTTTAACCATTTGGCCTAAATGAATGCCTTTCTTTTGCTCCCTTTCTTGAGTCCTTGGCTTCTGTGCATCGATTGACACATTTCTCTGCATTATTATCTTGTTTTTATATTGTGTTTTAATACTTTGTTTATTGTTTCTAGTGTTTTTTAACTCATTACCATACTGCCATGATGTGGATTTTGTCCGGAAGGATTTTCAGCGTGTCATTGAACCGCGGAAACAAACTCTATATCATCAGTGGTGTTTCTGTGTATATGCAATCTGGTGGTTTATTACCTATAGATAACTGTTGTATTATGCTAATTCAATCTTGATTTATGGTGTTTATAAATGTTTTACATTTAATGTTGGTTGGATTTGCATATATATATTATTGTTGGGCAGTAGTAGTTTTTGTTTTACCTATATACTGAGTTGAGATATATATTTGCATATTCATGTATATGCGTATGTGTTCCTGCTATGTATGTAAACATCTATATGATGTCTCATATGTTTCATTACTTACTACGTATGTAATTTCATCATGGTTCATATTTGATGTTTATGTGTATATTTCATTATGTTCATAGGGCAATATGCTATCTATCCTTATTTATTGTGAATATGATTGGGTTCTTTTGTATGTATATTCATATATTTTGCTCTGTTTTTCTGCCCCATATACTAATTTATCATCTTGGGTATTATGTGCCACAATGGTTAATTTCGCGTTCATATTGTTCTAATTACGTGCTGTTGACATATATGATGTTTTCTGCCCATCTGTAATATGGCCGCGCTATACACTTACAAGTACGCTGGCCCGGCTTCCGCCCTGTCTCTCCCACCTCCGCCCACCTCTGACGTTTGGTCACATGGGGCCCCATGTGTGCGGCCGTCGGAGGTTGGGTTTGTGTCATGGTGATGGATGCGGCGTCATCTGAGTCAGCGTATGGGCATTTCCGGCCTTTGCAGCCATAAAATCCTCCCATTCCTCATCCTGTCACGTCCCCTGAGGAAGGAATTTCCGAAACACGCGTCGGGGAGGGCGGCAGATAGAGCGCCACCTGGTATGTTACTACTTACTCCATTCTTCCGCTTGCTCTTTGAGATCATTTATTTTGGGCCATGATGTATCTATGTGCGGGAGATATTGAGCAGTAATTGTATGTACACATGTATACACTTGCTATATCTGTTCTTATTTATGCACTTACCTGGTATATCTGTCCCTGAGTGTTAGGGGTCGAGTTCCCGCTTTTGCACAAGGGGAATCTCGAGCCAACCAGGCTGCGGTCTCCCATTCGTCTCCGGCCGCAGTGGACTCTGCTCAGCTTAGACGTCGGTCCAGCGTCTCGCCCAGTCTAACAGTGTGCAGAGGATTACTGCTGCCTCTCCTGGCTCTGCAATTGTGGCCAGTACTGGTTTGCGGCGAGCAGACGTCTTTAGGACAAAGTCCTTGTTTTCCCCTTCTGAGCATGCCCAGGGTGAGATCTCTCATTGGAGATCAGGGTCACATGCTCAGGTAATGCAGCAGCTCCTATTTGTCCGCCAGCAAGGTCCTGTGACTACTGGTGTTCTGGAACAGTTTCATTGGTCCTTGTTTCTGGCAGGTCCTGTAGCTGTTACTATAAAAGGGTGGCATGGCTGGGCCGCCATGCGCTAGTATTAATTGCATAATGTGCTTTGCGCCAGTGTGATCATGCACGCATGTGGTTAGGGCTCGGCTGAAATAAGCCCCTAGAATACTGGCACCTCCGGTGAGGAGATTTGAGTGCAAGTGGTTAGGGCTTGGCTGAAATAAGCCCCTAGAATACCGGCTTCTCCGGTGAGGTGATTGCTTGAATGCGTTGCTATCTGCATGATCACGGACTGCTATCCGCACAGCAGTTATCTGTGTATCCCTGTGGTGTTAACAGGACACAGTCTTTTTCTCAGAAGCTCTGTGACGCAACAGAGTTCGCTTTATAACGCTGGTTCAGCGCTCTAGCGTTTTACTTTGCGGCTCACTAAGCTATGTGAGTTTGCACCTATCGCCATATAGCGCTGTGGCATTCCCGTTAGCGGCTCTGGGGAGTAACATAGTTCGCACTTCATGCTACAGCGCGCTACGGCGTCTATTTTAGCGACTCTGCGTGATAACAGAGTTCGCTACTTTCGCCATCTTACTAGCAGCGGGCTTCGCCTGCACAGTGGGCCCTGGGCTGCGAACGCACCTCTCTACTATATCTATTAGGTGCGTTCCGCAGACCCTAACATGAGTGATATATGTTCATTTATAATGCGGTAAATTTCAGGTGGTTCCCTGTCTTCTGCCCATTTGGGCTTATGTGGTCATATGTGTTAATTTTTCAGCCCTTTATCTGTTCCAAGTACCATTTTATCTTTTGATACTAATAAAATTATTCTTGCTATCCAATATTTGGACTCTTGCACTGCTTTTGTGGTGTCCACATGTTTTTTGTTCTATCAGGTGTCAGTGATGCACTGCCAGTGGTGGGTGGAGGAGCATTTTCTGCCAAATCCACATCCCTCCAGTCACGCACAAACCCTGTACCTGACCTTGGCAAGCCAACATTTTCTCTTGCCCCCTGAGAAGCATCCTCCTCCCCAAAATAATCATCCCCTCATCCTTCTCTTCCTCTTCTTCCTCCACCTCATCCAGGACAGTTCCCTGAGCAGACAATGGCTGACTGTCATTAAGGCTTCCCTCCTCCTCCTCTTCCTCCTCCGCTGCAGACTCCTGATCCTTAATGTGCGTCAAAGTTTGCATGAGCAGACGCATAAGTGGGATGCTCATGCTTATGATGGCATCGTCTGCGCTTACCAGCCGTGTGCATTCCTCAAAATACTGAGGGACTTTACAGAGGTCTTTCAGCTTTGACCACTGCACACCCGACAACTCGATGTCTTCCCTCAAACTGCCTACCTGTGTATCCTCCCACAAATGCATTACAGCCTGCCTCTGTTCGCACAGCCTCTCAACCATGTGCATGGTGGAGTTCCACCTTGTTGCAATGTCTATGATTAGGCGGTGCTTGGGGAGGTGAAGCGATCGCTGCAGCCTCTGCATACGACTGGAGTCTACGGGCGAGCGACGGATGTGCGAGCACAGTCTTCGCACCTTAGGGAGCAGGGCTGTTAACTCCGGATAATTATTTAGGAAGCACTGCTCCACCAGGTTCAAGGTGTGAGCCAGGCAAGATATGTGTCTGAGTTTTGCCAGAGCTATGGTCGCCACAAAATTACAGCCGTTATCACTGACTACCTTGCCTGACTCAAGATGTAATAACCCAAAACAAATCCGTGGCCAAACGGATAAAAAACTCCCCGGCCAACAACAAGAAAAACCGAAAAATGAAATAAAATAGATATAGGACCCGAAAAAAATAATAATATAATATATACGTAATAAGTCCAGCAGAATCAGGGAGTTTATAAACGATAATAATTTATTACAAAATAATTAATTAGACAAAGGTACAAGGTGAGACAAAAAATGACTAAGATAGGCTAATATTCAAAAGGATGTTAGGTACATAGCCAGACAGAAAATCGTCCCTAGGTGCATGCTCAAATATCGCAGTATGTCAGAAATAATGATATAGAATATCTCAGGGTAATCTCAATAACGTCACAAAACAATTAGTGCCATGGCGAGCAAAGATATATATATCCTGAGAAATTAGATAGATATCATATACAAGGTAAAGTAAATATCGTAGTGTGCAGCAGGGCTTTTCCAAGATACTAGCCCAAAATAGAATGAGGGTTAAATAACATCATGTGCACAGGGAGGTGAAGCGATCGCTGCAGCCTCTGCATACGACTGGAGTCTACGGGCGAGCGACGGATGTGCGAGCACAGTCTTCGCACCTTATGGAGCAGGGCTGTTAACTCCGGATAATTATTTAGGAAGCACTGCTCCACCAGGTTCAAGGTGTGAGCCAGGCAAGATATGTGTCTGAGTTTTGCCAGAGCTATGGTCGCCACAAAATTACGGCCGTTATCACTGACTACCTTGCCTGACTCAAGATGTAGACTGCCCAGCCATGACTCAGTTTCTCGCTGCAAGTAGTCGGCCAGTACCTCCGCGGCGTGTCTGTTGTCGCCCAAAGACATCATCTTTAAAACAGCCTGCTGACGCTTACCACTAGCTGTTCGATAGTGGGACACCTCGTGTGCAACACTGGCAGCTGCGGATGGAGTGCTCGTGCGACTGCACTCTGTCAATGAGCTTTTGCTTCTAGAGGAGGAGGAGGAGGCGTAGGGTCGAACGCCTACAGCCAACTGTTTCCTATACCGTGGGCTAGGCAGCACTGTCCCACCACCGCTGTCCCCTGTGGAGCCTGCATCCACCACATTAACCCAGTGCGCAGTGATGGACACGTAATGGCCCTGGCCATGCCTACTGGCCCATGCATCTGTTGTGAGGTGCACCTTTCCACTCACTGATTGAGTGCATGGACATGCGGTCTTTCACATGCAGGTGGAGGGCAGGGATGGCTTTTCTAGAAAAGAAGTGCCGACTGGGTACTTCATAGCGAGAGACAGCGTAGGCAATGAGCTCTCGGAACGCTGCGCTTTCAACCAAACGGAAGGGCATCATCTCTAATGAGATCAGTTTGGCAATGTAGGCATTCAAAGCCAATGTACGCGGATGAGAGGATGAGTACTTTCTTGTCCTACTCAGAGTGTCTGCTAGGGTGAGCTGGACTGAGAGCTGCTTATGGGGGAACTAGCGGTGGACATGACGGACTTAGAGGGGGTTGGTGATGGTGGTGCTGGTGGTGATGGCGTAGATTCAGTCTTTCGTTACAAAAACATTGTGATTCCCTGACTGATTTAGCCTTGCGACGACACCTCAACATTTCTTGCTGGTGGTGTGCTAACCGGTGGGCTTACAGTGGGGGAAGCGTTGGAGCGTCGCTGGCTACCTTCAGTTGGAGCAGGTGCACATGTGCTACCTGAGGTTTTGTAGTCCGTCCACGCTTGCAAGTGCATGGTCATTAAATGTCTAAGCATGCAACTGGTATTCAAATTTCGGAGATTTTTCCCTCGGCTAAACGTCCTTTCGCACTTTTTACAGATAACCTTTGCCTCATCAATAGGATTTTGGTCAAAAAAGTGCCACACTGCACTCTTCCTACTATGGTATAAATTTTCAGGGTTTGCACTCTGTGCTAATTGGACCGTCTGGCCAAGCTGTCCTGGAACTCTTTTTGTTTTTTTAACACGCTTTTGGACAGCTACGGGCCTGCCAGATAACCGCTGCTGCGATGTCAATGCCTGCTGCGGATCCTTCTCCTCTTCTGAGCTATTGCCAGCGGCACCCTCTTCCCCCAATGGATGCCAATACGGGTCAACAACTGGGTCATTCATCACCTCCTCTTAATTCCATCTGCACCTTCCTCTCTGTCATCTGTTGTGAATGTCTTGGAGATGACTTCGGAGCTGAGGCTCCCTCCGGTGGTTGCTGAGGGTATTGAACCAATTAAGGAATGGGTGTCAAGTGGAGGTGACTGGCTTGATATAGGTGAGCTGAACTCCCATGAGCCTCACCGGTAATCAATTGTTGCTTCCAGGTCTTTGTTAGAATTTCAGCTTGCTTTCCTGCTATCATTCAGATAAGTGACTTTCTGTTTTTTTTTCTGTGGTTGGATTTCCCTTGCTTCTTGCAGTCTTGCCTTGGACTTCAGCCGAGTCCCCTTTGGGGGCTTGTGCTGCCCTCTGTTCTCATTTTGTATTTGCACTTGTTCTCTGTTCCATTGATATTTTTATTTGCTGGGTAGCTGTGTGTCACACCAGAGATCTCATATAGGTGGTCGAGATCGTGTGGTCTCAGGTTTTTTGCAATCAGAAGTGCTGGTATTTTTATTAGGGTTTTTCTGGGTTGCAGACAGAATTTCTCTCCTGTACTTTACTTTCTAGACAGATTTGGGCCCCAGCATTTGCTCATTCTATTTTCTGTCTGTGTTCGTGTTTTCCTCTTGTCTAACCGCCATTACATGTTTGGGGGCTTCTTATTTCTTTGGAAGCTTTACTCCAGGGCAGTTAGCTTTCCTCTTTCTATCTTCAGGTGTAGCTAACTCTCCGGCTGTGCCAAGGCGTCTAGGATCAATGTAGGTACGCTCCACGGCTACTTCTATTTGTGTGGTTAGTTTAGGGATCTGCAACCCATTAGGTTCAAGCCTCTCTGGTGTCTTGCTGCTTTGGCAGTATTTTGCTCCTGTCCTCCTCAGCTACCAAATCATAACAGTCACCGTGTAAGGTGGTATAGTATGCGGGGAGGGGCACCTGAGTTTCATCAGGGTCAGATTCGGGCTCAGTAGACTGCGAGGGCAATATAGTGCTGTGGGTCAATGTACCAGCAGAATCATCTAGCAGTGGCTGTGCATCAGTGCACTCCATGTCAGATTCATCTTGGACTGAGGAATTCAGGATTTGACTTGATAACCCAGGCATGGTATGTGAAAAGAGCTCCATGGAGTAATCTGAAGTGTGGCCTGCCGCATCCTTCACTTTTGGTGGGGTGAAGGACACAAGGAAAGGTGTTGTTCCTGACCAGGATCCTGCACTGACGACTCAGTGCTTGCATTTTTTGAAACTTCAGAAGAGGAGGCGATAGAGCTGGAGGCTGTTTCGGCAATGTAAGCCAAAACCTGTTCCTGATGCTCCGGCTTTAAAATTGGTTTACCTACTCCAGAAAAGGGAACCTTCCAGGCCTTCTGGAGCCAGACGATGCCGCAGGCTCAACACCTCCTGCCTTAGGTGCTATTGTGCTTTTGGCACTACCAGGAGATGCACCACCACCAACATCAGTACCAGCTGGCCCCCCCCACCCACGTCTATGGCCTCTTCCACCATACTTCCTCATGTTTTGGAAAATGTACCAAAAATACCAGCAGATATATGGTACTAAGTTCAATAGGAAAAAAGGGACTGCACTGCAAACCACCGCTAACCCTTCGTAGTGCAAATGACACTGGTTGCTGCAGGCTAAACCTGTAAGTCTTCGGGTGCACACCATATGAAACAACATGGCAAATCCAGAATGAAAAAGAAGAAAAAAACAGGTGGCACTCACCAGTATGTGGAAATTGCTTGTCTTTATTAATCCATTTCAAGACATATTGGCCGGGAGTGAGAGTGCAGGAGAGTGCAGGTGCTGATGACGGCCTTTTCGCGCGAGTGGTGCTTCTACGGGTCAAACCATAGAAGCGCCACTCACGCGAAACGGCCGTCGTCAGCACCTGCACTCTCCTGCACTCTCACTCCCGGCCAATATGTCTTGATATGGATTAATAAAAACAAGCAATTTCCACATACTGGTGAGTGCCACCTTTTTTTTTCTTATTTTTCATTCTAATATATATATATTATATATATATATATATATATATATATATATGGTACTGTATCAGAAGCGTGCAGCTGTATACAGTGTTGGGGTAATTTTAAATCTCCTTATAGATTTCCGGAGTAACACAAAGACGCTCACAGGCTCTGTATGATTAGACCACAATATAAAAAGCTGAAAAAAGGTACTGTATCTGAAGATAACAGGTGTATATAGTTTAGGGGTAAATTGTAAATCTCCATATAGATTTCTGGAGTAACACACAGACACTCACAGGCTCAGTATGGATTAGACCACAATATAAAAAGCTGGAAAAGGGTACTGTATCTGAAGATAACAGGTGTATATAGTATAGGGGTAAATTGTAAATCTCTGTATAGATTTCCGGAGTAACACACAGACGCTCACAGGCTCAGTATGGATTAGACCACAATATGAAAAGCTGAAAAAGGGTACTGTATCTGAAGATAACA
>JARQOD010000009.1:25795654-25913294 GCA_033576555.1 Oophaga sylvatica | reverse complement strand
CGGGCCACACATTTTTTCGTGTGGTATCCGTGCCACTCATATCTGTGCTTGCTGAAAGTTTGTCAGTGTACGGCAGTTTTCTTTTTTGTCCTGGGTCACAGTACTTATATACAGCACTATGTTGCATTATTTTAAAAATCAGGCCACATTTTACATGGGGTCTATCTGTGACACGCCTCATACATCCGTGTTCCAAAAATTGAGGCATTTTAGGCCTAACTTCTCTTTTGGGGCAGTCTGTCACTCTCGTTATATCCAGCAGTCTTTTTTATCCAAAAAAAAAATAAAAAAATGAATACAGTCTGTTACCTCAGGCTGAGGCCTGGTGTATTTGTGGTTTAAAAATCTTTGTTTCGCAGGCATACGTTGAATAGCTCTGTCTGCTATCCTTGTTCTACTCATTTTTTACCCTTTTCCAAAATTAACAAAAAACATACCCCCAAAAAATTTATACAGTCTGTTATCTCAGGCTGAGGCCTGGTGTATCTGGGTGAAAAAATCTTTGCTTCGCAGGCATACGTTGCATAGTTCTGTTTGCTAGCCTTGTTCTACTCATTATTTTGTGTTTTCAAAAATTAACAACAAACCCTAAAAAAAAATAATAGAGCATGTTATCTCAGGCTGAGGCCTGGTGTATCTGTGGTGGAAAAATCTTTGCTTTGCAGGCATACTGATCACATATAATTTTTCTCCAAATAAATCCATTTGTATTGAGCTTTTCAAATATTTCAGTAGTCCATTTAAAATGGGCAAGGCAAGGGGCAAGGGACGGGGAAGTGGACCTGATGCTGATAGTGCGTGCAGAGGACGAGGCCGTGACCAAGCTGAAAGTGGGCCACAGCAAAGACCGACATCTTCGCGCTCGACCTTCCTATCCCAGTTTCTAGAGGACTGCAGCACACCACTATTGAAGCCAGAGCAGTGTAAAACGGTTGTTGGTTGGATAGCGGATAATGCTTCAAGTCACTTATCCACCACCACCACCATGTCTTCCACACGGTCAAGTCTGAGTATCCGTGAGTGTGGACCGGATATTACTCACCCTGATCCTCCTTCCTCCCACCATGCTGAGTGCCCTGACACAACTGAACCCACACTCAGACACTCCAAAGAGCTGTTCAGTTTTCCATTTGGAGATTCTACTTGAAGCGGGGCAAGATGATATTCCATGTAGCGATGCACAAATCTTTGAGCAGCCACGGTCTCAAGAGGTGGACGATGATGAGACACAATTGCCGGAAAGTCAGGAGGAGGAGCAGGGGGCGAATGTGGAAGACGAGGTGGTGGATGACATAGTGACTGACCCAACCTGGCAGGAGGACAAGCAGAACGAGGACAGCAGCACACATGGGGAAGGAGGCATATCACCCCAACAGGCAGGAAGAAGCAGTGTGCTGGCCGCAGACAGAAGGCGTGCATCCGTTCCACGTAACACCAACAGGATGAAAATTGCCATTCCAACTGTTAGATCTTCCTGAGTCTGGTTATTTTTTAAAGACTGCCGATAATCCCAAACAGGCCATTTGCAGCACTTGCCATGCGCGCATCAGCAGGGATAGCAAAACTACCAGCCTGACCACCACCAGCATGATTAGGCACATGGCAGCAAAGCACCCAACTTTGTGGACAGAACCTCAGGCTCCAGGAACACAGTCTGCAGGTAACAACACTGCTTCTTCCAATGTTTTGCGTACAAGCCAATCCCCAGTTCAGCATGCCTGTGAAGATTCCTCGGGCCCTGCACCTGTTGTTGTGCACAGTCAACCAGCACCATCATCAAGCCCGTCCACATCCTTGTCCCAGCCCAGCCTTCAGTTGTCTATACCCCAGTCATTGGAACGCAAGAAGAAATACCCAGCCAATGCCCCACAGGCCACTTTACTTAATTTGCACATTTCTCGTCTGCTTGTGCTCGAAATGTTGCCTTTTAGGCTCATTCAGATGGAAGCTTTCCACAACCTGATGGTGGCGGCCATCCCAAGGTACTCAGTCCCCAGTCGCCACTATATCTCCCGTTGTGCCGTAGCGACATTACTCCAGCATGTGTTCCACAACATTACCCGTGCCATCAACAATGCTGTTACTGGGAAAGTCCATCTAACCACGGACACGTGGACAAGTGCCTGTGGGCAGGAACAGTACATCTCATTGACAGCACACTGGGTTCACATAGTGGAAGCCGGTACCCAGTCGGACCTTGGGATGGAACTCATCCTCCCCACACCGAGGATTGCGGGTCCTACGTCAATCAGGGTTGCCCCCCACAGTCTACAGCTCCTGCTCCTCCTCCTCCTCTTCTTAAGCCTCCTTCTCTGAAATGAACACATCAGTCAGAAGCTGGAAGCACTGCAGCACTGCCTCAGCCAAGTGGCAACAGGCTGTGTTGAAGCTAATCTGCATAGGTGACAAACCGCACAATGCAGATGAGTTGTGGACAGTGCTGAAAGAGCAGTCAGATATTTGGATGACACCGCTGAACCTACAGCCAGGCATGGTCGTGTGTGACAATGGTCGGAACCTGGTGGCAGCTCTGAGGCAAGGTGAGCTCACACACGTACCTTGCCTGGCCCATGTGCTTAACCTCGTGGTTCAACGTTTTCTCAAAAGCTACCCGGAGCTGCCGGATCTGCTAGTGAAATTGCACCGTCTGCCCATTTTAGAAATTCAGTTACAGCTTCAGCCACCCTTGCCGTGCTTCAGCAGCGTTTGCAGATTCCGGCTCACCGACTGGTGTGTGATGTCCCCACGCATTGGAACTCTGCACTGCATATGTTGGAAAGGATTTGTGAGCAGAAGAGGGCAGTTGTTGACTAACAGCATCAACAAGGCCGTCGATATTCAGTTCAGACTCCACACATAAGACCACAGGAGTGAACATGGATGTCAGACATATGTACCATCCTCCAGAACTTTGAGGACTGCACCAAAATGATGAGCGGTGATGATGCCATAATTAGCGTCACCATCCCGCTTCTGAGCATTTTGAAACCCTCTCTGCTCAAAATTAAAGATGATGTATTGCAGGCAGAGCATGAGGACATGGAGCAAGGAACCATACAGGGTGTTTACACTCAGCCCAGCCTCATGTCGTCGCAACGTGGATTGGTAGACAATGAGGAGGAGGAGGAAGAACAGGAGCTACTTTCATGCGCTATAGACGGTACTACAAGCACAGCTGTCATACCGTCTGTTCAGCGGAGATGGCCTGAGGACAGGGAGGAGGAGGAGGACAGCATGGTCAGTCATCCTGTTGGTGAGGACATGGAGGTCTTTCCTGTTAGTAGTCTGGCACGCATGGCTGACTTTATGTTGTGTAACGGGTCTGGTAGGTGGAACCACTGACGGAAACGGGTCTGGTTGGTGGAACCACTAAGCTTTATTATACAAGACAATTTACTTGCAAGAGAGCGGGTGGCATCCGGGAATAGGACAGGGAATCACGGCAATTAGCCAGGCAGTCTCTGGACAGGCAGGTTGTCACAATAAGTGACCAAGGAAGTCTCTGGACAGGCAGGTTGTCACGACAAGTGACCTGGGCAGTCTCTGGACAGGCAGGTTGTTACGGCAAGTGACCAGGGCAGTCTCTGGACAGGCAGGTTGTCACGGCAAGTGACCAGGGCAGTCTCTGGGCAGGCAGGTTTGTCACGGCAAGTGACCAGGGCAGTCTCTGGGCAGGCAGGTTGTCACGGCAAGTGACCAGGGCAGTCTCTAAACAGGCAGGTTGTCACGGCAAGTGACCGGGGCAGTCTCTGGACAGGCAGGTTGTCACGGCAAGTGACCAGGGCAGTCTCTGGACAGGCAGGTTGTCACGGCAAGTGACCAGGGCAATCTCTGGGCAGGCAGGTTTGTCACGGCAAGTGACCAGGGTAGTCTCTGGGCAGGCAGGTTTGTCACGGTAAGTGACCAAGGCAGTCTCTAGACAAACAGGCATATACGACCTGAGCTGGTGGAGCCTCCTGGTAGGCTGCAGTCGGATGGCAGATGATCGCTCCCAGGTGAGCAGGCAAGAGTCTCTGGAATAGCCGGGGATCTCTGCTGATGATGTCCGAACCTCTAGATAGAGCTGCAGTCGGATGGCAGATGATCGCTCCCAGGTGAGCAGGCAAGAGTCTCTGCAATAGCCGGGGATCTCCCTAAGGCCAGCAGCAGGGAAGGAGCGCGCGGGACCAGCAGGGCGGAAGGAGGACGCCGAGGATGCCAGAGGCGCAGAGGAGGCTGAGAGCACTGAGGACGCTGAGCGCAGGTGAGGAGAGCGACGTCCCTGTCTGGCAGCAGGCAGGGACGCTGGCGCTACAGTACCCCCCCCTCTAGGCCCCCCCTTTTTAGGCCAGAAAAAAATTTAGCTAGGATGAGAGGGGCATGGATGTTCTCCCGAGGTTCCCAGGTTCTCTCCTCAGGACCAAACCCCTTCCAATCCACCAAAAAATAAAGTCTTTTTTCCTACCCTTTTTGTGGCCAGAATGTTCTCTACCTCAAATTCATCATCAGCAGACACTGGAGCAGGAGGTGTACCTGTAGACTTAAAAAAAGAGTTAAGAACCACAGGTTTGAGGAGAGATACATGAAAAGAATTAGGAATTCGCAAATTGACCGGGAGTTTCAATTTATAGGACACCGGGTTGATCTGACTGATGATCTCAAAAGGACCGATGAACCGAGGACCTAACTTGTAGGACGGAATTTTGAGTCGAACATATTTGGACGAAAGCCAGACTTTGTCCCCAGGACGGAATTGAGGAGGATCCAGACGTTTTTTGTCAGCATGTCTTTTCATGCGCTCGGATGACTGAATGAGTGCGGACCGGGTACTCTCCCAGATGGAGGAGAATTCTCTAACCAGAGATTCCGCAGCTGGATTGTCCACAGAGATGGAAACAGGGACAGGGATCCGAGGGTGTTGACCGAAGACTACAAAAAACGGAGACTTGGTGGAAGATTCGCTCTCATGATTATTGTAGGAGAATTCGGCCCAAGGCAGGAGCTCCACCCAGTCAGAATGGTGGGCATTAACGAAGTGTCGAAGATAACTGGTCAAATTCTGATTTATTCGTTCAACTTGTCCATTGGACTGTGGGTGGTAAGCGGAGGAAAAATCCAGGGTGACGTCTAGCAACTTACAAGTGGCTCTCCAGAAACGTGAGGTGAACTGAACCCCACGATCCGACACAATGTGACGAGGCAGACCATGAAGACGGAAGATGTGGCGGATAAAGTCTTTAGCCAACTCGGGTGCAGACGGAAGACCTGGCAGAGGAATGAAGTGAGCCATCTTGGAAAAGCGGTCAGTGACCACCCAAATGACTGTACAATCAGCAGAGACGGGAAGATCAGTAATGAAGTCCATGGCTATATGCTGCCAGGGGGCAGCGGGTACAGGAAGCGGAAGAAGACGGCCGGCAGGCAGGTGTCTCGGAACTTTGTTGCGGGCACAGGAAACACAGGCAGAAACAAAGTCTATTACGTCTTTGTGCAGGGTAGGCCACCAATAATGCCGGGTAATGAGTTGGAGGGTCTTTTTTTGACCAGCGAGTTTAGATGAATGACCCCAATGTAGGATTCTCTTCCGATCAGTTTCTGATACGAACGTCTTACCAGGAGGGAGACGATTTAAACTCACGGGAGCCACCTGCATCACTCTGGCGGGATCGATGATATGCTTAGGTTCCTCCTCGAGATCCGACACCAGGAAAGACCGAGACAAGGCATCCGCCTTGATGTTTTTGTCAGCTGGGCGAAAATGCAAAAGAAAATCGAAGCGGGCAAAAAACAAGGACCACCGGGCTTGGCGAGGGTTAAGTCTCTGGGCATGCTGGAGGTATGCCAGATTCTTGTGGTCCGTGTAAATGATTACCGGATGAAGAGCCCCTTCGAGTAGGTAACGCCACTCCTCCAATGCCAACTTGATGGCCAATAACTCTCGTTCTCCTATGGAGTAGTTGCGCTCGGAGGAGGAGAAGAGTTTGGAGAAGAAACCGCAGGATACCATCCTCCCGGATGAAGCTTTTTGGGTAAGTACCGCTCCGGCTCCAGCAGAGGAAGCGTCCACCTCCAGGAAGAACTGCTTGTTGCCATCCGGGCGATGCAGCACTGGAGCGGAAGAGAAGGCCTGTTTTAGAGAAAGGAAGGCCTCCTCTGCTTCGGGCGTCCACTGTTTGGGGTTAGCATCCTTGCGGGTGAGCGCGGAGATTGGAGCAGTCCTGGAAGAGAAGTGCGGTATGAAGAGACGGTAATAGTTGGCAAATCCCAGGAACCGCTGAATGGCCTTCAACCCCTCCGGTCGGGGCCACTTCTCGATGGCAGACAATTTCTCCGGATCCATTCGTAGGCCTGTCTGAGAAATGATGTAGCCCAGAAACGGAAGCGATGTCTGCTCAAAGAGGCACTTCTCATATTTGGCGAAGAGGTGATTCTGCCTGAGCCTGAGCAGAACCTGACGAACATCCCTCCGGTGAGACTGAAGATCCGGAGAGAAGACCAAGATGTCGTCAAGGTACACCACAACGCAGGAGTAGAGGAGGTCCCGGAAGATGTCATTGACCAACTCCTGAAAGACTGCTGGAGCATTACAGAGACCAAAGGGCATCACCAAGTACTCGTAGTGGCCGTCCCGGGTGTTGAATGCCGTCTTCCATTCATCTCCTCGACGGATACGAACCAGGTTGTATGCTCCACGAAGATCTAGTTTGGTGAAGACTCTAGCCCCTCTAAGACGATCAAACAATTCTGGAATGAGCGGAAGAGGGTACTTATTCTTCACCGTGATCAAATTTAGGCCTCTGTAGTCAATACAGGGACGGAGAGATCCGTCCTTCTTTTTTACGAAGAAGAAACCTGCTCCCGCTGGGGAGGTAGATTTCCGGATGAATCCTTTTGCTAAGTTCTCCTCGATATATTCGGACATCGACCTGGTCTCAGCAGCGGACAACGGGTAAATACGCCCACGGGGAGGCGTGGTACCGGGTAGCAGGTCGATCGGGCAATCATATGGTCTATGCGGGGGTAATGTCTCTGCTTCCTTTTTATTGAAGACATCAGCAAATGACCAATATGGAATCGGGAGTCCTGGTAGATTAGCAGGAGTAGGAGAAGGACAGACGGGATGAACAGGCACCAGACACGTTTTATGACAGTCCTGTCCCCAGCGAAGAATCTCTCCATTCTGCCAGTCAAGCACAGGTGCATGCTTTGGAGCCAAGGCAGACCTAGTAAGAAAGCATGAGAGAGTCCAGGCAGAACATGAAATGAGATGCTCTCAGAATGCAACATTCCCACCTGCAGGGTTATGGCTTCGGTGATAAGTGGATGGGACGAGGTAGGAGACCCCCATCCACAGCAGCAACAGATACTGGTTCAACAAGAGGTTTGGTGGGAATGCGATACTTCTCTACTAGAGCCTGTGACACGAGATTCCCAGCTGCTCCAGAATCAAGTTGGGCCATCTCGAAGTAACGGTTCTTACCGAGAAGAATTGAGACCGAGAGCAGCAGAGATGAAGAGGATTTATTTTTGTCTAGATTGACCTCTCCGAGCGAACCTAGACACAGGCGTTTCCCGACTTCTCCGGACAGGTTCGGATCCAGTGCTCCTTACTGCCGCAGTAGAAGCAACTTTTCTCGGCACGGCGTGAGTCCTGACGGGCTTTGACCATCTTGGTCTGGTCGACCTGCATAGGCTCAGCAGTGTGCACCTGGGGAGAAACGGAAGGGGTTAAATGAGGAAACTTTTTTTCACGGGTGACCTCTTTGGCTCGTTCCTGGAACCGTAGATCAATCCGATTGGCAAAATTTATTAAATCATCAAGCGAGGTTGGAATGTCCCGACCGGCAAGTTCGTCTTTAATACGGCCGGACAGACCCTCCCAGAAGACCGAAATTAGAGCTTCATTGTCCCAAGCCAGTTCTGAGGCTAGAGTACGGAACCGTATGGCAAATTGACCAACGGTGAGACTTCCCTGACGGAGACGCAACAGAGATGATGCAGAGGAGGTCCTCCGTCCAGGTTCGTCGAATACCCTCCGGAAGGCCGAGAGAAAAGCAGGCAGGTCTGACACCAGAGGATCTTCTCTCTCCCAGAGAGGATTAAGCCAGGCCAGAGCCTCTCCGGTGAGATGGGACATGATGAAGGCAATTTTGGCCCGGTCAGAATTAAACTGGTGTGCCAGGACTTCGAAATGCAGGGTGCACTGGTTAATGAAACCCCGAGCCATAACAGGGTCGCCTCCATACCTAGGAGGAGCTGAAAGTCGGGGACCAGGAATGGAAACCACGGAATTGGGAGTCAGCGGGGCTGCCGGATTATGAGTCATGGCTCCAGCGGTGGTTGCTGGTGATGGATTCAGAGTGTCCAAGCGGGAATTGACGTTCCGCAGGTGACCCAGGATAGCCTCCTGTTGAGACCTCTGGCGAGACAGCTCATGACACAGTTCCGGAAGTGAAGGGGTTTGGGTGCCACCGGGTTCCATGGCCCGAGCAAACTGTAACGGGTCTGGTAGGTGGAACCACTGACGGAAACGGGTCTGGTTGGTGGAACCACTAAGCTTTATTATACAAGACAATTTACTTGCAAGAGAGCGGGTGGCATCCGGGAATAGGACAGGGAATCACGGCAATTAGCCAGGCAGTCTCTGGACAGGCAGGTTGTCACAATAAGTGACCAAGGAAGTCTCTGGACAGGCAGGTTGTCACGGCAAGTGACCTGGGCAGTCTCTGGACAGGTAGGTTGTCACGGCAAGTGACCAGGGCAGTCTCTGGACAGGCAGGTTGTCACGGCAAGTGACCAGGGCAGTCTCTGGGCAGGCAGGTTTGTCACGGCAAGTGACCAGGGCAGTCTCTGGGCAGGCAGGTTGTCACGGCAAGTGACCAGGGCAGTCTCTGAACAGGCAGGTTGTCACGGCAAGTGACCCGGGCAGTCTCTGGACAGGCAGGTTGTCACGGCAAGTGACCAGGGCAGTCTCTGGACAGGCAGGTTGTCACGGCAAGTGACCAGGGCAATCTCTGGGCAGGCAGGTTTGTCACGGCAAGTGACCAGGGTAGTCTCTGGGCAGGCAGGTTTGTCACGGTAAGTGACCAAGGCAGTCTCTAGACAAACAGGCATATACGACCTGAGCTGGTGGAGCCTCCTGGTAGGCTGCAGTCGGATGGCAGATGATCGCTCCCAGGTGAGCAGGCAAGAGTCTCTGGAATAGCCGGGGATCTCTGCTGATGATGTCCGAACCTCTAGATAGAGCTGCAGTCGGATGGCAGATGATCGCTCCCAGGTGAGCAGGCAAGAGTCTCTGCAATAGCCGGGGATCTCCGCAGATGATGTCCGAACCTCTGGATAGAGCTGCAGTCGGATGGCAGATGATCGCTCCCAGGTGAGCAGGCAACAGCCGGGGATCTCTGCTGAAGATGTCCGAACCTCTGGATAGAGCTGCAGTCAGATGGCCGACAGGCAAACAGACAGGTAACAGGCAGGCAACTGGAAACAGGAGCTGATGGCTGAAGCAGAGTTAGACTGCACAGAAACAACATTGCTCGGGCACCTCCATTAAGGAGGAAGCCCTTAATATAGGGTGGAGTCCACCAGCATTGGCTGGAGACTGATTTGGAAAATGCGCGCGGCTCCTTTAAGAGTGGGGGAGGGTGCGGGCGCGCGCCCTAAGGCCAGCAGCAGGGAAGGAGCGCGCGGGACCAGCAGGGCGGAAGGAGGACGCCGAGGATGCCAGAGGCGCAGAGGAGGCTGAGAGCACTGAGGACGCTGAGCGCAGGTGAGGAGAGCGACGTCCCTGTCTGGCAGCAGACAGGGACGCGGGCGCTACATGTTGCACAGCGTTTCCCATGACCCTCGCATTATAAAAATTTTTGGTGACACTCATTACTGGTTGGTGACACTTGTAGACCCACGCTACAAGGAAAACTTTCAATCTCTTCTTCCAGAGGCAGACAGGTGTACAAAAATGTTGCTGTACCAGAGGGCCCTTGTAGCGGAATTACTGAAAAAATATTCCCATGTGAGAACGCTGGCAGCAGACGTCAGAGTTTGTTGTACAGCCAAGGAGTCCAAGCGAGAGAGACAGAAGCACAATCCAGCTCAGACAGGGGAACAATGGCAAAGTTCAGGGACAGTTTTCCCAGACCTTCCCATTGTGCCTCCACAGAGGCAAGGGGTGCTGGCACAAGAAGTGCAATGTTTGGGAAGATGGTGAGGGAGTACCTTGCAGATTGTACAAACGTCCTCCAAAATTCCTCTATGCCTTTTAATTTTTGGGTATCCAAACTGGACACGTGGCATGAACTGGCTCTCTACGCCTTGGAGGTCCTGGCCCGCCCTGCTGCTAGCGTTCTGTCAGAGCGGGTTTTTAGTGCCACTGGTGGAATTATAACAGATAAGCGCATTCCCCTGTTAACTGACAATGCTGAAAGGCTGACTCTTATAAAAATGAACAAGGGCTGGATTGGGCAAGACTTCTGTACACCAACGAATGAAAACAGCGAAACATAACCTCAAATACATTGTCTTTTTTGTGGAGGTGTATTCTCATCCACCTCTTCACAACCACACATGGATATCCCCTTCTTGATTTGGTCTGTTTGGTGTTATCATCCTCCTTATCCTCATCATCCACAACCAGTAGAACACCAGGGTGAACGTATTTCATGATGCTAAAGTCACTCAATTTTTGGCAAGGGTGTTTTTATGATGCCCATTACTAATTTGAAACCAAAACAAGTGTTACTCCCCAGGGGGAAATCTCATAAAAATGAGATGTATGTATATTTGTGGCGCCTCTGAGGGTTCAGTCGCCACAGAGGTATTGCACCTCATCCAGAGGTGTGATACCCCACTCTCAGGTAAGGAGGGAGACCACCCAGGACTCTCACACCTGCATCCAACACATACTATAGCAGCCGGGCACCCTGGACGTACCCTACGAGAGGATCTTCTCATCCCAGGCTGGGTATGAAAGAGTGCTTGGTAGGTGGGTGGAGAAAGCAGTAGGAGGGAAGTGAAGCTTAGAGAGCGGGAAAGAACAGTGCAGAGAGAGAGTCAGATGTGAGGAGAAAGTGAAAGTAACAGACGTGTAGTGAAGCAGCACCCTGTCAGGAGGAGCTGCAGAAGAAAAGAGACTGTAGAGTCAGAGAATAGGAGGGGAGCTGAAGCTAGTAGCAGCTTGTCCCCAGACTGAGAAAGCTAGATTAAGAACGGAGCAGAGAGAAGCTTCTGGAAGGACAGAAGGGGGTCCTAGGGGCACGGATAGTGAGTAGTCCATCCGTGGGGCCCGATTCAATAGTGAAGGGACCAAGTCGCAGAAGGAACACCGGCCCCTAGCCTCGTGGAGAACTCAGCTAGCAAGTTGCATCTTTAGGTGCCTCAGCTACAGAACCACAGTTATCATCTCCGAAAAGGTAGCCATAAGAGAGCAAGGAGACGCAGAGAGGACGTCATCCGCCAAGGTGTGCGGCTACTGGCTTGAAACACTGACTGTGAGGTGTTGGACAGGAAGGAAAGGTGGAAAGTCAGCACAGTGAGACGACTGAGAAAGGAACATATTGAAGGGAGTCCTGGAAAGGTGTATCCTGATCTACCTGGGAGTTTGCAGAGCCCCTCACCTGGAGGACACGGCACCAAGCGGGCATCTGTGCACACCAGAACTGTGAGTAAAGCTTTGGAAACTGTACCCAGCTGTGTCCTCTAATCATTCCTGCGTCACCCATCCAACACTGCTACATCCCTTGCCAAATACTACATCTTTACCATCCACCTTATATTACGTCTGCTCTGGGACTTAGCTCCACCTTCAGGGAGCTTCACCAACTCTGCTGCATCACCACCAGTCCATGAGGATCTGAACTGCAGCGCTGGTCACCTCTGACCAGAAACCACAGGTGGCGTCATGAACACTTCATTACAAATTCTATTATCCCTTGTAAATATACCCCTTTTTTTGGACGCCCAGGGCCACAGACCAGGTCACTGCCGCTGTGACACTTCCCTTTAAGAAGCGGCCCGTTACCAAGTACCCCACTGCCCTGGCGGGCGCTCCATATTCTTCCCATTTATTCTTTTATTTTCCATTTTTCCTATCTGTGGAACATCTTCTTATGACCTAGTGTATACCTCTCCAATATAAAAATAGTGAAATCCAATTATATTATATTTTTTATTTATATCCCTGTCTCTGAGCTGTTGCTAGGGACAAACATCTCTTGTTGAACACATTCTGGCTTCACCCCTCCCTTTTGTTATTTTTTTCATAGGTGGATTCACATTTTTTATTTATTTGTTTGATTTCAGTATGATTTCTCATTATGTCTCCTCATTCTCCACCACTAGATCACCAGGGTTAACTGATTCTGTGCTGCTACAGCCAGTCCAATTTTTGGCAAGGGTGTCTATTAAGCCCATAAAAATGTTTGTCAGCCCATGCACTTAGTGTATGGGCATTACAAGTCTAGGAGACCAGCTCCTTTAAATTGTGCATAGTTTTTAATCAGGCCTTCCTCCACGTCTCATCATACACCGCCATTAAATCACCAGCGTTAACATGTTCTGTGCTGCAACAGTCAGTGTCGAATTCTGAACTGTTACCGGCTCTTACGGCGTACCTCCGGAGCTGGTGCACACCGCCTGACTTCCTCACTTCCGGTCTCGTGGCCGGTGCTGAGGTTCCGTAGGGTGCATGCGCTTGCAGCGCGCTCTTCACTGTGCAGCTGCACGCCCGGTCCCATGTCCCATCTGGCACGCTTGCGCACAAACCGCAGCTCTGACTGCGCCCTCACTGACTCCGACATCTCTATGGTCCTGGAGGACCTGACCTGGAAGTCCCGGCGAGCATTCCCTATGTCAGGCCGCCTTTTCCTGTAGGCGGCGGCTGTTTATCGCTTTTGCTTCCTTGCTAGGCCTTTTTGGTGCCTGCATGGTGACTCTCTGTACTCAGGTCCACTACCTTGTTCTCTGGCGTGCTTCCCAGCACGTGTTCTGCTCTGTCTTGTACTCAGGCGTGCTTCCCAGCACACGCTCTGCTCTGTATTGTGCCCAGACGTGCTTCCCAGCACGCGCGCTCTGTCTTGTACCCAGGCGTGCTTCCCAGTACGCGTCTTTCACCATCCTGTACCCTGCGTGCCCTGTTGTGAATGGACTTGAATTGAGTTCTGAGCAGAGGCTCCCTCTGGTGGTTACAAGCGGTACTGGACTGTCCAGTGAAGATTGTGAGGATTGGGAATCAGGTGTTACTGACTGGTCTTATTTAAGGGAGTCGCCTTCCCATCAGGGTTGCCGGTGATCAATTGTTCTGGTCTCAATCCTTGATTCCTGTTTCCTTTGTAGCCTGCTGTGTCGTGTCTGCATCTCCTGCTTACAGATAAGACATTTTCTTCTTTTTGTTTTTGTGCTTGATTTTTGCATTTTGTCCTGCACTTCTGTGGGGGCCTTCAAGGTCCCCTCCGGGGGCTTTTGCCCTCTCAGTTTAGTTCAGCCACTGATGTTTTGTACATTTGCTTTTTCCAGTTTTTTCAGTGGCTGCTGTTTTGATTTTGTTAAACCAGAGAACTAATTTAGGTGGTAGAGGTCGTGTGATCTCAGGTGTTTTTGAAATTAGTAGAGTTGGTGCTTTTCATGGTTTTTTGGGATTAGAGTAAGTGCCCTTCCTATCCTTTTCTATTTAGATAGTTTGGGCCCCAACGTTTGCTCATACTATTTTATGTCTGTGTCAGTATTTCTTCTTGTCTAACCGCCATTACATGTTTGGGGGCTTTCTATGTTCTTTGGGGATCTGCTCCGGGGCAGATAGCTTTCCTCTTTCTATCTTTAGGTATAGTTAGTTTCTCAGGCTGTGACGAGGCGTCTAGGACCAACGTAGGAACGCTCCACGGCTGCCTCTAGTTGTGGTGGTTAGTCAGGGTACTGCAATCTCATAGATTCCAACTGCTCTGGTGTATTGCCTTTTTTACCTGCACTCCTCAGCTACAAATCATAACAGTATCACAGGCCAAAACTGAAATTTATATGGTAGTCACAGAAGGGAAAAATATTGTGAAAGAAAAAAAAAAGGTTGTCAGAGTTGTCAGAGATATTTTTCTGTTTGTTGCATTTTTTTTTTCCCTCTGTATCTCTGGGTGCTGGGGAGGATTTTTTTTTTCTCTCTCTCAATGGAGATGCACAGTTGTCTGGCCGTGTGGATCAGCTTGCCACTGAGGTTCGGAGTATTGCTACCTATCTTGCTAGGTTGCCTGTTGTGGAACCTAGGATTCCCATGCCAGATTTATTTTTGGGGGATCGAGCCAAGTTTCTGAATTTCAAAAATAATTGTAAATTGTTTTTTGCCTTAAAATCTAAGTCCTCAGGGAACGCAGCGCAGCAGGTTCAAATTGTCATCTCTCTCCTGCGCGGCGATCCTCAGGATTGGGCTTTTTCCCTGACACCTGGGGATCCTGTTTTAAGTGATGTTGATGCATTTTTTCAGGCCTTGGGGTTATTGTACGATGAGCCTAATGTCACTGATCAAGCTGAAAAAGCCTTGTTGGCATTAAATCAGGGGCTTGATGACGCTGAGTTATACTGTCAGAGATTCCGCAGGTGGGCAGTCCTGACCAAATGGAATGACGACGCTTTGGCAGCCCTTTTTCGGAAGGGTCTGTCAGATAATGTAAAGGATGTTATGGTGGGATTCCTGTCCCCTCTGGTCTCAATGATTCTATGTCATTAGCGATTCAAATTGACAGACGTTTGCGTGAGCGGAGAAGTATGCGTGGAATAGTGTTGCCCTGTGAACCTGCTTCTGAACCCATGCAGTCTGATAGAGTGGTTTCTGGGGCACAGCGTCATGAGTTTCGAAAGCGCAATGGGTTATGTTTCTACTGTGGTGATGCCTCTCATGCTATTTCAGTCTGCCCTAAGTGGGGAAGACGTTTTGCACGCTCAGTTGTCTTGGGTAGTGTTCAGACTAAGTTTTTATTAACTGTTACTCTGATATGCTCTCTGTCCTCATTTTCTGCTCAGGCTTTCGTTGATTCGGGAGCAGCTATTAACCTGATGGATTTTGATTTTGCTAAACGTTGCGGGTTTCCCTTGGTACCACTACAGAAGTCTATTCCCCTACTGGGGATCGATTCTACCCCTTTGGCTGAGAATAAACCGCAGTTCTCTACTCAGGTGATAATGAGGGTTGAACCTGATCATCAGGAGAGCTGCAAATTTTTGGTTCTGTATAATCTACATGACATTATCGTGCTGGGTTTCCCTTGGTTACAGTCTCATAATCCTGTTTTGTATTGGAAATCTGTGTCTGTAACCAGTTGGGGCTGCCAATGTGTTAATACCAACACTCCTGTTTTTTCTGCCTCCCCCCAGGCTCAGGATGTTCCTGACTTTTTGATTGATTTTTCTGATGTGTTTAGCGAAAGTAAATCTGCAATCTTTGCCTCCCCATAGGAGCTATGACTGCGCTATTGAATTAGTGCCTGGTAGTAAATTCCCTAAAGGTCGCCTTTCTAACTTGTCTGTACCTGAACATGACGCTATGCGGTCTTATATCAAGGAGTCATTGGAGAAGGGTCATATCAGACCATCCTCTTCACCCTTAGGTGCCGGTTTTTTCTTTGTGGCCAAAAAGGATGGTTCATTAAGGCCGTGTATTGATTATCGTCTTTTGAACAATATTACTGTGAAATATCAATATCCGTTACCCTTGATTTCTGACCTGTTTTCCAGGGTGAAAAACGCTACTTGGTTTACCAAGCTTGACCTCAGGGGGGCATATAACCTTATTCGCATTAAGCACGGGGATGAATGGAAGACGGCATTTAACACCCCTGAAGGGCATTTTGAGTACCTTGTGATGCCCTTTGGGCTCACTAATGCCCCTTCTGTCTTCCAGTCCTTCATGAATGACATTTTCAGGGATTTTGTGGATAAATTTCTGATTGTTTATTTGGATGATATCTTGATTTTTTCCAATGACTGGGACTCTCATGTGAAACATGTTCGAACTGTATTCCAGATTTTGAGAGAGAATGCTCTGTATGTGAAGGGATCAAAGTGTCTTTTTGGCGTGCAGAGGATCTCATTTTTGGGATTCATTTTGTCCCCATCTGTTATTGAAATGGACCCGGTCAAGGTTCAGGCCATCTGTGATTGGGTCCAACCTACTTCATTAAAAGCTCTTCAAAGATTTTTGGGTTTTGCCAATTTTTATCGTAAATTTATTGGTAATTTCTCGGTTATTGTTAAACCATTAACTGATTTGACCAAAAAGGGTTCTGATGTGGTGAATTGGCCTCCTGAGGCAGTCTCTGCATTTCAGGAACTTAAGCAGAGATTCACTTCTGCTCCTGTTCTACGGCAGCCTGATGTTTCTCTGCCATTTCAGGTGGAGGTTGATGCCTCTGAAATTGGGGCAGGTGCCGTTTTGTCCCAAAGAGATCCAGAGACCTCTAAAAGTAACCCTTGTGCCTTTTTCTCTCGAAAATTTTCTCCTACTGAACGTAATTATGACGTGGGTAATCGGGAGTTATTGGCCATGAAGTGGGCTTTTGAAGAGTGGAGACATTGGCTGGAGGGAGCCAAACATCAGGTGGTGGTCCTTACTGACCATAAGAATCTGGTTTATCTGGAATCTGCCAAGCGACTTAATCCTAGACAGGCCAGGTGGCCTTGTTTTTCACACGTTTTAATTTTGTGGTTTCCTTTCTTCCTGGCACTAATAATTTTAAGGCGGATGCCCTCTCGAGGAGTTTCCTTGCGGACTCTCCTGAGGTATCTGATCCTTCTGTTATTTTGAAAGAAGGTGTAGTTCTTTCCGCCATCTCGCCCAATTTGAGACTGGCTCTGGAGGGTGTCAGGAGGATAGGCCCGAGCGCTGCCCTGTTGGGAAATTGTTTGTCCCGGACCAGTGGAAAAAGGTGTGATGTCTGAGATTCATTGTTCCGCGTTGGCCGGTCATCCCGGAATTTTTGGTACCAGAGACTTGGTTAGTCGGTCCTTTTGGTGGCCTACCTTGTCTCGTGATGTCAGGGAATTTGTGCAGTCCTGCGGGACTTGCTCTCGCTCCAAGCCTTGCTCTCGCTCTAGTGGTTTGTTGATGCCATTGCCTGTGCCCAAGAGACCATGGACCCATATCTCTATGGATTTAATTTCCGACCTCCCTGTTTCTCAGGGAATGACCGTCATCTGGGTGATTTGTGATAGGTTTTCCAAGATGATACATCTTGTGCCATTACCTAAGTTGCCTTCCTCCTCTGAATTGGTGCCTTTGTTCCTTCAGCACGTGGTTCGTTTACACGGCATTCCTGAGAACATTGTGTCTGACAGAGGAGTCCAGTTTGTTTCCAGATTTTGGAGGACCTTTTGTTCTAAGCTTGGTGTTCAGTTGTCTTTCTCCTCGGCGTTTCATCCTCAGACCAATGGTCAAACTGAGAGAACAAACCAGACATTGGAGACTTATCTAAGATGCTTTGTGTCTGCTGATCAGGATGACTGGGTCTCTTTTTTGCCTTTGGCTGAGTTTGCTCTTAATAATAGGGCTAGCTCTGCCACTTTGATGTCTCCATTTTTCTGTAATTCTGGGTTTCACCCTCGATTTTCTTCAGGACAGACGGAGGCTTCTGCCTGTCCAGGTGTTGACTCTGTTGTTGAGCGTATGCAACAGATTTGGGACCAGGTAGTGGAGAGGTTGTCCCTCTCTCAGGAGAGGGCCCAGCGGTTTGCTAACCGGCATAGGACTGATGGTCCTCGGTTTAAAGTGGGGGACTTGGTCTGGTTGTCCTCAAAAAATATTCCTATGAGAGTGGCATCTCCTAAATTTAAGCCTAGGTTCACTGGACCTTATAAGATCATGGAGATTCTTAATCCTGTTTCTTTTTGTTTGCTTCTTCCAGGGACATTTAAGATCCATAACGTGTTCCACAAGTCCTTGTTGAAGAGGTTTGTTGAGCCAGTGGTTCCTACTGCTTTGCCTCCTGACCCTGTTCTGGTTGAGGGCAATATGGAGTTTGTGGTTGAGAAAATATTGAATTCTCGTTTTTCTAGACGGAAACTCCAGTATTTGGTTAAGTGGAGAGGTTATGGTCAGGAAGACAATTCTTGGGTGTTTGCTTCGGACATCCATGCTAGGAGACTCATCCGTGCGTATCATAGAACTCATCCTGACCGACCTGGTTGCTCAAGTGAGGGTTCGGTGACCCCTCCTCAAGGGGGGGGGTACTGTTGTGAATGGACTTGAATTGAGTTCTGAGCAGAGGCTCCCTCTGGTGGTTACAAGCGGTACTGGACTGTCCAGTGAAGATTGTGAGGATTGGGAATCAGGTGTTACTGACTGGTCTTATTTAAGGGAGTCGCCTTCCCATAAGGGTTGCCGGTGATCAATTGTTCTGGTCTCAATCCTTGATTCCTGTTTCCTTTGTAGCCTGCTGTGTCGTGTCTGCATCTCCTGCTTACAGATAAGACATTTTCTTCTTTTTGTTTTTGTGCTTGATTTTTGCATTTTGTCCTGCACTTCTGTGGGGGCCTTCAAGGTCCCCTCCAGGGGCTTTTGCCCTCTCAGTTTAGTTCAGCCACTGATGTTTTGTACATTTGCTTTTTCCAGTTTTTTCAGTGGCTGCTGTTTTGATTTTGTTACACCAGAGAACTAATTTAGGTGGTAGAGGTCGTGTGATCTCAGGTGTTTTTGAAATTAGTAGAGTTGGTGCTTTTCAGGGTTTTTTGGGATTGCAGTAAGTGCCCTTCCTATCCTTTCTATTTAGATAGTTTGGGCCCCAACGTTTGCTCATACTATTTTCTGTCTGTGTCAGTATTTCTTCTTGTCTAACCGCCATTACATGTTTGGGGGCTTTCTATGTTCTTTGGGGATCGGCTCCGGGGCAGATAGCTTTCCTCTTTCTATCTTTAGGTATAGTTAGTTTCTCAGGCTGTGACGAGGCGTCTAGGACCAACGTAGGAACGCTCCACGGCTGCCTCTAGTTGTGGTGGTTAGTCAGGGTACTGCAATCTCATAGATTCCAACTGCTCTGGTGTATTGCCTTTTTTACCTGCACTCCTCAGCTACCAAATCATAACAGTGCCCCTGTGTACACGCTCTATGCAATTCCGCACCCAGCGTGTCCCGAGTACACGCTTTGCATATTCCTGTACCCTGCGTGCCCCCGTCTTCACCGTGCTAAACACGGTCTCTCGTGCCTACTTCGAGCCGGCCACCTGGTTCCAGCAGTTGTTGTATTCCCCTGGGCCTGCCCCTGACGCTCCCTGTATAGGGGGTGGTCCTCACTAGGTCAGCTCGCCCGGGGTGGGTTGGTATCACGGACAAGAAGGTCCACTCCAGGAGTCGTCACACGAAGAAGGGTGGGTGATTTTGCTGGGCGTAAAAGACTTGTTATCCGCCGCCACTAGATCACCAGCGTTAACATGTTCCATGCTGCTACAGCCATTGTCAAAATCCTAACAAGGGTGGGTGTTTTTGCTGGGCATTAAATACTTGTTATGGAAAAGGTTTAGGTGTACCCCACAGGGGAAAATGTTTGCCAGCCAACACACTTAGTGTATGGGCATTCCAAGTATAGGAGACCCGCTCCCTTAAATTGGGCCTAGTTTTGTATTAGTCCTTCCTCCACGTCTCATCATCAACCGCCACTAGATCACCAGGGTTAACGTGTTCTCTGCTGCTACAGCCAGTGTCAAAATCATATCAAGGGTTGCTGTTTTTGCTGGATGTTAAATACTTGTTATGGAAAAGGTTGAGGTGTACCCCACAGGGGAAAATGTTTGCCAGCCAACACACTTAGTGTATGGGCATTCCAAGTGTACAAGAACACCTCCTTTAAATTGGGCCTAGTTTGGAATCAGGGCTTCCTCCACGTCTCATCATCCACCACCACTAGATCACCAGGGTTAATGTGTTCCGTGCTGCTACAGCCAGTGTCAAAATCATAACAAGGGTGGGTGTTTTTGCTGGATGTTAAATACTTGTTCTGGAAAAGGTTGAGGTGTACCCCAAAGTGGAAAATGTTTGCCAGCCAACACATTTAGTGTATGGGCATTCCAAGTGTAGGTGTCACGCTGTTACTGCATACATGAGGTCCGGGGTCTATGCTGACCCTAAGCTGGGGTCCTGACTAATCCCTCTACCTGGAGGTACTGTTGATGGTACAGAGGTCCAGGCCGCAAGCGTAATCCCTACCTCCTGAGGATCCTGAACCTCAGTGATCTAGTCCTGAGAAGGACCCTGACCACAACACCGGGGACTGGAAGGTATATGCCTAGACACAGTAATAGACGAACAAGACAGTACAAGGGGTAAACTAAAATCCACCTTGCATACCAAACTCTCACCACAAAAAACAGAGGGAACACCAACGGGTACGGAGATAAATGATAAAGCGAGGAGGGGAGAAAAGACCACACCAGGTACTCTTCAATTCAGACTTCACAACACCACGATCCGCTCTGCTGGTCTGCATGAATGCTTTCACTGACATTTCCCTAGCAGACTGGCAGGTATTTGAAGGAATCCAATTACAGCAACATTAATTGCAGCTGGGTGAGGCTGGCTTTGTCTAGCACAGAGAGAGGGAGAATTAACTCCCTCACTGCCGAAAAACACCCAGCACCAGAAACTCAGCTGTGAGAAGTCAGGGTGTGCAATCGCGACGATCTTCGTAGTGACACACCCGTGACAGTAGGAGACACGCTTCTTTAAATTGGGCCTAGTTTTGAATCAGGCCTTCCTCCACATCTCATCATCCTCAGCCACTAGATCAAAACAGGGATAACGTGTTCCGTGCTTCTACAGCCAGTGTCGAATTCCTAACAAAGGTTGGTGGTTATGCTGGGCGTAAAATACTTGTTATGGAAAAGGTTGAGGTGTACCCCACAGGGGAAAATGTTTGCGAGCCAAAACCCTTAGTGTATGGGCATTCCAAGTCTAGGAGACCCGCTCCTTTTTAATGGGACATTTTTTGTTAAGAGGCCCTCCTCCATGTTTCTTCCAAGGGGGGATTGGGCTTATTGAGGTGCATATAACTTGGTAGCAGGGCAGGCCTTGCAGTCATTGCAAAAAAACCAGAATGGAGGACAAAATAAATAATGTGAAGGGGATTTTCCTGGGCCCATCCAGTACCTGGGTTCAAAGGCTTATTGGGTGCATATGACTTGGAAGCAGGGCAGGCCTTGCATTCAATGTAACATTTTTTATGGAAGCCCTCCTGGACATCTCGTGAAAGGGTTATTGGGGTATGTCGTAATTCTTGACAGCCCATCCACTCACAGCATAGGCTATAAAAGTTTAGGAGACCCACTGTTTAATAATGGCCCTTTTAAACAGATTAAAGCTTGCAAGAGACGTCAAAACTCAAAAGCAACAAAAAAGGATTTTGGGGATATGTCAAAAGTAAAAGAAAAGTCAAAGATGCTATAGGTTTTTTACTGGATGAAAATGATGAAATGGTAAGACAGGATGTTGAGAAGGCCGAACTTTTAAATTCCTATTTTGCATCTGTTTTCTCTCAGAAAGGAAATGTAACATCAACTGATCTTCACTGTCCTATTAAGAGAATAGAAGAATCCAAGATATCTATTAACAGAAAAATAGTGAGGAAACACTTAACTAAGGCTACTTTCACATTTGCGCTCGGGCGACCTGCGCCTATCTGCGCACGGCCGCCGCTAAGCTCCACCCCCGGCCGCGCCTCCTCCCGGCGGCTCCGCCTATGGGCGCATGACGGCGCATGCGACCTGTGTACCCTATCTTTATCATTGGGTACGCAGGCCGTGCGCAGTATGTGTTTGACTGCGCATGCGTCCTTTTGACGCTGCGCCGAGCGCACCAAAACTTAGCATGTTGCATTTTAGTGCGCTCGGCGCACCGTCAAAAAGACGCATGCGCAGTCAAACGCATACTGCGCACGGCCTGCATACCCAATGATAAAGATAGGGTACACAGGTCGCATGCGCCGTCATGCGCCCATAGGCGGAGCCGCCGGGAGGAGGCGCGGCCAGGGGCGGAGCTTAGCGGCGGCCGTGCGCAGATAGGCGCAGGTCGCCCGAGCGCAAATGTGAAAGTAGCCTAACCTGAATGAATTCAAGTCTCCAGGTCCAGATGAATTACACCCCAGAGCACTGAAGGAGATAGCAGAAGAAATTCTTGAACCACTCTCCATAATCTTTGAAAATTCTTGGAGAACAGGAGAAGTCCCAGAAGACTCGAGAAGAGCAAATGTTGTTCCTATCTTCAAAAATGGGAAGAAAGTGGACCCAGGGAACTATAGGCTGGTGAGTCTGACTTCTATACCAGGAAAGATCTTTGAACAAATTATTAAACAACATGTATGTAAGTACCTGGATAAGAATGAAGTGATTAAACAGAGTCAACATGGGTTTGTAACTAATAAGTCATGTCAGACTAACTACATTTCCTTCTATGACAGAATTACTGACTGGGTGGATCAGGGAAATGCTGTAGATATAGTATATCTTGACTTTAGCAAAGCATTTGACAAAGTATCTCACACAATCCTTATTGAAAAAATGATTAAGTATGGAATGGACAAGGCAACTGTTAGGTGGATTCATAATTGGCTCAGTCCCAAAGAGTGGTCGTAAATGGTTGCACATCCAGTTGGAAGAATGTCTCAAGTGGGATACCACAGGGCTCTGTCTAGGGCTCTGTGTAACGCTGGTATTGTCTGTACTTTGTTTTCCAGCGTTACTTTGCATGTCTTTGCTTTAACCCTTTTGCTCCTTTCCTCCTAACCAGCTGGGATACTGTTGTCTGTTACCTGTATGGATGCTGCTCAGTTCCCTGCTCTGCTGCGTAGCCGTACTTGCGTGAGTGTCTCCGCTGCGTTGCATGACCACCCGCATGTGCGGTCCCTGGCCTGCTGTAGAAGCTACCCGTAGGTTGCAAAGTCCTCTGCAGTGGTGCATGACTTACTACGTGTGTGGCCACAGCCACTGTCAGGTGTCCTTCTGTGCTGAGTTGTCTGGCTCTGCATAGGGGGCGTGGCCCACACCTGTCCTGCTTTTATGAGGATTGGGTGTGCACTAGAATTGCTGCTCCAGCCTATCGCTGTGAAGCAGCTCATATATAAAGTTCCCCAGCCCTGTGGGGCGTTGCCAGAGCTTTGCATTGAGTTTGCATTGAGTTCCTGAACCTAGCCATGTGTGTTTGTGTGTTCAGCTCCTGCTCTGAGTGCGATCAGTTCTGGAGAGCTGATTCCCTTTGTCCTGTCTTGTGTTTCCGCCTGTTCTGGGGGCTGAGTACCCAGATTGCCCTTCCTGGAGGCTGCATATCCAGGCCTGTTCCTTCTGTGTCTTGTTACCTGAATCCCTGATCCTGGATCTGTTCCTGTACCTGAATGTCTGAACTGTGTCTTGTGTTTCCGCCTGTTCTGGGGGCTGAGTACCCAGATCGCCCTTCCTGGAGGCTGCATATCCAGGCCTGTTCCTGCTGTGTCTTGTTACCTGAATCCCTGATCCTGGATCTCTTCCTGTACCTGAACGTCTGAATTGTGTCTTGTGTTTCCGCCGTTCTGGGGGCAGAATACCCAGATCGCCCTTCCTGGAGGCTGCATATCCAGGCCTGTTCCTGTTGTGTTTTGTTTCCTGATTCCCTGATCCTGGATCGGATCCTGTACCTGACTGTCTGAACTGTGTCCGCTGTGTTATGTTCCTGAAGTCCTTCTGTGTCCTGAACCCTATGCCAGTGACTGTGAATCTTTGCTATATAACCTGAGTTCATCTTGGAAGGAGGAGTCCGGTGTGTGTGCTGAGTTTCTGTTACTCAGTGCTCAGCTTCTGTGCAATCCCCGGCCGACTCCCGTTGAGCCTGGCGGGGCTTGCACAGACCGCTGGGATTCCTTTTCAGGTCGCTGCCAGATGTCTGATGCCTGATGACTATGGCCTGATGTCCGATGACCACTTCCAGATGTCCGGAGCCTGCCTGATGTCCGAAGCCTGCCGATCGTTGCCAGATGTCCGGAGTCCGATGCCAGTGTTCTGATGTTCCTGAGTTCTAGTCCGTGTTCCTGAGTTCCAGTCCGTGTTCCTGAGTTCCAGTCCGTGTTCCTGAGTTCCAGTCCGTGTTCTTGAGTTCCAGTCCGTGTTCCTGAGTTCCAGTCCGTGTTCCTGAGTTCCAGTCCATGTTCCTGAGTTCCAGTCCGTGTTCCTGAGTTCCAGTCCGTGTTCCAGTCTGTGTTCCTGATGTCCTGTCTGTGTTCCTGAGTGCCTAAGATCCAATCCTGAGATCCAATCCATGTTCCTGATGTCCTGTCCGTGTTCCTGAGATCCAATCCGTGTTCCTGAGTCCCTGAGATCCAATCCGTGTTCCTGATATCCTGTCCGTGTCCTGATTCCTGAGATCCATCCTGTTCCTGAGTCCGAGATCCAATCCGTGTTCCTGATCTGTCCGTTTCCTGATTCTGATCCAATCCGTGTTCCTGATGTCCTGTCTGTGTTCCTGAGTACCTGTGATCCAGTCCGTGTTACTGATGTCCCGATGTCCTGTCGGTTCCTCCGTGGTCTACCCTGTGATGACGTCTGTCCTGGGTCAGTGTCTGATGTTCTCCTGCTGAGCCTGTGCTACGCCTGAGGCCTGAGAGAGAGGCCGTCCTAGTATGCCCGTGCCAGATGACCCTGGACTGCATCAACCCGTGATGACCCCGTCATCGTCTGACATTCATCTTGGGCCGGTGTCTGATGTTCTCCTGCTGAGCCTGTGCTACGCCTGAGGCCTGAGAGAGAGGCCATACTAGTATGCCTGTGCCAGATGATCCTGGACTGCATCTACCCGTGATGACCCCTGCCATCGTCTGAAGTCTGTCTGAGGTCGGTGTCTGATGTTCTCCTGCTGAGCCTGTGCTACGCCTGAGGCCTGAGAGAGAGACCGCCCTAGTATGCCCGTGCCAGATAACCTTGGACTGCATCTACCCGTGATGTCCTCCTGCACTCGTCTGTGATCCTGAGACGTGTATCCTTCTCTGATGTGTGGAATCGGGAGTCTGGCATTATGTTCTGTTTAAGTACTGTGTGTCTTTAAGTAAACTTTATGTTTCTTCATACCTGAAGTTGTGCGGTGTTGTCTAGTCCTGCAGGTCGCCATCTTGCCCACATGATCAGCTGCCACGGATCCCGGTCGTTGCACTCCCCTAGTCCGGGCAGGCCTGGGTCTCCCTCTGTGGTTCAGTGGGTCCACATTCTCTTACCATCTGGGACGCATGCCTCACGTCGTCGTGGACTGGCGGCGTGGGAGCATTGGCTAGTTAGGCAAGCTATGCCATGTCCCAACGCCCCGCAGCCGTGGGAAGCGTTACACTCTGTATTGATCAACATCTTTATCAATGATTTAGATGAAGGAATTGAGGGTAAGCTGATTAAATTTGCTGATGACACAAAGCTAGGAGGGATAGCTAATACTAGAGAAATGAGATAGAGGATTCAAAAAGATATAAAAAAAACTGAGCAGTGGGCAGCAACTAACATAATGGTTTTTAACAGGGAAAAATGCAAAGTACTACATCTGGGCAATAAAAATGAAAAAAGCATATACTGTACAGAATGGGAGGAATAGGGCTAAGCAACAGCACATGTGAAAAAGACATAGGTATACTAATAGATCACAGATTGAACATGAGCCAACAGTGTGATACAGCAGCAAAAAAGGCAAATACAATTCTAGGATGTATTAACAGAAGCATACAGTCTAGATCACGTGAAGTCATTATTGCCCTCTACTCCTCTTTGGTCAGACCTCAACTGGAATACTGTGTCCAGTTTTGGGCACCACATTTTAAAAAAGACATCAACAAACTGGAGCAACCAGAATAGTGACCGGTCTGCAAACCATGTCCTATGAGGAACGGTTGCAGGATTTGAGAATGTTTAGCTTGCAAAAGAGAAGACTGAGAGGAGACTTAATAGCTGTCTACAAATATCTCAAGGGCTGTCACATTGTAGAAGGATCATCTTTATTCTCATTTGCACAAGGAAAGACTAGAAGCAATGGGATGAAACTGAATGGGAGGAGGCACAGATTAAATATTAGAAAAAACTTTTGACAGGGTGATCAGTGAGTGGAACAGGCTGCCACGAGAGGTGGTGAGTTCTCCTTCAAAAGAAGTCTTCAAACAGAGGCTGGACCGATATCTGTCTGGGATGATTTAGTGAATCCTGCTTTGAGCAGGGGTTGTACCATATGACCCAGGAGGTCCCTTTCAACTCTACCATTCTATGATTCTAAGCTGCCTGATGCCCCTGTAAAAATATGCTCTGTAACTTTAAGAGTCCCTCCTTCATGAATGAAACAAGATGTGGCTGCTTATGTGTCACATACCACATGATCAGCTAGGGTTGTTAAATGTTACAATGACATTTCCCAGTGAATGCATTTGTTTTGGTTTAAAGCAATATTAAAGTTGAAAAATGCTTCAAAAACACTGCGTCTGAACATAGCCCAAGTGGTGGAGGAACATTTTGGTCTGGGGTTAATTATTTTGCCTTATATACAAGTCATTATCCTGGAAAGGATGTACCTTTACATATATCCCAGCAAAATCTGTTTTGGTTTAGTTTTGGTATGTTTTTTGGCGCAGCGGTAAAAATGGCATGAAACTCTGACAACATTGTTAAAGCTGTGAACTAGGAGTCAGGAATGCTTCCAGGAGAGATCCCCATAATGTCTCTGTGTCATTTGAGCAGTGTTTCCATCATTTTCAGACGCATTTAGACCTTAAAAGAACCCCCTGGTGCATCGCGGCAAAAATGCTCTGGTATTCCATAGACTTACATTGGGCTCGTTGTTCTGTCCGAGGACCCGAGTATTTCAATCTGCTCGACCCGAGGAGCGAGCACTCAAGCATTTTAGTACTCGCCCATCACTAGTGGTGACCATGGCAGCCATTTTGGATCCAACTTTATTTTTTCCAATCCGAAGAGGGTCATGTGACACATCAAACTTATTGAGAATTTCACAAGAAAAACAATAGTGTGCTTGGTTTTAACATAAATGTATTCTTTCATGAATTATTTACAAGTTTATGACCACTTATAAAATGTGTTCAATGTGGTGCCCATTGTGCTGGATTGTCAATGCAACCCTCTACTCCCACTCTTGACACACTGAAAGCAACACCACAGAAGAAATGCTAGCACAGGCTTCCAGTATCCGATGTTTCAGATGCTGCACATCTTGTATCTTCACAGCATAGACAATTGCCTTCAGATGACTCCAAAGATAAAAGTCTAACTGCGTCAGATCGGGAGACCTTGGTGGCCATTCAACTGGTCCAATCCACATACCAGGAAACTGTTCATGTAGGAATGCTCGGACCTGACACCCATAATGTGGTAGTGCACAATCTTGCTGGAAAAACTCAGTGAACGTGCCATCTTCTGTGCATAAAGAGGGCAACACATCATCATGATATCCAGTAGCATTGAGGTTTCCATTGATGAAGAATGGCCGTACTATCTTTGTACCCCATATACCAAACCATACCATCAATTTTTGCGTTCCAGCAGTCTTGGAGAGATCTATCCACTGTGGGTTAGTGTAAGACCAATAGCGGTGGTTTTGTTTGTTAACTTCACCATTCACAAAAAAGATTGCCTCATCTCTGAACATAATGTTCTGCGTAAACTGAGGGTCCTGTTCCAATTTTTGTTTTGCCCTTTCTGCAAATTCTGCCGATCTGGGTCATCCTCGTTGAGATGCTGCAGCAGCTGGATTTTGTAAGGGTGCCATTTGTGAGTAGCTAATATCCACCAAAGGGATGTTCGACTGATGCCACTCTCCAATGTCATGCGGCGAGTGCTATGCTGTGGGCTCTTGCTGAATAAAGCTAGTACAGCCACTGATGTTTCTTCATTAGTGATAGTTTTCTTGCGTCCAAATTTTAGCAAATCCCACACTGAACTTGTTTCAAGAAATTTGGCAAGCAGTTTGCTTACTTTAGCATGGGAGATGGGTAGTCTCGTAGGGTGTCTTGCATGGAAATCTGCTGCAATGACCCGGGTACTGCATTCACCAGACATCAACACAATTTCTATCTGCTCCTCATGTGTTAACCTTTGTGACATGTCAATGGCTGTAAACAAAGAGAAACTTGTAAATAACCAATGAAAGAAAAAAGTTAAGTTAAAACCAAGCACACCATTGTTTTTTTTGTGAAATTCTCAATAAGTTTGATGTGTCACACGAACCTCTTCCCACTGAAAAAATAAAGTTGGATCCAAAATGGCCAACTTCAAAATGGCCACCATGGTCACCACCCATCTTGAAAAGTTTTCCCCCTCCCATATACTAATGTGCCACAAATAGGAAGTTGATATCACCAACCATTCCCATTTTATTTAGGTGTATCCATATAAATGGCCCACCATGTATATCTGGATAGGCTAAACAGGTGTTGTCAGGAATGGGCACCGGTTTATGATCCCACCTCTGCCGCCAATTGTGATGAAATAATCAATATCTCTTGTATCAATATCAATCGCAGGGGGAATATATTTTTAGTTATCCCACCTCTGCCACCAATACGTCACGAACTGCAGAGATTTATGTATATCCCCCTTACCAGTTCTGGTTTGGAACTCACAGCTTTCTGGTGCCCCCTTACCCTCAGGTCAGTCAGGGAACTGCACCTAGGATATGTAGTCACCAGATGGGCCGCCTAGGTGTGTACTGGCTTTTGGGTACGCTGCAGCGAGGGAATTATAACTACTCCCAGCCGCGGCCAGGCAATACGCTTATAAAACCCGTTCCGTCACTGCCAGCTTTACCCAACCATCCCAGAACACACTTCGCTGCCACCAGCTTCGATTCTTAATTTATATGGGTGCAAAGCCAACCCAAATTAGTAGCGTAATTCACTTCAGAGGATGTGACAGTACGTTATAGAGCAAAGAGAAATTAAGCTAGTAATTTCATATATTTTACTCCAAAAAGGTAGGCAGTGTTTACAAAAGGTATAAAAGATATTACAAAGGGAGACAATTGAAATATGTATGAAACAATTATAAAATAACAGGGATGAAAAGAAGAAAACACTTACAATTTTCTTAAGTCATTTTTACAGAAGACCAGTCGGTGCGGGGGAGGGGCGATACATCAAAGTGCATCACATATCCTCACTGCGTCAGGTTTCCAGGGCAAAAGCTGCTGCAAAATGAGCTGACACTATCTTATACCCCCTGGTCATGCCATCACTGAAGTGGGTGGAGCTATGGAAGCACACCTCTTTTCTCAAAGGGGCTAACACGTGCTGAAAACTCATAAGTGTCATATCTCGGGGAGGGAACCTCGTATGGCGACGGACAATGTATCATCTTAGTCAGCATGATGTTGGCTTTCATTTAAGTCCAAACACCGAGTACCTGTATAAGCCGGTGAAGTAGGAATCCATTTCTTGGATTCTGTTGAAGCTGAAAGTTCTAGAAAATACTTTGAAGGTGAGCATTTCCATAATATCATTACACCTCCCCCCTTTGGAGGGCGCTACGCAGGCAGGACCTCTTGGTACTTGTCCATGTGCACCTCAGCAGGTTCGCCCCGGTAGGACAACCCATCTGCGTTGCCATACTCGCTGCCCTTTTTGTGTTTCACGGTAAAGTCGTACTGCTGGAAGGCAAGGCTCCAGCGCAGCAACCTTCCGTTGGTTCCAGACACGGTGTGCATCCAGCTCAGGGGGTTGTGGTCAGTCACCACAGTGAAGTGGCATCCGTACAGGTAGGGCTGCAAATATTGCAGTGCCCAGACCATGGCCAGGCACTCCTTCTCGATGGTGGAATAGGCCACTTCCCTCGGCAGAAGCTTCCGGCTCAGGTACAACACGGGGAGCTCTTGGTTCCCCTAGTCAACCTGGCTGAGCACAGCTCCGAGGCCAAAGTCGCTGGTGTCGGTCTGTACCAGGAACAGCCGACTGCTGTTGACTACTGTTAACACTGGAGAGTTGTGCAGGCATGTTTTCAAAGCCGGGAAGGCCACCTCACAGCCGTCTGTCCCGTCGACTGTTTGGGGTAGCTTCTTCCTGGTGAGGTCCGTCAAGTTCTTTGCAAGGCTGCTATAGTTCTGTACAAAGCGCCTATAGTACCCTGCAGTGCCCAAGAAGGACATCACCTGTTTCTTGGTCCTGTGGGTGGGCCACAACGCGATTGCGTCTACTTTCTCTGGCTCTGACCTCATGGAGCCCCTGCCTACCTGGTGCCTCAGGTAGTAGACCTCCCTCATGCCCATCTGGCACTTTCCTGGCTTGATGGTCAGGCCTACTTGGTGAACACCCTGGAGCACCTCCTGGAGATGCTGCAGGTGTTCCTCCCAGGTGGAACGGAAGACTGCAATGTCATTCAGGTACGCCACTGCGTACTTCTTCAGTCCCTGAAGCAGGTGGTTGACCATCCGCTAGAAAGTGGCAGGGGCATTCTTCATGCCGAAGGGCCTGACCGTGGACTTGTACATTAAATTAAATACAACTTGGCACTCAATTCATGAAAAAAGAACAGTTCCTTTTTATTGTTGTGCATCCAGACAAAAAAAATGTAACGTTTTTGGTCCGACACAGAACCTTCATCAGAACATCATTTCTCTTGATGATAACTAGATGAGGGAGCCATAAGCATATGCCCATATGATAGTGAGCTAGATATCCAGGAAGGGTATCTTGTAGTTCTGGATGCGTTTTGTCCTATATAATGAACTGTACTGCATCCAAATAGCTATGCCCCGTGGTGACGGCAAGACTCTGGATTCGGTGTGACCTATATGATGGTGCTAGCTGTGCACAGTGAGGCACCAAGGAACACATGAAAACAGCTGGCGCTTATTTATTGAGCAAGAACTCGCGTTTGAACAGCGCTGTGTGCCTGAGTCCAAAGTAGGAGTGTGCCACCGACAGAGGAGAGACGCCGTGGACTCATACAGTCCGAATGGGGTGATAAAGGCAGACTTCTCCTGCGCCTCGGGGCTCAGGGGAATCTGCCAGTATCCCCGACTCAGATCCATGATGAATAGGAATTTCGCTTTTGCTAACTGCTCACGTAGCTCCTCGATGCGCGGCATTGGATGCTCGTCAGAGGCTGTGATGGCGTTGAGCCCCTGTAGTCCACGCAGAATCGGGTGGTCCAATCCTTCTTTGGCACGAGAACAACAGGTGAGGCCCACGTGCTTTTGGACCATTGAATCACCCCCAGCTGTAACATCTCCAGGTGCATAACTTGCTGCACCTCGTCCGAGATCCGATAGGGTGTTTGCCCTAGTGGGGCATGATTCCTGGTGTCCACCTCGTGGACCGCTAACTCAGTCCTTCCGGGCCGGTTGGAGAACACAGCCTGGAAGGTTTCCAGTGTGATCCGCAACTGTGACTGACCGCTGAGGTTCGGTTAACAAGGCGCTTACCTCTACGTCCTCGATGGACCCACTGGCCTTGGCTTGGGCCATCATGTCCTACCTCGGTCAGGTTGCATACGGGTAGGACGCAAGCTTCACGTTCGTGATGAGCCTTCATCATATTGACGTGAAAGGCCTTGTTCCTACCCCGGGCGGGGTCAAGAGTGACCACGTAGGTGACTGGGTTGAGCTGTTGGTGGACGACGTACGGGCCTTCCCAGGCTGCCTGAAGCTTATCCTTTTGTATGGGGACAGCACCCACACCTTCTGACGCACTTGGTAGGTCTGCTCCCGGAGGCGTTCTGGTCATACCAGTACTTCTGGTCAGCCTTAGCCTGTGTCATGTTGTCATGCACCAACTGCGTCAAGGTCTGCATTTTGTCACGAAAGCGCATGACATAAACCTCGATGGACAATTCAAAGGGGGTCAGCTCATCTTTCCAGTATTACCTTACAAACCCAAGGGGCCCCCAGACTCGCTTGCCATACAGGAGCTCGAAGGGGGGGAATCCCGTCGAGGCCTGCAGAACCTCTCGGTAAGCGAATAGCAGGTGTTGGAGGTACCACTCCCAGTCGCATCCTTGGGTCTCAACTAGCATGCGTACCATCTGTTTGAGGGTACCGTTGAAGCGCTCATACAAGTCATTGGTCTGTGGGTGATTCGCACTCGATACCAGACGCTTCACCTGCATTTTCTTACAGAGAGCCTCCATTAGGTGAGACATGAATTGGGACCCTTGATCAGTAAGCATCTCCCTGGGAAATCCTACCTGTGAAAAGATGGCCAACAGAGCATCCGCCACCTTATCAACCCTGCTTCTGGTATAGTTTACCACGGTGAGGACATATTGCTTTCCAGAGCTGCTGGGGACGGCCACAATGTCCACCACAATCCTCTGGAAAGGCTCCTCTGTCACTGGCAAAGGGATCACGGAAGCCTTAAGAGCAGGTCCCGCCTACCTCACTCTTTGGCAGGTGAAACAGGAGCGACAGTAAGTTTGTCACGTCTGTCCCCAGCTTGGGCCAATAGAAGTGTTGACAGCCGGGCCTTAGTTTTGCTGATCCCCAAGTGTCCTGCGAGTGGAATCTCATGGGCAATCCGTAACAACTCACCCCTAAATTGATAGGGGCTGACCAGCTGTCTTTCCCTCAACCACTCCTGTTGGGATTCTCCTGGTACTGTCTCCTGGTAAAACCTTCCTCGTTCCCAGAACACCCTCTCCTTATCAGTCACGGAGGTGGAGTCTCGGCGAGGTGTCTCAAGTTCTCCAGGCTCGCATCTGATTGCAGAGCAGCCTGGAGCTCCTGGCTGGAGGCAGCCACAAGTGACGTCAAGGTCCCTTCCTCACTGGGACTCTCTGGGACCTGCTCTTGGTCCTTCTCTGGTTCAGTCACTCATGTGGCGGAGGAGGGTTCGAAAAGCAGGGCTTACCTGCATTCCGGGCACTCTGACTGCGGGTGACAGTGGCTACGTAGGCTGTCTCCCCGGGGATTTCTACAGACCCATCAGCTGGCGCTGCTATGGGTTCTACCTCCCCATCCACCACCAACACTCCAGGGGCAGTACCATTTATGGGCCAGTTACCTTCCTCAGTGGCACTGGTCAGTTGCATGGCATCACCTTCCTCACGGTTCCCTTTCACCTCCCCATTTCCTTTAGCACCGTCACTTGCTCCTGTTAGGGGTTCCTTAGCCATCTCACCCCGCAGAGTGACATGGCTGAGCATTCCTGCACCTGTGGACACATCAACCTTTTCAAACAAATGGTTAGCAGATACAGCCTGCACATTTACAACACTATCATCATCATCCCTAGGGAAAAAATGGTTATCAGATGCATCATTACTCAGTAAAGCATTGTCAGGTAACACATAGTTTCCCATCATCGTCATCATCTGCAATAGCATCACCCTTATTATCAGATTGAGGAGGGGTGTCAGGGACATAATACGCGACCATTCTCCCCAAATCAGTTCCCAACAAAACATCGGTGGGAAAGTTATCAGTCAACCCCACTTCCTTCATCCCGCTCCCGGCACCCCAATCAATAAAAACCTGGGCCATCGGCAAGGGACAGCGGACGCCCCCAATCCCGTTGACAGTAAGGGTTTTCCCCTGAATAATCTCTTCACGGGCCGCCAGTTTGGGCTGGATGAGGGTTCATTCAGCCCGGTGTCCTTGAGGCCTCTAGCGAGACGGCCCCCCACACGGACTTGCTGCACATTGTCATCGACCCTCCCAACCACCCCACCCGCCAAAAGAACTGCTGCATTAGGCACAGAGGCCTTGGCTGGGGGGTTTCTTTTGCTTCTCCAGACAGGTGGCGCTGATATGTCCAGTCAGTATGCTGGAAAAGCCCTGGTGAGGGTCTGATGTAGTCCTCGTGCTGCCAAATAGGACAGGGCCTCCGGTGTGTCAGCTGGCAGGGGCACTGAGATTGGTGGCAGGCTTACCCCCTCTCCAGCTGGCAGTGACTGGCTTCTGCCCCTCTGGTTTCCAGTTGGCCTCATAGGTGTCGGCGATCTGCGCTGCTTTGTCCGCGTCTTTTGGCTCTTGGTCCATAGCGAACTGTTGAACCTCAGCTGGGCAAAGTTGTAGGAACTGGTCTTTTATCATAAGGACCCTCAGATGCTCAAAGGTGGTCACTGACAGTCCTTGGATCCACTTGTCAAAGTGGGTCCTGAGTCCATGCACCACATCGCTGTAACTCTCGTGTGGGCCACGTTGGAGGTTGCGGAATTTTCTACGGTAAACCTCAGGAGTTAGCTGGTACTTCTTTATCAGAGCCTGCTTGATGGCCTCATAGTCACCATCTTGGCCTGGCGGGAGAGAAGCAAACACCTCCAGAGCTTTGCCTTCTAGCCCAGGGGTCAAGTACCTGGCCCATTGGTTCTCAGGAAGCTGGTATTGTCTGCAGGCTTTCTCAAATACCCGCAGAAAAGTGTCCAAGTCCCGTCCTTCTCCATTACAGGAAAGTGCTCTGGACGGGGTTTAGGAGATGGAGTATTGCTGGATGCAGACTGTAGTTGGTCATGCCCTGAGTTGGGCCAGCCGCAGTTCATGGTCTCTCTGAGCTTGCCACTCGGCTCTCTCCTGGGCTTGCTGGATCAGCTGCAAACATCTGTCCTGGTTGTCTTGTGAGCATTGTTGCAGAGCCAACTGCAGAAGGCTGTCCATGCTACCCCGGCTGCAAGTAGGGTCAGCCTGCACAGGCTGAACCTCTGGTTCATTAACGTCCATACTTTGGCTGGTCCCAGCCCCACTGGGCTCTGGGCATGGTTCTGACTCTGTTCCCATTGCACCAGATCCGCGACCATTTGTTCTTTGTTTTTGCCCGTGTGGTCAATCTGCTTCGATATGCACAGGGCGATAAGAGTGTCCTTGGACTGCTGCCTATAAAAGGCTGCTCCCAGCTTAACCATGGTTGCTAAATAAAAGATAGGATAGAAAAACAAAGAGAAAGGGAGGGGGCAATCGCACGTACACACTATAGTCTCAGGACTAGTAAACACTGAATTCGTTCTCCAAAACTTTTGCTGCAGGGTCCCCACAAGAACCGTGCAAGTTTTTAGCGAGAGGTACGATTGCTCAGACCAGATCACTAATGCTCTATAATCCCACCGCTGTCATCAATTTTCAGGAACGGGCACGGGGATACGGTTTATGATCCCACCGCTGCCGCCAATTGTGATGAAATAATCAATCAATATCTCTTATATCAATATCAATTGCAGGGGGAATATATTTTTAGTTATCCCACCTTTGCCACCAATTCTTCACAAGCTGCAGCGATTGATGTATATCCCCCTTACCAGTTCCGGTTTGGAACTCGCAGATATCTGGTGCCCCCTTACCCTCAGGTCAGTCAGGGAACTGCACCTAGGATACGTAGTCACCAGATGGGCCGCCTGGATGTGTACTGGCTATTGGGCACTCTGCAGTGAGGGAAATATAGCTGCTCCCAGCTGCGGCCAGGCAATATACTTATAAAATCCATTCCATCACTGCCAGGTTTACCCAACCAGCCCTGAACACACTTTGCTGCCACCAGCTTCGATTCTTAATTAATACAGGTCCGAAGCCAACCCAAACTAGGTAGACTAATTCACTTCAGAGGACGTGACAGTATGATATAGAGCAAGGAGCAATGAAGCTAGTAATTTTATATATTTTACTCCAAAAAGGTAAGCAGTGTTTACAAAAGGTATAAAAGATATTACAAAGGGAGACAATTGAAATATGTACAAAATGATTACAAAATAACAGGGATGAACAGAAGAAAACACTTACAGTTGCTTAAGTCATTTCACAGCAGACCATGTGGTGCGGAGGGGCGATACATCAAAGTGCATCACAGATCCTCACTGCGGCAGGTTTCCAGGGCAAAAGCTGCTGCAAAATGAGCTGTGTCAGGACTCTGAACATTTTTTATCACCTTTTGTGCATTACTGCCCTTTTCCAAGATGGCGTCTTTGGTCTCATGTGCACTGTGTCTTCCGCTATATAACTCCACCCCAGCCTTTAGTCTGTGCTAGAGTATTCTGCCTTGGATCCAGCTTTTGACCTCTGGTGGCTCCCTGGCTTTGTACCTGCTCCTGTGAACCTGTTTTATGATCCTGCTACTCTGCTCTGAGTTCCTGCTGCATACACCGGTTTCCAGTAATCCTCCTTCATCTGTCTGCTTGTGTTACTCCCCTCTGCATTTGCTGGACATGTCAGCTGTTGCAGCCCTGCGCTGCTTAAAACTGAGACTATCACCCCGGCCTCCCTGGTTGAGCTAAAGATATAAATAATAATAATAATAATCTTTATTTATATAGCGCCATCATATTCCGCAGCGCTTTACAGTTTAATAGTTTCAAAACACAAGTCATAAGTAACAACGTTAACAATACGATAATTAAAGCAAAATAAGACGACCCTGCTCGTGAGAGCTTACAATCTACAATGAGGTGGGGGAGGTACAAAGTACAGGTGTGTATATACAATGGTGCATTTACAATGATGGTCCAGCCATCTTGAGAGAGTGAGGGATGGATGGAGATAGTGAATGGACTACACACACACACACACACACACACACACACACACTTACACATAGAATGACTTTGATTAGTGAATGTGATAGGCCGCTCTGAACAAATGTGTTTTGAGGGAGCGCCTGAAACCATGCAAATTGTGGATAGTCCTAATTTCTTGGGGTAGGAGCATTCCAGAGGATTGGCGCAGCGCAGGAGAAGTCTTGGAGTCGGGAGTGGGAGGTACAGATTAGTGCAGAGGTTAGTTGAAAGTCGTTTGCAGAGCGCAGCAGTCGGTTAGGCCGATAGATAGAAATGAGGGAGGAGATGTAGGGGGGTGCTGCACTGTGAGAGCTTTGTGGGTGAGAACAAGTACTTTGAATTGGATCCTATAATGAATGGGCAGCCTGTGTAAGGACTGGCGAAGAGTACCGATTAGCCAGATGGATGACCCTGGCTGCTGCATTAAGGATGGACTGGAGAGGGGATAGTCAAGTAATGGGGAGGCCAAGTAATAGAGTGTTGCAGTAGTCCAGGCAGTAGTGGATCAATGCTACAGTGAGGGTTTTTGTTGTTTCCATGGTGAGAAAAGGGCGGATTCTAGAGATGTTCTTTAGGTGTAGGCGGCAAGAGCGGGCAAGAGATTGTATATGGGAGGTGAAGGAGAGATTGGTGTCAAACATAACACCCAGACAGCAAGCCTGCTGCCGGGGTGTTATTATGGTGCCGCCCACAGAGAGGGAAATGTCAGATTTAGGGAGGTTAGTAGACGGCGGGAGCAGAAGAAGTTCAGTTTTGGAGAGGTTGATTTTCAGATAGAGAGCGGACATGATGTTGGAGACTGCAGACAGACAGTCACTGGCGTTCTATAGTACAGCAGGGGTAAGGTCAGGGGATGACGTGTATAGTTGTGTGTCATCAGCATAAAGATGGTACTGAAAGCCAAATCTGCTGATGGTCTGTCCAATTGGGGCTGTGTAGAGAGAGAAGAGAAGGGGGCCAAGGACTGAGCCCTGGGGTACACCGACAGTGAGAGGAAGAGGAGATGACGTGGAGCCAGAGAACGAAACACTGAAGGAGCGGTCAGAAAGATAGGAGGAGAACCAGGAGAGAACATTGTCCTTAATACCTAGTGACTGGAGCCTAGACAGTAGGAGACGGTGGTCAACCGTGTCAAAAGCTGCAGAAAGGTCGAGAAGAATGAGCAGAGAGTGGTTGACGTTACGTTTTGCTGTCAGAAGGTCATTGGTCACTTTGATGAGTGCAGTTTCAGTCGAATGTAGGGGGTGGAAGCCGGACTGTGAAGGGTCTAGGAGGGAGTGAGTGGAGAGGTAACGGGTAAGGCGGGAGTACACTAGGCGCTCCAAAAGTTTAGAGATGAAGGGGAGATTGGAGACCAGTCTGTAGTTGTTTGTGCAGTAAGGGTCGAGAGCGGGTTTCATTAGTAATGGAGTAACAATGGAGTGTTTGAAGGACGATGGGAAAATGCCAGAGGAGAGTGAGAGATTAAAGATTGTAGTTAGGTGAGTTGTGACAACTGGAGAGAGAGACTGGAGGAGATGTGAGGGAATGGGGTCGGTTGTGCATGTAGTCGAACGAGAGGAAGAGAGGAGTCTGGAGACTTCTTCTTCTGTGATGGGATCAAATGTGGAAATTGAGCCAGGAGAAATGCAGGGAGGGATGGGAGTCACAGCACTTGAGCAGATTTCCTGACGGATAGTATCTATTTTTTCTATAAAGTGGGAGGCCAGGTCGTCAGCACAAATGTCTGTGATAGGGGCTTGTGCTTTTGGCCTGAGGAGGGAGTGAAAAGTGTCAAAAAGTTTCTTGGGTTGTTGGCTAGTGAGAAGATCACGGTGGTGAAGTAGGTCTGTTTGGCGAGGTGAAGGGCAACATTATAAGTTCTTAACATGAATTTAAAGTGGATGAAGTCTTCTGGTGTGCAGGTTTTTCTCCAAAGGCGTTCAGCACTCCTAGTGCATCGCTGAAGAAGTTGAGTTTGCAATGTGAGCCAGGGCTGTTTTACTGTGTGTTTGGAAGTTCTGAGGGTGAGCGGTGCTACTTGGTCAAGGGTGCTTCTAAGAGTGTCATTGTAGTGATGAACAGCCAGATCAGGACAGGAAAAAGAGGAGATTGGGGACAGTGAGGAGTGAAGGGAGTCAGAAAGTGTCTGAGAGTTAATGGCTTGTAGATTTCTGAATGTGTGGTTGTTAGGGTCTGCGGAACGCACCTAATATATGATGTAAAAAGGTGCGTTCGCAGCCCGTGGCCCACCGTGAAGGCGGAGCCTGCTGCTAGTAAAATGGTGCAAGAAGTGAACTCTGTTATCCTGCAGAGTCGCCAAAATAAACGCCGTAACGCGCTGTGGCAATATGTGCGAAATCTGTTATTCCACAGAGCCGCTAGAAGGAGTGCCGCAGCGCTATATGGCGATGTGTGCGAACTCAACACCACTGAGTCGCAAAATAAACACGCTAGGGCGCTGTCTAGCGTTGAAAGCGAACCCTGTTACGTCACAGAGCCGCTGAGACAAACTTCTGTGTCCTGTCAGGCACCCAGGTACACAGTTGACTGCTAAGCAAACATAGAACGTGATCATGCGCTAATGTCCTCGCGGGAGACACCTGCAATCTATGGTGTCTGAACGCCAGGCCCTGAATACGGCAATCAAACTCCTCACCGGTTATGCCGGTAATCTAGGGCATCTAGGACACCGACCCTGACCAGCTAGCATACCAAACTCCTCACCGATTAAGTCGGTATTCTAGGGGCTTATTTCAGCCGGGCCCTAACCACACACACGCATGACCACACTGGCGCAAAGCATATGACAATTGATACTAGAGCATGGCGGCCCAGCCATGCTACCTTTTTATAGTAACAGCTACAGGAGCTGCCAGAAACAAGGACCAATGAAACTTGTTCCAGAACACCAGTAGTCACAGGACCTTCCTGGCGGAGCAATAGGAGCTGCTGCAGTACCTGAGCATGTGACCCTGATCTCCAATGAGAGATCTCACTCTGGGCATGCTCAGAAGGGGAAAACAAGGAATTTGTCCTAAAGATGTCTGCTCGCCGCTAACCAGTACTGGCCACAATAGCAGAACCTGGAGGAGCAGCAGTAATCCTGGGACCGACGTCTAAGCTGAGCAGGCTCCACTGCGGCCGGAGATGAATGGGGGACCGCAGCGGGACTGGTTCGAGACTCCCCTTGTGCAGCAGCGGGAACTCAAACTCTAACAGTGGTAGGTAGGAGTGCGCTGGGGTGGTTGAGGATTTGTGAGGGTGAAGGAGAGAATGTTGTGGTCAGAGATTGGAAGTGGTGAGTTATTTAGGTGGGAGATTGAACAGAGGCAGACAAAGACCAGGTCAAGGTTGTTACCATCCTTGTGTGTCTCAGAGGTTGAAAGCTGTGAGAGGCCTAGAGAAGTGGTTAGTGATAGAAGCTGAGATGCAGATGTGGAAGTAGGGCTGTTAATGGGGATGTTGAAGTCTCCAAGGATAAGGGTTGGCAGTTCTGAGGACATGAAGTGTGACAGCCACGCTGAGAAGTGGTCAAGGAACTGGGTGGGCGAGCCTGGGGGCCGATATATGACCGCTACTCTGAGGGAGAGGGGACGAAAGAGCCTGATGGTGTGGACCTCAAAAGAAGGGAATGAGAGTGATTGAATTGGGGGGATGACCTGGAAAGTGCATTGTGGGGACAGGAGTATGCCAACTCCACCACCATGTCTGTTTGCGGGTCTCGGGGAATGGGAGAACTGTAAGCCACCATAGGAAATGGCAGCAGGTGGAGACCGTGTCAGAATCCTGAATCCAGGATTCAGTGAGGGCCAACAGATGAAGAGAGTTGTTCAGAAAGTAGTTGTGCAGGAAGGATAGCTTGTTGAATGCAGACCGTGGATTCCAGAGGGCACAATTGAAAGAAGGAGATGAGGGAGTGCAAGTAATATTAATAAGATTATTATGGTTTCGATATGAGGTAGGGTAGGGATTGAGGTTGGGGGATGGTGGACCAGGGTTGGGGGAGATGTCCCCTGAAATCAGTAGGAGTAGGAAGATAAAGAGCAGGTAGTTGTTGGAGTTGTAAGTAGGTTTTTTCTGTGATGTGTTTGGGCAAGATGGGCTGAGGTTTCTCAGGAAGGTGAGGAGTGCATGGGAGCTGTACTTGGGAGAGGGAAGTATGGAGGGGCTGATGTGTATGAGTCGTGATGGAGGGGGGATGGGGCGGTGAATGTGGATGGCAAGGGAACACAGGAGGATAGAGGTAAAGTACATAATTAAAAAGAAAGCAAAGTGTGTGGTACCTGATTCCTGCCCTGATTAACTGCCATGGATAACTGCCGTTTACACGATGCTTATCTTCTGTGATGCTTTGCTTCTGGGATGATTGCGTGCTGCACCCCACACTGCATGCACCCCTTAGACTACTCCTAAATATATAGCCCACACTACAGGGTTAGGAGAGTGGGAATGTGGGAGCTGGTTTGGGATAATTTGGCAGCTGGGGCCAGCACACCAGGGGGTGGTTAGATCATCAAAGGCACTAGACCTGGCAACATCTATATGCTTTAGCACCTTCCACCTGATAAGATCTAGAGAGGCCCAAGTCACAAGATATGAAGCAGTAAGTATTAAACAGTGCAAAAATGAATTATACCAAAGCTTTACCAGGCACATTAAACTATGTTGCAAGATGGTAAAGCAGTGGTTGGCAGCAAGCAGAAGTATGGAGTGCATACCAATAGTATATATAGCAGCATACAACACAGATAGCAGAGATGGGGATTGAATCATTCAGCTGTTTGCTTCCAATGAATAGAGTGCATACCAATAGTATATATAGCAGATACAACACAGATAGCAGGATGGGATTGAATCATTCAGCTGTTTGCTTCCAATGACTAGAGTGCATACCAATAGTATATATGCAGCATACAACACAGATAGCAGAGATGGGGATTGAATCATTCAGCTGTTTGCTTCCAATGAATAGAGTGCATACCAATAGTATATATAACAGCATACACACAGATACATGGGAGATCTTCAGCTGTGCTTCAAGATAGTGCATACAAGGTATATGAGATACAACACAGATAGCAGAGATGGGGTGAATCATTCGCTGTTTGTCCAATGATAGAGTGCATACATGTATATAGCCAGCACAACCAGATAGAGAGATGGGGATTGAATCATTCAGTGTTTGCTCCAATGACCTGAGTGCAACCATAGTATTTAGCAGCCTTACAAACGATACAGAGATGGATTGAATCATTCAGCTGTTGCTCCAAGAAGTGCATACAAGTATATAGACAGCAAACAGATAGCAGAGTGGATTGAATATCAGTTGTTTGTCCAAGAATAGATATACCAATAGTATATATAGCAGCATTAAACAGATGCAGAGATGGGATTGAATCATTCAGTGTGCTTCATGAATAGAGTGCATACCAATAGTATATATAGCAGCATACAACACAGATAGCAGAGATGGGGATTGAATCATTCAGCTGTTTGCTTCCAATGAATAGAGTGCACACCAATAGTATATATAGCGCATACAACACAGATAGCAGAGATGGGGATTGAATCATTCAGCTGTTTGCTTCCAATGAATAGAGGCATACCAATAGTATATATAGCAGCATACAACACAGATAGCAGAGATGGGATTGAATCATTCAGCTGTTGCTTCCAATGAATAGAGTGCATACCAATAGTATATATAGCAGCATACAACACAGATAGCAGAGATGGGGATTGATCATCAGCTGTTTGCTTCAATGATACAGTGCATACATAGTATATATAGCAGCATACAACACAGATAGCAGAGATGGGGATTGAATCATTCAACTGTTTGCTTCCAATGAATAGAGTGCATACCAATAGTATATATAGCAGCATACAACACAGATAGCAGAGATGGGGATTGAATCATTCAGCTGTTTGCTTCCAATGAATAGAGTGCATACCTGTGTGAAGAGAGAAGATGAATGTTAATTCCTTGCCATGGATAACTGCCGTTTACACGATGCTTATCTTCTGTGATGCTTTGTGTTATGATTTGGTAGCTGAGGAGTGCAGGTAAAAAAGGCAATACACCAGAGCAGTTGGAATCTATGAGATTGCAGTACCCTGACTAACCACCACAACTAGAGGCAGCCGTGGAGCGTTCCTACGTTGGTCCTAGACGCCTCGTCACAGCCTGAGAAACTAACTATAACTAAAGATAGAAAGAGGAAAGCTATCTGCCCCAGGGCAGATCCCCAAAGAACATAGAAAGCCCCCAAACATGTAATGGTGGTTAGACAAGAAGAAATACTGACACAGACAGAAAATAGTATGAGCAAACGTTGGGCCCAAACTATCTAAATAGAAAAGGATAGGAAGGGCACTTACTGCAATCCCAAAAAACCCTGAAAAGCACCAACTCTACTAATTTCAAAAACACCTGAGATCACACGACCTCTACCACCTAAATTAGTTCTCTGGTGTAACAAAATCAAAACAGCAGCCACTGAAAAAACTGGAAAAAGCAAATGTACAAAACATCAGTGGCTGAACTAAACTGAGAGGGCAAAAGCCCCTGGAGGGGACCTTGAAGGCCCCCACAGAAGTGCAGGACAAAATGCAAAAATCAAGCACAAAAACAAAAAGAAGAAAATGTCTTATCTGTTAGCAGGAGATGCAGACACGACACAGCAGGCTACAAAGGAAACAGGAATCAAGGATTGAGACCAGAACAATTGATCACCGGCAACCCTGATGGGAAGGCGACTCCCTTAAATAAGACCAGTCAGTAACACCTGATTCCCAATCCTCACAATCTTCACTGGACAGTCCAGTACCGCCTGCAACCACCAGAGGGAGCCCCCACTCAGAACTCACCTCAAGTCCATTCACAACAGTACCCCCCCCTTGAGGAGGGGTCACCGAACCCTCACTTGAGCAACCAGGTCGGTCAGGATGAGTTCTATGATACGCACGGATGAGTCTCCTAGCATGGATGTCCGAAGCAAACACCCAAGAATTGTCTTCCTGACCATAACCTCTCCACTTAACCAAATACTGGAGTTTCCGTCTAGAAAAACGAGAATTCAATATTTTCTCAACCACAAACTCAATATTGCCCTCAACCAGAACAGGGTCAGGAGGCAAAGCAGTAGGAACCACTGGCTCAACAAACCTCTTCAACAAGGACTTGTGGAACACATTATGGATCTTAAATGTCCCTGGAAGAAGCAAACGAAAAGAAACAGGATTAAGAATCTCCATGATCTTATAAGGTTCAATGAACCTAGGCTTAAATTTAGGAGATGCCACTCTCATAGGAATATTTTTTGAGGACAACCAGACCAAGTCCCCCACTTTAAACCGAGGACCATCAGTCCTATGCCGGTTAGCAAACCGCTGGGCCCTCTCCTGAGAGAGGGACAACCTCTCCACTACCTGGTCCCAAATCTGTTGCATACGCTCCACAACAGAGTCAACACCTGGACAGGCAGAAGCCTCCGTCTGTCCTGAAGAAAATCGAGGGTGAAACCCAGAATTACAGAAAAATGGAGACATCAAAGTGGCAGAGCTAGCCCTATTATTAAGAGCAAACTCAGCCAAAGGCAAAAAAGAGACCCAGTCATCCTGATCAGCAGACACAAAGCATCTTAGATAAGTCTCCAATGTCTGGTTTGTTCTCTCAGTTTGACCATTGGTCTGAGGATGAAACGCCGAGGAGAAAGACAACTGAACACCAAGCTTAAGAACAAAAGGTCCTCCAAAATCTGGAAACAAACTGGACTCCTCTGTCAGACACAATGTTCTCAGGAATGCCGTGTAAACGAACCACGTGCTGAAGGAACAAAGGCACCAATTCAGAGGAGGAAGGCAACTTAGGTAATGGCACAAGATGTATCATCTTGGAAAACCTATCACAAATCACCCAGATGACGGTCATTCCCTGAGAAACAGGGAGGTCGGAAATGAAATCCATAGAGATATGGGTCCATGGTCTCTTGGGCACAGGCAATGGCATCAACAAACCACTAGAGCGAGAGCAAGGCTTGGAGCGAAAGCAAGTCCCGCAGGACTGCACAAATTCCCTGACATCATGGGACAAGGTTGGCCACCAAAAGGACCGACTAACCAAGTCTCTGGTACCAAAAATTCCGGGATGACCGGCCAACGCGGAACAATGAATCTCAGACATCACACTCTTTTTCCACTGGTCCGGGACAAACAATTTCCCAACAGGGCAGCGCTCGGGCCTATCCTCCTGACACCCCTCCAGAGCCAGTCTCAAATTGGGCGAGATGGCGGAAAGAACTACACCTTCTTTCAAAATAACAGAAGGATCAGATACCTCAGGAGAGTCCGCAAGGAAACTCCTCGAGAGGGCATCCGCCTTAAAATTCTTAGTGCCAGGAAGAAAGGAAACCACAAAATTAAAACATGTGAAAAACAAGGCCCACCTGGCCTGTCTAGGATTAAGTCGCTTGGCAGATTATAAACCAGATTCTTATGGTCAGTAAGGACCACCACCTGATGTTTGGCTCCCTCCAACCAATGTCTCCACTCTTCAAAAGCCCACTTCATGGCCAATAACTCCCGATTACCCACGTCATAATTACGTTCAGTAGGAGAAAATTTTCGAGAGAAAAAGGCACAAGAGTTACTTTTAGAGGTCTCTGGATCTCTTGGGACAAAACGGCACCTGCCCCAATTTCAGAGGCATCAACCTCCACCTGAAATGGCAGAGAAACATCAGGCTGCCGTAGAACAGGAGCACAAGTGAATCTCTGCTTAAGTTCCTGAAATGCAGAGACTGCCTCAGGAGGCCAATTCACCACATCAGAACCCTTTTTGGTCAAATCAGTTAATGGTTTAACAATAACAGAGAAATTACCAATAAATTTACGATAAAAATTGGCAAAACCCAAAAATCTTTGAAGAGCCTTTAATGAAGCAGGTTGGACCCAATCACAGATGGACCTGAACCTTGACCGGGTCCATTTCAATAACAGATGGGGACAAAATGAATCCCAAAAATGAGATCCTCTGTACGCCAAAAAGACACTTTGATCCCTTCACATACAGAGCATTCTCTCTCAAAATCTGGAATACAGTTCGAACATGTTTCACATGAGAGTCCCAGTCATTAGAAAAAATCAAGATATCATCCAAATAAACAATCAGAAATTTATCCACAAAATCCCTGAAAATGTCATTCATGAAGGACTGGAAGACAGAAGGAGCATTAGTGAGCCCAAAGGGCATCACAAGGTACTCAAAATGCCCTTCAGGGGTGTTAAATGCCGTCTTCCATTCATCCCCGTGCTTAATGCGAATAAGGTTATATGCCCCCTGAGGTCAAGCTTGGTAAACCAAGTAGAGTTTTTAACCCTGGAAAACAGGTCAGAAATCAAGGGTAACGGATATTTGATATTTCACAGTAATATTGTTCAAAAGACGATAAACAATACACGGCCTTAATGAACCATCCTTTTTGGCCACAAAGAAAAAAACCGGCACCTAAGGGTGAAGAGGATGGTCTGATATGACCCTTCTCCAATGACTCCTTGATATAAGACCGCATAGCGTCATGTTCAGGTACAGACAAGTTAAAAAGGCGACCTTTAGGGAATTTACTACCAGGCACTAATTCAATAGCGCAGTCATAGCTCCTATGGGGGGGCAAGGATGAAGATTTACTTTCGCTAAACACATCAGAAAAATCAGTCAAAAAGTCAGGAACTTCCTGAGCCTGGGGAGAGGCAGAAAAAACAGGAGTGTTGGGATTAACACATTGGCAGCCCCAACTGGTCACAGACACAGATTTCCAATCCAAAACAGGATTATGAGACTGTAACCAAGGGAAACCCAGTACAATAATGTCATGCAGATTATACAGCACCAAAAATTTGCAACTCTCCTGATGATCAGGTTCAACCCTCATTATCATCTGAGTAGAGAACTGGGGTTTATTCTCAGCCAAAGGGGTAGAATCAATCCCCAGTAGGGGAATAGACTTCCGTAGGGGTATCAAGGGAAACCCACAACGTTTAGCAAAATCAAAATCCATCAGGTTAATAGCTGCTCCCGAATCAACAAAAGCCTGAGCAGAAAATGTGGACAGGGAGCAAATCAGGGTAACAGTCAACAGAAATTTAGTCTGAACACTACCCAAGACAACTGAGCATGCAAAACGTCTTCCCCGCTTACGGCAGACTGAAATAGCATGAGAGGCGTCACCACAGTAGAAACATAACCCATTGCGTTTTCGAAACTCATGACGCTGTGCCCCAGAAGCCACTCTATCACACTGCATGGACTTAGAAGCTGGTTCACAAGGCAACACTATTCCACGCATACCTCTACGCTCACACAAACGTCTGTCAATTTGAATCGCTAATGACATAGAATCATTGAGACCAGAGGGAGCAGGTAAACCCACCATAACATCTTTTACATTCTCTGACAGACCCTTCCGAAAAAGGGCTGCCAAAGCATCATCATTCCATTTGGTCAGTACTGCCCACTTTCGGAATTTCTGACAGTACAACTCAGCGTCCTCAAGCCCCTGATTTAATGCCAACAAGGTTTTTTCAGCTTGATCAGTGACATTAGGTTCATCGTACAATAACCCCAGAGCCAGAAAAAATGCATCAACATTACTCAAAACAGGGTCCCCAGGTGTCAGGGAAAAAGCCCAATCCTGAGGATCGCCGCGCAGGAGAGAGATGACAATTTGAACCTGCTGTGCTGTGTTCCCTGAGGACTTAGGTTTTAAGGCAAAAAAACAACTTACAGTTATTTTTGAAATTCAGAAATTTAGCTCGATCCCCCAAAAATAAATCTGGCATGGGGATCCTAGGTTCCACAACCGGCAACCTAGCAAGATAGGTAGCAATACTCCGAACTTCAGTGGCAAGCTGATCCACAAGGCCAGACAACTGTGCAAACTCCATTGAGAAAAAAAAAAAATCCTCCTCAGCACCCAGAGAAAAAGAGGGAAATGCAACAAACAGAGAAAAAAAAAAATTTCTGACAACTTCCCTTTTTCTTTTTCCTTTTACTATTTTTCCCTTCTGTTGAGTACCATATAATTTTCAGTTTGGCCGGTGATACTGTTATGATTTGGTAGCTGAGGAGAGCAAGCAAAAACGGCAATACACCAGAGAGGTTGGAATCTACTGGATTGCAGTACCCTGACTAACCACCACAACTAAAGGCAGTCGTGGAGCGTACCTACGTTGGTCCTAGACGCCTCGTCACAGCCTGAGAGGTTAACTACACCTAAAGATAGAAAGAGGAAAGCCATCTGCCCCGGAGCAGATCCCCAAAGAAGATAGGAAGCCCCCAAACATGTAATGGCGGTTAGACGAGAGGAAATACAGACACAGACATAAAATAGTATGAGCAAACGTTGGAGCCCAATCTTCCTAGACAGAAAAGGAAGGACCCTTACTGCAATCCCAAAAAACCCTAAAAAATACCAACTCTACTAATTGCAAAAACACCTGAGATCATACGATCTCTACCACCTAAATTAGTTCTCTGGTGTAACAAAACTAAGCCGCAACCACTGAAAAAAACTGGAAAAGGCAAATGAACAAACAACAGTGGCTCAGACAAACTGAGAGGAGCACAAGCCCCCGCAGGGGACCTGGCTGACCTCCACAAAAGTGCAGGAAACAATGCAAAAAGCAAGCACAAAATAAAAACAGAAAATTTCTTATCTGAGAGCAGGAGAAGAGGCAAGACTAAGCAAGCTTCCAAGTGAACCAGGAACCACAGTTCAGACAAGAACAATAGATCACCGGCAACCCTGATGGGAGGGAACCTCCCTTATATAAGACCAGTCTGTAACTCCTGATTGCCAATCTTCAATAAATGGTTCAGCACTGTCTACAACCACCAGAGGGAGCTTCTGCTCAGAACTCATTTCTAACACATTCACAACACTCCTCCCATTCAGTTTCATCCCATTGCTTCTAGTCTTTCCTTGTGCAAATGAGACTAAAGATGATCCTTCTACAATGTGACAGCCCTTGAGATATTTGTAGACAGCTATTAAGTCTCCTCTCAGTCTTCTCTTTTGCAAGCTAAACATTCCCAAATCCTGCAACCGTTCCTCATAGGACATGGTTTGCAGACCGGTCACCATTCTGGTCGCTCTTCTCTGAACTTGCTCCAGTTTGTTGATGTCTTTTTTAAAATGTGGTGCCCAAAACTGGACGCAGTATTCCAGATGAGGTCTGGCCAAACAGGAGTAGAGGGTAATAATGACTTCAAGTGATCTAGACTGTATGCTTCTGTTAATACATCCTAGAATTGTATTTGACTTTTTTGCTGCTGCATCACACTGTTGACTCATGTTCAGTCTGTGATCTATTAGTATACCCAAGTCTTTTTCACATGTGCTGTTGCTTAGCCCTATTCCTCCCATTCTGTATATGCTTTTTTCATTTTTATTGCCCAGATGTAGTACTTTGCATTTTTCCCTGTTAAAAACCATTCTGTTAGTTGCTGCGCACTGCTCCAGTTTATTTATATCTTTTTGAAGCCTCTCTCTCTCTACTCTGGTATTAGCTATCCCTCCTAGCTTTGTGTCATCAGCAAATTTAATCAGCTTACCCTCAATTCCTTCATCTAAATCATTGATAAAGATGTTGAACAATACAGGGCCCAGGACAGAGCCCTATCGTACCCCACTTGAGATATTCTTCCAACTGGATGTTCAGCCATTTATGACCACTCTTTGGGACCAACCACTAAGTCAGTTATGAATCCAACTAACAGTTGCCTTGTCCATTCCATACTTAGTCATTTTTTCAATAAGGATTGTGTGAGATACTTTGTCAAATGCTTTGCTGAAGTCAAGATATACTATATCTACAGCATTTCCTTGATCCACCCAGTCAGTGATTCTGTCATAGAAGGAAATTAAGTTAGTCTGACATGACTTATTAGTAACAAACCCATGCTGACTCTGTTTAATCACTTCATTCTTATCTAGATACTTACATACATGTTGTTTAATAATTTATTCAAAGATCTTTCCTGGTATTGAAGTCAGACTCACCGGCCTATAGTTCCCTGGGTCCACCTTCTTTACCTTTTTGAAGATAGGACCAACATTTGCTCTTCTCCAGTCTTCTGGGACTTCTCCTGTTCTCCAAGAATTTTCAAAGATTATGGAGAGTGGTTCAAGAATTTCTTCTATCTCCTTCAGTACTCTGGGGTACAATTCATCTGGACTTGGAGACTTGAATTCATTTAGGTTAGTTAAGTGTTTCCTCACTATTTTTCTGTTTATAGTAGATATCCGTGATTATTCTATTCTCTTAATAGGACAGTGAATATCAGTTGATGTTACATTTCCTTTTTTAGAGAAAACAGATGCAAAATAGGAATTTAAAAGTTCAGCCTTCTCAACATCCTGTCTTACCATTTCATCATTTTCATCCTGTAAAAATCCTATAGCATCTTTGACTTTTCTTTTACTTTTGACATATCCCCAAAATCCTTTTTTGTTGCTTTTGACGTCTCTTGCAAGCCTTAATTCATTGTCAGCTTTAAATAATCTGATTCGTGCCCTGCAGGTTCTGCAGACAGCATTATATTCTTCTTTAGATATGCCTCCCTCTTTCCATTTGATAAACATTTCTTTCTTCCTTTTTAGCATGTGTTTAAGTTCTGTGTTCATCCATCCTGGTTTCCTTAAATGCTTCCTATTCTTCCCTCTTTTCGGAATTGTTAATGATTGTGCTTTGAGAATCTAATTTTTCAAGATTTCCCATCCTTCCTGGACATTTTTGTCCTTAAGGATATCCAGCCATTCGATCCCTCCAAATCTCTTTCTGAGTCCTTTGAAATTTGCCTTTCTGAAATCTAACCTTGACGTCTGAGTCTTCACAGGTCTTCCTCCTCTAGTTATCCAAATTCTAAAATAGCATGGTTGCTACCTTGTGGGGTCCCAGCCACTCTTACCTCCTCAACCATTTCCTCCCTGTTTATAAGGATTAGATCCAAGGTAGCAGATCCCCTTGTTTTCTCCCCTACTTTTAGAAGATAAAGTTGTCAGCAAGAGAGGATAAGAATTTCCTTGACCTGTTAGTTTTGCCTGAGAGAGATTCCCAACGAATGTCTGGATAGTTGAAATCTCCCATGACCACTATGTCATATTTTTTGGAGAACTTGGCCATCTGATGCATAAAGAGTTCATCCATATCTTCAGCTTGTACAGGCGGCCTGTAGTAAATGCCTACAATGGTGTTTTTTCCATTGTTCTGGCCTTGTATTCTTACCCAAACAGTTTCCACAGAACTCCCAGTCTCTGAAGCTTCCATCTCTGTGCAGATATACGCTTTTCTAACATACAATGCGACACCTCCTCCTCGTTTATCAAGTCTGTTTCTTGCAAATAAGTTGTATCCTTCTAGCCTTGTATTCCAATCATGTGTATCGTCCCACCAAGTCTCCGTGATTCCAATAACATCATATTTATTTTCCTGCGTTATTAGTTCCAATTCTCCTTGTTTGTTGCCCATGCTTTGTGCATTCGTATAGAAACATTTTAGTTTGTAATTGGTTTCTTTTTCTTCAATATTTTTATTATTTAAATTTATTTGTCTTTGTTCTTCCCTTTCACTTCTAATAGCAGAATTCTCAATAGTATTTGTCAGGTGTATGGCTTTTTCTGGCGTTTTGCTTCCCTGCCCACATTGTTCTAGTTTAAAGCTCTCCTGATGAGTGTAGCAAGGCGGCTTCCAAATACATGTTTTCCAGTCTTCGTAAGGTGCACCTCATCTCTAGCAAGTAGTCCATCGTATAGGTAATTCACGCCGTGATCCAGAAATCCAAATTCTTGCTGACGGCACCATCGACCTAGCCAGTTGTTCACCTGCAAAATCTTATTCCACCACCTTGTTTCATGGCCATCCACTGGGAGGATGGAAGAGAAGACCACCTGCGCTCCTAGTTCTTTCACTTCCTTACCTAAGTTTTCAAAGTCATTCCAGATGGTTTCCAGGTCATTTCTTGTGGTGTCATTTATTCCCGCATGTATTAGCAGGAATGGGTAGTCATCTATAGGTCTGAAGAGTCCTGATATCCTGTCAGACACATCTTTAATTTTTGCACCTGGAAGACAGCACATTTCTCTTGAGGTTAAATCCGGTCTGCAGATAGCGGCCTCTGTTCCTCTCAACAGGGAATCTCCCATGACCACAACTCTCCGTTTCTTCTTCACTGAAAAGATGGTAACAAATTGCAAGCTTTCGAGACTACTCCGGTCTCTTCATCAGGCAAAGACTAAAACAAAAACTGAAGAATCACATATATATATATATATATATACACAAGAGGACACAGGAATAGTGCAATAGGTAAGACAAGTGACGTGAAGCAGAACTGTCATTATGGCAGAGGAATGAACATAAATATTGGAACAGATCATAGATAAGGAGAGAGTTTTATTACCCTCTGATTGGGGTCTGGTGTTGTGTTTTGATGCCCCTAGAAGGTCAGAGACGCAGATTCCTTAATTGATATAGAATGACATGAATCCATGTGACACGTTCATTCCAGCACTAAGAGTGTCAAAGGTCATCATAAGTTTGTATTCCCAAACCTTTCTATCTTTCTCAGATTTGAAGTTAGATTTTAATACCAGTAATTCCATATCCATTATGCTATGACCGGGCATACAAAAGTGTTTTGCCACAGGTAAATCCATTCTTTTTTCTCTTATCGTGTGGCGATGAGAATTCATCCTTGTTCTCAGTTTTTGCCCGGTCTCCCCCACATACAGACCCCCAGTTGGACATTTAGTACATATAATTAGGTACACCACATTAGATGTGATGCAGCTGAAAGTACCTGGGATCTTGTAGTCCTGATGGGAGTTGGGTATCTTTATCTTGTCCGTGGTCATTATAGATGCACATGTTTTACACTTCTTCTGTTTGCAAGGAAAGGTTCCTGCAACTGTTGGGGAGGACAGGGAGCTTCTGACAATGATGCTTCTTAGATTTGGGGGCTGCCTAAAACATAGTAGTGGGGGGTCTGGAAATATGGATTGTAATCGGGCATCTTTTTGTAGTAAAGGTTGTAGTTTCCGTGCAGCTCCCCTTAGCATCTCCAGATTTGGATTGTACAATCCAAAGTACAATCTGGGAGTTCTGTGGAAACTGTTTGGGTAAGAATACAAGGCCAGAACAATGGAAAAAACACCATTGTAGGCATTGTACAATCCAAATCTGGAGATGCTAAGGGGAGCTGCACGGAAACTACAACCTTTACTACAAAAAGATGCCCGATTACAATCCATATTTCCAGACCCCCCACTACTATGTTTTAGGCAGCCCCCAAATCTAAGAAGCATCATTGTCAGAAGCTCCCTGTCCTCCCCAACAGCTGCAGGAACCTTTCCTTGCAAACAGAAGAAGTGTAAAACATGTGCATCTATAATGACCACGGACAAGATAAAGATACCCAACTCCCATCAGGACTACAAGATCCCAGGTACTTTCAGCTGCATCACATCTAATGTGGTGTACCTAATTATATGTACTAAATGTCCAACTGGGGGTCTGTATGTGGGGGAGACCGGGCAAAAACTGAGAACAAGGATGAATTCTCATCGCCACACGATAAGAGAAAAAAGAATGGATTTACCTGTGGCAAAACACTTTTGTATGCCCGGTCATAGCATAATGGATATGGAATTACTGGTATTAAAATCTAACTTCAAATCTGAGAAAGATAGAAAGGTTTGGGAATACAAACTTATGATGACCTTTGACACTCTTAGTGCTGGAATGAACGTGTCACATGGATTCATGTCATTCTATATCAATTAAGGAATCTGCGTCTCTGACCTTCTAGGGGCATCAAAACACAACACCAGACCCCAATCAGAGGGTAATAAAACTCTCTCCTTATCTATGATCTGTTCCAATATTTATGTTCATTCCTCTGCCATAATGACAGTTCTGCTTCACGTCACTTGTCTTACCTATTGCACTATTCCTGTGTCCTCTTGTGTATATATATATATATATATATATATGTGATTCTTCAGTTTTTGTTTTAGTCTTTGCCTGATGAAGAGACCGGAGTAGTCTCGAAAGCTTGCAATTTGTTACCATCTTTTCAGTTAGCCATTAAAAGGTATCAACCACTGAGGACTCTCAAGTCTAAATATTTTTCTATCTACTGGCTAACACGGTACGAAGATACACATCTTTCCTATTTCTTCTTCACAACATTTTTCTTTCCCCATTCAGGAGGACTCTGAAGATGTACAAGGTTGTTGTTTGTGGGCAGAGTCTTATCCTGATGTATTTCTTCATCGTTCTCCTGCGTGAGAGCCTGGTACTGGTTCCTGAGCAATATGGGTGCTGACTGCCTCCCGATCCTCCTGCTTCTCTGGGTCACATCCTTCCATTCCTCTTTTTTTTCAGGTGCACTACGAATTTCTTCTCTTTCTGTAACATGAAGAGATAATTCTGTTCTCTCTAAGAACTCTTCACCTTCCTTAATGATTTTCAATGTAGATAACATCTCTTCTAGATTTTGCAACTTTTCCATCATTACTTTAAGAAATGAAGGTCAAGTCAGTCCAAAAAATTGGGAAAACTTTGAAAGTGTCCCCAAGTGCATTTGCAAAAACCATCAAGCGCAACAAAGAAACTGGCTCACATGAGGACTGCTCCAGGAAAGGAAGACCAAGAGTCACCTCTGCTTCTGAGGATAAGTTTATCCGAGTCACCAGCCTCAGGAATCGCAGGTTTACAGCAGCTCAGATTAGAGACCAGGTCAATGCCACACAGAGTTCCAGCAGCTGACACATCTCTACAACAACTGTTAAGAGGAGACTTTGTGCAGCATGCCTTCATGGTAAAATAGCTGCTAGGAAACCACTGCTAAGGACAGGCAATAAGCAGAAGAGACTTGTTTGGGCTAAAGAACACAAGGAATGGACATTAGACCAGTGGAAATCTGTGCTTTGGTCTGATAAGTCCAAATTTGAGATCTACCATAGCATCTTGCAGCGGCATGCTGTTCCATCCGGTTTGCATTTAGTTGGACCATCATTTATTTTTCAACAGGACAATGACCCCAAACACACCTCCAGGCTGTGTAAGGGCTATTTGACCAAGAAGGAGAGTGATGGGGTGCTACGCCAGATGACCTGGCCTCCACAGTCACCAGACCTGAACCCAATCGAGATGGTTTGTGGTGAGCTGGACCGCAGAGTGAAGGCAAAAGGGCCAAGTAATAAGCATCTCTGGGAACGCCTTCAAGATTGTTGGAAGACCATTTCCGGTGACTACCTCTTGAAGCTCATCAAGAGAATGCCAAGAGTGTGCAAAGCAATCATCAAAGCAAAAGGTGGCTACTTTGAAGAACATAGAATATGACATATTTTCAGTTATTTCACACTTTTTTGTTAAGAATATAATTCCACATGTGTTAATTCATAGTTTTGATGCCTTCAGTGTGAATGTACAATTTTCATAGTCATGAAAATACAGAAAAATCTTTAAATGAGAAGGTGTGTCCAAACTTTTAGTCTGTACTGTATGCTCTTTACTAGAGTTGAGCGATACTTTCCGATATCCTAAAGTATCGGAATCGGAATGGTATCACCGATATCACTAAAATATCGGCGATACCCGATACCGATACCGGAAGTCCCATGTAAGTCTATGGGAACAAAATATCGAAATTAAAAAAACCCCATTCTTGCCTTGTTGGTTAATTGTACATGAAGGAAAACAAGAAAGAGTAATGTAGAATGTATTGGGGAAGGTTGAGGAGACATTAAAGGCATAGATGTTTAACCCAATCCAATGGAATAGCATTAATTTTTTTTTTTTAGGAAATACGTTCGGATTGACGAAGAAATTGACAATGTTGTTAACCTTTTTTCTATTTTGTCAAATATGTCTGTTTCACAACTTCCATGGTCTTCACCTTTTTAACTTTTCACACACTTTCTCCTTCATAATCTTCATCAGCATCATCTTTCTCATCAAATTATTCTTCATCTTCACCTTCTTAATCTTCTAAAACTTCTTGCTATTCATCTTTTTGTTAACATTACTTATATTGTTCTTATTAAACAGTTATTATTCTTCATATTCTACTTCTTCATCTTCTTCCTATTCATCCTTTTCATCATATTCTTATTTGTGACAGACATTCCTGTACTTGTAATCTGTAAAACTCTGAATTTTCATCCTTCCGTTCTTGCTGTCACGAAAGATTTTAATTACAACAGTATTTGTCCGCGTTCAGTTTAGCCTGCAGCAGCATCAGGCATTTTCCAGGGGCACCACGAGGAGGAACGGACTCACCCCCATACACTGCTTAGTCTTCTTCTGCTTAGAATTTAGAGCATATATTTTGCTCTTCATTTTGGTCTTATACTTAATGTTCTTCTGCTTTTTGATCTTCTGCTTATTGTTCTTCTGTCTCTTGTTCTGTATCTTGTAGTTTGTCTTAACCTTCTTTGTCCTGTTGGTGATGGTACAAAAGCCAATGGAAGTAACGAGGACCAGCTGACTGTGCTGGAACCTGGAGGGTCAGCAGAAGGAAAAGAGCCAATGGCACAACCGAGGACCAGCTGACGTTACTGGGACACGGTTACTAAGCAGGAGGTACCTGTGCTCCAAAGCACTACCAAGGACCAGCAGATGTTGCTGGAACTCGGATACCGACATGGAGGCACCTAGGCCAAAGGCACTGCGGAGAACCAGCTGACGGTACTGGAACCCGGATGGGTAGCAGAAGGTACAAGAGCCAATGAAAGTAACGAGGACCAGCTGACTGTGCTGGAACCCGGAGGGTCAGCAGAAGGAAAAGAGCCAATGGCACAACCGAGGACCAGCTGACGTTACTGGGACACGGTTACTAAGCAGGAGGTACCTGTGCTCCAAAGCACTACCAAGGACCAGCAGATGTTGCTGGAACTCGGATACCGACATGGAGGCACCTAGGCCAAAGGCACTGCGGAGAACCAGCTGACGGTACTGGAACCCGGATGGGTAGCAGAAGGTACAAGAGCCAATGAAAGTAACGAGGACCAGCTGACTGTGCTGGAACCCGGAGGGTCAGCAGAAGGAAAAGAGCCAATGGCACAACCGAGGACCAGCTGACGTTACTGGGACACGGTTACTAAGCAGGAGGTACCTGTGCTCCAAAGCACTACCAAGGACCAGCAGACGTTGCTGGAACTCGGATACCGACATGGAGGCACCTAGGCCAAAGGCACTGCGGAGAACCAGCTGACGGTACTGGAACCCGGATGGGTAGCAGAAGGTACCCATGGAAATTAAAGTTGAGGCAGCAGGACTGTTTGCCGTTCACACAGCAGGGGAACAGCTGACATTACTGAACCCCAGTAACACGGGAGCAAGTGTTAACTGTGCTAACAGCACTTCCGAGAAACAACTGGCGGTGTTGTAGCCCAGGGATGAGAAGAGAACATGGTGGAGGCAGCAGGACTGTTTGCCGTTCACACAGCAGGGGAACAGCTGACATTACTGAACCCCAGTAACACAGGAGCAAGTGTTAACTGTGCTAACAGCACTTCCGAGCAACAACTGGCGGTGTTGGAGCCCAGGGTCAAGGAGGATGTTTAAATACTAGATCAAGTATTTTCCTTGTTACGTGTCAATTAAAAATGTCTATACTCCAAACAAGAGAAATATAACCTTTAGTACCATAAGATGATGATTTTACTTTAAAAAATATATGTAAATTAATAATTGACAAACATAAACGCATACATTAACATGTTGAAAAGCAATGCAAACCACAATAAAAATCGGTTAAATAATCTGCTATACGGTTTTAAATAAAAGCATACAAGTACATATCAGAATCCATTAATGATGGATAAGTAACAGTATGTACACCATTTTCATTTGCTGAATAATATCACTAAAAAGTTTTTAAAAATATCTAAAATTTCCATCATGTAATACTGATAATATGTGCCAATCATTTATATTAACAAAAAAAAACCTTTAAAAAGTGCATAGTGAAAACAGCTATTTATGCCTGACTGTGGACTTGCAAGCATGACAACGGATAGATAAGGTATATATAGATGAGACTGCATAGCCACAGATGGTGAATGGCGATGTAATACTGTACCTCAATAAAGTGTGCGTTACTACTACATCCTTTTTTTTATATAGCTTTATAAAAGGGTACGTGCATGTATGCTTGCGCCTTTGTTTGGACGCACAGACTGGCTTCCTGCTGTGACGCGTTGGGTATTGGAGCGTCTGTGCGTCTTATGACGCAGACTAACATTCACGGTGCGCATCGTTCATCATCGCAAGCGTACCGACAACACAAAGGCGTTGTCATGACTGCTTTACTCAGTAAACATGCACCTATGATGAAACATACACGCATGTGCCCTATTACATAACAAGCTACAAGAAAAATGCGTGTGAGGTGTGACACAGCTGTTTTGTTAAGGTACAGTATTATATCGACATTGTACAGGTGTCGCTATTCAGTCTGATAAATAGATATCATTCACCTATTCTATCAGTTGTCGTTCTTTCAGCACCACTTACAGGTATATATTTTGCTATTGTGACTATGCACTATTGACTTTACCAAGGTAATGCATGATTTTTGTTAGCGATTATCATGTTTACATGAAGGACCTTTATGATATGGGCTGTTAACTTTCTAATCAAATATGTATTTTTTAAAATGACACAAATATAAGTAATGTTGAAGAGGACTATTCCTACATGCATTGTTTGCACAATATTACAGGTGTACATCACGTCCCTTAATCAACATTGGATATTATATTTACTTGTATGCTTTTATTTCAAAGGCAAGAACACTGAAGTATAACCTTCGCACTGCAGCAGTTGTCAAAGTTCAACCCACATTATGCACTTCCAACATTGCAGTATTTGAGTCATCATGATGTGAGTTGGATTTGTCTAAGCTATGGAGTGACAAGGTTGACCATCAGTATCCTATAACATAAGTAAGCTTTTGTGTTTGCATTTGTTTTCGACATGTGCATATCTGTAATAATATGTCACAATTATTTTGTTACAGATTTGTGACAAAGACAAATCATTTTATGGTTTGAAAGTTGACGTTTCAAATGTTTACAGCTTAGAAATCATGGTGTAGCCTCATATCTATGTGTAGCACTAGACACTTTGAGATGTCATGTTTTTTTCACCATGATTAGGTAGCTAGCAGTAATTTTTGCCGGACACACAGCAGGGGAACAGCAGGCGTTACTGAACCCCACAAACACATCAGCGATTGTTTTCATCTGTGCATCTAACACTTCTGAGCAGCAACTGGCGCTGTTGAAGCCCAGGGTCAAGGAGGGTGTAGGCAGAGGCCTAGTATGAGATGTTTGAAGTTGAAGTTGTAGTTAGCAGCAGTAATTTTTGCCAGACACACAGCAGGGGAACAGCAGGCGTTACTGAACCCCACAAACACATCAGCGATTGTTTTCATCTGTGCATCTAACACTTCTGAGCAGCAACTGGCGCTGTTGAAGCCCAGGGTCAAGGAGGGTGTAGGCAGAGGCCTAGTATGAGACGTTTGAAGTTGAAGTTGTAGTTAGCAGCAGTAATTTTTGCCAGACACACAGCAGGGGAACAGCAGGCGTTACTGAACCCCACAAACACATCAGCGATTGTTTTCATCTGTGCATCTAACACTTCTGAGCAGCAACTGGCGCTGTTGAAGCCCAGGGTCAAGGAGGGTGTAGGCAGAGGCCTAGTATGAGACGTTTGAAGTTGAAGTTGTAGTTAGCAGCAGTAATTTTTGCCAGACACACAGCAGGGGAACAGCAGGCGTTACTGAACCCCACTAACAGTAGAGCTTGTGTTTTGTTCTGTGGACACGACACTTCTGAGCAGCAACTGGCAGTGTTGGAGCCCAGGGAGTAGAGTTCAGGTGGTAGAAAGATGAACATAACAGGAGACATGGATAACGTTGCGAACCAGTTATTTAATCTGAAAACGGACAGACAAATTCTGGCGAGATCCATGCCTTGTTCATTTTCAGAAAAGTAAGCCGGTCTACATTATCGGAGGATAGTCGCATGCGACGGTCTGTTAGTACACCACCTGCAGCACTAAAGACGCGCTCCGATAATACACTGGCAGCAGGGCAAGCCAGCACCTCCAATGCATACTGGCTAAGCTCTGGCCATGTATCCAGCTTAGAGACCCAAAACTTGAATGGGGAAGAGCCATCTGGGAGTACACTGAGAGGCAAAGCCAAGTAGTCTGTCACCATCTGACGGATACGTTGCCTCCCGCTGACTGGAGCCCTCTCGGATGGTGTAGACATTTGTGGCGCTGCCACAAAACTTTGCCACATTTTTAACATACTGGTCTTTCCCTGTGCAGAGGCACTGCGTGTGCTCCCTCTTGTTGCAGAGCTCTCTACACTGCCTCGACGCACAGAGCTGCTTTGTAAAGCAGTAGCAGCAGCAGTGCTCTCGGCAGTAAGGTAGAACATTAGGGATTGCACCAGTGTGTCTTGGTACTCCCGCATTTTACGCTCCCGGTTCAACGGTGTGATGAGGCTTTTGACGTTGTCCCGGTAGCGAGGGTCTAGGAGGGTGTACACCCAATAATCAGACGTCGTGAGAATGTGGGCGATGCGGCGGTCGTTTCTTAGGCACTGCAGCATGAAATCAACCATGTGCTGCAGACTCCCAACTGGCAAAGAAACGCTGTCCTCTGCAAGAGGCGTTATCTCTGCCTGCTCTGCATCACCCCACCCTCGCTCTACATACTGACTAGAGCGTTGTGTACCTCCCTCTGGAGCGATGTCTTCCTCCTCCATTGACTCCTCCTCCTCATCCTCCTCACAAAGTGAGCCCTGCCCAGCCCTTTGTGAGGAACCACGTTGCGCTGACTTTCCAGAAGGTGATGGAATTTGTGACTCCTCATCCTCCACCTCTTCCAAAACCTCATCCTTATTGCTTGCAGTGTTTTTTGAAGCAGGCAGATAAGGGGGACAGTCAGGCTGACTAGTGCATCATCTGCACTCGCCATCCGCGTTGACTCATCAAACGCACGCAAAACGTGGCACATGTCCTTCATAGTGGCCCACTCATTAATGGTGAAGTGTGGACGGCGCAAATTGCGTGTTGATTGCGCCTGATGCAGCTGATACTCCATAACTGCTGGCTGCTGCTCACACAACCGCTCCAACATATGTAACGTTGAATTCCACCTGGTGGATACGTCACATATGATGCGATGTTCAGGAAGGCGCAATCTGCGTTGCAGAGCTGCAATGCGCGATCTGGCCATGCTGGAACGTCGCAAGTGAGCGCACTCTAGGCGGACCTTGTGCAGCAGTGCATCAAGATCCGGATAGTCCCTCAAAAAACTCTGCACGACCAAGTTGAGCACATGTGCCAGACATGGTATGTGAGTGAGGTTTTCCAAGGCCCAGAGCTGCCACCAGATTTCGGCCATTGTCACACACTACCAAGCCTGGCTGGAGATTCGCTGGCAAAAACCACACGTCGCTCTCCTGCTTGATGGCATTCCAGACCTCCTGCGCTGTGTGGCTTCGATTCCCCATGGGAAATTAATTTCAGAACGGCCTGTTGCCGTTTGGCCACGGCTGTGCTCATATCGGTCGCATCAGGTAAGCGTCCACGGGTCCATGTGGAGGTAGACCGTGACGGCTCCTGCAGCGATGATTCTGAGGAACTGGAGTAGGAGGAGGAGTCAATGTGGACAGACTTGATTCCGGCAATCCTTGGAGTTGGCAGAACACGTACAGCGCCACTCGCAAGATCTGTACCCGGCTCCACAACATTCACCCAATGGGCAGTGAGTGAAAGGTATCGTCCCTGGCCATGGGTACTGGTCCACGCATCGGTGGTCAGGTGGACCTTGCTACTGACGGCGTTTAGTAGCGCATGTTTAATTTTTGCCTCAACATGCTTTTGCAGACCAGGGACGGCTTGCCTGCTGAAATAAAATCGGCTGGGCACATTGTATTGTGGGACTGCCAATGCCATTAATTCACGGAAACTGTCAGTCTCCACCAGCCTGAATGACAGCATTTCAAGGGACAGGAGTTTTGCAATGCCAGCATTCAGAGCCTGTGCTCGTGGATGGTTTGCCGAGTATGGCCGTCTTTTATCCCATGCCTGTGCTACCGATGGCTGTTTTGTGGCCTGGGTGTGTGAGGATGACAGGGAACTTGCAGCTGTGGGTGGAATAACACTGTGTCTCTGGACAACAGTGACAGAGGTTCTTCCATGGCGATCCTTTGAGGAAGCCGAACCAGCTGTGTGTGAACTGGAGGAAGAGGCTCCAACAGGAGCTGAAGATGTAGGTGCTGCTGTAGGTTGGCCTACATCTCCAGTGTGTCTTTGTAACTCAACAAAGTGCTTTGACCGCACATGTTTCCACATATTTGTTGTATTAAGGTTACTGACACTTTTACCTCTTTTAATTTTTTGATTACACAGCTTGCATTTTACATAGCAAATATCATCTGCAACTGTATCAAAAAAGGACCACGCAGAGCAAGTCCTGGGAGCGCCCGGTTTGGCTGTTGTAAGAGAACTGCTCCGAACGGGTGCCAAACTGGAGGCTACAGGCAAGCGAGTCTGCAGCCTACCTCTCCCTACTGTTTGGACCGTTGGTGCAATCTCTTCCTCAGAGCTGCTCCCACCACCTTCCTGTTCCTCACGCCATGTTGGGTCTTGGACCTCATCATCTCCACCACTACCCTCTTCCAACACCTGCTGTTGTTGGGTGGTCTGGCCAGCACCATGCTCAACAGAAACTGGCAACTGAGTCTCATCATCATCAGATGCGTTCTGCGGTGTGCTGACCATCGGCACTGGCTCACCCGCCTCTTCAGATTCAGAGAGACACAGCTGTTGCGCATCACTGCATACTGCCTCTTCTTCACATTCCAGAATGCTGCTTGGCTGGGCCCCTGTTTCCAAGCCAACAGATTCTGAGAACAGAAGCAGAGACTCAGCTGGCTCCTGTACAGAGCTCTCTGACTGCCTGGGCAATTTGGCAGGCGGTGAAGAGACTGATGGTTGTTCAACAGTGCTGTGGTCCTGAGAGGAGGTGGAAGCTATTGAAGTCGATGCATTGGCTGCCATCCAACCAACAACGGCTTCAATTTGTTCTTCACGCAGCAGGGGGGTACGCTGAGCTCCTACAAAAGTGCGCATAAAGGAACGCTCACGGGGAAAACTGGTGGATGCTGTGTCACTGGGTGCGGCAGCAGCCACAGAATCCCCACGTCCTCTCCCTGCTGCAAATCCACGGCCTCGACCACGACCACGTGCCTTACTCACTGACTTCTTCATCTTGGTAGATTGATAAAGAAAGTCAGAAAAGTTAAGGCCTAAGTGTGGTTATTCCTCACAGACTACAGTGAACCCTGCAGACAACTGTTCAGTATCTGTGAAAGGCCCCTTTGTGTACTTCTATAGTGTTTGCAACCAATGTATTGTATACGGATGGAAGCGCGTCACACTAATAGATTAGATTTTTTTCCACTAAAATGGAGCAGCACCAATTAGAGAAAAATGTGAAGGATGAGGCAGTGACACACGCTCAGCAGACTACAACCGGCAGTGGTTGAAGACAAACTGGAGCGTAATCTGCACTCACAAAATGAAAAGCTCACAGACTACAGTGAACACTGAAACACAACTATTCACTATCTGTTAAAGCCCTTTGTGTACTTCTATAGTGTTTGCAACCAATGTATTGTATACGGATGGAAGCGCGTCACACTAATAGATTAGATTTTTTTCCACTAAAATGGAGCAGCACCAATTAGAGAAAAATGTGAAGGATGAGGCAGTGACACACGCTCAGCAGACTACAACCGGCAGTGGTTGAAGTACAAACTGGAGCGTAATCTGCACTCACAAAATGAAAAGCTCACAGACTACAGTGAACACTGAAACACAACTATTCACTATCTGTGAAAGCTCCTTTGTGTACTTCTATAGTGTTTGCAACCAATGTATTGTATACGGATGGAAGCGCGTCACACTAATAGATTAGATTTTTTTCCACTAAAATGGAGCAGCACCAATTAGAGAAAAATGTGAAGGATGAGGCAGTGACACACGCTCAGCAGACTACAACCGGCAGTGGTTGAAGTACAAACTGGAGCGTAATCTGCACTCACAAAATGAAAAGCTCACAGACTACAGTGAACACTGAAACACAACTTTCTACTACTGTAAAAGCCCTTTGTGTACTTCTATAGTGTTTGCAACCAATGTATTGTATACGGATGGAAGCGCGTCACACTAATAGATTAGATTTTTTTCCACTAAAATGGAGCAGCACCAATTAGAGAAAAATGTGAAGGATGAGGCAGTGACACACGCTCAGCAGACTACAACGGCAGTGGTTGAAGTACAAACTGGAGCGTAATCTGCACTCACAAAATGAAAAGCTCACAGACTACAGTGAACACTGAAACACAATATTCACTATCTGTGTAAAGCCCTTTGTGTACTTCTATAGTGTTTGCAACCAATGTATTGTATACGGATGGAAGCGCGTCACACTAATAGATTAGATTTTTTTCCACTAAAATGGAGCAGCACCAATTAGAGAAAAATGTGAAGGATGAGGCAGTGACACACGCTCAGCAGACTACAACCGGCAGTGGTTGAAGAACAAACTGGAGCGTAATCTGCACTCACAAAATGAAAAGCTCACAGACTACAGTGAACACTGAAACACAACTGTTCTGTAGCTGTTAAAGGCCCCTTTGTGTACTTCTATAGTGTTTGCAACCAATGTATTGTATACGGATGGAAGCGCGTCACACTAATAGATTAGATTTTTTTCCACTAAAATGGAGCAGCACCAATTAGAGAAAAATGTGAAGGATGAGGCAGTGACACACGCTCAGCAGACTACAACCGGCAGTGGTTGAAGAACAAACTGGAGCGTAATCTGCACTCACAAAATGAAAAGCTCACAGACTACAGTGAACACTGAAACACAACTGTTCTGTAGCTGTTAAAGGCCCCTTTGTGTACTTCTATAGTGTTTGCAACCAATGTATTGTATACGGATGGAAGCGCGTCACACTAATAGATTAGATTTTTTTCCACTAAAATGGAGCAGCACCAATTAGAGAAAAATGTGAAGGATGAGGCAGTGACACACGCTCAGCAGACTACAACCAGCAGTGGTTGAAGAACTAACTGGAGCGTGATCTGCACTCAAAAAATCAAAACCTCACAGACTGCAGTGAACACTGAAACACAACTATTCACTATCTGTGAAAAGCTCCTTTCTGTACTTCTATAGTGTTTGCAACCAATGTATTGTATACGGATGGAAGCACGTCACACTAATAGATTTGATTTTTTTCTAATATAATGGAGCTGCACCAATTCCACTAAATAAAAATAAAAAAAAAAAGAGTCAGTGACACGTGCAGATGCCTACAAACAGCGGTGGATGCAGAGCAAACTGCAGCGTCACCTGCACTGTCACACACACACCTTGCACAGAGCTGTTAAAACAACACTGGCAAAATGAAGCTTTACACAGCGGTTGGTAAACTAGCCTGCCTCAAGCACAGTAGTACACAAAATCGCAATATCTAACTGTCCCTCAGAGTCAGCACAGCAGCGTTCTGTCCCTTACTGAGTTCACAGCACAGTGACGCTAAAATGGCTGCGGCGCCTTTTATAGTGCATTCTGACATCATTTCAGCAGCCAATCACAGCCATGCCATTAGTTAAGATGACCGCAGCATTACAGGATGTGCCCACACTTCGTAGGATTCCTCATTGGCTGACTAAAATCACATTGCCTCTCAAAGAATTATGGGAACTTCCGATTCCGGTATACGATATTGAAAAAGTATCGGAATTAAGTATCGGAATTCCGATAACGCGAATATCGGCCGATACCCGATACTTGCGGTATCGGAATGCTCAACACTACTCTTTACTATTTACCGTATATATTCGAATATAAGCCGAGATTTTCAGCCCATTTTTTAGGGCTGAAAGTCCCCCTCTCGGCTTGTACTCGAGTCATATACAGGGGATCAGCGGGGGAGGGGGGCGCAGCTGTCCTATATACTCACTCCCTTCTGGCGCAGTCTCTGCAGTCCCTGCTCTTCTCCCACTGTCTCCAGCACCTGTGTTCAGCCATCAGTGGTACCGCTCATTAAAGTCATGAATATGCACATATTCATGACTTTAATGAGCGGTACCACATGACCGCTGAAGTTAGGCATAGCGCCGGAGACCGTGGGAGAAGAGCAGGGACTGCAGAGACGCTCCAGGAGGGGGTTAGTATATTCCATATTCACCTGTCCCCGTTCCACCGCTGAGCGCCGCTGTGTCCTCGCGTTCTTTAGCTGTGAATGTTCAGGTCAGAGGGCACAATGACGTGTTTAGTGCTCGCCGCGCCCTCTGCCTGAGCATTCACTGCTGGAGTACCCTGAAGACAGCGACGCTCAGCGGTGGAATGGGATAGGTGAATATTGCAGGTGCCGGGCTCTGAGCCAGCAGTGACACCGGAACCTGTCCCCCATAGCGCGTCGGTGTCCCCGCCTGCTCAGGACACCAGCACCTGGCCCCCAGAGACGAGAGGTGGGTATGTCATTTTTTTTTTTTAGTTGCAGCAGCAGCGGCAGCATAAGGGACCTATACTATGGGGCATAATCTATGGAGCATATGGAGCATAATCTGTGGAACATATGGGGCATAATCTATGGAGCATATGGGGCATAATCTGTGGAGCATATGGGACATAATCTGTGGAACATATGGGGCATAATCTGTGGAGCATATGGGGCATAATCTGTGGAACATATGGGGTATAATCTGTGGAACATATGTGGCATAATCTGTGGAACATATGGGGCATAATCTGTGGAACATATGGGGCATAATCTGTGGAACATATGGGGCATAATCTGTGGAGAATATGGGGCATAGTCTGTGGAACATATGGGGCATAATCTGTGAAACATATGGGGCATAATCTGTGGAGCACATGGGGCATAATCTGTGGAGCATATGGGGCATAATCTGTGGAACATATGGGGCATATTTTGTGGAGCATATGGGGCATAATCTGTGGAGCATATGGGGCACAATACATGGGGCAGAATATGGGGCATAATACATGGGGCAGCATATGGGGCATAATCTATGGAGCATCATATGGGGGCATAATACATGGGGCAGCATATGGGGCACAATACATGGGCAGTATATGGGGCATAATACATGGGGCAGAATATGGGGCATAATACATGGGGCAGCATATGGGGCACAATACATGGGCAGCATATGGGGCAGAATATGGGCATAATACATGGGGCAGCATATGGGGCACAATACATGGGCAGCATATGGGGCATAATCTATGGAGCATCATATAGGGGCATAATACATGGGGAGCATATGGGCACAATCTATGGAGCATCATATGGGGGCATAATACATGGGGCAGCATATGGGGCACAATACATGGGCAGCATATGGGGCATAATACATGGGGCAGAATATGGGGCATAATACATGGGCAACATATGGGGCATAATACATGGGATAGAATATGGGGCATAATATATGGGGCAGCATATGGGGCATAATACATGGGGCAGCATATGGGGCATAATATATGGGGTGGCATATGGGGCATAATATATGGGGCTCCTGATTCAATATGGCTATTCAAAATATTTAACCTACTTTAATTTTACTTTTATTGGTATCTATTTTTAATTTTGAAATTTACCAGTAGCTGCCTCATTTTCCACCCTAGGCTTATACTCGAGTAGATAAGTTTTCCCAGTTTTTTGTGGCAAAATTAGGGGGGTAGACTTATACTCGGGTCGGCTTATACTCGAGTATATACGGTAATTAAATTTCTACAAGATAGTGATCACTTTTTTTTAAAAATGTATATATAACTTTGGCACCCACTGATTATTCGATTACTATATTGTCAGGCTCACAATCATAAAGCACTTAAGCACTTTATGAGTGTTGGTGATGGCTTGATAAGGGATCGCCTTCAGAGTCAGGTGCAGTCTACGTGGAGCGGGGGCTCCATTGTGTTTCCCCATAGGATGCCAACCTCCACTGCCAGGTAGGGAAATGGAGTATCAGCTTTCTGGTTCTCTAGATATCTTCTTTTTGATTAATATAATATTTGACCTGACCTATGACTATTGTGTACTTATGTCTGATCCAATCACCAATATGGCGAATAAGCCTCCTTACTTTGACAAGCCAGAGCTGGTATGTCACTCTCCACAAGGAGAAACCTTGCCCCTTAGACCTCAGTCCTGAGCCTCTCAGCTATCCAAATCATATCTCATACTTTGCACTGACGAGGACCAATAGTCCGAAGCACCGTGTCTGCAAATTGAGATATGATTTGGCTTTTATCCTAAGTCACATTACAAGACTCGTTAAAGGGTTAATTGTGACTTGTAGGATCACTACTTCCAATAGGTGGCGCTATAGAGTTCAAGTCCTCTTTTTCTCTTAAGAGGCAATTTGCATATTTATATATTTGAGCTTTTTTAGATTAATACATTATTATTATTATTATTATTATTATTATTATTATACATTTATATACATAAATACATAAATAAAAGCTAATTTTTTTTGGTCTGTTTTGTTTTTTACAAATTTATACCAGACCTGTTATATCCTTTGGGTTTTTTTCTAGCTGTAAATAAACCATTTCCTGTTGGAATCACCTTTCTTCCACCCTTAATGAGTGCCCCTGGTCCTCAGTATGATCTTTGGAAGGAATAAGTCATGTGCAAATCTTTTGTACTGAGCACACATATATTTATGCATGTAAATTAGGTTTCTTCTTAGGCGTCTTTTTCTAAGCTAACACAAGCCCAACTTTTCCAACCTCTCCTCATATGAGAAGCCTTTAATCCCTTGTAATAATGTAGTTGCCTGCCTTTGAAATAACTCTAACTTCTGAATATCCTTTATTAAATGTGGAGCCCAAAACTGGATTCCATATTTTAGATGTGTCCTCACAAGTGATTTATAAAGATTTAACAATACTTTGGCATCACTGGATTTTATCTCTCTTTTTATACATCCTAAAATCTTGTTTACTTTTGCGGCTGCTGCTTGACATTGAGTACTACTGCTTAGCTTACTTGTAACCAGAATACCCAAGTCTTTCTCTTGTTCTGTAGTCCCAAGTATGCTTCCATTTATTGTAAAAGCAGCAATATGATTACTGTTATGTTTAGGTAGCTGAGGAGAAATAGCAAAAACAGTAATACACCAGAGAGGCTGGAACCTATTGGATTGCAGTAACCTGAACTAACCACACAACTAGAGGTAGCCGTGGAGCGTTTCTACGTTGATCCTAGACACCTCGTCACAGCCTGAGAGATAACTACACCTAAAGGCAGAAAGATGAAAGCTATCTGCCCCGGAGCAGATCCCCAAAGAAAATAAGAAGCCCCCAAACATGTAATGGCGGTTAGACAAGAAGAAAGCACGGACACAGACAGAAAATAGAATGAGCAAATGCTGGGGCCCAATCTGTCTAGACAGAAAAGTACAGGAAAGGATTCTGACAGCAACCCCAAAAAAACCCTAAAAAATACCAACACTTCTGATTGCAAAAAACCTGAGATCACACTATCTCCACCACCTAAATCAGATCTCTGGTGTAACAAAACCAAGCCGCAGCCACTGAAAAAAAACAGGAAAAAGCAAATGAACAAATAGCAGTGGCTACAGATAATCTGAGAGGAGCACAGGCCCCAGGTAGGGACCCGGCTGAACTCCAAAAGTGCAGAAAACAAAGCAAAAAGCAAGCACAAAAAGAAAAGCAAAAATATCTTATCTGAAAGCAGCCGACGCAGGCAAGACTCCAGCAAACTTCCAAATGAACCAGGAACAACAATTGAGACAAGAACAATCGATCACCGGCAACCATCATGGGAGGGAACCTCCCTTATATCAGTCCAGTCAGTGATCCCAGATTGCCATTCCTCACTGGAAGGTTCAGTACTGTCTGTAACCACCAGAGGGAGCCTCTGCTCAGAAACCATCTCTAGCACATTCACAACAGTACCCCCCTTGAGGAGGGGTCACAGAACCCTCACTTGTGCAACCAGGCAGATCAGGATGAGCTCGGTGATAGGCACGGATCAGTCTCCTAGCATGGATGTCCGAAGCAAACACTCAAGAATTGTCCTCCTGTCCATAAACTCTCCACTTAACCAAATACTGGAGTTTCCATCTAGAAAAACGAGAATCCAATATTTTCTCAACCACGTACTCCAGATTGCCCTCAACCAATACAGGGTCAGGAGGCGCAGCCATAGGAATCACTGGCTTGACAAACCTCTTCAATAAGGACTTGTGGAACACGTTATGAATCTTAAATGTCCCTGGAAGAAGCAAACGGAAGGAAACCGGATGAAGAATCTCCATGATCTTATAAGGTCCAATGAACCGAGGCTTAAACTTTGGAGATGCAACCCTCATAGGGATATTTCTGGAGGACAACCAAACCAAGTCCCCTACTTTAAACTGAGGATCATCAGTCCTATGCCGGTTGGCAAACCTCTGGGCCTTCTCTTGAGAGAGAGACAACCTCTCCACTACCTGGTCCCAAATCTGCTGCATTCGCTCCACAACAGAGTCAACACCCGGACAGACAGAAGCCTCCGCCTGTCCCGAAGAAAATCGAGGGTGAAACCCAGAATTGCAGAAAAATGGAGACATCAAGGTGGCAGAGCTAGCCCTATTATTAAGAGCAAACTCAGCCAAAGGCAAAAAAGAGACCCAGTCATCTTGATCAGCAGACACAAAGCATCTCAAATAAGTCTCCAAGGTCTGGTTTGTTCTCTCGATTTGTCCATTGGTCTGAGGATGAAATGCAGAGGAGAAAGGTAATTGAACACCAAGTTTAGAACAAAATGTCGTCCAAAATCTGGAAACAAACTGGACTCCTCTGTCAGACACAATGTTCTCAGGAATGCCATGTAACCGAACCACGTGCTGAAGGAACAAAGGCACCAACTCGGAGGAGGAAGGTAACTTAGGTAATGGCACAAGATGTATCATCTTGGAAAACCTATCACAGATTACCCAGATAATGGTCATTCTCTGAGTGACAGGGAAGTCGGAAATAAAATCCATAGAGATATGGGTCCATGGCCTCTTGGGCACAGGTAATGGAATTAACAAACCACTAGAGCGAGAGCAAGGCTTAGAACGAGAGCAAGCCCCACAGGACTGCACAAAGTCCCTGACGTCACGAGACAAAGTAGGCCACCAAAAGGACCGACTCACCAAGTCTCTGGTATCAAAAATCCCGGGATGACCAGCCAACGCGGAGCAATGAATCTCAGACATCACACTCTTCTTCCACTGGTCTGGGGCAAACAATTTCTCAATAGGGCAGCATTCAGGTGTATCCTCCTGACACCCTTCCAGAGCCAGTCTCAAATTGGGCGAGATGGCGGAAAGTACTACACCCTCTTTCAAAATAACAGCAGGATCAGATAACTCAGGAGAATCCGCAAAGAAACTCCTCGAGAGTGCATCCGCCTTAACATTCTTAGTGCCAGGAAGAAAAGAAACCACAAAATTAAAACATGTGAAAAACAAGGCCCACCTGGCCTGTCTAGGATTAAGTCGCTTGGCTGATTCGAGATAAACCAGGTTCTTATGGTCCGTGAGGACCACCACCTGATGTTTGGCTCCTTCCAGCCAATGTCTCCACTCTTCAAAGGCCCACTTTATGGCCAATAACTCCTGATTACCCACGTCATAATTACGTTCAGTAGGAGAAAATTTTCGAGAGAAAAAGGCACAAGGGTTACTCTTAGAGGTCTCTGGATCCCTTTGGGACAAAACGGCACCTGCCCCAATTTCAGAAGCATCAACCTCCACCTGAAACGGTAGAGAAACATCAGGCTGCCGTAGAACAGGAGCAGAAGTGAATCTCTGCTTAAGTTCCTGAAGCGCAGAAACTGCCTCAGGAGGCCAATTCACCACGTCAGAACCCTTTTTGGTCAAATCAGTCAATGGTTTAACAATACCGGAGAAATTACCAATAAATTTACGATAAAAATTGTCAAAACCCAAAAATCTCTGAAGAGCTTTTAATGAAGTAGGTTGAACCCAATCACAGATGGCCTGAACCTTGACTGGGTCCATTTCAATAACAGATGGAGACAAAATAAATCCCAGAAATGAGACCTACTGTACGCCAAAAAGACACTTTGATCCCTTCACATACAGTGCATTCTCTCTCAAAATCTGGAACACAGTCTGAACATGTTTCACATGAGAGTCCCAGTCATTGGAAAAAATCCAAATATCATCCAAATAAACAATCAGAAATTTATCCACAAAGTCCCTGAAAATATCATTCATGAAGGATTGGAAGACGGAAGGAGCATTAGTGAGCCCAAAGGGCATCACTAGGGACTCAAAATGCCCCTCTGGGGTATTAAACGCCGTCTTCCATTCATCCCCGTGCTTAATGCGAATAAGGTTATACGCCCCAACTAACATTTTTCACTCTGGAAAACAGGTCAGAAATCAAGGGTAACGGATATTGATATTTCACAGTGATCTTATTCAAGAGGCGATAATAAATACACGGCCTCAATGAACCATCCTTTTTGGCTACAAAGAAAAAAAACGGCGCCCAAGGGTGAAGAGGATGGTCTGATATGACCCTTCTCCAATGACTCCATGATAAAAGATCGCCTAGCATCATGTTCAGGTACAGATAAGTTAAAAAGGCGACCCTTAGGAAATTTACCACCAGGCACTAACTCAATAGCGCAATCGTAGCTTCTGTGAGGGGGCAAGGATGCAGACTTACTTTCACTAAACACATCAGAAAAATCTGTCAAAAAGTCAGGGACATCCTGAGACTGGGGAGAGGCAGAAAAAACAGGAGTGTCAGCATTAACACATTGACAGCCCCAACTGGTCACAGACACAGATTTCCAATCCAAAACAGGATTATGAATCTGTAACCAAGGGAAACCTAGTACAATAATGTCATGCAGATTATGCAACACCAGAAATTTGCAACTCTCCTGATGATCTGGTTCAACTCTCATTATCACCTGAGTAGAAAATTGGGGTTTATTCTCCGCCAAAGGGGTGGAATCAATGCCCAGTAGGGGAATAGACTTCCGCAGGGGTATCATGGGAAAGCCACAACGTTTGGCAAAGTCAAAATCCATCAGGTTAATAGCTGCTCCTGAATCAACAAAAGCCTGAGCCGAAAATGTGGACATGGAGCAAATCAGGGTAACAGTCAACAGAAATTTAGTCTGAACACTACCCAAGACAACTGAGTGCGCAAAACGTCTTCCCCGCTTAGGGCAGACGGAAATAGCATGAGAGGCGTCACCACAGTAGAAACATAACCCATTGTGCTTTCGAAACTCATGACGCTGTGCCCCAGAAGTCACTCCATCACACTGCATGGGCTCAGGAGCTGGCCCACAAGGCAACAACATCTCACGCATACCTCTGCGCTCACGCAAACGTCTGTCAATTTGAATAGCCAAAGACATAGAATCATTGAGACCAGAGGGAACAGGGAATCCCACCATAACGTCCTTTACATTCTCTGACAGACCCTTCCGAAAAAGGGCTGCCAAAGCATCATCATTTCCATTTGGTCAGGACTGCCCACTTTCGAAATTTCTGACAGTACAGTTCAGCGACTTCACAGCCCTGACTTAATGCCAACAAGGTTTATTCAGCTTGATCAGTGACATTAGGTTCATCGTACAACAACCCCAGAGCCTGAGAAAATACATCAAGATCATTCAAAACAGGATCCCCAGGTGTCAGGGAAAAAGCCCAATCCTGAGGGTCGCCGCGCAGGAGAGATATGACAATTTGAACCTGCTGTGCTGCGTTCCCTGAGGACTTAGGCTTTAAGGCAAAAAACAACTTACAGTTATTTTTGAAATTCAGAAATTTAGCCCGATCCCCCAAAAACAAATCTGGCATGGGGATCCTAGGTTCCACAACCGGAAACCTAGCAAGATAGGTAGCAATACTCTGAACCTCAGTGGCAAGCTAATCCACATGGTCAGACAACTGTGCAAACTCCATTGAGAGAAAAAAAAATCCTCCTCAGCACCCAGAGAGAAAGAGGGAAAAAAAAATGCAACAAACAGAAAAAAAAATCTCTGACAATTCTGACAACTTTTTTCTTTCCACACTATTTTTCCCTTCTGAGTACCAAATAAGTTTAGTTTTAGGCCGTTGATACTGTTATGTTTAGTGTGGTGTAGTGACCCCTGATGCAGCTAGGGGGCACTGTGTATGCTCCTCGGGATATGCATGGAGGCATGGTTTGTGGTTGTAAAGGACCTGTGGTGAGGTCATGAACAGGTAACTTAACCATGTGATCCTGACCTCACCTGTGGGTGGAGTTACACCTATGTAATGGAGTGTGTTTGGCACCTGAGAAGAGTGTTGTGGGAGTCTGCCAGTGTGGACAGACTTCCATGTGTCCAGGCAGGACATTACAGAGAGGACTCTGTGTTTGAAGAGTGTTGTGGGAGTCTGCCAGTGTGGACAGACTTCCATGTGTCCAGGCAGGACATTACAGAGAGGTCTCTGTGTCTGAAGAGTGATGTGGGAGTCTGTGAGTGTGAACAGACTACCATGTGTCCAGGCGGGACATTACAGAGAGGTCTCTGTGTTGGAAGGGAGAAGCCTTCCTGTATCTGTGTTTGAAGAGAACTTAAGAATCCTTACTGAAGACTTGTATTGCATGTGGCTTTGTGGTTTATGGAGCAATAAACCTGATGAACTTTTGATATAAAAGTGCGTCCTGATTACCTCTGAAGCAGCTGAGTGAGTTGAAACCTTACAATTGGTGGATGGAATGCTGGCAGCAACCCAAGGACCACATATTGCAGGACTGGGAATCAGGAACCAGAGGAGGAACGGACGGTCTGTGAAAACCGTGAGTGTGACCAGTGGTCACGAATAAACTGTGCATTTATGTTGATGTGGTGCCTCTGAAGATATGAGGTATCTGAAGACGCTGTTAAGCCAGTGGTGACAGACAGGAGTCTGTTATGTTGACCAGGGTCATTGAGAAGTAAGCAAAGAGCATGCTGATAGGATACCTCTGAGGAGGAGGTCTCCAGGAACCTGTGTGGCTGACGCCAACAGGTAACGGTCTTGAAAACCGTGCTATGCTGGTCGGGACCAGAGGGAACTGTTCGTGAGAGAAAGACTGTATTTTTGTGTTTGCTGGATACCACTGAGGCTGAGGTCTCCAGGAACCTGTGTGGCTGACGCCAACAGGGGACGGTCTTGACAACGTGCTAGGCTGGTCGGGATCAGTGAGAAGAATTAGTGAAAGACTGTTTTTTTTTCCTTTGTTGGATGCCTCTGAGAGGAGGTGTCCGGAAAATCTCTCTGGCCGAGAGTGTAACAGACAGGAGTCTGTGTTGTACTGACGGGTCAGTGAAAGACTGTTTTTTTTTTACTTTGTTGGATGCCTCTGAGAGGAGGTGTCCGAAAATCTCTGTGGCCAAGAGTGTGACAGACAGGAGTCTGTGTTGTGCTGACGGGTCAGTGAGAAACTGTATTTGCTCTGTTGGATGCCTCTAAGAGGAGGTGTCCAGAAATCTCTGTGGCCGAGAGTGTGACAGACAGGAGTCTGTATTGTGCTGACGGGTCAGTGAGAAACTGTTTTTTTTTTCTGGAACATGTGTGAGGTGTTTACTGTGGTTCGGAGGAGTCATGAAGGTGACAAGCGGCTGGCTGTGACTCGTGGGGTCACGAAGGTGACAAGCGGCTGGCTGTGACTCGTGGGGTCACGAAGGTGACAAGCGGCAAGACGGCGCAGCGGAAGCTTGCAGAGACTTGTGGTAGCAGGAGCTACAGTGACTGTTGCAGCAAGAGTTTCTTCAGGTGCTGCAGTAACAGCCACAGCAGCTTATGAGCAGCATCTGGAGGTGCTGGTGGTTTGTGGCTGCAACGGAAGCGGTGGCAGTACCAGCAGGAGCTGGTGTGGTAAAAAGGACAGTGTGAACCGAGGCACACAAACTCTTAAAGGGCCAGTACACGCCCTAAGTAAAAGACACTGTCTAAGGGTACTGTGTGGACTGGGGCCTGTAAGAGCCGTGGTGTGTACCCCAGTGATGGGTGGTGTCCCTAAAAGGGGAGGAGTCCCAAAAGGGGGGCGGCAACCCAAAACAGGGATGGTTACCCAAAAGGGGCGGAGTCCCAAAATGGGGCGGTAACCCAAATTGGGATGGTGGTCCAAAAGGGGGCGGAGTCTCAAAAGGGGGTGGTAGCTCAAATCAGTAAAGTTGCCCAAAAGGGGCAGAGTCCAAAAAGGGGCGGTAACACAAATAAGGATGGTGGCCCAAAAGGGGGCGGTAACCCAAATTGGGATGGTGGCCCAAAATGGGGCAGAGTCCCAAAAGGGGGCGGTAACCCAAATTGGGATGGTGGCCCAAAAGTGGGCGGAGTCCCAAAAGGGGGTGGCAGCCCAAAAGGGGATGGTGGCCCAAAAGTGGGTATAGATTCCAAAAGGGTGTTATGCTGGTATACCACCGAACTTAGTGTAGCCCTATGAGAGGAAGCGGGACTTCACGGTTTTTGAAAATGCATGGGAAGTTGATAAAGTGTGGTGTTGTTCAGAGGAGGGAGCCCCACCACAGCAGGCGGCTGTATTGGTTCCTTGTCGTGTGATGTGTGAAAAGAAGGTAACACCTAATAGTCTAGAGTTCCAGGTGACCAGAAGAAAGTGTGGGTCAGACCAACTCGGGGACTTGGACGTGACAAGACGTGTGACCGTGAGAAACGGGATAGCTCCAGAAAAGGGGGCCGACACCTGTCTAAGTGGTGACGTGCTGTTCCATAATGACAGGGGGAGTGACTCCTATGCAGACTGTGACTCGACCGCAAGGGAAAGTGAGTGCAGTAAGCTGGAGCTCGTTGAAGTTACCGGGAGTCGTGAGACAGTGGAAACTGCGGACGCAGGAACGGGCGGAACTCTGGAGAGGCAGAGTGTGCGTGGGCAAGAGTGCTCAGCCGAAAATGTAATTAAAGAGTGATGGTGCGACATGTGCTGGCTAAAAGAGAGCAGGACCATGAGATAGAGCTGTTTAAAGAAACAGTGAAAGAGACAGTCAAGCGAGAAAGGGTCCTGAGACAAATGATGGAGCACAAAGTGGAGGAGCTGGAGAAGGAAGTCTCTAAGCTCAGAGATCATCTGTCAGCGTGTCAGAGTATGAACAAGGCTCTATGGAAAGAGATGGAAGTGCTCAGAGAGGCCCAAGAGAAGCATCAGCAGGAGCTTCTTCAGAGAGAGGAGGAGTGTCGCTGCTTGGCAGAAGAGCGAGATAGAGTTCTCCGGGAGCTCAATATAGAGGAGGGGACTAGTGCCCAGCTCCAGAAATCTATGGGAGAAGAAATCCAGCAAGGGAAGTGCCATGCAGATGGACACACAAGGGAGAGCGATGTCTTGGAAAACTGTACTAACGCTCAGGACGAGGAGGTCCAACAGTCTGTCCAAGAAGGTGACGGGTCAGTTTTCAAGTGTGTAATAGAGATACCAGAAGACCTGCGAGAAGTGTGTACCAATGAGGAGGTGCATGAGGCTCAAAGTCGGTTTGGATTGGTAGAAGACATCCTTCAAGTGCCCAGAGGTCTGGTGAAGGAAGTCATCGGAAGACTTGGGAAAGTGATGCAGGAGATGGTGAATAAGTCAGGAGTGACGAGAGTCAGGATTCCAGCTGATGACGAAGTCCAGGTCGGGGGTGAAGATGGGATGGTTCCATTCCTCGTTGTCGGATCCAGGGAAAGCCTTGGGAATATCTGGATGCTCCTGGAGTATCGTGTGGCATACTTGAGAGAAGTAGAGCAGCTACGACTGGAGAGGGAGCAGGTCAACAGAGAGCTGCAGGAAATGGAAAGAAGATGGCCGCCACCTTCAATCTGTGGTGTTGAGAGGCAAAGAGGTTTGCTTAAGACTATAAGTCCTCAAGCTGGAGCTAATACAGGAAATAGGTCGCCTGATGGAAGAGTTAGAAATAGTGACGCCTCAGTTAGCTCAGTGATGCCTCAGTTAGCTCAGTGATGAGTGACCTAAACAGGAGATCCTGTGGTGGACGAAATGAAAAGGACTCAGACCAGACAGGACGTATGGGTGCAAGGGAATTGTGATGCCGTACTGACCGCTGGGGATGCGGGTGGTCTGACAGAGGGTCTGACTTAGATAGACGGTTTGACTGGCAGAGATGACCGAGAAGGATCTCTGGTCGGGTAACAAGTGTTCAACCCACAAGTTTGAACAGAGGGGGGAGGTATGTGGTGTAGTGACCCCTGATGCTGTGTCGACCCGCCACCACAATTGTGGGTTACCAGGGCAATGGGGTACTCAGAGCCGAGCCCGTAGAAGTCTATGGGGATTTTGTCACAAGTAGCTGTGGCTCGGTCTGTGGCCCGGGCGGTCTGGCGTATGTTGTTGGGGGATATATTTACAGGGGATAACTATATACAGTTCGTGACGCCACCTGTAGTATTCTGGTAATGGGTACCAGCGCTGCTGTAGATCTCTGAGGGGATGGTGAGGCAGCTAGATGTCAGGTCCCCTACAGGTGGGACTCTTCCCTCAAAGTCTGTTAAGATGGTGAAGTCGGGTGCCGGTAAATAACACAGTCTCACACAGTCAATGTCTTTCCATACCTTTACTTGCTGAATGTCAAGGCAGGTCCCGGGGAGGCTGATCCAAAGGGAGTGTATTTTGAGACGACAGCTGGACAAGTTAGGGGCCTCCTTTAACTCCAATGAACGAGTACAACCAGCCTGAAGCGTAGTTCCCTCTATGATTCCAGCTAATCTTAGCTGTAACTGCCCAGTCAGCTTAGTGTTAGGGGCCTTCCTGTGAAGGAGCTGAATACTTATGTTTGTCCTGCAGAACGCCAAAGTCTTCACTCCCCTGACCCCAGCTACGTACCGACTATAAGGGGCTTGTCTGCCGCGACCTAGGGTCCGGTAGATTCCTGGTTTTCCTGCCTCTGTGCCTGAAACAACAGCGACTCTTCGGTCCCCAGTGACCGGTAAACAGGGTGCTGGACTTAAGCAATCCTGTAGCACCAATTCTATAATCCACTTGCCTTTCGCCTTGTCCACGCTGGTAACATAAACATTCTCACTAGCCAGGGGTCGAGCAGTCACTTCCAATCTTTCTCCTTCCAATGAAGCCAGCCACAGATGCTCAGTTGTCACAGGCAGGAGCACGTCTCTGTACCTGATACTGTCCTTAGACAGGAACGCTGAAGTCTTTCTGTGCTGATACTCCTTCCTTTCTTCAATGTGTGCTGAGAGATAATCCAGCTCTGACCAGACTAAGGTATATTTCAAAACCTATACCGGACTCCACTATTTGAACTGGTTATGAAGCAGGCTAGACTCCTCTCTCCTCTTTCCACAGAAGTCTAAGCTCTACTTCCACGCGTCTTCTCTGTCCAGAGACAGGAACAGACTCCTTTCAAAATCACCCTACACCCACTACTTTGACCACTCCCAGAGTATACTTCACTACCCCAAGGGTGTGTCCAGTGTGTGTAGAATGAATGCATATTGAGCATTAAGCCGCCGTCTCGCCATACACTCCCAGGGTACTGCGTGTGCCCAACACCAGGGCTACACATTCCCCCATGGTAAATGACAGCACTCCCGGGCTGTGAAATACAAAAGACAGAAAAATTTTGTTTATGCAATAACATTGGAACAATAACATCTTCCCATCCGGGAGGTAAGAATACTTCGAACGTTACAAACTTTAATACAAAAATACAAATAGTATCAAATGTCATTTTCAATAAATAAATTTACAAGATACTTGTGAAGGACCCGCACCAAACCTTCAACGTGGGTCCTGGGTGGGCTGCAGGACATCCAAGTGCAGACCTCACTCAGTGCCACACCACACGGGTTTTGTTTTTCAGAGGTAGATATGTATGGCTTATGTAAAACCAAGATAGGGCGCCGGAGCGCAACTATGTACAAGAAAGTTTTTAGGCTGTCTCAGTCCTCAACCTACGAGTCCATTGTAAACCAAAGGCATATATCAAATCACATTATGATAAAGTGCAATAACTTTTTTATGGTTCTATTCACCATTTACCCAGCCGGGCATTCTATAATTAGGACTATATATATATATATTATATATAAACTTGTGCAAAAACTTTATAAACATTTTTCAAACTTTGACTGATGGTAGATCCTTTATGGACCTTACCAATTCTTTTTATATATTTATTCATCAAATAGTACGCTTTCCACCCCGGGGGCTGGAACAACGCAATGGGCCCTAGATCCTAAGACCAGCAAATCATGTGCTGCGATCAGGGTTTGGGTTGCGACATCTCTGGTTTGAACCTCTAGGGGCGCAACCGGTACACTTTCTTCACACGACACCGATTGCGTCTCAATTACAGTCAATGATATAGACCGCGTCAGGGTTTGCGATCTAGACTGGGTCGCATCTGGCGATATGGAAGTGGCTTTCACTTGCGATAGACTTTGGGTCGCATGTTGCGATGATTTTGACGGGGGCGATACTGGGGCACGGCCGGATGCTGCTGAAGCTGGAAACGGGGACGCTGCGGTAATGGTAACGATACCTGCGTCTGGGACGGGGTCGCGGATGATGGCGACGTTCAGGGCATACCACCCCTTCATTCCCCAATGCCGCGTATAAGTGACTAGGTCGCCGTTTACTAAGTCCCTCCCGGGATGGCCTTGTGGCAGGTGAGATTCCACGTCACGCCTGCTGACGAAGACCGCCGGGTAGAGGCCCGGTTCACGAATAAAGCCCCAGCCCTTCCGGAGCTGGAACTCAGTCACACACCCCTGCCGCCGCGGTTCCCGTAAGGTACCTTTGTCGCGACGGACAGTCTCCTTATCAGCAATCAGCTCGGCAAACTGTCGCTGGCGGTTCTTCTTGATTTCCCGCGCTTCCTCCTGCTGGCGCCTCTTTGTCTCTTCACGACTCCGCCATTCTTGCTCCCACTGGGCGGTGTAGGCGACGTCATCCAGGCGCGCCATTTCGTCCCAGTCCACATTGGTAGTGACGGACAGGACCCCTCCGGTGTCCCTGCCGGGGACCGATAATCTGCTGCGGCCTCTTGGCCGGGCGGGCGTTCCGGGATTGGCTGTACCTCCTCAACCTCCTCCGCATCCACCGCTTCACCAGTGGGATCGGGAACGGTACTTTCGGGGGCAGCCTCCGGTTGCTCCTTCGCCTTGGGCAGCAGACTTTTCGGTACTTTGAATCGTGGGGGTTCGTTGAGGGGAGAGGACGCCGTGTTCGTCATCCGCCATTTCTGCAGGTTACAGCGGCGTCTCTCAATCTCCTCCAGTCCAGGTTGGAACAACTGCTTTAGGGTGAGTTCTCCTCCCGAACCTCTAACAACGCCTGTTGCAGGTGCAGTATCACATAGGCCTCGGATGCCGATGGCAGCTTGGCGGGGGCACGGGGCCTGCCTTCCTCCGCTGCTCCGCTCGGCTCCACACGTCCGGCCTCCATCATGTTCCAGAACAAACTCTTTTCTTTTTTGGACATCCGGTCTCTTCCGTGGAGGTGGGGTTTGCGTCTCCTCCTCCTCGCAGGGAAGGTGAAGAGGAGGCGGACCTCCTTTGCTGTAGGGCAGGACCGCATGTTATAATAGCACTTTGAGAGGACAGGCATTTTCTTCGCGCCACAGGGGGGTAGACGCCCACGAAGGTACGCCCACCTTCTTCTCCAGCGCCTGAGGGCGCGAATATGGCGACAAAAATGGCGATTTTGGCGCCAAAAGTGCAAACAGTCCTTTTTACAAAAACAAGTCCTTAGGCACGCAGGGCTCGCAATTTCGCGAGTTTGGTATCCTGTTCGTGACGCCAAGTTTAGTTGTGTCGACCCGCCACCACAATTGTGGGTTACCAGGGCAATGGGGTACTCAGAGCCGAGCCCGTAGAAGTCTATGGGGATTTTGTCACAAGTAGCTGTGGCTCGGTCTGTGGCCCGGGCGGTCTGGCGTATGTTGTTGGGGGATATATTTACAGGGGATAACTATATACAGTTCGTGACGCCACCTGTAGTATTCTGGTAATGGGTACCAGCGCTGCTGTAGATCTCTGAGGGGATGGTGAGGCAGCTAGATGTCAGGTCCCCTACAGGTGGGACTCTTCCCTCAAAGTCTGTTAAGATGGTGAAGTCGGGTGCCGGTAAATAACACAGTCTCACACAGTCAATGTCTTTCCATACCTTTACTTGCTGAATGTCAAGGCAGGTCCCGGGGAGGCTGATCCAAAGGGAGTGTATTTTGAGACGACAGCTGGACAAGTTAGGGGCCTCCTTTAACTCCAATGAACGAGTACAACCAGCCTGAAGCGTAGTTCCCTCTATGATTCCAGCTAATCTTAGCTGTAACTGCCCAGTCAGCTTAGTGTTAGGGGCCTTCCTGTGAAGGAGCTGAATACTTATGTTTGTCCTGCAGAACGCCAAAGTCTTCACTCCCCTGACCCCAGCTACGTACCGACTATAAGGGGCTTGTCTGCCGCGACCTAGGGTCCGGTAGATTCCTGGTTTTCCTGCCTCTGTGCCTGAAACAACAGCGACTCTTCGGTCCCCAGTGACCGGTAAACAGGGTGCTGGACTTAAGCAATCCTGTAGCACCAATTCTATAATCCACTTGCCTTTCGCCTTGTCCACGCTGGTAACATAAACATTCTCACTAGCCAGGGGTCGAGCAGTCACTTCCAATCTTTCTCCTTCCAATGAAGCCAGCCACAGATGCTCAGTTGTCACAGGCAGGAGCACGTCTCTGTACCTGATACTGTCCTTAGACAGGAACGCTGAAGTCTTTCTGTGCTGATACTCCTTCCTTTCTTCAATGTGTGCTGAGAGATAATCCAGCTCTGACCAGACTAAGGTATATTTCAAAACCTATACCGGACTCCACTATTTGAACTGGTTATGAAGCAGGCTAGACTCCTCTCTCCTCTTTCCACAGAAGTCTAAGCTCTACTTCCACGCGTCTTCTCTGTCCAGAGACAGGAACAGACTCCTTTCAAAATCACCCTACACCCACTACTTTGACCACTCCCCAGAGTATACTTCACTACCCCAAGGGTGTGTCCAGTGTGTGTAGAATGAATGCATATTGAGCATTAAGCCGCCGTCTCGCCATACACTCCCCAGGGTACTGCGTGTGCCCAACACCAGGGCTACACATTGCAGCTAGGGGGCACTGTGTATGCTCCTCGGGATATGCATGGAGGCATGGTTTGTGGTTGTAAAGGACCTGTGGTAAGGTCATGACCAGGTGACCTAACCATGTGATCCTGACCTCACCTGTGGGTGGATTTACACCTATGTAATGAAGTGTGTTTGGCACCTGAGAAGAGTGTTGTGGGAGTCTGCCAGTGTGGACAGACTTCCATGTGTCCAGGCAGGACATTACAGAGAGGACTCTGTGTTTGAAGAGTGTTGTGGGAGTCTGCCAGTGTGGACAGACTTCCATGTGTCCAGGCAGGACATTACAGAGAGGTCTCTGTGTCTGAAGAGTGATGTGGGAGTCTGTGAGTGTGAACAGACTACCATGTGTCCAGGCGGGACATTACAGAGAGGTCTCTGTGTTGGAAGGGAGAAGCCTTCCTGTATCTGTGTTTGAAGAGTACTTAAGAATCCTTACTGAAGACTTGTATTGCATGTGGTTTATGGAGCAATAAACCTGATGAACTTTTGATATAAAAGTGCATCCTGATTACCTCTGAAGCAGCTGAGTGAGTTGAAACCTTATATTAGGTAGCTGAGGAGAAATAGCAAAAACAGTAATACACCAGAGAGGCTGGAACCTATTGGATTGCAGTAACGTGAACTAACCACACAACTAGAGGTAGCCGTGGAGCGTTCCTACGTTGATCCTAGACGCCTCGTCACAGCCTGAGAGATAACTACACCTAAAGGCAGAAAGATGAAAGCTATCTGCCCCGGAGCAGATCCCCAAAGAAAATAGGAAGCCCCCAAACATGTAATGGCGGTTAGACAAGAAGAAAGCACGGATACAGACAGAAAATAGAATGAGCAAATGCTGGGGCCCAATTTGTCTAGACAGAAAAGTACAGGAAAGGACTGACTGCAATCCAAAAAAAACCCTAAAAATGCCAACACTTCTGATTGCAAAAAACCTGAGATCACATGATCTCCACCACCTAAATCAGATCTCTGGTGTAACAAAACCAAGCCACAACCACTGAAAAAAACAGGAAAAAGCAAATGAACAAATAGCAGTGGCTACAGATAAACTGAGAGGAGCACAGGCCCCAGGTGGGGACCCGGCTGAACTCCAAAAGTGCAGAAAACAAAGCAAAAAGCAAGCACAAAAAGAAAAGCAAAAATATCTTATCTGAAAGCAGCCAACGCAGGCAAGACTCCAGCAAACTTCCAAGTGAACCAGGAACAACAATTGAGACAAGAACAATTGATCACCGGCAACCATCATGGGAGGGAACCTCCCTTATATCAGTCCAGTCAGTGATCCCAGATTGCCATTCCTCACTGGAAGGTTCAGTACTGTCTGTAACCACCAGAGGGAGCCTCTGCTCAGAAACCATCTCAAGCACATTCACAACAGATTACTGCGTCCTAGGTGCATTACTCTACATTTATCTACATCAAACCTCTTTTGCCAAGTGTTTGCCCATTCAGACATCTTAGCCAGATCTTTTGACAATATTTTAATGTCAAGGTCAGATTGTAATATCCTACATAGTATGGTGTCATCAGCAATGACTGACACTTTACTCTCAATCCCATCTACAAGGTCATTAATAAAGAGGTTGAAAAGATTCGGTCCTAGCACAGATCTCTGTGGTCCCCCCACTGCTGACTATATCTCATTTAGTGAATGTACCATTTATGACGACTCTTAGTTTTTTATCAATTCCTTAGCACTCTACATATACAGTATATACAGACATACAGTGCCTGCAGGCCTTGCACTGATGTGTATAGAGCGACGTTCACTACCCTGCCTACCTAACACTGGAACCTATATACTCCGGCATTAGTCCTTAGAAGGACTGTTGGTTTAGCTGGATTTGAGTAGTTTAGAATGGTAGACCTCACACTAAGAAATCCCCAAATCTGATCCTATCTCGGCAGCAGCTCCCCCTACACTATCTCAGTACGGAGCTGAATGCGGCGAGCAGGGCGGCTTCCGGTCTCTTATACCCCTGATGATGCTGTGCAGCCAGCCAATCACTGCATGACCACAACAAAGATGGCTTCAGTGTTTCATTGCCTAGCAGACAATACCTGCATCGTGATTGGGGCTGTAAAGTTTGCCAAAAAATCTGGGTGGAGACACGAGTTCTCGCCAAGTAATCCCGGAAATGCTCGGTGCTCGCCGAGTATACCCAGTACCGTGATACTCGGGCGAGTAACGAATAGTGGCGAGCTTGTTCGCTCATCACTAATCAGGAAGTAAAAGACCCTCCTGTTTGCCCAACTTATTACCCATTCCAAAACTTCAGAGTTGATACAACTTCTAACACTTTGTCTATGCTCAGACTCACTCAGACACTCACTTCCCCTTTTCTCTGCTCTACTGATGTATCTAGAGTCACATATTTAAAAACAGGTATCAGCACGGTTGCAGATACAGCTCAGTTCCTCAAAGTTTCTACACTGCAGCTAGAAGCTATCTCAGTATACAAAACAGGAAACAAAGCAAAAACAGATGTGACAGTGTGATTTACAAGGGATATTTCCCTGCTAACAGCCAAGGGGAAGTGTGAAAAATGCTTTCTGTTACAACTCTATATTTAAAGCGACAGTGCATTACATTACAAACATGAATAGATGTCCGGGAGAATCGAAGCCCTCTTTATTATTCTGTTACATGTACAAGTTGTTCTGGTAACCGACAACTGCCAATCGCACAGGGCACTCAGATGCCCGGGAATTAACATCCTCCGCGCCGGGTGTCCTGCCTGGCTCACCGGCTATGGGAATATGTGATATCCCTCTAAGTTGTCACCAATCGTGCCTGAAAATCTGGGAGTGCCTCTCCCTCTGGTGCACGGGAATCTGTGATAACTTTTCGAGTGATTTGGCTACCTTTTGTCTGTTTACCAGCACCCACAAGCAAATCAGTCACTGTTTCAACTATTTCCTGGATCTACACAAACATAAAACATAAAACACGGCATGCATCAGACACCTTGACTTATATGCCAGGGTTTGGCTAAGGGTGTGGACTTTTTATATTACCTGGGAATGCGGTGGTAACCACACCTGACCGACAAGAGGTATAGACCCGGACTGGGCACAGGGGACATTCAGGTAAGATGACAAGATTTTCTTACCTTACTATGGAGCTGCAGTCTCCGTCCTTTGAGCCGAGGCCGTGGCCCACACCCCCGTCTCTCCGGTCAACAGGGTCCCTGTGCGTTTTATTCACAGCCCCACGCTCAGGCGTCAGATTTGAAGGAAATTTGGTTAGGAATCAGGATAAATCTATCCCTTTGTGTGCTGTGGCCACTCCCAAATTATGCTAAGTATTTTGAGCGCTCAAGAATGACACTGTACACCGAGGTGACAGAATAACATTCCATCAAATATTGAGCCTTTATTTTAGTACATACAGTACATGTTTTATATTTGCGTATAAAAAAAGGGGGTGGTTAGTTAATTACCATATTGTTGAGCTTCAGTGTTATTGGTTATCTAAATATATATGGAATATTGTGATTAAGGCATATATAAATGTTGATTAAGCAACTAAAGTGTAACTGTCGCCTTTTTCTGCAACCAGGACAAAAACTGAGATATCGACTCAGCACTCAGCACATCTGGTGTTGTTCCTCTTTTTTGCCTGTAAAGTCCCAGTCTGTCTGGCTTGTGGCAGCCATTTTAAGCAATTGATTATAGTGTATATATTAGCTGTGAGTATATATGAGTATATATGCAAGTGAGATCTATATGAAATATATATATTTCCATCACACATGTAACCTCTCTTTATACTTAACAATTGTCCTTCATTCAGTATTCACTTAAAGGGTAACAATGGAGATGAGATCAAGTAGCTTTACTGATTGATTATTTAATATATTTGCAAAGTTTTTCCTCCTCTGTTTTTGAAGTCACCAAACTAAGTGGCCTACACAATGCATAATTAGCATATCAGTAAGCATCACTAGTCATAAAGGATAAGAGTACATTATGTTATATGAAATGTTAATATTACAGGCTTTCACAAGCAAAAGTCTGTTTTCTTGACCAACACATAATTTCAAAAGTCAACATACAGATAACTGTCTATTCTTCTTGGTTTGCTAAAAATAGTCATCTAGTTAATTAAGATACAATGCTGTTTCTCCACAGTTACACGTCATTTAGAAAGGACAGGAAAGACAGTAAAAGTGGAGGGATGTGTATTTTCATTAAATCCAACTTAAGACCAGTGCTCAATGATGACATTTGGAGGCGCTGAGATAATGTAGAAGCAGCATGGGTAAATGTACATGAGGTGGGGAATTATGGAAAGCTGCTGTTACTCTCGTGCCCTGACTAGATGGCACTAGCGTGGGGGTTGTGGACCTACTGTGCCACAAACCAGACTACCCTGGAAGGGGCGTAACTAATGCAGCTACCTTGGTCTTCTCTGGAGCCTCTGATAGTGAGGTCAGGCTTGTGTGGCAGGTAGCTGCCAGGTGCCACTCCAGGGTGGTGTCTGGATGTGGCTGCTGATCCCACTGGGGAACAAGACACTAGGACAGATGTGACTGACAGACAGGCAGGTGAGCACGACAGCCACAACTGGTACTCTGGCAGGCAGTCATGGCTGAGACACAGACAGGTGGGTACGGCTGAGACACTGGCAGGCTGGCACGGCTGAGACACTGGCAGGCACAGCTGAGACACTGGCAAGTGGGCACAGCTGAGTCACTGGGAAACGAGCAGGAAGGAGTGGTGTATGGAAAGTAGAGACCTGTTCACACAGGAGATGCAGGTACTGGTACTAGCAGGAAGGAATGGTGTATGAAGGAATAGGTTTGAACCTGCTCACACTAGAGACACAGGTACTGGTACTGGCAGGAAGGAGTGATGTATGAAGAAACAGGTTTGAACCTGTACACACTGGATGTACAGGTACTGGTACGTGAAGGATGGAAATATAGATGGGAATGAAGGAACAGGTTTAGCTCTGTTCACACTGGAGAAAACCGCAAGGCTGCGGAGAGGAGCTGCAATTGGCAGCAAGAGGTTCAGCAGTAGCAGAAGCAGAACAAAGCAGAATGAAGCAGAACCACAGGAGTGTGGAACAGAGGCAGAAAGTGGTTCAGCAGCAGGAGCTGAGCAAAGCGGAACTGCAAGATATGCAGGAGAGGAGTTGCAGCAAGAGGTTCTGCAGCAGCAGGAGCGGAGCAAAGCAGAACCGCAAGGTATGCGTAGAGGAGCTGCAGCAGGAGGTTCTGCAGCAGCAGGAGCAGAGCAAAGTGGAACTGCAATGTATGCGGAGAGGAGCTGCAGCAAGAGGTTCTGCAGCAGCAGACAAGACAGAGGAAGTAAACACAAGGGTACACAGAGCAGGGAAGGAAAGGCCACAGACTGGGATAGAACAGACACAGGTATAGGACAGAGTACAGGCAGGGAAAGGTACAAGACAAGGTACAGGAACAAAGACACAGAGACCAGGAGATACAGCCCCCTGGAGGGCAAACAGACAGGTACAAGGCAAAGCTAGGAATCAAGCCTCCAGAGAAGGCGAGACACAGGACAGGACCTGGCAACTCAGTAGCAAGACACTAACTGAGTGAAGACGTTGCTCAGGCAGACTCCACCGGGTGGAGCTGCCCTAAATACTAGAGGCCTCTTGGTAATTGGCCAGGGACACCTTCGGCAGGTGCACAGTGATTCCATAAGAACCAGAGAGTGCCACCCCCTATGCACACAGCCAGGAAACATGCAGAGAGCATGCAGGAAGCAAAATGCACACAGCATGGAGCCGGCAGCAGGCAGAAGTCACAGCATGGCCTGGAGCAGTGAGTAAGTTAGTGTGTGGGGGATGAGAGGCCATGCAGTGTTGCCAGCAGGGTTTTTACAGATGCTAATTGGAGTTAGCTACAAGCCTCCTAATATAGTTGAACTGGTAGAGGATGAAATGCTGCAACAAATCCAGATGAGGGTCACCTTGTCGACGGTTGGATGGATTTTATGCTATTTTTGATAAAAAAAACAGTGTTACTAAGAACCCTGTGTTATTTAAATGCACTTTTGCTTTTTACTTACAGTAGTTTCCCCAAGTCCTTGCTTCTGTATCTTCAGTATAAGGCTGTTATGTGGAATAGTATCAAATGCCTTTGCAACGTCCAGATAAATCACATTACCAACATCCAGATTTGCAGTTACCTCTTCAAAGAAACTCAACATGTTGGTTAGACACTACCTATCTTTCATGAATCCGTGCTGGTTGTCAGTTATTATATTATTCTCTGCAATATATCTCTGCAGGTAATCTCTTAGAATGCCCTCAAAAATTTTGCACACTATTGATGTCAGACTTAACGGACGGTAGTTGTCTGGATCCACCTTCTTACCTTTCTCAAATATTGGTACCACGTGAGCCAGCCTCCAATCCTGTGGCATCAATCCTGTTAAAAGAGAGTCTAAAGAGACAAAGAATATGAGTCTGCCAATTATCGAGCTCAATTCCCTCAGTATCCGTTAATGAATGCGATTTTGGCCCGGGGATTTGTCAATGTTTAATTTACTCAGACGCAGGCGTTCTTATTCTTGTGTTAAACTAGTTATATCAGGTGGTGATTGAACTTTGATTTCTGCCTTGTTGAGTAATCCCAGTAACAGTCAGTTCATTGGTGAACACAGATGAAAAGAGCCTGTTTAATATCTCAGCCTTTTCTTTGTCCTCTATAAGAATCTTATTACGGACTTTTAAGGGCCTATACCTTCTTTTTAGTATTGATGTATTAATAAATTTTTTGGGGATTTATTTTAATGTCGCTGGTGATTTATTTCTCTGTGGATAACTTTGCTAGCTTGATTTCTTTTTTGCATTTCGTACTTAGGCCGGCGTCACACTAAGGAGGAATAAGGACGAGTGAGAGGCGTGAAAACCATGCATTACACACGGACCAATATTTCTCTTTGGGGCAGCTCTGATCATGCATATTTTTTTTAGGCCGTATCTTATGGTGCGAGACACCCGCAGCATGCTGCGATTGTGCGCGTATTACGCCTGTTGTACACCAATAAAAGACTATGGGTGCAAGAAAACAACGGATTACACACGGACCAGACGTGTGACTTGCGAGAAATACGCAAGACTTCTGCAGCTCACAGGAAATGGTGCAATACATGCAGGAGGAAGCTGTCACATGCAAATTAGTTCAAAAAGAGTGCCAGACATCCCGGAAGAACACCTCCACGGAGTCGGCCATGATGTCTACGCTCATCAATGTGGAGATGTTGATTGTGTTGGTGCAGGAGAGGCCCGAAATTTGGGACCAAAGAGATGCACATTACGCAGACCGCGCAAGGAAAGAGGCAGCATGGAGGCGCACCTTTGGGTAGATGTTTCCACATTTTGGCGACAGCCCACGCTAGGAGCAGCAGCGAATCTGTAAGTCACTTGATTCTTTTTGCTAAATTCTTAATGGTCAGAGCGTAGTTCTAGTGCAGATTTTGCCCAAAAAATGTTTTGTTTTTTTTTGTGGCGCAAAAATGTTAGTATAGTTACATCCTACTAGGCCCCCATGACTATATAATGTGTATGTCGAAGAATTATGCTTTGTGCAGCAAGCTAATTGATTACATTATATGTGTCATTGCAGTGGATGATGTTATGAGAAGATGGAGAAGCATCCGCGACCAGTACCGGCGGGAATGACAGCAGATGTCCAGGAGCGGGTCTGCGGCACTGACAAAAAGAAAATATGTCTACTTTGACCGCCTTGGCTTTCTGGCTCCTATTCTGGATCTGAGACCGTAAGTACATACATCACACCACATAACACCTATGCAGTTTAGGCTCACCTCTCCTACATGTTCTAATCCCCTTTCATTTCCCAACAGAACTCAATCCAACCTCACTGAGAGGGAGACAAGCTCCGACTCAGAGGCCATTATTGACCCGGTTGGGGAGGTGAAGAGGTGGCTGGCCCATCGTCTGAACCTCCCATCAGCATCCCCCAAGGTTCCCAAGGACCACAGCAACCCCCTCCTCCTCTAGCTGTACCAGAGGCACCAGCTGCAGCAGCATCTGCCATTGGGGATGAAGCTGGAAACAGCAACAGCCCCACTGTACCTCTGGGGGCCTTCCCCAGCCTGCTGCAATATCCCGCCGTGGGAGAAGACGGCGAGAAATCACTGGGTCAGACACACGTAGGCATGTGGACACTGGGGTACTCAATTACCTTTCAAGGGCAGCTGTGGATGAGGGTGAGGATGCCTATGCCTGCTACCTTCGTCCCCTACCCTGTGAGCTCAGGCTCCGTGTGCGAGGATCAATGCACATCCTAATTGATGCATGCACACCCTCCAATACACCATATGAGGTGTTTAAATACCTTGAGAGGTGGCAGCTCTCACCCTGTAACCTTCTGTGCCTTGCCCCCACCAAACTGTGCATGCTCAATTAGGATCTGATGATTCTCCTGCACGGGCGCCTACACTTCAACCCATTCCCCCACCGAACCAACCTTGGCAACAACAGGGTCAAATTGCTGGCTATAATCTGACTTCCCAATATGGCCACTTGTACAGATCCAGTGTTGGAGGCTGGTCCCAACCTGGATGTGCTCAACATGGTCATATTGGGGGGTATGATTCTCGTGGGTATCATCTTACACAGGAATATAATCTGCCTTATCTGTATGGCAATGTGCCCACACACCAACCTGACCATGGGCAGATGTTAGCTCAGGGCCCAGAAAATCCACCCCAACAGGGAGATGTTCAAGGTGGTCATCCAAGCCAACCACACAGAGATGCTGGGAACCCGCCAACCCCACCACCCACATACCACCAGCTGTGATTTTTGATTTGACTTATATATTATGATTTCAAAACCATTTTTTTTTTGTTTTATATTTACTTTAGACTCATGTTGTGCAAAAGAAATGTGCACTAATCTAGATGCATGTAAGAAACATATGGTTCCAATATGCTCTTGAGTAGGCATACTCAACCTTTGTTATTTTCATTATCTCATATTATTTATTTAAATGTTTGTTATTTTTTCCCATCCATTTTAAACATTGTTGGCTAATGCATCATTGCATTAGTCTAGTCTAAGAACCCAACCATATGGGGCAGATATGGTGCTCACTAGTGATAGTGAAAGTTTGTTATTTTGCTTATTTATTATTGTTTATGGAAAAGTTTGTTATTTTATTTTTATTTCTTAATCCATGTTGTCTACTGCATATTTGCAGTAGTCTCATCTTGTGAACCAAACATATGGGTAACATATGGTGTTCACTATACATAGTCAATGTTTGTTCTTTTTTATATGTAATTTCACTCACAGTTGTCAAATGCATCTTTGCACTTGTCTAATGTGACCAATCCCACATATGGGTCACATATGATCAGCACTAGCCATATTGACTATTGGTTTTGGTCTTTATATACTATTATGTATAGAAACATTTGTATTGTTGTCATGCCTTATTTTGGTACTTGTGTAAGAATGCACACTTACACTATTGTGCTGTAAATACATATACCATATGAAGCAAATATGGTAGTCACTACCTCAAGTGGCAGTTTGCACATATAAATATCTATTTTTATAAAAAGTTTGGAGTCTTTTTTCATAAGTTGTTTGTACTCAACCACCAACACATCTGTTATGACCATTAACACCAGACAGAGACTATGTGTACCAAAAATAGTTTAGTTAAAAACACACACACAAACATTACAGCATAGATATGGCATCATCTTGCCATGTTGTAGTACCTTCAGGTGACACAAAATATTGGGTAAAGATATCACGAGTTTTGAGTCCTGAGAGTGGGCGACATAAAGGGATGACATGGGGCATAGGCATATCCACATTGCTGACCACACTTTCACCAACATCTGATGGGCCACAATCATGCATTCTGGTGAAATTATGTAGAACAACACATGCTTTTATGACCTCATTGATGTTGGCTTCACTCAGCTGAATAGCAGACTGGAGAACCCGCCATTTTGCACACAGAATGCCAAAGGCACACTCCACCAGGCGCCTGGCCCGTGATAGGCGCAAGTTGAAGATCCGACGATGTTGGTCAAGGTATCGTCGTGGATATGGCCTCATCATATTCCTTGATAGCTGGAAGGCCTCATCCCCAACTACAACATATGGCACAGGTTCTAGATTGGAGCCAGGAAGTTGGCGTGCTGGTGATAGGTGCAACTCGTTATTGCGAAGCCGCCGACCCATAATGGAAGAATTGAAGACTCTAGAGTCTCCAGTTCTTCCATAAGCCCCAATGTCTACAATTATAAACCTGTAGTTACTGTCAACCAGAGCCAACAGCACAACAGAAAAATATTGTTTATAATTATAGAATTGGGACCCTGAGTTCGCCGGCTTACGCACACGGATGTGCTTCCCATCAAGTGCTCCTATACAATTTGGGAACTGGCATTGCTCCTCAAATCCTCTTCCAGTCTTCCATCTTTGGCTTAGGCATCACCAGTTGATGAAGTCTGTCCCAGAGTTGTGAGCAGGTATCACGCACAATGCCAGAGATGGTGAACCTCCCAATCAAAAACTCCAGATGGAGTGCGGCATAGGATATGCCAGTAGTTAGGAACCTACAAGTAACCAAATGTAGAGAGAGCAATCATTACACATGCACAAAGGTAGAACAAATGCACTATACATAACCGTTAAATCATTTAATTTACAAACAATTCTACGTTCTATTTACCACAAGTCAAAGGTTTCATTGTCATTTTTACATCCACATAATAGTTCTGGTAGTTCTAGGTGATACATGTGATATATTATGAGGATATTTCAGCAACAGCCATAAGGGTAAATGCAAACTTGTGGGAAAACACATCATCAACAGACAGTATGTAGGTGAGGAATACATACCGTAGCGTAAGGAGAAGGCGCTCATCTGCAGAGATAGCTTTGCGCATCGGGGTATCCTGGTAGGTGATCCCAGGGCACACAATCTCCAACAAAACATCAAATGTGGGAATGGTCATCTGACAAAACAGAAAAAACTTGTCTGGATGAGTCCGCAGAGATGCATAAAGGCGGTGAAAATGGTCTTTAGTGAGGTGTTGCCTCAAATGCGGGTGCACCCACATTCGCCTCCTCCTCCGCGGATCAACGATCACTGGGTAAGGCCGCCCAAAGCGGCGGGACAAAACCCAATTGTACAACACTCGATCAGTTGGGGTGAACTGAAGAGTGTCAGACATGTTGGCAAGCAAACAGCAGGACTCCAACACAAGCACACCACAAAAATGGCAAGATTGGGGGCTGCCACCTGATGCAGAGCCAATAAATAGGCTTGCTGATGATGATTTGAATGAGTTTCAGGCCTAAAAACCGTTAAATGTCCATTTTGCAAGGCAGCGAGAAAAATACGCTGTACGGATGCCATACGGATTGCATACGGATGCTTGCAATACAAAATACGCAGCCGCACCCTGACAACGGATGAAATACGGATTGTTGTGCCGGCATCATTTTGGCGTATTACGCTCGTACAATACGGTCCGTATTTTTCTACAGTGAGTGTGATGCCGGCCTTAGACCTTTATACTCCTGAAATGCAATTTCTGTATTTTTGGCCTTCAGGATTTTGAATGCCCTTTGTTTAAGTCTTATTAAACTTTATACTGTCTTATTTATCCACAATAGTTTATTTTTATTCCTTGACATTTTGTTACCAGAGGGTATAAGTTTTCTAGAGGATTTTAGTAGTATTCCCTTAAACATACCCCATTTATTTCACTCTCCCCAGTTACCAAGACCTGGTCCCAATCTACTCTATTAAGTTCTTCTGTTAATTTGTTGAAATAAGCTTTCCTAAAGTTCCAGTTTTGTTGCATTTCCTCTATTGAATGCCTGATTGAAAATTACTTTTAAACTTAGCATATTATAGTCACTGCATCCCTAATGCTCTATCAGACCTACAGATCTGATATTGTATCTGGTCTATTTCACAGAATCAGATCCAGCAGATGACCTCCCCTGGTTGGTTCATAAACCAGCTGAGAGAGGTAATTGTCCTGATCTGTGGATAAGAACTTGCAGCTTTTAGCACAACCTGAAGATTCTATGTCCCATTGAATGTCTGGATAGTTAAAATCCCCCACTACAAGAACCCTATTTCTGTTTGCTGCCTTTTTAATTTGTTAAAACACAAAAATTGAGCTTGGTTTAAGTTGGTATACATGCAGCACATAAACGCATGCCATAAAGCATATAAAACCTACAAGAAGCAAAATAAATATAAACCCTGCTGTAAATAAATAATGTAGATCATTGCATACATCAAGAGGGTCCATTTCCTGTCTGTGTTCTGGTGCAGCTGCTACCTGTATGATATATTGGCCATATATAGCTAGCACCAGGTGTAATTGGAATACAGGCCACATATTTTTTGGTGTGGTATCTCCGTGCCAGCTCATATCTGTGCGTGCTCAAAGTTTGCCCAGTTTAGGCGGTTTCCTTTTTTTGTCTTGGGTGTCACTGCACTTATGTACAGCAGTATTTATCCCCAAAAAAAACAAAAAAAACCCACACATTTGTCGTAGTGGTATCGCCGTGCCAGCTGATATCTGTGCATGCTCAAAGTTTGGATAGTTTAGGTCGGTTTTCCTTTTTTAGTCATGGGTGTCACAGTACTGATATACAGCACTTGTTAACCCAAAAATAAAAAAAAACAGGGCACACATTTGTCGTAGTGGTAGCTCCATGCCAGCTCATATCTCTGCATGCTCAAAGTTTGGCCAGTTTAGGCCGGTTTTCCTTTTTTTGCCTTGGGTGTCACTGTACTTATATTCAGCAGTATTTCGCAAAAAATAAAAAAAATACAAGCCACACATTTGTGGCAGCTCATATCTGTGTGTGCTCAAAGTTTGGCCAGTTTACGGCGGTTTTCTTTTTTGTGTCTTGGGTGAAACCGTACTTATATACAGCACTATTTAGCAAAAAAAACCGCAAAAAACAAAAAAAACATTTGTCGTAGTGGTATCTACAGTACAGACCAAAAGTTTGGACACACCTTCTCATTCAAAGATTTTTCTGTATTTTCATGACTATGAAAATTGTGCATTGACACTGAAGGCATCAAAACTATGAATTAACACATGTGGAATTATACAGTATACTTAACAAAAAAGTGTGAAACAACTGAAAATATGTCTTACATTCTAGGTTCTTCAAAGTAGCCACCTTTTGCGTTGATTACTGCTTTGCACACTCTTGTCATTATCTTGATGAGCTTCAAGAGATAGTCACCGGAAATAGTCTTCCAACAGTCTTGAAGGAGTTCCCAGAGAAGCTTAGCACTTGTTGGCCCTTTTGCCTTCACACTGCGGTCCTCATGTGAGCCAGTTTCTTTGTAGCGCTTGATGGTTTTTGCAACTGCACTTGGGGACACTTTTAAAGTTTTCCCAATTTTTCGGACTGACTGACCTTCATTTCTTAAAGTAATGATGGCCACTCTTTTTCTTTACTTAGCTGCTTTTTTCTTGCCATAATACAAATTCTAACAGTCTATTCAGTAGGACTATCAGCTGTGTATCCACCAGACTTGTGCACAACACAACTGATGGTCCCAACCCCATTTATAAGGGCAGAAATCCCACTTATTAATCCTGACAGGGCACACCTGTGAAGTGAAAACCATTTCCGGTGACTACCTCTTGAAGCTCATCAAGAGAATGCCAAGAGTGTGCAAAGCAGTAATCACAGCAAAAGGTGGCTACTTTGAAGAACCTAGAATATAAGACATATTTTCAGTTGTTTAACACTTTTTTGTTAAGTATATAATTCCACATGTGTTAATTCATAGTTTTGATGCCTTCAGTGTGAATGTACAATTTTCATAGTCATGAAAATACAGAAAAATCTTTGAATGAGAAGGTGTGTCCAAACTTTTAGTCTGTACTGTACGTGCCAGCTCATATCTGTGCATGCTCAAAGTTTGGCCAGTTTAGGGCGGTTTTCTTTTTTTGCATTATTTTATAAAACAGGCCACATTTTACAGTGGGGTCTATCTCTGACAAGCCTCATACATCAAGTGCCAAAAATTGAGGCATTTTAGGCCTAAATTCCTTTTCTTGGGCAGGCTGTTATTCTAGTTATATCCAGCACTCTATTGCATCCACAAAAAAAATGTTTACAGTGGTGTATGTGGTTAAAAAGATTTGTGTTTCAAGTTGTCATGGCAGCTTTATGACTGTGTTACATGCTCCAACTACTACCACCATCATCATCTTCAGCCTAGAGGCAGTCACTGCGCAGAAAGAAAGTCTGAGTAGCAGAGGGTGAACGCTTAGGCGGTGTTGTACTCTGTATTGTACTCTGTATGACGAAGGCTAAATCTTCGTGACGAAATCATGCCTGGAAGAGCCATAGCAAGATAACGTTGAAAATCATGGGGACAGGACACGCAACTACTGAAGCCTGGTGTTCCTGGGCAGGATTCTGACAAGCCCTCACCTGCTAAAACTGAACTGGTTGGAAGCTGACGTTTAAAAGGAGCCCATGCATTTTCTGTAACTGAAGTTAGAGATTTTGACATTTCGGATGCATTTCCAGAGATGTCAATTGGAGAGCGTGGTGGTCGGAGATGTGACTTCAACACCACTACATGAGCTGCCGCCTCTCCACCACCCGAGGTGCTGCACCCACCACCTTCTGCCTCTTTCCCATTCTCCCGCAGAATGAAAGTCGGCAAGGACAAGGTCCTCTACCCTCTGTAACAGTCTGTCATTGTAATTTTTGGGGGGTAAACGATATCTATTACTATGTATGTAACCCCTTGTCATGTACAGCACCATGGAATTAATGGCACTATATAAATAACTAAATAATAATACTATATGGGTGTTTCTACTAACAATCCATCAAACATGTTATTGAAGGAATTTTTTTTTTCTGACAACTCTGTTCAGCTGTGCACAAACTATGTCAACTTGGTAGTTATACCCCAGTGGGTGTTGGCACAGTGTCATGTTGACTACAGTCCTCAGATGTTATGTAGGTCCCTAATCTCACCTCTACTTGAGCAGCATGATGAATTAATAGGAAAAGCACGTGGTACTGGTGTAGCTGTTGTTTTCTTGACAAAGAAACTCAATAACATCAATGAGGTTGTTAGCCACACACGGAATGGAGAAATAGTAAAGATGATAATTGACAAGTAGTTTCACACTTGAGGTAAAACACACTTCAACAAGTTGCTTTAACTCTTACAACATTATATTCCCAAGCGTTGGAGAAAAAGATGAATATATTGTGAACCAAATAGGTATGAATAATTAATCACACAAATGATGTAACATACAGTAATTCTAAACATACACAAGCTATCAGTGGGGAAATTATTTTCCACCAAAATTTTTAAGTATGAGATTAGAGTAATCTTGTGGAATGATATGAGCCACAAAGTCCTTCAAATTGAAACTGTTCTGGATGTACTGTAAAATTTTCCCTAGAAACGTGGAAGTACATGCCTTCTATGCTGCTTGCATTAAACAACTGATTTGCCAGATATGTATTGAGTTAGGATGACCAGGCTGCGGGTACCTGTGCTGCGCTGTGTCCGGAACTGTCAAGGCTGCATCCCCTGTTTCCCGGCGGAAGGAATAGGGTAACGCACAGGCCCCATTACACCGAAAGAGGAAGCTGAGGGAAAAAAAGCAAAGCAGGAGTGATTCCCCAGCTGTGACTGTGTGAGCAGCAAGGGGGGCAGTGCACTATGCACCTGAAGCGCTGACGCTGCTCTGAAATGCAGCAGACAGACCCGGTGATTTAGAGGCATGGGGCCAGCTTAAGAGAAAGCCGGCAAGACATCAAATATTTGTGGCGTGAACAAGCAGCGCAAAGGAGACTGAGCAGCGTGCTCCGTCCTTAGAGCACTGGCGCTGCAAAGGACTGTTTCCATTGGCACCTGCTACTTAAAGCGGTACTGCCATTTAGCGAGGCACCATGTGACCAGTGACCGCCAGAGAATGAGGTGCTGTGCGCTCCTTGACCGTGAGTACAGCACACGTGCGCAGTTCAGAGATCCAGGTTATGCCACATGTTCAGCGTGGATAAGCAATAATTATAAGGCACAGAGGAATGAGAGAAGACGTTGGTACGGTCAGCAAGTTACTCCCTCAGCATTTTCACAAACTTTTCACTCCTTGTGAGAGTGGACCGTGCCTCAGGGTCTGATGGGAGGGTCTGAGAAAACTCTCCCAGAACTTTGCCAGTGTTCCAATGCCTCCGCTGGCTTGGAGTTGTCTCTCTCAACGGTACTCCTTGCTTGGCCAAGAAACTAACCTCTGCTGCCAGCGTTTTCATATGGGAATTTTTTTAATAATTCAGCAAGAAGGGCCCTCTGGTCCTCCAACATTTTAGTACACCTGTCTGCCTCTGGAATAAGAGATAGAAAGTTCTCCTGGTAGCGTGGGTCTAGAAGTGTCACCAATCAGTATTGCCCGTCACCCAAAATTTTGAGAATGTGAGGGTGACGCGAAAGGCAGCGGAACATAAACTCAGCCATGTGTTCTACACTATGTTCCAAATTATTATGCAAATGATATTTTTCTCTGATTTTCCTAAGTGGTCGGTGCAAATGACAGTCAGTCTATTAAAAGTCATCACCCGTTAGAGTATACATCGAATTTTATTGAATAAACCTCCCAATGATAACAGTATAATCTCCAAAATGAATAAAAACTCAATGCACTGTTCCAAATTATTAGGCACAGTAGAATTTCTAAACATTTGATATGTTTTAAAGAACTGAAAATGCTCATTTGTGGAATTTGCAGCATTAGGAGGTCACATTCACTGAACAAAAAAGCTATTTAACTCCAAAACATCCTAACAGGCCAAGTTACATGTTAACATAGGAACCCTTCCTTGATATCACCTTCACAATTCTTGCATCCATTGAACTTGTGAGTTTTTGGAGAGTTTCTGCTTGTATTTCTTTGCATGAAGTCAGAGTAGCCTCCCAGAGCTGGTGTTTTGATGTGAACTGCCTCCCACCCTCATAGATCTTTTGTTTGATGATACTCCAAAGGTTCTCTATACGGTTGAGGTCAGGGGAAGATGGTGGCCACACGATGAGCTTATCTCCTTTTATGCCCATAGCAGCCAATGACTCAGAGGTATTCCTTGCAGCATGAGATGGTGCATTATTATGCATGAAGATGATTTTGCTCCTGAAGGCACATTTCTGCTTTTTATACCATGGAAGAAAGTTGTCAGTCAGAAACTCTATATACTTTGCAGAGGTCATTTTCACATCTTCAGGAACCTTAAAGGGCCCTTCCAGCTGTTTCCTCATGATTCCGGCCCAAAACATGACTTCGCCACCTCTTTGCTGACCTCGCAGCCTTGCTGGGACATGGTGGCCATCTGTTGTGAATGTTTTGGAAATTAATTCTGAGCAGAAGCTCCCTCTGGTGGTTACAAACAGTACTGAACCATTCAATGAGGATTGGCAATCAGGAGTCACAGAGTGGCTTGATATAAGGGAGGTTCCCTCCCATCATGGTTGCCGGTGATCAATTGTTCTTGTGTCAACTGTGGCTCCTGGTTCACTTGGAAGCTTGCTGAGTCTTGCCTCTTCTTCTGCTTTCAGATAAGATATTTTCTGTTTTTGTTTTTGTGCTTACCATTTGCATATTTCTCTGCATTTCTGTGAGGTTAGCCAGGTTCCCCCCCCCCCCTGGGGGGCTTGGGCTCCTCTCGGTTCCACTGGAGCCACTGTTGTTTGTTCATTTGCCTTTTCCAGTTTTTTCAGTGGCTGCGGCTTAGTTTTGTTTTACCAGAGAACTGATTTAGGTGGTAGAGGTCGTGTGATCTCAGGTGTTTTTGCAATTAGTAGCTTTGGCATTTTTTAGGGTTTTTTTGGATTGCAGTGAGTATCCTTTCTATCCTTTTCTGTCTAGGCAGATTGGGCCCCAGCGTTTGCTCATACTATTTTCTGTCTGTGTTTCCTCTTGTCTAATCGCCATTACATGTTTGGGGGCTTCCTATATTCTTTGGGGATCTGCTCCGGGGCAGATAGCTTTCCTCTTTCTATCTTTAGGTGTAGTTAATCTCTCAGGCTGTGACGAGGCGTCTAGGACCAACGTAGGAACGCTCCACGGCTGCCTTTAGTTGTGATGGTTAGTCAGGGTACTGCAATCCAATAGATTCCAACTTCTCTGGTGTATTGCCGTTTTTGCCTGCTCTCCTCAGCTACCAAAACATAACAGTATCACCGGCCAAACTGAAAATTGTATGGTACTCACAGAAGGGAAAAATAGTGTGGAAAGAAAAAAAAAAGTTGTCAGAGTTGTCAGAGATTTTTTTTTTCTCTTTCTTGCATTTTTTCCCTCTTTTTCTCAGGTTGCTGAGGAGGATTTTTTTTTTCTCTCAATGGAGCTTGCACAGCTGTCTGGCCGTGTGGATCAGCTTGCCACTGAGGTTCGGAGTATTGCTACCTATCTTGCTGGGTTGCTGGTTGTGGAACCTAGGATTCCCATTCCAGATTTGTTTTTGGGAGATCGGGCCAAATTTCTGAATTTCAAAAATAACTGTAAGTTGTTTTTTGCCTTAAAACCTAAGTCCTCAGGGAACGCAGCACAGCAGGTTCAAATTGTCATCTCTCTCCTGCGCGGCGATCCTCTGGATTGGGCTTTTTCCCTAACACCTGGGGACCCTGTTTTGAGTGATGTTGATGCATTTTTTCTGGCTCTGGGGTTATTGTACGATGAGCCTAATGTCATTGATCAAGCTGAAAGAACCTTTTTGGCATTAAATCAGGGGCTTGAGGACGCTGAGTTATACTGTCAGAAATTCCGAAAATGGGCAGTCCTAACCAAATGGAATGATGATGCTTTGGCAGCCCTTTTTCGGACGGGGCTGTCAGAGAATGTAAAAGATGTTATGGTGGGTTTCCCTGCTCCCTCTGGTCTCAATGATTCTATGTCATTAGCCAGCTTCTGAACCCATGCAGTGTGATAGAGTGGCTTCTGGGGCACAGCGTCATGAGTTTCAAAAACGCAATGGGTTATGTTTCTATTGTGGTGACGCCTCTCATGCTATTTCTGTCTGCCCTAAGCAGGGAAGATGTTTTGCATGCTCAGTTGTCTTGGGTAGTGTTCAGACTAAATTTCTGTTGATTGTTACCCTGATTTGCTCCCTGTCCACATTTTCTGCTCAGGCTTTTGTTGATTCAGGAGCAGCAATTAACCTGATGGATTTTGATTTTGCCAAACGTTGTGGGTTTCCCTTGATACCCCTACGGAAGTCTATTCCCCTACTGGGGATTGATTCTACCCCTTTGGATGAGAATAAACCCCAGTTTTCTACTCAGGTGACAATGAGGGTTGAACCTGATCATCAGGAGAGTTGCAAATTTTTGGTACTGTATAATCTGCATGACATTATTGTACTAGGTTTCCCTTGGTTACAGTCTCATAATCCTGTTTTGGATTGGAGATCTGTGTCTGTGACCAGTTGGGGCTGCCAATGTGTTAATGCCAACACTCCTGTTTTTTCTGCCTCTCCCCAGTCTCAGGAAGTTCCTGACTTTTTGACTGATTTTTCTGATGTGTTTAGCGAAAGTAAATCTGCATCCTTGCCCCCCCATAGGAGCTATGACTGCGCTATTTAATTAGTGCCTGGTAGTAAATTCCCTAAAGGTCGCCTTTTTAACTTGTCTGTATCTGAACATAACGCTATGCGGTCTTATATCAAGGAGTCATTGGAGAAGGATCATATCAGACCATCCTCTTCACCCTTGGGTGCCGGTTTTTTCTTTGTGGCCAAAAAGGATGGTTCATTAAGGCCGTGTATTGATTATCGCCTCTTGAACAAGATCACTGTGAAATATCAATATCCGTTACCCTTGATTTCTGACCTGTTTTCCAGGGTGAAAAGTGCTACTTGGTTTACCAAGCTTGACCTCAGGGGGGCGTATAACCTTATTCGCATTAAGCACGGGGATGAATGGAAGACGGCGTTTAATACCCCAGAGGGGCATTTTGAGTACCTAGTGATGCCCTTTGAGCTCACTAATGCTCCTTCCGTCTTCCAGTCCTTCATGAATGACATTTTCAGGGATTTTGTGGATAAATTTCTGATTGTTTATTTGGATGATATCTTGATTTTTTCCAATGACTGGGACTCTCATGTGAAGCATGTTCGGACTGTGTTCCAGATTTTGAGAGAGAATGCTCTGTATGTGAAGGGATCAAAGTGTCTTTTTGGCGTACAGAGGATCTCATTTCTGGGATTCATTTTGTCTCCATCTGTTATTGAAATGGACCCGGTCAATGTTCAGACCATCTGTGATTGGGTCCAACCTACTTCATTAAAGGCTCTTCAGAGATTCTTGGGTTTTGCCAATTTTTATCTTAAATTTATTGGTAATTTCTCTGTTATTGTTAAACCATTAACTGATTTGACCAAAAAGGGTTCTGATGTGGTGAATTGGCCTCCTGAGGCAGTCTCTGCATTTCAGGAACTTAAGCAGAGATTCACTTCTGCTCCTGTTCTATGGCAGCCTGATGTTTCTCTGCCATTTCAGGTGGAGGTTGATGCCTCTGAAATTGGGGCAGGTGCCGTTTTGTCCCAAAGAGATCCTGAGACCTCTGAAAGTAATCCTTGTGCCTTTTTCTCTCGAAAATTTTCTCCAACTGAACGTAATTATGACGTGGGTAATCGGGAGTTATTGGCCATGAAGTGGGCTTTTGAAGAGTGGAGACATTGGCTGGAGGGAGCCAAACATCAGGTGGTGGTCCTCACGGACCATAAGATTCTGGTTTATCTGGAATCAGCCAAGCGACTTAATCCTAGACAGGCCAGGTGGGCCTTGTTTTTCACACGTTTTAATTTTGTGGTTTCCTTTCTTCCTGGCACTAAGAATGTTAAGGCGGATGCCCTCTCGAGGAGTTTCCTTGCGGACTCTCCTGAGTTATCTGATCTTGCTGTTATTTTGAAAGAGGGTGTAGTTCTTTCCGCCTTCTCGCCCAATTTGACACTGGCTCTGGAAGGGTGTCAGGAGGATAAACCCGAGCGCTGCCCTATTGGGAAATTGTTTGTCCCAGACCGGTGGAAAAAGAGTGTGATGTCTGAGATTCATTGTTCCACGTTGGCCGGTCATCCCGGAATTTTTGGTACCAGAGACTTGGTGAGTCGGTCCTTTTGGTGGCCTACTTTGTCTCGTGACATCAGGGAGTTTGTGCAGTCCTGTGAGACTTGCTCTCGCTCCAAGCCTTGCTCTCGCTCTAGTGGTTTGCTGATGCCATTGCCTGTGCCGAAGAGACCATGGACCCATATCTCTATGGATTTCATTTCCGACCTCCCTGTTTCTCAGAGAATGACCGTTATCTGGGTGATTTGTGATAGGTTTTCCAAGATGATACATCTTGTGCCATTACCTAAGTTGCCTTTCTCCTCCGAATTGGTGCCTTTGTTCCTTCAGCACGTGGTTCGGTTACATGGCATTCCTGAGAACATTGTGTCTGACAGAGGAGTCCAGATTGTTTCCAGATTTTGGAGGACTTTTTGTTCTAAACTTGGTGTTCAATTGTCTTTCTCCTCTGCTTTTCATCCTCAGACCAATGGACAAACTGAGAGAACAAACCAGACATTGGAGACTTATCTGAGATGCTTTGTGTCTGCTGATCAAGATGACTGGGTCTCTTTTTTGCCTTTGGCTGAGTTTGCTCTTAATAATAGGGCTAGCTCTGCCACTTTTATGTCTCCATTTTTCTGCAATTTTGGGTTTCACCCTCGATTTTCTTCGGGACAGACGGAGGCTTCTGTCTGTCCGGGTGTTGACTCTGTTGTGGAGCGTATGCAGCAGATTTGGGACCAGGTAGTGGAGAGGTTGTCCCTCTCTCAGGAGAAGGCCCAGCGGTTTGCCAACCGGCATAGGATTAATGGTCCTCAGTTTAAAGTGGGGGACTTGGTCTGGTTGTCCTCAAGAAATATCCCTATGAGAGTTGCATCTCCTAAGTTTAAGCCTAGGTTCATTGGACCTTATAAGATCATGGAGATCTTTAATCCTGTTTCCTTTCGTTTACTTCTTCCAGGGACATTTAAGATCCATAACGTGTTCCACAAGTCCTTATTGAAGAGGTTTGTCGAGCCAGTGGTTCCTATGGCTGTGTCTCCTGACCCTGTTTTGGTTGAGGGCAATCTGTAGTATGTGGTTGAGAAAATATTGGATTCTCGTTTTTCTAGACGGAAACTCCAGTATTTGGTTAAGTGGAGAGGATATGGTCAGGAGGACAATTCTTGGGTGTTTGCTTCGGACATCCATGCTAGGAGACTGATCCATGCCTATCACCGAGCTCATCCTGACCGACCTGGTAGCACAAATGAGGGTTCGGTGACCCCTCCTCAAGGGGGGGTACTGTTATAATGTTTTGGAAATTAATTCTGAGTAGAAGCTCCCTCTGGTGGTTACAAACAGTACTGAACCATTCAATGAGGATTGGCAATCAGGAGTCACAGAGTGGCTTGATATAAGGGAGGTTCCCTCCCATCATGGTTGCCAGTGATCAATTGTTCTTGTCTCAACTGTGGTTACTGGTTCACTTGGAAGCTTGCTGAGTCTTGCCTCTTCTTCTGCTTTCAGATAAGATATTTTCTGTTTTTGTTTTTGTGCTTACCATTTGCATATTTCTCTGCATTTCTGTGAGGTTAGCCAGGTTCGCCCCCGTGGGGTGCTTGGGCTCCTCTCGGTTCCGCTGGAGCCACTGTTGTTTGTTCATTTGCCTTTTCCAGTTTTTTCAGTGGCTGCGGCTTAGTTTTGTTACTAAGATATTGGATATCCTTAAGGACAAAAATGTCCAGGAAGGATGGAAAATCTTGAAAAATGAGATTCTCAAAGCACAATCGTTAACAATTCCGAAAAGAGGGAAGAATGGGAAGCATTTAAGGAAACCAGGATGGATGAACATAGAACTTAAACACATGCTAAAAAGGAAGAAAGAAATGTTTATCAAATGGAAAGAGGGAGGCATATCTAAAGAAGAATATAATGCCATCTGCAGAACCTGCAGGGCACAAATCAGATTATCTAAAGCTGACAATGAATTAAGGCTTGCAAGTGACGTCAAAAGCAACAAAAAAGGATTTTGGGGATACGTCAAAAGTAAAAGAAAAGTCAAAGCTGCTATAGGATTTTTACAGGATGAAAATGATGAAATGGTAAGTCAGGATGTTGAGAAGGCTGATCTTTTAAATTCCTATTTTGCATCAGTTTTCTCTCAGAAAGGAAATGTAACATCAACTGATCTTCACTGTCCTATTAAAGGAATAGAAGAATCCAGGATATCTATAAACAGAAAGACAGTGAGGAAACACTTAGCTAACATAAATGAATTCAAGTCTCCAGGTCCAGATGAATTACACCCCAGGGTACTGAAGGAGATAGCAGAAGAAATTCTTGAACCACTGTCCATAATCTTTGAAAATTCTTGGAGAACAGGAGAAGTCCCAGAAGACTGGAGAAGAGCAAATGTTGTTCCTATCTTCAAAAAGGGGAAGAAGGTGGACCCAGGGAACTACAGGCCGGTGAGTCTGACTTCTATACCAGGAAAGATCTTTGAACAAATTATTAAAGAACATGTATGCAAGTACCTGGATAAGAATGAAGTGATTAAACAGAGTCAGCATGGGTTTGTAACTAATAAGTCATGTCAGACTAACTTAATTTCCTTCTATGACAGAATCACTGACTGGGTGGATCAGGGAAATGCTGTAGATATAGTATATCTTGACTTCAGCAAAGCATTTGACAAAGTATCTCACACAATCCTTATTGAAAAAATGACTAAGTATGGAATGGACAAGGCAACTGTTAGGTGGATTCATAACTGGCTTAGTGATCGGACCCAAAGAGTGGTCGTAAATGGCTGCACATCCAGTTGGAAGAATGTATCAAGTGGGGTACCACAAGGCTCTGTTTTGGGCCCTGTATTGTTCAACATCTTTATCAATGATTTAGATGAAGGAATTGAGGGTAAACTGATCAAATTTGCTGATGACACAAAGCTAGGAGGGGTAGCTAATACTAGAGAAGAGAGAGAGAGGATTCAAAAAGATATACATAAACTGGAGCAGTGGGCAGCAACTAACAGAATGGATTTTAACAGGAAAAAATGCAAAGTACTACATCTGGGCAATAAAAATGAAAAAAGCATATACAAAATGGGAGGAATAGGGCTAAGTAACAGCACATGTGAAAAAGACTTGGGTATACTAATTGATCACAGACTTAACATGAGTCAACAGTGTGATGCAGCAGCAAAAAAGGCAAATGCAATTCTAGGATGTATCAACAGAAGCATACAGTCTAGATCACGTGAGGTCATTATTGCCCTCTACTCCTCTTTGGTCAGACCTCATCTGGAATACTGTGTCCAGTTTTGGGCACCACATTTTAAAAAAGACATCAACAAACTGGAGCAAGTTCAGAGAAGAGCCACCAGAATGGTGACCAGTCTGCAAACCATGTCCTATGAGGAACGGTTGCAGGATTTGGGAATGTTTAGCTTGCAAAAAAGAAGACTGAGAGGAGACTTAATAGCTGTCTACAAATATCTCAGGGGCTGTCACATTGTAGAAGGATCATCTTTATTCTCATTTGCACAAGGAAAGACTAGAAGCAATGGGATGAAACTGAATGGGAGGAGACACAGATTAGATATTAGAAAAAACTTTTTGACAGTTAGGGTGATCATAGTGGAACAGGCTGCCACAAGAGGTGGTGAGTTCTCCTTCAATGGAAGTCTTCAAACAGAGGCTGTATAGACATCTGTCTGGGATGATTTAGAGAATCCTGCTTTGAGCAGGGGGTTGGACCAGAAGGCCCAGGAGGTCCCTTCCAACTCTACCATTCTATGATTCTATGACCAGAGAACTGATTTAGGTGGTAGAGGTCGTGTGATCTCAGGTGTTTTGCAAATAGTAGCGTTGGCATTTTTTAGAGTTTTTTTGGATTGCATTGAGTATCCTTTCTATCCTTTTCTGTCTAGGCAGATTGGGCCCCAGCGTTTGCTCATACTATTTTCTGTCTGTGTCTGTATTACCTCTTGTCTAACCGCCATTACATGTTTGGGGGCTTCCTATGTTCTTTGGGGATCTGCTCCGGGGCAGATAGCTTTCCTCTTTCTATCTTTAGGTGTAGTTAATCTCTCAGGCTGTGCCGAGGCGTCTAGGACCAACGTAGGAATGGTCCACGGCTGCCTTTAGTTGTGGTGGTTAGTCAGGGTACTGCAATCCAATAGATTCCAACCTCTCTGGTGTATTGCCGTTTTTGCCTGCTCTCCTCAGCTACCAAAACATAACAACCATCCACCAACAATCCACTACTCCATCCATCTGGACCATCCAGGGTTGCTCGACACTCATCAGTAAACAAGACTGTTTGAAAATTAGTCTTCATGTATGTCTGGGCCCACTGCAACCGTTTCTGCTTGTGAGCACTGTTTAGGGGTGGCCGAAGAGTAGGTTTATGCACCAAAGCAAGCCTTTGAAGGATTCTACACCTTGAGGTTCAAGGGACTCCAGAGGCACTAGCAGCTTCAAATATCTGTTTGCTGGTTTGTAATGGCTTTTTAGCAGCTACTCTCTTAATCCGATGAACTTGCCTGGCAGAAACCTTCCTCATTCTGCTTTTATCAGCACAAACATGTCTGTGCTCAGAATCAGCCACAGATCTCTTAACAGTACGATGATCACGCTTAAGTTTTCGTGAAATATCTAATGTTTTCATCCCTTGACCAAGGCATTGCACTATTTGATGCTTTTCAGCAGCAGAGAGATCCTGTTTCTTTCCCATGCTACTTGAAAACTCTGACCTGCTTAATAGTGTGGAACATCCAGTTTTCCTTTTATTGGGCTCACATGGCAAACTAATTATCACAGGTATCTGAGATTGATTTCAATGATCCAAAGAACCCTGAGACACAATACCATCAATCGGTTTCATTTACAAAAACAAAAAAAAGCGCTATGACACTTAAAAATCAATTTGCATAATAATTTGGAACATGGTGTAGACTGCTAGCAGTCAATGCTTCCGTGTCCTCACCAAGAGGACGAATGACCATGATCTCCTCCTCCTACTGATCCTCAGGCCTCCTCGACTTTCGACTAACCTCTGTAATATAATTGTAAATACACCCCTGTAATTTTTATCTCCCCCACCTCATTGTAGATTTTAAGTTGTCACAAGCAGGATTTTTTTTGGGGGGTTTAATTATTGTTATCGTTGTTACTTAGGGCCCCGTCTCACATAGCGACACACCAGTGATCCCGACAACGATCAGGATCGCTGGTGTGTCCCTACTTGATCGCTGCTGAGCTGCCAAACAGGCAGCTCAGGCAGCGATCAGGACAGCGACACTGCGGGTAACGTCGCCTAGTTACCCGCAGTGTACGTTGGATACCAGCCGGCTGATGCAGGGAGCTGGTAACCAAGGAACACTTTGGGTTTCCAGGCACTGTGCGGTGCCTGGAAACTCGAAGTGTACCTTGGTTACCAGCTGATCGCTGGTCTCCTGCCTGCCACACGCAGCGATGCGTGTTGGCCAGCGGGAGACCAACGATCCAAAAAATGTCCAGGCATTTCTGACACGACCAGCGATTCACAGCAGGGGCCTGATCGCTGGTACGTGTCAGACATAGCGAGATCGCTGCTGAGATCGCTGTTTAGCAGCAATCTCGCTAGCGATCTCGCTATGTGAGACGGGACCTTTAGTGTAGATTGTAAGCTGTCACGAGCAGGTTCATTTTATTTCTGTATAATTATTGAATTATTGTTATCTTTGTTACTTAGTGAAGATTGTAAGCTGTGACAAACAGGGTCTTTTGATTTTGGTTTAATTATTGTATTATTGTTATCGTTGTTACTTAGAACTGTTGTTTTTCAAAAGGCTAAACTGTAAATATGTTTGGGCTATATAAATAACTATATATATTCAGATTAGAATACAGAGAAGCAGGATGGAGACGTTAATGATAGTGTCATTTACGCTCACCATCTTGTTGGGTTGCTCAAACTTTTGGAGGATGGTACATATGTCTGACATCCATGTCCACTCCTGAGATCTTATGTGTGAAGTCAAAACTGAATACTGACAACCTTGTTGATGCTGGCAGACTAGTCACCAAATGCCCTCTTCTGCTCACAAATCCTTTCCAACATCTGCAGTGTAGAGTTCCAATGCCTGGGGACATCACACACCAGTTGGTGAGCCAGAAGCTGCAAGAGCTGCTGAAGCTCGGCAAGGGTGGTTGAAGCTGTAGCTGACTTTCTAAAATGGGTACACAGAGCGTTGTACTTTTTCTAGCAGATCTGGCAGATCCGTGTCCCTTTTTTTAGAAAACGTTGACCAATGAGGTTAAGAGCATTTGGCAGGCATGACATGTGTCTGAGCTCGCTTCGCCACAGAGCAGCCACCAGGTTCCAGCCATTGTCACACACAACCATGCCTGGCTGTGGGGTCAGTGGTGTCAACCACAGATCTGCCTGCTCTTTCCGAGCTGTCCACAACTCTTCATCATTGTGCATTTTGTCACCTAAGCATATTAGCTTCAGCACAGCCTTTTGCCGCTTTGATGAGGCAATGCTGCAGTGCTTCCAGCATTTGACTGATGTGCTACTTTTGCAAATGAAGCCTGAAGAGGAGGAGAAGGAGGAGGAGGTGCAGGAGCTGTAGGCTGTGAGGGTAACCCAGATTTACATAGGACCTGCAATACTAGGGGTTGGGAGGATGTGCACCATACCAAGGTCGGAGTGGGTCCCGGCTTCCACTATGTTAACCCAGTGTGCCCTCAGTGACATGTACTGTCCCTGAACACAAGCACTTGTCCACGTGTTTGTGGTTAGGTTGAGTTTGCAAGTAACAGCATTGTGTAGGGCAGGGTAATGTTGTGGGACACGTGCCTGTGTAATGCCGGGACGGCACACCGTGAAAAATAGTCCCGCTTGTTCGTGGCCTTGGGGTGATCCTCGACTCTGCCCTCTCTTTCAAGCTACATATCCAAGCCCTTGCCTCCTCTGGCCAACTACAACTAAAAAACATTTCCTGGATCCGTACATTCCAAGAAACTTCAAAAATATTTCTGCACACCCTCATGATCTCCTGCCTCGACTAGTGCAACCTTATACTCTCTGGCCTCCCCTCTAGCACTCTTGCACCACTCAAATCTATCCTAAACTCTGCTGCCAGAGTAATCCAACTGTCCCTCTGTTATTCCCCAGCCTCTCCTCTCTGCCAGGCCCTTTACTGCCTTCCTATTGCCCATAGGCTACAGTTAATAAGCCTAACTATGACATACTAAGCCTTCTAGAAACTGTCTCCTCCATACATCTGTGACATCATCTACCAATGTCTGACTGGCTCATGACTTATTCAACGCTAACCCAGTATGCCATCAGCAAGATGTACCGTCCCTGCTCAAAAGCATTTTCCTGTGCACATCCAGTACCTGGATTCAAAGGCATATTGGGGTGCATATAACTTGGTAGCAGGGCTGGCCTTGCAGTCAATGCATAAGAAAACAGAATGGGAGTACAAAATGAATAATGTGAATTGGAATTTCCAGTGCCCATCCAGTACCTAGGTTCAAAGTCATATTAGTTTGCATATGACTTGGTAGCAGGGCAGGCCTTGCAGTCAATGCATAAGAAAACAGAATGGGAGTACAAAATGAATAATGTGAAGTGGATTTTCCTTGGCCAGTCCAGTACCTGGGTTCAAAGGCTTATTGGGGTGCATATGACTTGGTAGCAGGGCAGGCCTTGCTGTCAATGCATAAGAAAGCAGAATGGGAGTACAAAATGAATAATGTGAAGTGGATTTTCCTGGGCCCATCCAGTACCTGAGTTCAAAGGCATATTGGAGTGCATATCACATGGTAGCAGGGCAGGCCTTGCAGTCAATGCATAAGAAAACAGAATGGGAGTACAAAATGAATAATGTGAAGTGGATTTTCCTTGGCAAATCCAGTACCTGGGTTCAAAGGCTTATTGGGGTGCATATGACTTGGTAGCAGGGCAGGCCTTGCTGTCAATGCATAAGAAAACAGAATGGGAGTACAAAATGAATAATGTGAAGTGGATTTTCCTGGGCCCATCCAGTACCTGTGTTCAAAGGCATATTAGGGTGCATATGACTTAGCAGCAGGGCAGGCCTTGTTGGTAGCATTATTAAATAACTGGTAAGCTGACAGTAGTTATCCTCGTAGGGAAAGTATACAACAATACACAAATAACTGAGCAAACGACTACTAGGCAGGTGCCAACGACTATAGGGCCACAATATGGCTGTCTAAAGGTCCTAGAACTATAATGGACAGTTAACGGAGTGTCACTTATCCTTCTCTGACGTCCGGCAGAACTGTTGTCCAGGAAGTGTCCATTCGGCGTCTCAGTCGCTGGGCCCAGCCGACGAGGAGCTGTTGTAGGCTTCCAGCGTTCCTACGCCCAGGTGCAGATGGGCGCAACAGGCCCTGGAGAAGTTCCCCGGTGCTGAGACATCCCCACTCGGAGGTGAGGTGGCGGCAACCACGGATCCTGGCGCACAGGCCGGTGGAGGCCGCTGGTGGCAGCGTACAGGCCAAAACCGCGGGCTGGAGGGGGGCAGTGGCGGCCGCGGGTGGCAACGTACAGGCCGCAGTCGCGGGCTGGAGCGGGGTAGTGGCGGCCGCGGGTGGCAGCGTACAGGCCACAGCTGCGGGCTGTAGCGAGGCAGTGTCACCCGCGGGTGGCAGAGTTCTACTTTCTCTTAGCTCCGCTCGGGGTTGTCCTCTCCCCGAGTTACATGAGCCCCCGTCCTTTCTCACACGTAGTGGCCTGCCTATTTCTGTCCCCCAATGTCCACCAGGTTCCTCCTTCCTCCCTCGTGCTCGCCTCTCCGTCGAGTGGTCCCTGCTAGTCTCCTGTGCTCCTTTTATTGTCGCACCGACTCCATACTTTCCAGAACAGTCTTTCTGTCGTCCTGCAGTTCCTTCCCCCGGGAACACACCCCTAGGAACTTAAGTGACAGCCCCCTTGGTTTCAGCCCAGTAACACAGTGGGGGCTCTATTTCCTACATTCCCCCATCCTTTGTGCTTGCCAGTCCTCGGGCGAGGGTTTGGGAGGATTTGTGTTAACGTTTTGGTACTGAAGTTGTCTCTGCCACACGAACTGATCTTGTTCATATCGCTCGGGGAGGTTTTCCTGCTGTAGACCGCTCGGAGCATCGCGATTCAATGGTCGGGATGGAGTCCTCTGGGGTGGTGGAAGATGGTTGGGTGCCCGAGGCCACCGTGACACTGGCCTTGGAAGTGTCTGCTGGCCTTACAGGAAGGTCCTCTTCGTCTTCATCATCCCAGATGGCTGCTGGTGGGTCTGGGGTCTGTGGAGGGGCCTCTGCCTGCTCGGGGTCCGCCGATATACAGGGTCGTAACATATTGCGGTGCACTGTCCAGATGGGATGGTCCCCTCCTTTTTCAGACTGTATCTCATCTACTGGCCCGTCTGGGCTTACTCGGCGTAGTATTTGGTAGGGGCCTTCTTCCCATCGGTGGCTCAATTTGCTTTGTGGCCACTGGTCTTGTACGAGTACGCGATCCCCTTTTTGGAACTCAACGGGCTGTGCTGTGTCCTTTTCAGGGTGTTCCAGGTCTTGGAGTTTTGTCTGCACTAGTTGGTGTAGGGTCTGCAGATGATACCGGTGGTCCCGGACCCAGGAAGGGACCCCTGCCCATGGTCCTTCTTCCTCTGGGTCCAGCTCTACCTCGGTGATTCCTTTGCCTTCCTGACCAAAGAGTAGCGTGTACGGGGTGTAGCCGGTGATTCGGTGTACCCGGTAGTTATATACCAAGACCAGTTCGGAGACATATTCGGGCCACCGGGTTTTCCAATCGTCTTCCAGGGTCCGTAACATTTGGATTAGAGTTCTGTTAAACCATTCGCAGGCCCCATTACCCTGCGGGTGGTAGGCATGGTCCGGGATTTGTCAATGCCGTACAGGTGATGTAGTTCTTCCATTACCTTCCCAAGGAAGCAAGCCCCCTGATCTGAGTGAATGCGTTGCGGACAGCCATACACCTGGATAAAGTTTTTGCAGCTAGCATAAGTGGCCGATTCTGCTCTTTGATCTCTGGTGGGGGTCACCACGGCAAACTTGGTAAAATGGTCCTCCATAACTAAGCAGTGCTCATATCCCTGGTGGGCCGGACCGATGGTAAGTAATCCACCATTAGCAGCTCAAGTGGTGCGGTGGTTATGATTGTTTGTATGGGGGCTCGTTGCTCTGGTGGTTTAGTCAACTCGCATAGGCGGCACGTATGACACACTTCCTCTATTGCAGTTTGCAACCGGGGATGGTAGGCTATGCGCTGTAGCCACTGGAAAGTCTTTTGTACCCCGAAATGAGCCCATTTCTCATGAGCTTCCCGAGCAATGTCAGTCAGTAGGGCTCCCGACACCACCACCTGCCATGCTGCGGTGGGTTCGGCGCGCAGGGTTGTTTTGCGATATAATAGTCCATTTTTGATCACCAGCCTCTCCCATTGGCGGAGCAGTAGTACGGTGTCCTTTGAGAGCGTTTTCCTTTGAGCGTCATTGGGTAGTTGTCTCAGGGCGACCCATTGGCATAGGGCACCAATTTCACCATCTTCTTGTTGCTGGTGGATCCATTCCTCCCGGGACTGCTCTAGAATGCCCCCAGTGGATTTTACACAGGACTGTTCTCTGGCCACTGCTGTGGTCTCAGCGGGTTTTAAGGAAAACGGCGTTTCTTCTCCTTCTAGCTCTTCATCCGGCTCCATCCTGGGACAGTGTGTCGGATCCGGGACAGGGCGTCGGCGTGGATGTTCTCAGCCCCTTTTTTGTAAATAATTTTGTATTTAACTTGACCATCCTGGCCACCCAGCGTTGCTCCAGGGCCCCCAATTTGGCATTTTCAAGTGGGCAAGTGGGTTGTTGTCGGTTCGTACCACCACCTCGGAACCCGCTAGTTACTCCGCGAATCGCTCCGTCATGGCCCACACCACAGCCAGGAGCTCGAGCTTGAAGGAGTTGTAGTTGTCGGGATTGCGTTTAGAGTCGTGAAGACTGCCATAGGCGATCACCCTTTCTCGGTCGTCCTGCATCTGCGACAACACAGCCCCCAGCCCGTGCAAGCTCCCGTCGGTGTGCAGAATGAATGATTGCAAGAAGTCCGTGTAGGTTAACACCGGGGCTTCCGAGAATGCGGTCTTAAGGTTTGGGAAGGCTTCTTCCTGTGGTTCACACCATTGGACCTTACAGTTGTTAGCAGTGGCTGGGATGCCTCTTAGTAGGTCCTGCAGAACTTGGGCTCGGCGGGCAAAATTTTTCACGAAGCGACGGTAATATCCAGCCAGCCCCAAAAAGACCTGCACATCCCTCACCGTCTCGGGAATAGGCCACTCCCGTATCGCAGCGACCTTCTCTGGGGACGATCTCACGCCCTCAGTGGAAATGACATGCCCTAGGTATTCAATTTGTGTGCGAAATAGATGGCATTTTTGGGGCTTCACCTTCAACATCTGCAGCCGGCCGAGCACCTGGCCCAGACGACGCAGGTGGTCCTCAAATGTGGCGGCATAGATGATGATGTCGTCCAAGTATATGAGAGTGGCTTCAAAGTTGAGGTCCCTAGGCACCGCTCCATTAGGCGCTGGAAGGTTCCGGGGGCGTTGGCCAGTCTAAATGGCATCCAGTTGAATTCAAACAGTCCCATGGGCAGAATGACGGTGGTTTTTGCCCGATCTTCTTCGGACATTGCCACCTGCCAGTATCCACTGGCCAAGTATAAGGTGGAGAAATATTTTGCCTGTCCCAGGGCTGACAGGGACTCCTCTATACGAGGGAGTGGATATGCGTCTTTGATGGTGCAGGCATTCAACTTCCGGTAATCCACACAGAGCCGCAGAGTGACATCCTTCTTCCGCACTAACACTATGGGGGCTGCCAGGGACTCTGGCTTTCCCGGATAACCACTTTTCACAGCATTTGGCTCAGCAATGTCTTTACTTCTTGGTATAACTGTGGTGGTATCTGCCAATATCGCTCCCTGATGGGGCTGTCCCGTCAGTGGGAATGCCGTGCGTAATGGCTGTGGTGCACCCAAAGTCGTCTTCATGGCTGGTGAATACTTCCTGGTAATGGCCCAGGAGAGCTTCCAATTGATATATTTGGGCCGGGCCGAGGCCAGAGAGTTCGGCTCGCATTTTCTCCAAAATTGCTCGCCCTGCCTGCTCAGGCAGGGGCTCTGCGGTCTGAACGGAGTGCACAGTTACGGCCCAGGGGTTCCTTGGTTTCACCCCATCTGTAACGCCGGGGGCAGGAGCACCTCTTAATAAGGTTTTACCAATTTTGCCATTTCCACGCGAGGCTTCAGGAGGATGTCCTGCGCTCCAGGTTGACACACCGCACGAGGACTGTCCCCTTTCTTAAGGTAGCCAGGGCACGAGCCACCAGGAGCCCGGTGGGTAGATGCTCGGGGAAGCATGGCTCCACCTGCACCTCTACTCCCTCCAGCGGTACATGGGCATGGACGGGCAGAGCAACAACTGTCCGTCCTGGCTGTAGCATGAGCTGAGGAGCCGCAGGTGCGGGAGCTCCTTTGTTTCAAAGTCTCTTGGGCAGGTTCATTGAGGAGCAGACTGCCGAATTCTTTTAGTACATTCATGCCCAGGGTGACGGCGTATCCATTGGCCTCGTCTCCCGGGTCAGGATCACACCTCGCCGGCTCAATGATTTGCCGCTGATTAAGATCTGCATCCATGCTACTCCAACGACGGGGATGGGCAGTTGATTGGCAGCCACTAGCTTTATCACGGACCCCTTGTGGCTTCTGGGAAGTGCTACCGGAAGTAAGTCTCGGGCATAGTGGTCACTTGCAACCCCGTGTCCACCAGGCAGTGCACCAAGTGTCCTTCAAACTCCGCCAAAGCCAGTGGACACTTCGAGACTAGATCCTCGGGATTTCCACCACCCCGTGGGGTGCGTTCTGGCTCCAAGCGGCGTCCCCCAGCTCAGAGCCTCTAGGTTAACGGCTACCGGGGCGGGTACTTCACACGCAGAGGGCACTCCCGGGCGAGGTGGCCCACCTTGCCACAGTCAAAGCAAGTGATGGATCGCGGGGGCCGGCCACTGTTGTGAACACGCTGGATTCTGAGTTGGGGCTCCTCTGGAGGCTGCTGATAGTAATGGAGCTGCCTTGACTGACAGAGGCCCTTCAACTGGGGATTCAGCTGTGAACGATTGGCAATCTGGGAGTGATGACTGGGGAGATTTAAGGGAGTAACTTTCCCATGATCCTCGCCGGTGATTAGTTGTTACTTCCTGGTCCAGTTTGGAAGTCAGCTTGCTTTCTGCCTTCTCCTGCAACTTTCAGATAAGTATTTTTCTGCTTGTTTCTGTGGTTTTGTTTTCTTTGTTTTTCTGCCCTTCTGAGTGAGGTCAGCTGGGTCCCCTGCTGGGGCATGCGCTGGTCTCTGTTTCTCTTTTATCTGCTTACTTGTTCAGTTCCTGTTATTTCAGTGGCTGCTGGGTAGCAACCTGTTCACAACAGATCTCTGATCTAGCGCGGGAGAGATCGTGTGGTCTCAGTATTTTTGGTATCAGAAGTGTTGGAATTTTTCCTAGGGTTTTGCTGGATTACAGACAGTATTCTTTCCTGTCCTGTACTATCTAGATAGTTTTTGGCCCCAGCATTTGCTTACTCTATTTTCTGCCTGCGTTTGTATTTAATCTTGTCTCACCGCCAATATGTGTGTGGGGGCTGCCTATTCCTTTGGGGTGCTACTCCAGGGCAGTTAGCTTTCCCCTTTCTGTCTTTAGGCTTAGCTAACTCTCCGGCTGTGTCGAGGCGCCAAGGTCACCATAGGTACGTCACACGGCTGCTTCTTAGTTGTGTGGTTAGTTTAGGGGTCTCCAATCCA
>JARQOD010000009.1:25759123-25795554 GCA_033576555.1 Oophaga sylvatica | reverse complement strand
CAATTGCCGGGTAAAGCCGGCTTCAGTGAAAAGACAGAAGCACCCGACATGAAATGACACTTGGTGTACATAGGGTTAACCATGTCTTTTCATGTCGTTTGCTATCTGATTTGCACAAACAATTAAATCAGACTATGTGTGCAAAATTTCACACCTGTAGGGGTTAATTAAAGGTGTAAATTCGTTGTAAAAAAACCGGACTTTTTTTGCTACGAATTTACACCTTTAATTAACCCCTACAGGTGTGAAATTTTGCACACATAGTCTGATTTAATTGTTTGTGCAAATTAGGCTGGAGTCACACACAACCACAAAAAATCGGTCCGTTTTAGACGGTCGACAATCGGATCAAAATAAAAACATCACACATCCTTCTGGCATCCGATTTTCCTTCAAAGATGCGATTTAATCGCATGTGTGTGTACCTTGTAACATCCGATTTTCATCCGACTTGCGAGATTTCTCGCAGGCTTGCAAAACTGACATATAATGGATCCAAAAGAATAGTATTTAAATGCCAAAAGAAAGAATAGATATATACACATAGAGCACATATATATATATATATATATATATATATATATATATATATATATGTCATTGTGACATATATATATATACATATATTTATAGTTCTTACACTTCTACATACTGTTATAGCCGCTAATTCAATTGCCGGCTTCAGTGAAATCACAGAAGCCGACATGAAATGATACATTGTTTCCACACATTTAACCATGTAATTTCATGTATTTTTATATATGTTTGAAACATACAATTACATGAGTATATGTGTGCTAAATTTCAGACATGTAGGGGTTAATTAAAGGTGTAAATTCGTTAAAAAAAAATGCGTGGGCTCCCGCTGTATTTTCTCCACCAGACAGACAAAGCAAGCGAGTGGGGGCAGATAATAATAGCCTAGGGAGGGTACATTTTTTTTGTGCCCCCCCCGGCTACTAACATCTGCCCCCAGACACCCCAGAAAGGGCAAATCTATAATTAGATTCGCCCTTTCTGGCACTTTGCCCGTCTATTCCCATTGCCCTGTAGCGGTGGCGAATGGGTTAATAAGGGGTTAAAAATGACCTTGCAATTGAAAGGTCACTTTAAGCCAGGTTAATAATTGATAGCTGTCAATTAGGCAACTATCAATTATTAATCCTATTGTATGAAAGAAAAATCAAACACACACACTTTAATAAAAAATAAGTTTAATTAAATAATCACACAGTTTTTGACCATATTTTATTTTCCTGCTAAAACCATTTCCTGTAATAAAAATAAAATAAAAAAGCAAAATTATACTTACCAATCCGATGTACAGTCAGGTCCCACGGTGTAATCCATCAGAAAGAGTTAACAGGTTAAAGGTCGCAGAGAGCTAATAATGCTGTCTCAGACCTGTATTCCCCTGAATGAATAAGTTCCTCTCCCAGCGAAAGTAGAGGAATAGATTCATGAATGGAGCTTAATTGATTTCTTGCCAATTTAACTGTAGTGACCTGACCTAAAGGGAAAGTGGACACAATCAATTAAGCTTCATTCATGAAACACATCCTCTCCTGTCGCCAGGAGAGGAACTTATTCATTCATGAGCTTTGAGCTGAGCATGCAGGATTACTTGCACTGCTTGGCTCAAAGCTAGTTAACCCTTTGTGAAGGATTACAGCGTGGGACGTGACAGATCGGCGGAATAGGTAAGAATAATGTTGTTTTATTTCTTTTTCTTTATTTTAGGAGATCAATGGCTTCGCACGGATTTAGTGTAAAATAAAATATGGTCAAAAAAATGTGTTTTTATATTCATTAAAATTATTTATTCTTAAAGTGTGTGTGTTTTTTTATTTACTTCAATAGGATTAATAATTTATAGTTGTCTAATTGACAGCTATCAATCATTAACCTGCCTTAAGGTCACCTTTCAATTGCAAGGTGACAGTAAGGTGAGATTAACCCATTCGCCACCGCTACAGGGCAATGGGAATAGACGGGCAAAGTGCCAGAAAGGGTGAATCTAATTATAGATTTGCCCTTTCTGGGGTGTCTGGGGGCAGATGTTAGTAGCCAGGGGGGCACAAAAAAATGCACCCTCCCTGGGCTATTATTATCTGCCCCCACTCGCTTTGCTTTGTCTGTCTGGTGGAGAAAATACAGCGGGAGCCCACGCATTTTTTTCAACGAAATTACACCTTTAATTAACCCCTACATGTCTGAAAATTTGCACAAATACACTCATGTAATTGTATGTTTCAAACATATATAAAAATACATGAAATTACATGGTTAAATGTGTGTAAACAATGTATCATTTCATGTCGGCTTCTGTGATTTCACAAAACCCGGCAATTGAATTAGCGGCTATTACAGTATGTAGAAGTCTAGGAACTATAAATATATGTATATATACATGTCACAATGACATGTATATATATATATATATATATATATGTGTTCTATGTGTATATATCTATTCTTTCTAGTCTTTATTAAAGCTGTCAGTGTGATTTTACAGTATAGCCGGGGATGAATTGCCGGCTTTTCTAAAGGACACCGATGCGATTTCATCGCAAGTCACACATGCGGTCCGTTTGTAATCAGATTTTTCATCGCTCCCATAGACTTGCATTGGCGATTGTCGACCGACAATCGGTGACAATCGCAGCATGCTGCGATTGCAGACGGACGTTGAAAACGGACCACAAAAAAACGGCTACTGGGAGCTGCTCCATAGATTAACATACGGCAGACTGCAATGCGATTTTTCATCGCATTGCAATCGTCCGATTTTGTCGCCAGTGTGACGCCGGCCTGACTCCGGCCTTAGATAGCAAAGGACATGAAAAGACATGGTTAACCCTATGTACACCAAGTGTCATTTCATGTCGGGTCACCCGACATGAAATGACACTTGGTGTACATAGGGTTAACCATGTCTTTTCATGTCCTTTGCTATCTAATTTGCACAAACAATTAAATCAGACTATGTGTGCAAAATTTCACACCTGTAGGGGTTAATTAAAGGTGTAAATTCGTTGTAAAAAAAACGGACTTTTTTGCTACGAATTTACACCTTTAATTAACCCCTACAGGTGTGAAATTTTGCACACATAGTCTGATTTAATTGTTTGTGCAAATTAGATAGCAAAGGACATGAAAAGACATGGTTAACCCTATGTACACCAAGTGTCATTTCATGTCGGGTTCTGCATTTTCACAAAAGCCGGCAATTGAATTAGCGGCTATTATACTATGTAGAAGTGTATGAACTACAAATATAAATATATATATATATGTGTCACAAATTCAATGACATGTATATATATATATGAGGTGTAAAATTGCTGAAAAAAAATGCGTGGGCTCCCGCCCTATTTTCGCAACCAGACAGACAAAGCCAGTGAGTGGGGGCAGATAATAATAGCCCAGAGAGGGACCATTATTTTTGCCCCCCCCGGCTACTAACATCTGCCCCCAGACACCCCAGGAAAGACAAATCTATAATTAGATTCGCCCTTTCTGGCACTTTGCCCGTCTATTCCCATTGCCCTGTAGCGGTGGCGAATGGGTTAATATGGGGTTAAAGCCACCTTGCTATTGAAAGGTGACCTTAAGCCAGGTTAATAATTGAGAGCTGTCAATTAGACAACTATCAATTATTAATCCTATTGCATGAAATAAAAATAAAACACACACACTTTAATTAAAAATCATTTTAATGAAATAAAGACACATGTTTTTGACCATCTTTTATTTTACTGCAAAAACCATTTCCTGTAATAAAAATAAAATAAAAAAGCAAAATTATTCTTACCTATCCCATGCACAGTCAGGTCCCACGGTGTAATCCTTCAGAAAGGGTTAATGTTTACTGCAGGGACCGCAGCTGATGCTGCAGCCTCACAGTAAACCCCAAATGATTGAGTTCCTCTCCTGCCTGACAGGAGAGTAAAGGCTGGGTGTCACATAACGATACACCAGCGATCCCGACAACGATATGCACTTGTCAGGATCGCTGGTGTATCGCTACATGATCGCTGCTGAGCTGCCAAACAGGCAGCTCAGGCAGCGATCTGGGACAGCGACACTGCGGGTAACATCGCTTAAGGGCCCGTCTCACATAGCGATATCGCTACCGAGATCGCTGCTGAGTCACTAGTTTTGTGACGCAGCAGCGAGCTCACCAGCGATATCGCTGTGTGTGACATTCAGCGACGATCAGCCCCCTGCCGGGTATCGCTGATCGTCGCAGAAATGTCAGGACCTTTTTTTGATCGCTGGTTTCCCTCTGACAGGCACGCATCGCTGCGTGTGACAGGCGGGAGACCAGCGATCCGCTGGTAACCAAGGTACACAGCGGGTTTCCAGGCACCGCGCAGCGCTTGGAAACCCGCTATGTACCTTGGATACCAGCTCCCTGCATCAGGGCGCTGGTATCCAAGGTACACAGCGGGTTTCCAGGCACAGCCCCGCGCCTGGAAACCCGCTGTGTACCTTGGTTACCAGCGGATCGCTGGTCTCCCGCCTGTCACACGCAGCGATGTGTGCCTGTCAGCGGGAAACCAGCGATCAAAGGTCCTGACATTTCAGCGACGATCAGCGATACCCGGCAGGGGGGCTGATCGTCGCTGAATGTCACACACAGCGATATCGCTGGTGAGCTCGCTGCTGCGTCACAAAACTAGTGACTCAGTAGCGATCTCGGTAGCGATATCGCTATGTGAGACGGGCCCTTAAGTGGAAAGCTTAATTGATTGCTTTCCACTTTCACTTCAGGTCAGCCAGGGACACAATCAGTGACGTCAGAGGGAACTGATTAACAAAAATAGGGGTTCCCTTCGAAAAAAAAATGGCGTGGGGTCCCCCCTATTTTTGTTAACCAGCCAGATGAAGCAGACCGCTGAGGCCTGGATTTTCAGGCTGTTAAGGAGCCAAGATCCATGGACCTTGCCAGCCTGATAATACCAGGCCACAGCAGTCTGCATATCTTGGCTGATTAACAAAAATAGGGGATCCCCTCGAAAAAAATTGGCGTGGGGTCCCCCCTATTTTTGCTAACCAGCCAGATGAAGCAGACCGCTGAGGCCTGGATTTTCAGGCTGTTAAGGAGCCAAGATCCATGGACCTTGCCAGCCTGATAATACCAGGCCACAGCAGTCTGCATATCTTGGCTGATTAACAAAAATAGGGGATCCCCTCGAAAAAAATTGGCGTGGGGTCCCCCCTATTTTTGTTAACCAGCCAGATGAAGCAGACCGCTGAGGCCTGGATTTTCAGGCTGTTAAGGAGCCAAGATCCATGGACCTTGCCAGCCTGATAATACCAGGCCACAGCAGTCTGCATATCTTGGCTGATTAACAAAAATAGGGGATCCCCTCGAAAAAAATTGGCGTGGGGTCCCCCCTATTTTTGTTATCCAGCCAGATGAAGCAGACCGCTGAGGCCTGGTTTTACAGGCTGGTAAGGATCCAATATCCATGGACCTTGCAAGCCTGATAATACCAGGCCACAGCAGTCTGCTTAGCTTGGCTGGTTAACAAAAATAGGGGATCCCCTCGAAAAAAAAACGGCGTGGGGATCCCCCCTATTTTTGTTAACCAGCCAAGTAAAATGCAGACTGCTGCGGCCTGGTATTAAAAGACTGTCAAGGCCCATGGATTTTGGCCCTCAACAGCCTGATAATACCAGGCTACAGCAGCCCCACATTTGGCGCATCAAAAGATGTGCCAATTGTGGCACTTTACCCGGCTCTTCCCACTTGCCCTGTAGCGGTGGCAAGCGGGGTAATAAGGGGTTAATGTCACCGTTGATTGCACGGTGACAATAAGCCGGTTAATAATGGAGAGGCGTCAATAAGACACCGATCCATTATTAATCCCAAAGTTATTAAATGTATAAAAAAAAGACAGCAAGAAAAAAGTCTTTTAATGAAATAAAAGAGACAACACAGTTTTCATTTTTTTTTATTGTACTCTCATTCCTGCGACGCCATCGATCTCCTGTAAAAAAAGAAAAAAAACAAACCAACAGTATACCACCTGTCCGACGCAGTCCATAACGACAGTCCCACGACGATCCAGCTCTGCTACATCGCAATGACAGGCAGAGCCTGACATCCCGGCGCAGCACAGCTGATTACCTGCTTCCCCGGCGGTGACGTCATCGGACTGACTGCTTTACGGCCGCGATTACCCAGCAGTCACTGCAGTTATCGCGAGAAACTGCATGTGACCGCCGGGGAAAGAAGATGGCGGCCATGAAGCAGTGCAGGACGTGACCGCCGGAGATCTTCTGCCAGGTAAGTGCCGCTGACTCCTGACAGACCCGACCGACGGACACTGACAGTGACAGTGACATCCCGATTCCGGTATCCGATAAGACGAAAATATCGGAACTCGGAATCGGAATTCCGATACAGCCAATATCGGCCGATACCCGATATTTGCAGTATCGGAATGCTCAACACTAGTGATAACCCTTATCCAGCAATGGGTGAAGCAATTCCCATACAATTTTCTCACTCACCCCCAGGATGGGGGCAGGGCATTCAGGGGGGTTAATCTGGGTGTCTCCTTCCCTTCCAAGTCCTGCCGTGTGCCCAAACAGTAGTATTCCCCCACATATGAAGTATCGGCGTACTCAGGAGAAATTGCACAACAAATTGTATGGAGCAGTTTCTCCTGTTACCCTTATGAAAATGCAAAATATGGAGCTAAAAAAAGATTTATTTGGGAAAAACTTGATTTTTTTTATTTCCATGGCTCTACGCTATAAACTTCTGTGAAGCACATGAGGGTTCAAGTTGCTCAATACACATCTAGATTAGTTCCATAAGGGGTCTAGTTTCCAAAATGGGTGTCACTTGTGGGGGGTTTCCACTGTTTAAGCACATCAGGCGCACTCCAAACATGACATGGCGTCCGCTAATTATTCCACCAAATTTTGCATTCAAAAAGTCAAATGGCTCTCCTTCCCTTCCAAGCCCTGCCGTGCACCCAAACAGTAGTATTCCCCCACATATGGGGATCGCATTGGCGTTCTCAGGAGAAATTGCACAACAAAATGTATGGTCCATTTTTCCTGTTACCCTTGCGAAAGTAAAAAAAATAGGTCTAAAGGAAAACTTTTGTGAAAGAAAAGTAAATGTTTATTTTTTCTTCTACAGTACATTCCAAAAATTCCTGTGATACACCTGAAAGGTTAATACACTTCTTGAATGTAATTTTGAGTTCCTTGAGGGGTGCAGTTTTTTAGAATGGTGTCATTTTTGGGTATTTTCTGTCATATAGGCAACCTCAAAGTCACTTCATGTGTGAAGTGGTCTCTAAAAAAATGATTTTGCAAATTTTGTTGTGAAAATGAGAAATTGCTGGTCAACTTTTAACCCTTATAACTTCCTAACAAAAAAAATATGTTTCCAAAATTGTACTGATGTAAAGTAGACCTGTGGGAAATGTTATTTATTAAATATTTTGTGCGATATGACTGATTTAAGGGCATAAAAAAGATAAATTTGAAAATTGCAAAATTTGTAAAATTTTTGCCAAATTTCCGTTTTTTTCACAAATAAATGGAAGTCATATCAAAGAAATTTTACCACTGTCATAAAGTACAATATGTAATGAGAAAACAGTCTCAGAATCACCAGGATCCATGGAAATGTTCCAGAGTTATAACCTCATAAATTGATAGTGGTCAGAATTGTAAAAATTGGCCAGGTCAGGAAGGTGAAAACAGGCTCAGTCTCAATGGGGTTAATAATGGCTAGGTGCAGTGACCTATGGTCCTATATAAGGGACACAAACCATTTCCTGAGCACTTTCAAAGACTTTACATGGCAACCTGAATTCGTTTTGGCTTCCATTGATGTTAAAAGTCTCTACACCAGGATTCTCTATGATGGGGATATTCATGCGGTCCAAGACATCCTGTTTAACACAAATGCAAATGAACAATTAATGGAATTTATTAGTGAAGCAGTATATTTCATATTTAATGATAATGCTTTTAAATTCAAAGATATCATCAGGAGATCGGCATCACGATAGGTTCCCAGTCACATGTATTACACCAATCTTTTAAGGCTACTTTTGAAAATAATTCTATTTCAATCTAATGTAATCCATTCATCAAATTTATTATGTTGTTATTTTGGTTATGCTCTGGTACTGACTAACAATTCAACCAGTTTGTTAATGATTTAAATTACTTAAAACAATTAATATGAAATTTACTAGAAGGGTTAATGATATCTTCATAGAATTTTTAGACATTTCAGTCTCTATAATTAACAATTAAATCATCACTAAAAACTACAGAAAACTACTCTTTCTTGCATTAAGAAAGTACTTGTCACATACAATATCTGTATTCCCTTCATACCAATTGTGGCTGTTTATCAACTTATACCTCTGCTGTGTGTATATAAGCTCTTATATATCTCAACTTTATATTTAGAACCGCTGTCCATTGACTCCATATCTGTTTCTCCACCCATAGGTTAAAAATGTGTGACATCATAATTAAGAAAATGTACTAAGTATTCAAGTGGTTACTATATTTCTACTATCTATGCAATTTTTATGTCCCTGTTGAATGGTTTGGGATAAAACCATCCTGACGATACCTACATATATAGAACATAGCTTATGTATGAATCTTTTTTTTTTTTTTTTTTTTTCTGCTATGATATAATACCGCCTTTATAATATAAGGACTAACAAATATTTCCTTTCTGTTCTCCCTAGAGCCGCCTATACTAGCCTTTTGAACATGTTTCTTCACATGCCGAACACCTTACTTTGATATCCGCACTACCTGTTTCTACTTTACAAAATGCCTCCTCTCACAGCACCGCTCTTTAAGTCCTAGGAGAATGCTGGACATCCACTGGAATAAATCACCTGACAGTGACACGCACGGCCATTCACTTCCTGCCACGTCACTTCCTGTTCTGAGCTGGAGCCGCCTGATAGGCACCATAGCTACATAGTCCCGCCTCTTCCCTTTATTTAGCCTGCACAATTGCATTCACTACATGCACGGACTAGCGGCGGATACCGCGTCCACCGCAGGCACATTTTTGCTCCACCGGGACCCCCCAGGTTAGTTACTCGCTATCCAGTATATCCTTCAAGGAATACCGCTCAGTACCGCACTCTGCTCATATTCCACATGCTTTTCTCCAGGTAACGGCTGCCATATTTGATCACCTATATCGAACATAATTTAAACCTGGTAGGTTTATCTCTCACTTATCACTGATCCTTTTACTTAGCCACATTGTCTCACTATACCTATTATATCATTATACAGATATTCCGGGCATAGCCCCTCTTTTTGCTGGGTCCACCTACTCACAGTAGTCCATGGTATGTTTTATTACCTATTACTCTCGCATCACATCCGTCCTCAATTTTTGATCTAGTTATGCTCCTGAATTACAGCATACTCATGAACTGTTATTTTCGTTTGACCAAGATTTATTACTATTGTTGTACATACTTTGTTTCCCTTTTGTAAAATCCTTTTATTTTACTTTATTTTATTTTTTCTATAACCACACAGTGACTGATGAAGGTCCAAGTTCAGGACCGAAACGTTTCTGTTATTCCTGTGGACACAATTAAAAATCATTACTCTACTGAAGTTGAGTTCTGAGTTTATTTGCTATTTTTATATGGTGTGGGAACCTACTCAGATACTCCTATACGGCTGTGCACATGATTATTCACTTTAAATCTTGCAAATACGACATACAAATAATATTATGGAGAACTTCACAGAACAGGACACGGAATTAATAGAAAGATTAACAAAAAGAGGGTACCCAAAAAATGAAGTCACAGAAGCTCTGAAGATACAAAGCTCCAGTGGCCTGCCATATTCTAAATATGAAGAAAGAAGAAGAGAAAATCACTTTTGCTTTTCTTTTAAACACAGACCTTTACATGCAGCTATAAAATCAGCCATTTACAAAAAAAAAATCATATAATTGAAAATGATCCAGACTTTAAAGTAGTGGCTGGAAACGTAATTGCAATAAAAAAATATATATATTTCAGTGAGGAGCCACTTTAGTTATAGGAAAACCACCTGGTTAGAAAATTCCCCACAAAATGGGAATTACAGATGTGGCAATTGCACAATTTGTACCGACGTCATAATAGAGTCGGGCCAGATGAAGCGTCCTGTCTGAGTACTCTTTCCGTCACCTAGTGACCCCTGCGTTGTTGCACCGCGGTGTTTCGCTGCGTGTGCAACCTTTTTTCCTCACCAGCTCCCCCTGGTGGAGGTTGTATGCAACCGCACTGCTGCTTTCTGACAGTTATCTTGACATTTTAAGGTTTCTCATGGCTGTGACCCGAAATGTCTAAGGCCTGGGTCACACATGCGAGAAAATCGCACGATTCTCGTGTGACTCTCCCGCATGAACACCCGGCACTGTCGCCGGCACTCGGACCGGAGCGCACGGCTGCATAGAAATACTAGAAATATAGAAATTTCTATGCAGCCACACACTGTGGTCCGAGTGCCGGTGGCAGTGCCGGGTGTTCATGCGAGAGACTTGCACGAGAATCGTGCGAATTTCTCGCATGTATGACCCTGGTCTAAAGGTAAGGGGGATTGATTGTGGTAATGGGGAATTAGGAGTGGTGATTTACAACAGATATTGGCACAATTAGAATGCCAATGGATCAGTAATTTGGAATCAGTGGTCCCCAAAGGCTTAAATGAAAAATGATCTTTCTCCCGTTTCTTTGAATAATCCATTAACATCAACAATGTCCATTGTATGGGAATATTCAAGGTTCCTGATATCTGTCCTTTTATTTTAATTATGTGTGTTTTTTGTCTGTTTGTAGCTGATACATTATTGAAGATTTATCTTTTTCTTATGGCTATTCATGAAGTTTATGTGTGATATGGGATCTTTTGTGACCATCATGTGAGGACCCCTCTGGTGTCAGGATGAATACCTATGAACACTTCATCTTGAACTCCATACTATTGTTTGATACAGTAATAATAGTGTTGTTCATGTGCTCTTGTATATGTAGCTGTTTACATATTTTGCACATGTGCATCTTAATTATATGTTTTTTTAAATTCTGCACTTTATAATGCTATGGTATATTAGTGGATTCCAATGCAATAATGCGGTTTTCTCTATTTGAGTATATTAAGGACATGTGCACTTTATTATACCTAATGTTACACATTATGTGACACACTTTGGTTAATGCGACTAGTGGTTATGATTTTACACTGGCACATATAATATCTGTTGTTTTCATTATTTAGTATGGTAATTTGTTTTACCTAACTTATAATGGTAGACTCCATGGGACTCCTTAAACATGGCTGCCGGTTGTGCATGCACTCTGTGACCTGAACGCTGGTCCGTCCTTCCTGGCCTCCAACTTGGCAACACACCTGTCTATGACACCATCGGGGGATTTCCCCGGACGTGCGCGTATCCAGAGAGGCTGATCAGGTGACAGGTACTTCCGGTGCGAGTCTCCTACCGCATGCGCTGGCACACCGGAGACCAATCATCCCATACACTTAAAATCAGGCATGACACGCCAAATGTTAGACCCTGTGAGAAAGAGTACGCGAGTAGGGTTGGTCCCTGGGGATCACTGGTCTGCACTTGCACCTTAAATATTGGTAAGCTATATCCTCAGAGGAATATGCTATGATGCATTATGCACTTTAGATATATCCATATGAGCTACCATTACACATTACCTCTCTTAGGATAAGTATATATAGAGAAGCTATGGATGTACTTGAGTTATACTGATAACTTTTTGTCTGCTGTGGTTATTTTTGTGTATTTTGAGGTGATGTACGTTTATCTGCTGGATTTATAATATCCTTTAAATACTTTCAATTGTTCCTCTGTACTATAACAGCCCAAGTACTGTGAGTGCTCCCCTGGTGACACTTGTTGTTTCCTTTTTTATGTAAACCCTGTATATATTTTCTTTATTACTGATTTTGATGAAATAAAAAACAGACGGTATATATTGTTTATATTTATGAAGTCAGCATTCCATTTTTTCTTCAGTTTCATTTATTATACCCTGGAGACCAGTGAGCAGAAGCACAAGAGGGGGGCCCAGACTGAGTCCCCCCACCCTCTTGTGCTTCTGCTCACTGGGTCCCTCACAACAGTGAGGGCAGTAATGCTCTGATGGCCGTCCTGTCCACGCATAAAAGTATAAAATAAAGACTCAGACACATCATGGAAAGTTTAAATAGTGTGAAGTTTATTATATGCTTTATATGTGTTGGTTACCTTCCATCACTCACAAAGAGCATACAGCAACACTCAGGACAGGAAAAACCCTAGTGGTGGAAACCTGTAGGGAACCATGGCTGCTGTACTGCCCTTCCTCTGGGCATACTAAGGGAGGTTACCACTATAAAATACACATTTCAAAAAATAACAATTATGTGTAAAGTATATAGTGTGTCTATGAGTACACTATATGGGCTGTCTGTATGTTGTCGGTGTATGTGCATTTTCTGTGTGTGACTATTAAGCATACTTCTCTGCTTTCTCCAGTTCTTCATCCGTCATGTCTTCTAGCTGTTCTTCTTGTAGGACCGGCAGCTATGTTCCCCTTCTAGCCATGTTCTTCTCCTTGTAGGACCGACAGCTACGTTCCCCTTCCAGCCTTGTTCTTCTACTTGTAGGTCCAACAGCTATGTTCCCCTTCCAGCCATGTTCTTCTCCTTGTAGGACCGACAGCTATGTTCCTTTTCCAGCCATGTTCTTTTCCATGTAGGACCGGCAGATATGTTCCCCTTCCAGCCTTGTTCTTCTACTTGTAGGTCCAACAGCTATGTTCCTCTTTCAGCCATGTTCTTCTCCTTGTAGTACCGGCAGCTTTGTTCCTCTTCCAGCCATGTTCTTCTCTTTGTAGGTCCAGCAGCTTTGTTCCTCTTCCTGCCTTGTTCTTCTACTTGTAGGTCTGGCAGCTTTGTTCCTCTTCCAGCCATGTTCTTCTCTTTGTAGGTCCAGCAGCTTTGTTCCTCTTACTGCCTTGTTCTTCTACTTGTAGGTCCAGCATCTTTGTTCCTCTTCCAGCCATGTTCTTCTCCTTATAGGTCCTGCAGCTCTGTTTCCAGTCATTAGATATTCACATCTTCCTCCTTCTTGCATGGAACGATGTTACAGAGAGAGCAGGGTAGGGCTTTATTCCTCCTGAACCAATGGATTGCCCAGCTGTGATGGATATTCCTATCTCTCTTCCATGCCCAGTGGTCAGGGTCTTCGGCCATGATCTAGAATAAAAAAGTGATTATAATCAGAGTTTAAAGGGCATATGTCACCATTAATCATAATCCAATTTGCATATATTTTAGACCTGATGATACTGGTTTGATGACTGAAAATCCATGGCAGAATAACTTTATAATCACTTATTAAAGTTTTCTTGCTTGATATTAAAACAAGCATTTCATGAGTCCAGCTATGGCTGCACTCATAAAATGCTCTGCCTAATATCAGGATTACTCGACATTTTGACGTGGCTTTTCAAAGTAAGTACAAGCGCCTCATCAGGTCTAAGGGTTTTATTTAAGCATACTATTTATATTGTGATACCCATTTACAGATCAGCTTTATATTATTATTGATTATATTGCTAACCACATAACACATGGCCCGATCCACCCAAGCCCGGAATCCCATCCTGGTGAGCAGAACAATGCGGAATTGTAGTAGTCGGTCCTTCTTCATGCTCCACGTCCATCCAAGGGCCCAGCGGTAGATCTCCTGTTGATATGACACATCTTCTTCAAACTGGTTTGCTAAAAACCTTGGAGGGAAGAGAAATGAAATCAAATAAATTATAAAACACTTCAGAAGAAAATACAAACAACAAATGCAATTATCATGTATTTAGCCGAGTGGTAGAAAAGATATTTTGGTTCTAAAATAAAATAAAATAAAGTTATTTATAGACATGAATGTGTAATAATAAAAGAGACTCATAGAGCTGGAAAGAAGAAGGTTCCATATTCTGAAGATCACAGTCCTGCTCTCCTAAAGTAAGCGGCGACCATGGCGAGGAGATACTAGAGGGAGTAGAAGCAGAGTTAGAGGGTACATGTAAGGCCTCTTTCACATATCCGGTGTGCACCTGACGGCGCCCCCGGCATTTAGCCGCAGCGCCGCATCAGAAAACCTGATGCACCGCATGCGTTTTTTTTGCCGGATGGTTTCTGATGCCCGGAGACATCAGGGGAATCCGGCAAAAAAAAAAACCGTTACATGCTGCGTTTTGTCCGGCCGCCGGAATGTACATCCGGACAAAATCGCATCCGGCGCTAATGCAAGTCAATGCAAAAAAAACCGCAAGCGGCGCATCAGGTTTTCTGATGCGGCGCTGCGGAACACCGGATGTGTGAAAGAGGCCTAATACAGAACATATCTATCTGTATATTCCTATGTTTGATCATATCTGGCCACTATTACATAAGAATAAGCCCTTTATTTCCCTATGATGGATCTTCTCAGATCTGGATGATTCCTTATCCTTCACTACAATAATACCTTATCCGAAATCTTTAAGACAGCTGTCCCTGGCTAGAAAACATCTGATGTATTCTTCTTCTACAAAAATGAGAAAAATTAAATTATTTCACTCTGAACTTTGTAATGAAAACCTTTCTAATGCTAATAATCTTAAATTAATGGGGTTGTAGAGCTCTTCATTAATGATGGATTGTCCTCAGGATAGCTCATCACTATCAGATTGGTGGAGATTTGGTCCCCGACACCCACTGATCAGATACTGAAGACTAGTCCTAAAGATATGCCATCACTATTGAGGTGAAACCAAAGCCACGACACTGCTCACCACATAGTGACCGGTCCTGTCTGCTGTATCATACGAGGTGTAATTATAAGAGGCTGAGGGAGAACACTTCCCTACATGTTTCTCTACCATAATACACATAAAATAGATGAATATAATAATACATGTCATATAATCTAACACTTTGTATCTGGAAACCTTGGAAGGTGCAATGAGTCTTACCAAGGAGTGTGGTGAAAGCTGCCCGCTCTTCTGGCTGGGGGATGTCCTCTTCTGTCTTCTTCCTCTTGGCCACTTCCTGGGTGGCAGATCGTGAACTGTGATAGAAGAGGTAGATATTATAGTATTAGGCCTCATGCACATGGTCGTACTATGGCTGCACATAATTCACTTACATCCTGATGGGTGTTCTCCCCATTGGGATCTGACATTAGTTTTGAGTTGTAAATGGAATAAATATGTGTAGTGGTGATGTGTAATGGTCACTATGGATTTGCCGGTGTAAGTGTATGGATTGTGATCACCGCAGTGATGTAACCTCATCTACTTACCACTCCTCTTCATACTGGGCGATCAGTTCTCTCTTCCGCTTCCTCACGGCCATTTTTACTCTTCTTCCTGGAAACTAACATACAGAAAAAGTAACACCTGAATATGCAGAGGATGGCTCTTTCTATAGCATCTCTACTAGAGTAATGCTATCAACCTAATGTGTAACCGAAAACAAAACTACCACCTCCTGCATTACATGTGTTGTAGTATTGCAGCTTTATTGACTTGATTGGTATTTAGTTATAATACCCATCATGACCCACTGACAGAAGTGGCACTGTAGATAGCAAACAAAGCAAACCCTATTTTCTTCTTAAAACACCACTCCAGAGTCTTGTTTTGTTTGTACTGCTGGAGTGGCGCTTTAAATGTAAGCCCCTTGACCACGTTCTTATATCGTCGTCACGTGATTGACGTAGGTCACTTTTAGCCAGAGACTGATAGAAAGGATTAAGGGGGTGGCAGATGAGTATGAGACAGGGGCCAGGAGAATTATATATAAGGCACCACTCCCGCAATGTACTAAAAAGAACCGCTGGAGTGGTGTTTTTAAAAAAAAGTATATATATACTATTTATATATATATTTATATAAATATATATATATAATAGGTCATCTATGTCTACAAAGATTGATTTTATGTCCTATGGTAAGAAAAGACTACACATATCTACATTATACTGACTGCACTGTGACCCGCCATATAAACCTCTGCATATATCCGCTACCTCCCTGTATAGTAACTGATGATCCAGTAAAATATTCTTCATATCTCCACTATACGTATTATATAACTATTATATACAGGCTAATAATGTCCATACACTTCTAAATATTGGATCTGGGAATTTCTAGGAGAAATATATGGCCCCCTGTATTTCTTATTAATATCATTATCAACATTTTAAATATTTATTCAAAATCACCATATTTTATCCCATTTATCCATAATCACCCGTTATCTATATTTGGGTTTTTATGGTGAAATCATTTGCTGTTTTACATGTGATTGCTTTCAGTCAGGGCCGGCGTCAGCACCCGGCACACCCGGGCAAGTGCCGGGGCCCTGAGCAGGCGGGGGGCCCACTCGCCGTCGGGCACCCCGGCGCCCATTAGCGGTGTCAGCGGCGCCACTGGGCCCCCCCTGCTTGCTCAGGGCCCCGGCAGCAGCCGGCGCAATACTCACCTCTCCCCGTGCCTCCGCTGCCGCAGCTCCGAGCTCCAGGGGGCGCCTGTGCCGGCGCTTCCTCTCTCACAGCAGCGCCGCTGAATGACGTCATCATTCAGCGGCCGGCTGTGGCAGAGAGCGCGCGGACGCCAGACAGGTGAGGGTTGTGTGTGTGTGTCTGCCTGTGTGTGTGTGAGAGAGTGCTGCCTGCGGTGCTGTATGTGTGATGGTGATGGGGGGAGATAGGCAGTGATGGTGTTGACGATGATGATGATGATGGGGAGGCAATGATAATGGGAAGGCGATGATGATGATATTAATGGGGAGTAGTGTTGAGCATTCCGATACCGCAAGTATCGGGTATCGGCCGATATTCGCGTTATCGGAATTCCGATACTTAATTCCGATACTTTTTCCATATCGTATACCGGAATCGGAAGTTCCCATAATTCTTTGAGAGGCAATGTGATTTTAGTCAGCCAATGAGGAATCCTACGAAGTGTGGGCACATCCTGTAATGCTGCGGTCATCTTAACTAATGGCATGGCTGTGATTGGCTGCTGAAATGATGTCAGAATGCACTATAAAAGGCGCCGCCGCCATTTTAGCGTCACTGTGCTGTGAACTCAGTAAGGGACAGAACGCTACTCTGCTCACTCTGAGGGACAGTTAGATATTGCGATTTTGTGTACTACTGTGCTTGAGGCAGGCTAGTTTACCAACCGCTGTGTAAAGCTTCATTTTGCCAGTGTTGTTTTAACAGCTCTGTGCAAGGTGTGTGTGTGTGACAGTGCAGGTGACGCTGCAGTTTGCTCTGCATCCACCGCTGTTTGTAGGCATCTGCACGTGTCACTGACTCTTTTTTTTTTTTTTTTTTTTTTTATTTTGTGGAATTGGTGCAGCTCCATTATATTAGAAAAAAAATCAAATCTATTAGTGTGACGTGCTTCCATCCGTATACAATACATTGGTTGCAAACACTATAGAACTACACAAAGGAGCTTTTCACAGATTGTGGACAGTTGTGTTTCAGTGTTCACTTCAGTCTGTGTTTTTTACTTTTTTTAGTGCAGATCACGCTCCAGTTACATGTTCAAGCACTGCTGCTTGTACTCTGCTGAGCGTGTCTCAGTGGCTCATCCTTTTCATTTATCTCCAATTGGTTCTGCTACATTCCATTTAAAATAAATCTAATCTATTAGACTAATAGATTACATTTATTTTAAATGGAATGTAGCAGAACCAATTGGAGATAAATGAAAAGGATGAGCCACTGAGACACGCTCAGCAGAGTACAAGCAGCAGTGCTTGAACAAGTAACTGGAGCGTGATCTGCACTCAAAAAAGTAAAAAACACAGACTGAAGTGAACACTGAAACACAACTGTCCACAATCTGTGAAAAGCTCCTTTCTGTACTTCTATAGTGTTTGCAACCAATGTATTGTATACGGATGGAAGCGCGTCACACTAATAGTATTAGTGTGACGCGCTTCCATCCGTATACAATACATTGGTTGCAAACACTATAGAAGTACAGAAAGGAGCTTTTCACAGATTGTGGACAGTTGTGTTTCAGTGTTCACTTCAGTCTGTGTTTTTACTTTTTTGAGTGCAGATCACGCTCCAGTTACATGTTCAAGCACTGCTGCTTGTACTCTGCACTCAAACATAGGTAAAAAAACACAGACTGAAGTTGAACACTGAAACACAACTGCTCACAATCTGTGAAAGCTCCTTTCTGGTACTTCTATAGTGGTTTGCAACCATGTATTTTTATCTCGATGGCTGCTCACATAAATAAATTAATTATTGTGTGACGCGCTTCCATCCGTATACAATACATTGGTTGCAAACACTATAGAAGTACAGAAAGGAGCTTTTCACAGATTGTGGACAGTTGTGTTTCAGTGTTCACTTCAGTCTGTGTTTTTTACTTTTTTGAGTGCAGATCACGCTCCAGTTACATGTTCAAGCACTGCTGCTTGTACTCTGCTGAGCGTGTCTCAGTGGCTCATCCTTTTCATTTATCTCCAATTGGTTCTGCTACATTCCATTTAAAATAAATCTAATCTATTAGTGTGACGCGCTTCCATCCGTATACAATACATTGGTTGCAAACACTATAGAAGTACAGAAAGGAGCTTTTCACAGATTGTGGACAGTTGTGTTTCAGTGTTCACTTCAGTCTGTGTTTTTTACTTTTTTGAGTGCAGATCACGCTCCAGTTACATGTTCAAGCACTGCTGCTTGTACTCTGCTGAGCGTGTCTCAGTGGCTCATCCTTTTCATTTATCTCCAATTGGTTCTGCTACATTCCATTTAAAATAAATCTAATCTATTAGTGTGACGCGCTTCCATCCGTATACAATACATTGGTTGCAAACACTATAGAAGTACAGAAAGGAGCTTTTCACAGATTGTGGACAGTTGTGTTTCAGTGTTCACTTCAGTCTGTGTTTTTTACTTTTTTGAGTGCAGATCACGCTCCAGTTACATGTTCAAGCACTGCTGCTTGTACTCTGCTGAGCGTGTCTCAGTGGCTCATCCTTTTCATTTATCTCCAATTGGTTCTGCTACATTCCATTTAAAATAAATCTAATCTATTAGTGTGACGCGCTTCCATCCGTATACAATACATTGGTTGCAAACACTATAGAAGTACAGAAAGGAGCTTTTCACAGATTGTGGACAGTTGTGTTTCAGTGTTCACTTCAGTCTGTGTTTTTTACTTTTTTGAGTGCAGATCACGCTCCAGTTACATGTTCAAGCACTGCTGCTTGTACTCTGCTGAGCGTGTCTCAGTGGCTCATCCTTTTCATTTATCTCCAATTGGTTCTGCTACATTCCATTTAAAATAAATCTAATCTATTAGTGTGACGCGCTTCCATCCGTATACAATACATTGGTTGCAAACACTATAGAAGTACAGAAAGGAGCTTTTCACAGATTGTGGACAGTTGTGTTTCAGTGTTCACTTCAGTCTGTGTTTTTTACTTTTTTGAGTGCAGATCACGCTCCAGTTACATGTTCAAGCACTGCTGCTTGTACTCTGCTGAGCGTGTCTCAGTGGCTCATCCTTTTCATTTATCTCCAATTGGTTCTGCTACATTCCATTTAAAATAAATCTAATCTATTAGTGTGACGCGCTTCCATCCGTATACAATACATTGGTTGCAAACACTATAGAAGTACAGAAAGGAGCTTTTCACAGATTGTGGACAGTTGTGTTTCAGTGTTCACTTCAGTCTGTGTTTTTTACTTTTTTGAGTGCAGATCACGCTCCAGTTACATGTTCAAGCACTGCTGCTTGTACTCTGCTGAGCGTGTCTCAGTGGCTCATCCTTTTCATTTATCTCCAATTGGTTCTGCTACATTCCATTTAAAATAAATCTAATCTATTAGTGTGACGCGCTTCCATCCGTATACAATACATTGGTTGCAAACACTATAGAAGTACAGAAAGGAGCTTTTCACAGATTGTGGACAGTTGTGTTTCAGTGTTCACTTCAGTCTGTGTTTTTTACTTTTTTGAGTGCAGATCACGCTCCAGTTACATGTTCAAGCACTGCTGCTTGTACTCTGCTGAGCGTGTCTCAGTGGCTCATCCTTTTCATTTATCTCCAATTGGTTCTGCTACATTCCATTTAAAATAAATCTAATCTATTAGTGTGACGCGCTTCCATCCGTATACAATACATTGGTTGCAAACAATATAGAAGTACACAAACGGGCCTTTCACAGCTACTGAACATGGGTTTTTAATTTTTAACTAAAATATGTATTTTTTCAAATGACACAAATATAAGTAATGTTGAAGAGGAATAGTCCTACATCCATTGTTTGCACAATATTACAGGTGTACATCATGTCCCTTAATCAACAATGTATTATTATATTTACTTGTATGCTTTTATTTAAAAGCCAAGAACACAGAAGGATAACCTTCGCACTGCAGCTGTTGTCAAAGTTCAACCCACATTATGCACTTCCAACATTGCAGCATTTGAGGCATGATGTGAGTTGGATTGGTCAAAGTTATGGAGTGAGAAGGTTCACCATCAGTACCCTATAGCATAAGTATGCTTTTGTGTTAGCATTTGTGTTAGACATGTGGATATCTGCCATAATATGTCACAATTATTTAGTTACAGATTTGTTACCAACACTAATCATTGAATGGTTTTAAATTTGACGTTTCACTTGTTTACAGCTTAGAAATAAGGGTGTAGCCTGATATCTATGTGTAGCACTAGCCACTTTAACATGTCATGTTTTTTTAAACATGTGTAGGTAGGTAGCAGTAATTTTTGCCGGACACACAGCAGGGGAACAGCAGGCGTTACTGAACCCCACTATTACTATAGCTTGTGTATTGGTCTGTGGACACGACACTTCTGAGCAGCAACTGGCAGTGTTGTAGCCCAGGGAGTATAGCTCAGGTGGTAGAAAGATGAACATAACAGGAGACATGGAAAACGTTGTCAACCAGTTAGTTAATCTGAAACCGGACAGGCAAATTCAGGCGAGATCCATGCCTAGTTCATTTTCAGAAAAGTAAGCCGTTCTACATTATCGTAGGATAGTCGCATGCAACGGTCTGTTAGTACACCACCTGCAGCAGTAAAGACGCGCTCCGATAATACACTGCCAGCAGATCAAGCCAGCACCTCCAATGCATACTGGCTAAGCTCTGGCCATGTATCCAGCTTAGAGACACAAAACTTGAATGGGGAAGAGCCATCTGAGAGTACACTGAGAGGGCAAGACATGTAGTCTGTAACCATCTTACGGAAATGTTGCCTCCTGCTGACTGGAGCCGTCTCGGATGGTGTAGACATTGGTGGCGCTGCCACAAAACTTCGACACATTTGGAACATACTGTCTTGCCCTGTGCAGAGGCGCTGCTTGTGCTCCCTCTTGTTGCAGAGCTGTCTCCACTGCCTCGACGCACAGAGCTGCTTTGTAAATCAGTAGCAGCAGCAGTGCTCTCGGCTGGAATGGAGAACATTATGGATTGCACCAGTGTGTCTTGGTACTTCCGCATTTTACGCTCCCGGTTCAACGGTGTGATGAGGCTTTGTAAGTTGTCCCGGTAGCGAGGGTCTAGGAGGGTGTACACCCAATAATCAGACGTGGTGTGAATGTGTTCGATGCGGCGGTCGTTTCTCAGCCACTGCAGCATGAAATCAACCATGTGCTGCAGACTCCCAACTGGCCAAGAAACGTTGTCCCCTGCAAGAGGCGTCATCTCCGCCTGCTGTGCATCACCCCACCCTTGGTCTACATACTGACTAGAGCATTGTCTACCTCCCTCTGGAGCGATGTCTTCCTCCTCCATTGACTCCTCCTCATCCTCCTCACAAAGTCCTTCAAATACATATAAATTTACAAAATTTAAAACTCAAAATTTAAAAACTTTGTATCATAATTCTGTAACATCAGTTTATGGAAACACAATAGCATTACAAAAGGATAGACAAAAAATGTACATTATGTGCTTTGTAAATACATTAAAAGTTTGTAATGGTTATGAAAATATAGACAGCGACTCTGGAGGTTCAATTGTTGATACAGCATGGTACTTTGAAAGTCCTCCAGCCCTTTGTGAAGGAACCACGTTGCGCTGACTGTCCAGAAGGTGATGGAATTTGTGACTCCTCATCCTCCTCACAAAGTCCTTCAAATACATATAAATTTACAAAATTTAAAACTCAAAATTTAAAAACTTTGTATCATAATTCTGTAACATCAGTTTATGGAAACACAATAGCATTACAAAAGGATAGACAAAAAATGTACATTATGTGCTTTGTAAATACATTAAAAGTTTGTAATGGTTATGAAAATATAGACAGCGACTCTGGAGGTTCAATTGTTGATACAGCATGGTACTTTGAAAGTCCTCCAGCCCTTTGTGAGGAACCACGTTGCGCTGACTGTCCAGAAGGTGATGGAATTTGTGACTCCTCATCCTCCACCTCTTCCAAAACCTCATGCCTTAGTGCTTGCAGTGTTTTTTGAAGCAGGCAGATAAGGGGGACAGTCAGGCTGACTAGTGCATCATCTGCACTCGCCATCCGCGTTGACTCATCAAACGCACGCAAAACGTGGCAGATATCCTTCATAGAGTTATTCGCCACTCATTACACTGGCAGTGGCTGCCCATTCATTATAGGATCCAATTCTAATTACTGGTTCTCACCAACATAGCTCTCCACAGCGCAGCACCCCCCTACATCTCCTCCCTTATTTATATTTATCGGCCTAACCGACTGCTGCACTCTGCAAACGACCTTCGACTAACCTCTGCACTAATCCGTACCTCCCACTCCCAACTCCAAGACTTCACCCGCGCTGCGCCAATCCTCTGGAATGCTCTACCCCAAGAAATTAGGACTATCCGCAATTTGGATGGTTTCAGGCGCTCCCTCAAAACACATTTGTTCACAGTGGCCTATCACATTCACTAATCAAAGTCATTCTATGTGTAATTCTGTGTGTGTAGCCCATTCACTATCTCCATGCATCCCTCACTTCCTTAAAATGGCTGGACCATCATTGTAAAAACACCATTGTATATAAACACCTGTACTTTGTATCTCCCACACCTCATTGTAGATTGTAAGCTTTCACCAGCAGGGGCGGCTGATTTTGCTTTAATTATTGTATTGTTAACGTTGTTACTTATGACTCGTGTTTTGAAACTGTTAAACTGTAAAGCACTGCGGAATATTATGGCGCTATATAAATAAATAATATTATTATTCTTATTATAGAGGCCCACTCAGTAGTGGTGAAGTGTGAACGCCGCAAATTGCGAGTTGACTGCGCCTGATGCAGCTGATACTCCATTACTGTTGGCTGCTGCTCACACAACCGCTCCAACATATGTAACGAGGAATTCCACCTGGTGGGTACGTCACATATAATGCGATGTTCATGAAGGTGAAATCTGCGTTGCAGAGCTGCAATCAGCGATCTGGCCATGCTGGAACGTCGCAAGTGAGCGCACTCTAGGCGGACCTTGTGCAGCAGTGCATCAAGATCCGGATAGTCCCTCAAAAAACTCTGCACGACCAAGTTGAGCACATATGACAGACATGGTATGTGAGTGAGGTTGCCAAGGCCCAGAGCTGACACCAGATTTCGGCCATTGTCACACACTACCAAGCCTGCCTGTAGATTCTCTTCCAAAAACCACACGTCGCTCTCCTGCTTTATGGCATTACAGAGCTCCTGCGCTGTGTGGCTAAGATTCCCATGGAAATTAATTTCAGGATGGCCTGTTGACATTTGGACACGGCTGTGCTCATATCGGTCGCAACAGGTAAACGTTCACGGGTCCATGTGGAGGTAGACCGTGACGGCTCCTGCAGCGATGATTCTGAGGAACTGGAATAGGAGGAAATCAATGTGTACAGACTTGATTCCTGCAATCCTTGGAGTTGGCAGAACACGTACAGCGCCACTCGCAAGATCAGTACCCGGCTGCACAACATTGACCCAATGGGCAGTGAGGGAAAGGTATTGTCCTGGCCATGGGTGTTAGAACCCTCTTGTTAGGTTTTGTTTCAGTTTGCTGGTCACATGACCTTTTTTCCCTATTTAGTCTGGCTCCGCCCTTCTGGCTTTGCTTGACTTCATTGTATTATCTACTGTTAAGCTAGCCGGGTGCTTAGGTGCCTTAATCTGTGAGTTTTGCTTGATGTTAGGATCACAAAGTATTTATTTTTCTGTTTAATTATCCATGCTACAATTTATGTATAGGAGGTGTCCACCTTTTCTCCCAGTCCCTAGATCTTGTAGGGATTACTCCCTCGCAACTATAGGTCTTCGTTCACACTAGATGAGGACTTTAGCGGGTCTGGTCGCAGGATCAGGTTCCCCGTTACATCGTAGGGATTCAGCTTAGTTGTATTGTAGGGACAGAATTCCCTTCTTTCCTTACTGGTTGTAGCAGATCATAACAATGGGTACTGGTCCACGCATCGGTGGTCAGGTGGACCTTGCTACTGAGGGCTTTTAGTAGCGCATGTTTAATTTTTCCCTCAACATGCTTTTGCAGACCAGGGACGGCTTGCCTGCTGAAATGAAATCGGCTTGGCACATTGTATTGTGGGATTGACAATGATATTCAGTTACGGAAACTGTCTGTCTCCACCAGCCTGAATCACAGCATTTCAAGGGACAGGAGTTTTGCAATGCCAGCATTCAGAGCCTGTGCTCGTGCATGGTTTGCGGAGTATGGCCGTGTTTTATCCCATGCCTGTGCTACCGCTGGCTGTTTTGTGGCCTGGGAGTGTGAGGATGACAGGGAACTTGCTGCTGTGTGTGGAATAACAGTTTGTCTCTGGACAACAGTGGCCGAGGTTCTTCCATGGCGATCCTGTGAGGAAGCATAACCAGCTGTGTGTGAGCTCGATGAAGAGGCTTCAACACAACCTGAAGATGTAGGTGCTGCTGTAGGTTGGCCTACATCTCCAGTGTGTCTTTGTAACTCAACTACGTGCTTTGTCCGCACATGTTTCCACATATTTGTGGTATTGAGGTGACTGACACTTTTAGCTATTTTTAATTTTTGATTACACAGCTTGCATTTCACATAGCAAATATCATGTGCAAGTGTGTGAAAAAAGGACCACGCAGTGCAAGTCCTGGGAGCGCACGTTTTGACTTTTGGAAGACAACTGCTCCGAACAGGTGCCAAACTGGAGGCTACAGGCAACCGAGTCTGCAGCCTAACTCTCCCTCCTGTTTGTACCGTTGGGGCAATGTCTTCCTCTATCTTCCTTCTATCACTAACCATTTCTCTAGGCCTCTCCCAGCTTTCAACCAAAGTACTGGTTCTCACCCACAAAGCTCTCCACAGTGCAGCACCCCTCCTACATCTCCTCCCTCATTTCTATCTATCGGCCTAACCGACTGCTGCGCTCTGCAAACGACTTTCGACTAACCTCTGCACTAATACGTACCTCCCACTCCCGACTCCAAGACTTCTCCTGCTCTACGCCAATCCTCTGGAATGCTGTACCCCAAGAAATTAGGACTATCCACAATTTGCATGGTTTCAGGCGCTCCCTCAAAACACATTTGTTCAGAGCGGCCTATCACATTCACTAATCAAAGTCATTCTATGTATTCTGTGTAAGTGTGTGTGTGTCTCTAGCCCATTCACTATCTCCATCCCTCAGTCCCTTAAGATGGCTGGAACATCATTGTAAATGCACCATTGTATATAAACACCTATACTTTGTATCTCCCCCATCTCATTGTACATTGTAAGCTGTCACGAGCAGGGGCGACTTATTTAGCTTAAATTATTGTATTGTTAACGTTGTTACTTATGACTTGTGTTCTGAAACTGCTAAACTGTAAAGCGCTGCGGAATATGATGGCGCTATATAAATAAATATTATTATTATTCCTCTGAGCTGCTCCCACCACCTTCCTGTTCTTCATGCCATGTTGGGTATTGGACCTCATCATCTCCACTACCCTCTTCCAACACCTGCTGTTGGGTGGTCTGGCCAGCACCATGCTCAACAGAAACTGGCACCTGGGTCTCATCATCATCATCAGATGCGTTCTGCGGTGTGCTGACCATCGGCACTGTCTCACCCGCCTCTTCAGATTCAGAGAGACACAGCTGTTGCGCATCACTGCATACTCCCTCTTCTTCACATTACAGAATGCTGCTTGGCTGGGCCCCTGTTTGCAAGCCAATAGATTCTGAGAACAGAAGCAGACACTCAGCTGGCTCCTGTACAGAACTCTCTGACTGCCTGGGCAATTTGCCAGGCGGTGAAGAGACAGATGGTTGCCCAACAGTGCTGTGGTCCTGAGAGGAGGTGGAAGCAATTGAAGTCGATGCATTGGCTGAGATCCAAACAACAACGGCTTCAATTTGTTCTTCCCGCAGCAGGGGGGTACTCCGAGCTCCTACAAAAGTGCGCATAAAGGAACGCTCACGGCCCGGGGAAAACTGGTGGATGCTGTGTCACTGGGGGCCGCAGCAGCCACAGAATCCCCACGTCCTCTCCCTGAAGAAACTCCACGACCACGTGCCTTACTCCCTGCCTTCTTCATCTTGGTAGATTGATAAAGAAAGTCTGAAAAGTTATAAGGCCTAAGTGTGGTTATTCCGCAGAGACTGCAGTGAACACTGCACACAACTGTTCAGTAGGTGTGAAAGGCCCCTTTGTGTACTTCTATAGTGTTTGCAACCAATGTATTGTATACGGATGGAAGCGCGTCACACTAATAGATTTTATTTATTTGTAATAGAGTGGAGCAGCAACAATTAGAGAAAAATTTCAAGGATGTGCCAGTGACACACGCTCAGCAGACTACAACCAGCAGTGGTTGAAGAACTAACTGGAGCGTGATCTGCACTCCAAAAAGGAAAACCTCAGACTACAGTGAACACTGCACACAACTGTTCACTACCCAACGCGTCTCAGCAGGAAGGCAGTCTGTGCGTCAAAACAAAGGCGCAAGCATACATCCACGTACCCTGTTTATAAAGCTATATAAAAAAAATTATGTAGTAGTGACGCACACTTTATTGAGGTACAGTATTACATCGCCATTCACCATCTGTGGCTATGCAGTCTCATCTATATATACCTTATCTATCCGTTGTCATGCTTGCAAGTCGACAGTCAGGCATAAATAGCAATTTTCACTATGCACTATGCACTTTTTAAAGGTTATGTTTGTTAATAAACATGATTATTGCCACATATTATGAGTATTACATGATGGAAATTGTATAATTTTGTATAAACTGTTTAGTGACATTATTCAGCAAATGTAACATTTTAGTAATGTCACAGATAACTTGTAATGCTGATGATGTTTTGAAGTCAGACATTCATTGTCTATACAATAAAAATGGTGTACATACTGTTACTTATCCATCATTAATGGATTCAGATATGTACTTGTATGCTTTTATGTACAACCGTATAGCAGATTCCTTAACTAATTTATTTTGTGGTTTGCATTGCTGTTCAACATGTTAATGTATGTGTTTATGTTTGTCAATTCTTTATTTATCTAGATATTAGTTTAAATGAAATCATCATCTTATGGTAGTAAAGGTTATCTTCTCTTGTTTGAAGTATAGACATTTAAAATTGACAGGTAACAAGGAAATTACTTATCTAGTATTTAAACATCCTCCTTGACCCTGGGCTCCAACACCGCCAGTTGTTGCTCGGAAGTGCTGTTAGCACAGTCAACACTTGCTCCTGTGTTACTGGGGTTCAGTAACGTCAGCTGGTCCTCGGTTGTGCCATTGGCTCTTTTCCTTCTGCTGCCCCTCCGGGTTCCAGTACCGTCAGCTGGTTCTCCGCAGTGCCTTTGGCCTAGGTGCCTCCATCTTGGTATCCGAGTTCCAGCAACGTCTGCTGGTCCTTGGTAGTGCTTTGGAGCACAGGTACCTCCTGCTTAGTAACCGTGTCCCAGTAACGTCAGCTGGTCCTCGGTTGTGCCATTGGCTCTTTTCCTTCTGCTGCCCCTCCGGGTTCCAGTACCGTCAGCTGGTTCTCCGCAGTGCCTTTGGCCTAGGTGCCTCCATCTTGGTATCCGAGTTCCAGCAACGTCTGCTGGTCCTTGGTAGTGCTTTGGAGCACAGGTACCTCCTGCTTAGTAACCGTGTCCCAGTAACGTCAGCTGGTCCTCGGTTGTGCCATTAGCTCTTTTCCTTCTGCTGCCCCTCCGGGTTCCAGTACCGTCAGCTGGTTCTCCGCAGTGCCTTTGGCCTAGGTGCCTCCATCTCGGTATCCGAGTTCCAGCAACGTCTGCTGGTCCTTGGTAGTGCTTTGGAGCACAGGTACCTCCTGCTTAGTAACCGTGTCCCAGTAACATCAGCTGGTACAAGATTGTGCTACAAATACAAGATACGGAACAAGAGACACAAGAACAATAAGCAGAAGATCTAAAAGCAGAAGAACATGAAGTATAAGACCAAAATGAAGAGCAAAATATATGCTCTAAATTCTAAGCAGAAGAAGACTAAGCAGTGTATGGGGGTGAGTCCGTTCCTCCTCGTGGTGCCCCTGGAAAATGCCTGCTGCTGCAGGCTAAACTGAACACGGACAAATACTGTTGTAATTTAAATCTTTTGTGACAGCAAGAACGGAAGGATGAAAAATTCATACTTTGACAGATTACAAGTACAGGATTCTCTGTCACAAATAAGAATATGATGAAGAAGATGAAGCAGAATATGAATAAGAATAATAGTTTAATAAGAAGAATATGAGTAATGTTAACAAAGATGAATAGCAAGAAGTTTAAGAAGAAGATAAAGAAGGTGAAGATGAAGAATAATTTGATGAAAAAGATGATGCTGCAGAAGATTATGAAGGAGAAAGTGTGTGAAAAGTTAAAAAGGTGAAGATGAAGAGCATGGAAGTTGTGTAATATACATATTTGCCAAAATATAAAAAACGTTAACATTGTCAATTTCTTCGTCAATCCGAACATCTTTAAAAAAAAAAATATTTATGCTATTCCATTTGATTGGGTTAAACATCTATGCCTTTAATGTCTCCTCAACCTTCCACAATACATTCTACATTACTCTTTCTTGTTTTCCTTCATGTACAATTAACCAACAAGGCAAGAATGGGTTTTTTTTAATTTCGATATTTTGTTCCCATAGACTTACATGGGACTTCCGGTATCGATATCGGGTATCGCCGATATTTTAGTGATATCGGCGATACCATTCCGATTCCGATACTTTAGGATATCGGAAAGTATCGCTCAACCCTAATGGGGAGGCAATGATAATGATGATGATGGGGAGGCAATGATAATGGGAAGGCAATGATGATGATATTAATGGGGAGGCAATGATAATGATGATGATGGGTAGGCAATGATAATGGGAAGGCAATGATGATGATGATATTAATGGGGAGGCAATGATGACAATAAGGAGGCAATGATGATGATGATGGGCAGGCAATGATGATGAGGGGAGGCAATGATGATGGGCAGGCAATGATGATGATAATGGGGAGTCTTTCCACAGCGCCCTTTCCTGAGCTGTAACAGTGCAGAACGCAGCACAGTGTAGAGGAAAGCTCCATATTTTGTATGGAGCATTATATGTGGTCCAGTATTCTGTATGGAGCATTATATTGGGTCCAGTATTCTGTATGGAGCATTATATGGTGGATGGGGGGGTGACATCCTGCATGGGGTATTATATGGGTGATGAGGGGGAGACTATGTGGTGCCCATAATATTGTATGGAGGACTGTACTGTCCAGTCTGTACTGTGCGCTGTGAGGATTTGGCGGTTTTTTGAGCTATTGTACAATTTACAATAGGTATCAGTCATGTAATGGAAGAAGAGAAGTGTTTGGCGTTGTGCTATACCCATATTTCTCTGCAGTATCTGTGCATCATGAATCATGGTATGTGTTAAGGGGGCCCACTGAGACTCTTTCGCACGGAACCCATAAAAACCTGGAGCCGGCCCTGCTTTCAGTATAGATCCCCACTGTCAGTATCCGGGATGACATAAATCAGCAGTTTACTCATCACACAATGGTTCTCACCTCTGTAGAGCGGCCGGTGGCGGCTGTCTCCCAATCAGCAGGTAACAATCCAGGTATAAATTCAAAAAAGTGTCTCTTCTGGTAATCAGTAAGGAGCCCGTCCTATCTCTAATAGAACAATCGCAGACTGGCACCAACTGACGTTTTGTTTCTTTCTTTGAATTCAAACCCTGCGATGTTATTGGTTGATGGCTGAGACACATGATGCATGTGGCGCTAAATTTAAAGGGAAAGCGCCTTCTAGTAATGTTATGTGGAGATACAGTGTATTACTTTTATATTGATCTTTGTAGTTTTCCTCTTTATTATATTGTATGGACCTTGTGGTGCATTATACTATACAGAGGACCATGCAATGCATTATACTGTATGGATGGTTGTGTGAGGGTCATCATAATTTTCTGGGTGAGTTGCGGGATGGAGTACAGTAGGGTCATCATACTGTGTGGGTGGAGGGTACTGTGGAGGAATTCACTGTGGTGGTATCTTAGTGTCTGCGGGGTCGCTTTTGTTGACATCATACTTTGAGTGCAATGATAGGGCTCCAGTAGGAGGAATATTAGAGGACACACAGTACCAAACAGGTGCAGAAATAGGGACACATACGGCAGCGGATCAGCATTGGGGTATCAGCAGGAAAAGGAGTTTGTGCAGGTTGGGATTGGATGTGGATGGTGCCTGAAATGTGAGAAATCATATGTATTTTTATTGTAATCTCTTCAGCCGATTCCTGGCTGGAGTAGTTGTCATGTTGGTCTGGGCCCGATGAAAAATACGGGAAAAGTAAATGACTCCACCAGAAATAACGTCAGCTGTCAGTCGCCATCAATAACTGTACTGTAGTCCCTTAGGCTACGTTCACACATTCAGTATTTGGTCAGTATTTTTCATCAGTATTTATAAGCAAAAGCCAGGAGTGGGTGATAAATGCAGAAGTGGTGATGTGTTTCTATTATACTTTTCTTCTGATTGTTCCTCTCCTGGTTTTGGCTTACAAATACTGAGATAAAATACTGACCAAATACTGATTGTGTGAATGTGGCCTTATATGTAAAGTGCCATGGTATAAATGGCACTATAATAACACCAGGACTGGTACTGGTATTGTCCGTGTTGGTCTTTGTATAGAGATTGTTTTGTAGTAGTAGTAGGGTCATCTACTGAGGCTCTCCTACATCCACTATTAGGGTGCGCCACCATAGTTGTATCTGGGTTACCAGGTTAGGAGCCGACTTCAAAGCTTTGCCCCCCAACAACCAAGCTCCTAGCTACGCCTCTGGTTTAAACTGATAGTATTCCTTTGAGTACTAGTATAACTTGCCTAAAAGGCAAACCAAAAGCTGTTTAGTGGCTGCTTGATATTTAAATACTGATCCATTGGTTGATCCCTTGGTGGTTGTTCAGTCCCAGTCTGGCATCAGCCTTCCCAATGGTCCGGCAGAGGTTGGCATTTCCGTTCCTGTATGCCAAAAAAGAACTAGAAGAAAAAATATCAAGGCCATCATGTGATACCAATAATAGAACACTTTTCTACAGCCAAATTGGTTCAGAGACAACAATAGGTGACCCTAATTTTGTGCATCTGAAAACGAATATGATGCTTCAATGTACTGATTGACTCAAATTTTCAAGACCAGAGGACATTGTAATTACTTATGAGATCTTTCCTTCAGGCTTATTGAAAAATTGTGTCATTATTTTTTCATCATCAATATTGCATTGTTAGTAGCTCATCTATTACATCATCTACTTAGTCTATTGAGCATTCAATATTCTATCATCTTAGGGTGAACTACCAAAAAATGCCAACATAGCTCTGATGACATAATCCTAATTACAGTTGCATTACCTACTTTTATAAATGCTCTCTGTGTAAGGTATACAGTTTTATGATTTCTTAACTCAGTTTCTTCACATATTGTATTTTTATGTGTTTTTTTCAGATATGCCTCATTCTTGGATTAACGAATCAGATAGTCTGTGCTACATATGGGGAGAAATCACTTTTGTGTCACAAAGACGAAACTTGACTGCCATGATATGGCTGCCGAATTGATTTAGACAAGTGTTGGGCTCCACACATATGCTGCAATAGATGTGTATGGGAAGAGGCAATCTATGCTTTTTGCAATCCTATTGATCTGGAGAGAACCAACTGATCACTCTATCAATTGCTATTTCTGCTTGGTGCCCCCATAAGGAACGCAGTTTCCAGGAAGAAGACATGGACTTTATAGTACAATGGCAATTCAGTAGATCCAATTCCAGTTGGTTGTGTATAAGGGGACAAAATTATATTACTGCTATACCTGTTCTCCTTCGTATGTCCGGTACCACATGTTCTAGTGTATTATAGGTTAAATAAATAAAGTTTATGCGATACTTGGTTGGGGAAGACCAAATTAAGGGAAAGGGGAATGTAAGGGGATAGAATTATATTACTGCTAGTGTATTGTAGTGTATTATAATGCTAGTGTATTATAGGTTAATGTACACTTGTTATATAATGAAAAACTGGGTCTGAACTGAAAAAGTAAGTTAATGTGTATGCAAAATGTAAATGCATATTAACACATGACCATTACACAGAGAAAACAAAAACAAGAAAAAAATATATCCTAAAATAAAACAAAATAAAAAATATATTGCAAACATGCATGAAGTTGTAATAATAATAATAAGGGTATTTGGTAAACATAATTTTGATCAAAAGAATGTACAAGCCATCCCGCCACGTCAAGGCAACCCTTTGTGGGACAGTCCTACTCTAATGTTAAAAACCTTTCCACTTGTCAAGTGACGTAAATGTGAACAAGGCAGAGGGACTGAACCCACCAGTTGAAGCATAGGCCAGACAGGATGGATTTTTTCAGCTCAAAAGCAGGGCGGTCACACCCTTATATGCACAAGATGCACTAAGAACTAAATGAAAAACTGGGTCTGAACTGAAAAAGTAAGTTAATGTGTATGCAAAATGTAAATGCATATCAAACACATGACCATTAAACAGAGAAAACAAAAAACAAGAAACAAATATCCTAAAATAAAACAAAATAAAAAATATATTGCAAAAACATGCATGAAGTTGTAATAATAATAATAAGGGTATTTGGTAAACATAATTTTGATCAAAAGAATGTACAAGCCATCCCGCCACGTCAAGGCAACCCTTTGTGGGACAGTCCTACTCTAATATTAAAAACCTTTCCACTTGTCAAGTGACGTAAATGTGAACAAGGCAGAGGGACTGAACCCACCAGTTGAAGCATAGGCCAGACAGGATGGATTTTTCAGCTCAAAAGCAGGGCGGTCACAAACCCTTATATGCACAAGATGCACTAAGAACTAAATGAAAAACTGGGTCTGAACTGAAAAAGTAAGTTAATGTGTATGCAAAATGTAAATGCATATCAAACACATGACCATTAAACAGAGAAAACAAAAAACAAGAAACAAATATCCTAAAATAAAACAATAAAAAATATATTGCAAAACATGCATGAAGTTGTAATAATAATAATAATAAGGGTATTTGGTAAACATAATTTTGATCAAAAGAATGTACAAGCCATCCCGCCACGTCAAGGCAACCCTTTGTGGACAGTCCTACTCTAATATTAAAAACCTTTCCACTTGTCAAGTGACGTAAATGTGAACAAGGCAGAGGGACTGAACCCACCAGTTGAAGCATAGGCCAGACAGGATGGATTTTTCAGCTCAAAAGCAGGGCGGTCACACCTTATATGCACAAGATGCACTAAGAACTAAATGAAAAACTGGGTCTGAACTGAAAAAGTAAGTTAATGTGTATGCAAAATGTAAATGCATATCAAACACATGACCATTAAACAGAGAAAACAAAAACAAGAAACAAATATCCTAAAATAAAACAATAAAAAATATATTGCAAAACATGCATGAAGTTGTATAATAATAATAAGGGTATTTGGTAAACATAATTTTGATCAAAAGAATGTACAAGCCATCCCGCCACGTCAAGGCAACCCTTTGTGGACAGTCCTACTCTAATATTAAAAACCTTTCCACTTGTCAAGTGACGTAAATGTGAACAAGGCAGAGGGACTGAACCACCAGTTGAAGCAAGGCCAGACAGGATGGATTTTTCAGCTCAAAAGCAGGGCGGTCACACCCTTATATGCACAAGATGCACTAAGAAACTAAATGAAAAACTGGGTCTGAACTGAAAAAGTAAGTTAATGTGTATGCAAAATGTAAATGCATATCAAACACATGACCAATTAAACAGAGAAAACAAAAAAAAAAAAATATCCTAAAATAAAACAAAATAAAAAATTATTGCAAAAACATGCATGAAGTTGTAATAATAATATAAGGGTATTTGGTAAACATAATTTTTGATCAAAGAATGTACAAGCCATCCCGCCACGTCAAGGCAACCCTTTGTGGGACAGTCCTACTCTAATATAAAACCTTTCCACTTGTCAAGTGACGTAAATGTGAACAAGGCAGAGGGACTGAACCCACCAGTTGAAGCATAGGCCAGACAGGATGGATTTTTTCAGCTCAAAAGCAGGGGGTCACACCCTTTATTGCACAAGATGCACAAAGAACTAAATGAAAAACTGGGTCTGAACTGAAAAAGTAAGTTAATGTGTATGCAAAATGTAAATGCATATCAAACACATGACCATTAAACAGAGAAAACAAAAAACAAGAAACAAATATCCTAAAATAAAACAAAATAAAAAATATATTGCAAAACATGCATGAAGTTGTAATAATAATAATAAGGGTATTTGGTAAACATAATTTTGATCAAAAGAATGTACAAGCCATCCCGCCACGTCAAGGCAACCCTTTGTGGGACAGTCTACTCTAATATTAAAAACCTTTCCACTTGTCAAGTGACGTAAATGTGAACAAGGCAGAGGGACTGAACCCACCAGTTGAAGCATAGGCCAGACCGGATGGATTTTTCAGCTCAAAGCAGGGCGGTCCACACCCTTATTGCACAAGATGCACTAAGAACTAATGAAAAACTGGGTCTGAACTGAAAAAGAAAATTAATGTGTATGCAAAATGTAAATGCATATCAAACACATGACCATTAAACAGAGAAAACAAAAAACAAGAAACAAATATCCTAAAATAAAACAAAATAAAAAATGTATTGCAAAACATGCATGAAGTTGTAATAATAATAATAAGGTATTTGGTAAACATAATTTTGATCAAAAGAATGTACAAGCCATCCCCACGTCAAGGCAACCCTTTGTGGGACAGTCTATCAAACCTTTCCACTTGTCAAGTGACGTAAATGTGAACAAGGCAGAGGGACTGAACCCACCAGTTGAAGCATAGGCCAGACAGGATGGATTTTTCAGCTCAAAAGCAGGGCGGTCACACCCTTATATGCAAGATGCAAAGAACTAAATGAAAAAACTGGGTCTGAACTGAAAAAGTAGGTTAATGTGTATGCAAAATGTAAATGCATATCAAACACATGACCATTAAACAGAGAAAACAAAAAACAAGAAACAAATATCCTAAAATAAACAAAATAAAAAAATATATTGCAAAACATGCATGAAGTTGTAAATAATAATATAAGGGTATTTGGTAAACATAATTTGATCAAAAGAATGTACAAGCCATCCCGCCACGTCAAGGCAACCCTTTGTGGGACAGTCCACTCAATATTAAAAAAACCCTTTTCCCCTTGTCAAGTGACGTAAATGTGAACAAGGGCAGAGGGACTGAACCCACCAGTTGAAGCATAGCCAGACAGGATGGATTTTTCAGCTCAAAAGCAGGGCGGTCACACCTTATATGCACAAGATGCACTAAGAACTAAATGAAAAATGGGTCTGAACTGAAAAAGTAGGGTTAATGTGTATGCAAATGTAAATGCATATCAAACACATGACCATTAAAACAGAGAAAACAAAAAAACAAGAAACAAATACCTAAAATAAAACAAAATAAAAAATATATTGCAAAACATGCATGAAGTTGTAATAATAAATAATAAGGGTATTTGGTAAACATAATTTGATCAAAAGAATGTACAAGCCATCCGCCACGTCAAGGCAACCCTTTGTGGGACAGTCCTACTCTAATATTAAAAACCTTTCCATTGTCAAGTGACGTAAATGTGAACAAGGCAGAGGGACTGAACCCACCAGTTGAAGCATAGGCCAGACAGGATGGATTTTTCAGCTCAAAAGCAGGGCGGTCACACCCTTATATGCGCAAGATGCACTAAGAACTAATGAAAACTGGGTCTGAATGAAAAAGTAAATTATGGTATGCAA
>JARQOD010000009.1:25677514-25759023 GCA_033576555.1 Oophaga sylvatica | reverse complement strand
GCCCTGCCATTTAATCAAATATTGTAACTGATTTCTATACAACCTGGAATCCAGAATCCTTTCCACCACAAATTCTTCCTGACCATCGACTAGCACTGGGTCAGGGCAAGGAGAAGAACGTCCAGGAAACGTATTGGGTGTCGCAGCCTTTAGTAGAGATACATGAAAGACAGGGTGGATTCTCATAGTTCTGGGCAGTTGAAGACGACAAGCGACAGCACTTATAATTTTACTGATTTTATAAGGTCCAATGTACTTATGTCCCAACTTAGATGATGGAATTCTTAACTTAAGATTTCTGGTTGACAGCCAGACCAGGTCTCCTACCTTGAAAGCTGGTGCAGGTTTACGAAATTTATCTGCGGCTTTCTTGTACCTTTCCTGAGCCAATTCCAGATTTCCCTTTAGAAGATCCATATTCTTTTGTAAAGACGTGATTCTTTCAGTCACTGCTGGCAAAGGCGTTTCTATGAGAAATCGAGGAAGAATATTAGGATGATAACCTAAATTGGAGTAAAAAGGAGACTGCTTAGTGGAGGCGCTCTGAGAGTTGTTATAAGAGAACTCAGCCAGTGGAAGTAGATCCACCCAATCATCCTGTAGGTGGCAGATAAAGCAGCGAAGATACTGCTCCAGGGTCTGATTGGTTCGTTCCGTCTGTCCATTAGTCTGAGGATGAAAAGCAGAAGAAAGGTTCACTTTAATGTCCAATGCTGCACAGAAATTTTGCCAAAACCTTGAAGTGAATTGCACCCCTCGATCCGAAATAACCTCATCTGGTACTCCATGTAAGCGAAACACATTTTTAATCATCAAATCTGATGTCTGTCTTGCAGTGGGTAAGCCGACACAAGGGATAAAATGAGCTGCTTTTGTTAAACGATCAACCACCACTAGAATGGTGTTCTTCCCTTGAGAGGTTGGTAACTCCACAATGAAGTCCATAGAAATGGATCCCCACGGGCGGGACGGGGTGGGAAGAGGTTGCAACAGACCAGTTGGTGAGGAGCGAGGTGTTTTGCATCTTGCACAGACTTTACATGAAGTGACATAGTTTAAAACATCCTTCCTGCAAGTGGGCCACCAAAAGAAACGAGAAAGAAATTCCTGTGTCTTTAGAATTCCTCTATGCCCAGCTATCTTGGAATCGTGAATGAGTTGCAATACTCTTAATCTGACTGTTTCAGGAATATACAGACGTTGTCCCTGAATCCACACACCATTCTTAAAGACAAGACTTACGTCCCTTGGGGGTTGTGCCAAAAAGGAATCCGCATGGTATGCTTCCTTGATGTCCTTAAGTAGGTCTTGATTATGAATCACTCCCAGGAATCTAGAGTCAGGAAGAATAGTCTTAGGAGGAGTAAGTGGACGTGTCTCTGCTGAATAAATCCTAGAGAGTGCATCAGCCTTTCCATTGCGCGATCCTGGTCTATAAGAAATGATAAAATTAAATTGGTTTAAGAAAAGATTCCAGCGAGCCTGGCGAGGAGTCAGGCACTTAGCCGACCTGATAAATTCAAGGTTACGATGGTCTGTCAGGACGACTATTTGCTGTGCAGCTCCCTGAAGAAGGTGTCTCCATTCTTTGAAGGCGGCAATAATGGCCAACAACTCTCTATTACCCACATCGTAGTTCCTCTCAGCCGAAGACAACTGCTGGGAAAAGAAGGCACAGGGATGCAAGACATTCTTCTCACCTGTTCTCTGAGAGAGAATAGCTCCAACGGCACAGTCTGAAGCATCCACCTCTATTATAAAGGCAAGTTCGGGGTTGGGATGTACTAAGATAGGTGCAGTGGTAAATTTATCTTTTAGACGGGAAAATGCTTCCTGGGCTTGGGGAGTCCAGGAGAACCTAGACTCTTTCCGGGTAAGTTGGGTGATAGGTGACACTACCTCAGAGAAATTCCTAATGAAACGTCTATAGAAGTTGGCAAACCCGATGAAGCGCTGCACCTCCTTCACATTTCTAGGACTTGGCCAGTCCTTGATGGCTTGGGTCTTGCTTCCATCCATACTAATTCCTTGTGTAGACAGTACATACCCCAGAAATTGAATTTCGGTCCTATGGAATTCACACTTTTCAAGTTTGATGTAAAGATGATTTTGTCTTAGACGTTCCAAGACCATTCTCACATGTCCATGATGTTCCTCTGTGGAGTTAGAAAAAATTAGAATATCATCCAAATAAATCACCACGAATGTATCTAGGAGATCCCTGAAGATGTCATTCACCAAGTGTTGGAAAGTGGCTGGGGCGGTACTCAGACCAAAAGGCATAACTAGATATTCAAAGTGTCCATAGCGTGACCTGAATGCAGTCTTCCATTCATCCCCAGGTCTAATACGGACTAAGTTATAGGCCCCACGGAGATCTAGTTTAGAGAAAATTTTGGCATGTCGCACTCTCTCCAATAACTCAGGGATTAAAGGCAATGGATAACGGTTTCTAATAGTAACCTTATTGAGTTCCCTATAGTCTACGCAGGGTCTCAGAGATCCATCTTTCTTCTTTACAAAGAAGATGGGTGCACCTGCAGGAGATGAAGAGGGGCGTATGAAGCCCTTGGCTAGATTTTTGTCTATGTAATCCTTTAAAGCCTTTAGCTCGGGCCCCGCCAGGGGTAGATCTTACCAAAAGGTATCTCTGCTCCAGGCAATAATTCAATTGGACAATCATATGGACGGTGAGGGGGAAGCTGGTCAGCGTTCTTCTTGTCACATAAATCCACATAGTCCTGGTATACAGCTGGTAGTTCATGGACTGACATGGTTCCTTTAGGAACAGAGCAAGCTGAAACTTTTGGACTTATCTGTTTCTCTGGAAAGTGTAATTCCTTGGTCTCCCAGTTAATGGTAGGATTCTGAGCCTGCAGCCATGGTAGCCCTAGAATAATGGGAAAGTGGGGAGAAGAGATAAGCATAAAGGACAGTTTCTCTTGATGATCTTTACCCATAAGAACCCTCAAAGGCTCTGTTTCCTGATCCACTGGTCCAGAGGTCAGCAGGGAGCCATCCACAGTTTCCATCTGTACTGGAGTAGCCTTCTTCACTGAACGTATCCCCTGTTTCAGAGCAAAGGAGACATCCATAAAATTTCCACTTGCCCCTGAGTCGATCATAGCAGAGCTAGACACCCAAGCTGAGTCAACCCAGAGTTTGATGGAAAGAAAGCAATGAGAATTGTTTTTCTTACAACTCAGCTGGGACACCGCTGAGGAAACTTGAAAAATTGCAGCGTTTACACAGTCAACGTCCTCAGAAGTAACGGAGTTTAAGTCCGATAAATCAAGATCTGTTGCTGTAGATCTCTCTGGAGCCTGAGGCTCGGACCTGACAGATCCCCTCTCGCAACACTCACAGTGAATGAGTGCTGCAGTAGTCTTACGAGAACGGCTGGGGCAGTTTATAATGAAGTGCCCTGACTTACCACAATAGAAACATAGATTCTCCTTAAAACGATGTTCCTTGCGTGCATCACTAACCCGTCGTTGTAAAGAGTCTACCTGCATGGGTTCAGGTTCAGGTTCCCGTGTGATCCTACTCAAAGGTTCCTTAGCTGGAGAGGAAGGTAGGAAAAGGTTAGTGCGATTGCTTTCGAACCATCTCTCTTGCCTGCGTTCAGTCAGACGAGTATCAATACGGATGCAGTAGGTAATAAAGTCACCTAACGCAGTGGGAGGGTTGGCACGAGCAAGTTCATCCTTAATCAGTGGAGATAACCCTTTTCGAAAAATAGATTTTTTGGCGGAACTGTCCCAGGTGGTATCAAGGGCCCATCTCCTGAAATCCAAGGCATATTCAGCTACCGAGTGCTTACCTTGGCGCAAAGCTAACATGGCTGCTTCAGCTGTTGCACCTCGATTGGGGTCATCAAACACCTGTCCCATGGCTGAAATGAAAGAATCAAGATGATCCAAACATTCATCATCAGTCTCAATCAGAGGGTTTGCCCACATCAAAGCCTTGTTGGTAAGCAACATAATTATAGTAAGCACTTTAGATCGTTCAGTGGGAAATTGTGAAGCATGTGCAGAAAAAAAAAGATTGCATTGATTAATAAATCCCCTGAATTTCTCACGTTCACCGCCAAAACGAAAAGGGGGCAACTTGGGAATCCCAGAACTCGGGGCTACGGCAGGAGCCTGGACTCGCTCCTCTAGAACCTCAATCCTGGCTCGCAAATCCTGGGCAGTCTGTCCAAACACTTGCAAATTGTGATTAGTGAGGTCCTGTAGGTTTGTAAAACGGGTTTTTATAGTCTGCAAATCTGCAAGGATATTATCAGTCACTCCGCAAAGTTCCTTTATGCGGGCCTCCATTTTCCAGATCTTTTAAGACAGGAGTACTGGAAGGAGAGGAGAAAAAAAAACAAAAAAACAATAGTGTTTACCTGTGGTAACACTGCAGAGAGAAAAAAAAATTAAGGGAACTGCTCACCTGGAATGGTTGTGAGAAGTCACAACCACTATCATCACAGAAAGTTCAACCGGACATCTGATATCCACAGTTTACAGCAGACCCAAAGAGGAAAGAAAAAAAAAACAATAGTGTTTACCTGTGGTAACACTGCAGAAAAAAAACTTAAGGGAATTGCTCACCTGGAATGGTTGTGAGAAGTCACAACCACTGTCATCACAGAAAGTACAACCGGACATCTGATATCCACAGTTACAGCAGACACAGCCTTTCCAGACCCAGCAGACACTAACGTTTGGCTTCAGAATCTTGTAATGTCAGGAGTACAGTTCATATAGTGTCTTGTGCTTGGGTGCGATGAAAACACAGGAGTCACAGGTTTGATATAGAAGGTCTTGTATTACTTCATACAAGTGGCAATAATAGTCACACAGTTTGCAGATACAAAAGCAGGAGACACAGCAGGCCAGAGTAACTTAAGCTCAGCAATCACTCTCCACAACAGGTTCAGGATCTCTTCTCTGTTACCATAAGTCCATGCAAACGTGGATTTATCAAATAGCAAGGTTCCAAAGTCCACGAGTGTTCCAAAGTTCCACAATAGGAAATAACTGGAGTACAAGGTCCAAGGCTTCCAGGAGTCAGGTCACAGGTACACTGCAGGCTTGATTCTGAAGCACTGATTGCTCAGCTGTGGCTGCTTAAGAAGCAAGAGGGAGAGAATCAGGGCGGGAACATGCAAGCTGGAAACTCCATATTGACTGAGGGCAAGACAGCTGCAGCAAGACAGAAAGTAAAATGGCTGACGGAAAAACTGAGTTTCAGGAACATGTACACAGAACCTTACAGCGGCTCTCCAAACGCGTCATGGCGTCCAATCTCAATTCCAGCCAATTTTAGTTTGAAATAGTCAAACAGTGCTTCTTTCCTTCCGAGCTCTGCCATGCGCCCAAACAGTGGTTCCCCACCACATGGGATATCAGCGTACTCAGGATAAATTGGACAACAACTTTTGTGGTCCATTTTCTCCTGTTACCTTTGGCAAAATAAAAAATTTGTGACTAAAAGATAATTTTTGTGGGAAAAAAATAGGATTTTTTATTTTCACGCCCAAGCATTATAATTTTGTGTGAAGCACTTGGGGTTTCAAAGTGCTCACCACAGATCTAGATAAGTTCCGTAGGGGTTCTAGTTTCCAAAATGGTGTCACTTGTGGGGGTTTCCACTGTTTAGGCATATCAGGGGCTTTCCAAACGCGACATGGCATCCAATTCCAATTCCAGCCAATTTTGGTTTGAAAAAGTCAAACGGCGCACCTTCCCTTCCGAGCCTTCCGTGTGCCCAGACAGTGGTTTCCCCCCACAAATGGTGTATTGGCGTACTCAGAGAAAATAACACAACAACTTTACCTGTCCATTTTCTCCTTTTACCCTTGTAAAAATAAAAAAATTGTTTGTAAAAGATCAATTTTGTGACTAAAAAGTTAAATGTTCATTTTTTCCTAAAAAAATGGTTTTGTAAATTTTGTTGTAAAATTTAGAAATCGCTGGTCAACTTTTAAGCTTTATAATGTCCTAACAAAAAAAAATTTTGGTTCCAAAATTGTGCTGATGTAAAGTAAACATGCGGGAAATGTAATTTAGTAACTATTTTGTGTGATATATCTCTCTGATTTAAGGGAATAAAAAGTCAAAGTTTGAAAACTGCAAAAAAGTCAAAATTTTCACCATATTTCCATCTTTTTCATAAATAAACGCAAGTTATATCAAAGAAATTTTACCACTATCATAAATTACAATATCTCACGAGAAAACAATCTCAGAATCGCGAAGATCCGTTGAAGTGTTCCAGAGCTATAACCTCATAAAGAGACAGTGGTCAGAATTGTAAAAATTGGCCCGGTCATTAACGTGCAAACCACCCTTGGGGGTTAAGGGGTTAAGGTGATATGTATACATTTGGTTTGGTCTCCAATGGAATTTAATGGGTTTTCTCATCTCTAATTATCAGGTATATTAAACCTGCCGCCATGTAGTCCTCCATATTCATGAACTCTGTATAACCATTCCTCCAATATTGATTATTATCAGATTTCAACCAAAGTGCAGTGTACACAGAAATCTGTCAATCAGTGGTTTATACAGAGCTCAGCATTCAGAGAACTGTTAGAGCTCCATCAGATGAGACAGTGATTTTATCAAAATAACAGCAAGAAATCCTGGGAGTGACATATCACTGGAATCAGGGTCTCTGACCCAGCATTATGCTGCTTTCAGATGGGGCAGTAAAAACCTGGTGACAGATTTCCTTTAAAAAGGGGTTGTCCAGTAGTGGAAACGATCTTTAAAGCTATAGGCTTATTTGCAACTGCAAGGTAGCTAAAGCCTTCATAAAGTAAAAAAAACTCACCCATATATATATTTTAGTTTTGTTTTTTTTTGTGAGGGATTTTGTGTACCTGATTATTTTTTATCAATATTCATTCTATGTTCATGTGTATATGTAAAATTCTTATTTTGTGAAGCTATAATTTTGGGGGGTATGTGGGAGAAGCTGTCAGAGATTTGTTTGCTGAGTGTACAAGTCTGATTACCCAAATAAGTCACTTTGCTTTCTAGCATGGGTGCCAATCCTTATCCTGTAGTAATGCTATATCTACTTTGAATTTTTTCTAATGTCTTACCGCTATCATTCTCTTATAGGGTGATTGTAGCCCTTTCATATTCCAAAATTAGCCTTATAATGCTGTAGTCAAGTTATTATAATAATCGCAGGGTGTGAAAACAACAAACATCAGAACCAAACAAAGAAATAAAAAAACAAAAGCAGACAACTTTCTCCAACTCAGAGAATTTCTCTATAGACAGATTCAATGTTTGTAGTGTTGACTTCACTTTTTTTCACAAATCTATGGGAAGTTTATCTACTTCCCTACTTTTTGATAAAAAATATATATATAACTTCAAACTATTCCAATATTGAAAAAACCCCTCTATCTCTATTTCTCCTCTTTAGGCTGAACATATATTATTTAAAAAAACAATAATTTCCGATGTCTTATTAAAGCTTCCACAAGACCAATTCGTAACAAGTACATCTTCCATCACATTTTTCTCTTGGACTCTTTCTCCCTTTTTTCCTCCTTTTTCCGTTACTCTCCTCCTCTTTCCCTAATCTCCACCCCCTTCTCCTCTACAATTATACATCAATGCCCAAAAATTCTCTTCTCACAGCGATATAAGATTTCTCAGTCTTTTGCATAGTATAAGATTTTTATCCCTTTGAGAAAAAGTTTTAATGATTCAAAAGGGGATAATCAGAATAAGTCCCGACAATACTTAGACTTTTTGTTGGTGATTTTTTCTACTGTTTTCCTTGAGAAGATCTTCTCTGTCTTTAAGAAAGTCTGATGCTTGTTCTGGTGCTGAAGATGTTTGTGTTCTTCCTCCAGGTAAAGAGCCACCAGAATATCAAGGGATCACCTGCTACATTACAAAGCTAAAGAAGAAAATAACCGGGTGCCTCTAGTGGTCACCTACAATCCAAATCTGGAGGTGCTAAGGGGAGCTGCACGGAAACTACAACCTTTACTACAAAAAGATGCCCGATTACAATCCATATTTCCAGACCCCCCACTACTGTGTTTTAGACAGCCCCCAAATCTAAGAAGCATCATTGTCAGAAGTTCCCTGTCCTCCCCAACAGCTGCAGGAACCTTGCCTTGCAATCAGAAGAAATGCAAAACCTGTCCATTTATAATGACCACGGACAAGATAAAGATCCCCAACTCACATCAGGACTACAAGATACCAGGTACTTTCAGCTGCATCACATCTAATGTTGTGTACCTAATTATATGTACTAAATGTCCAACTGGGGGTCTGTATGTGGGAGAGACCGGGCAAAAACTGAGAACAAGGATGAATTCTCATCGCCACACAATAAAGAAAAAAGAATGGATCTACCTGTGGCAAAACATTTTTGCTCCCCTGATCATAGCATGTCAGATATGAAAATACTGGTACTAAGAAGCAGATTCACATCTCAGAGACAGAGAAGAATTTGCGAATACAAATTGATGGTGACCTTTGACACTCTTAATGCTGGAATGAACCTGTCACATGGTTTTATGGCCTATTACATCAATTAAGGAATTTACTCCAAATACCCTGTGAAAACATCACAAAACATTACCGGACCCCAATCAGAGGGTAATAAAACTTTCTCTCCTTATCTATGAACTGTTCCAATATTTATGCTCATCCCTCTGCCATAATGACTATTCTGCTTCACGTCACTTGTCTTACCTATTGCATTTTTTCTGTGTTTTTGTGTATAAATATGTGATTCTTCAGATTTTGTATTAGTTCAGCCTGATGAAGAGACCTGAGTAGTGTCGAAAGCTTGCAATTTGTTACCATCTTTTCAGTTAGCCATTAAAAGGTATCAACCACTGAGGACTCTCAACTCTAAATATTTTCCTCCAGGTAAAAACACTTTAAGATTTGCTGGGAATTGTAATGAGAAGCGGATTTTCTTCTTCTCTAGTTCAGTGCATATTCCACTAAAGGCGCGTCTTTTCTTTGTTACTTCCACTGAGCAGTCACTGAAAATTAACACTCTAGGTCCATTTAGCACCAGGGCTGGAGTGGATTTTCTGTACCTTTGTAATATGTCCACTTTGTCTGCATAGCTCAGGTATTTCGCAGTACGAGGCCCGGGCTTCTAAGCAGAAGATTCTTATGGAGTTGGTGGTGGTGGGTCTACTCTGTGAGCACATTTCACTTTTAATGGTGTGTTAATGCCCAGAGTGTTTGGTAGGTCTAGTGCGCATGACGCGCACCAAGTACAGGGGTTCCAAAGTTATGGGGTACTCGGCACTGAGCCCATGGAAGTCTATGGGGAATGTCACTGGCAGCAGAGCTCGGTCCGTGGCCCTGGGCGCTCATACAATGGGGGGGATATTTACAGGGATTTTAGGATAGTTCGTGACGCCACCTGTTGTTTCTGGTCAGTAGAATCAGCGCTGCAGGGTGAATCTTCTGAGGGGATGTTATTAAGCAGCTAGATGTTAAGTCCCCCACAGGTGGGACTGTTCCTCAAAGTCTATGGTGGTGCAATGTGTAGATAAAGAGTCAGTCACACACAATTCAGTCTCTTTCCATACCTTTACTGATGTTGTTGGCAGGTATGTCCCAGGGAGCTGGTTAGGTTGGAGAATGCACATTCAGGCAATTGCTGAGCAGGTTTGAGGCCTCCTTTACCTTTGAAATCTATGTGAGTCCTAACTTGCATGAAGTCAAGTTTAACTCGTGTTACAGCAACTACGCCCGGCCGACATTGTGGTAGAGCCTTTTCTGTCTCTGATAATCAGATGTTGGAAAGAACTAAGTCGTTGTGGCTGATCAGACCTACTCCGTCCCGTTCTCCCTGACTCCAGTTAGTATCAACACTTAGGGCTACCTTCTGCGACTTGAAGTCCAGCAAGGCCTCCGGATTTTCTATCACTAGACGTGAAGTACTAGCAATGCTTCGGACCCGGTGTCCGGTCAATTTAGTGAAGGCGATCTGTCACCTAGGTCACTTGTCCTTCTTTCTCCACTCGCCTGTCGCCCTGCTCTCACCCTTAACATAAGCACGGGGAGCAATAGGTGTAGTTGTCAGCTTTCCTTCCAATGCTCACTGACCTGTGCTCAGTTAACTCGATGTTATAACTGCAGTAGTTCCCTTCCTTCTTTCCTTCAAGAACTCTGTCCAGAGCAGCTCACAGGACGTTCCGTCAGACTGTATACACGCTGTAGCTCCGAGAGTCACTTTCCACGTTCTAGAGAACACAGGCAGCTTGTTCTGAGATAGCAGTTTTGGCTATAGCTCTGACTAGGCTAGAGTAATTCCTTTTACCCGTACTAGCCTCCACTTCAATTCAAGGTGAGCTAATCAAGCTCTGTCAGGATTCAGTCTTCTCTCCTCTCCCTCCAAGACTTCACTCCACTTCCTCTTGTCTGGAACTAGACTGAATAATCAAGACTAACAACTACTGACAGGAACTGATCTGAACTCCTGTCAGGAACTAGAATGGCTACTGCTACGTCACACTGACTTAAATAATCTAAGTGGCCCTCTGGTGGTAGTGTTGGGAAGTGTGCGTGAATGAATATCAGGCTTCACAATTACCTTTCTTGTGCATTCTCCTGGAGACATGTGTACCAAGCGCAGCTGGGCCACACACGCATATACTTGAAAGCTGGCTACGGGTAATAGATTCTGGTAAACCCATGATCCTAAGATTGCTTCTCCAGGATCTAGTCTCCAGATCATCAAATGCAGCAAGATCACATCTTTAATATTCATTTAATTAATTTATTTGCTGATATAAATTTATTCAGATAAAAATGCAATTCTCTCTCAAATTGGCACCGGATCACCAATAGACACTACTGCGCAGGCCGTCGGCGCCATCTTGGTGGAGACAATTTTTTTTTCTCTAGCAAACCACCTGCGCTTGCCTGCTGAATGTGAATTTTTTTTCAAAACATATAGTCACTGTGTAAAATAGGGGCAGGTCACCGAGGGATCAGTAACCTGACATAAGCCATCGGTATGAAAAGCTAAGACGAGCACCATATGAAGACCTCCCCCACAGGCCCACCCAGGAGTGGAATGAGATGAAAAACATTCTCCACAAGCATTGACCTGTAGGGGGATTGATTGTGTTAATGGGGGAATTAGGAGTGGTGATTTAAAACATATATTGGCACAATTAGAATGCCAATGGATCAGTAATTTGGAATCAGTGGCCCCCAAAGGCTTAAATGAAAAATTTATTTCTTTGAATAATCTATCAACATCAACAATGTCCATTGTATGGGAATATTCAAGGTTCCTGATATCTGTCCTTTTATTTTAATTATGTGTGTTTTTTGTCTGTTTGTAGCTGATACATTATTGAAGATTTATCTTTTTCTTATGGCTATTCATGAAATTTATGTGTGATATGGGATCTTTTGTGACCATCATGTGAGGACCCCTCTGGTGTCAGGATGAATACTATGAACACTTCATCTTGAACTCCATACTATTGTTTGATACAGTAATAATAGTGTTGTTCATGTGCTCTTGTATATGTAGCTGTTTAATTTTTTGCACATGTGCACTTTAATTATTGTTTTTTTTTAAAATGTTGCACTTTATAATGCTATGGTATATTAGTGGATTCCAATGCAATAATGCTGTTTTCTCTATTTGAGTATATTAAGGACATGTGCACTTTATTATACCTAATGTTACACATTGTGTGACACACTTTGATTAATGCGACTAGTGGTTATGATTTTACACTGGCACATATAATATCTGTTGTTTTCATTATCTATTATGGTAATTTGTTTTACCTCACTTATAATGGTATACTCCATGGGACTCCTTAAACATGGCTGCCGGTTGTACGTGCACTCTGTGACCTGAACGCTGGTCCGTCCTTCCTGGTCTCCAACTTGGCAATGCACCTGTCCATGACACCATCGGGGATTTCCCCGGACGTGCGCGTATCCAGAGAGGCTGATCAGGTGACAGGTACTTCCGGTGCGGGTCTCCTACCGCACGCGCTGGCACACCGGAGACCAATCATCCCATACACTTAAAATCAGGCATGACACGCCAAATGTTAGACCCCTGTGAGAAAGAGTACGCGAGTAGGGTTGGTCCCTGGGGATCACTGGTCTGCACTTGCACCTTAAATATTGGTAAGCTATATCCTCAGAGGAATATGCTATGATGCATTATGCACGTTAGATATATCCATATGAGCTACCATTACACATTACCTCTCTTAAGGGTATGCCACACTAAACAGCGTCGCTAACGAGATCGCTAAAAAACGTCACTATTTAGCGATCTCGTTAGTGACGTTGTTGTGTGTGGCATGTACTAACGACGTGGCCCTGCTGTGATCTGCTGTGATCTCGTTCATCGTTCTCATCGTTCCGGACCCTATTTTTATCGTTGGCGTCCCGCTGGTGAGCATATATCGCTGAGTGTGGCACCTTTTTTTTAGCGATGTGCGGTGTTTTTGTACCGCCAAAGTCGTTAAGGAGATCGCTAACCGCGATAGCGTCCTTAACGACATCGCTAAATTAGTGCGCTACTAGCGATATTAAAACGATCCCGCTAGCGATCGCATTAGTATGCGTCGTTATCGTGATCGCAGTGTGGCAGTACCTTTAGGATAAGTATATATAGGGAAGCTATGGATGTACTTGAGTTATACTGATAACTTTTTGTCTGATGTGGTTAGTTTCCCGTCTTTTGAGGTGATGTATGTTTATCTGCTGGATTTATAATATCCTTTATATACTTTCAATTGTTCCTCTGTACTATAACAGCCCAAGTACTGTGAGTGCTCCCCTGGTGACACTTGTTGTTTCCTTTTTTATGTAAACCCTGTATATATTTTCTTTATTACTGATTTTGATGAAATAAAAAACATATTTGTTTATATTTATGAAGTCAGCATTCCATTTTTTCTTCAGTTTCATTTATTATACCCTGGAGACCAGTGAGCAGAAGCACAAGAGGGGGGCCCAGACTGAGTCCGCCTCACCCTCTTGTGCTTCTGCTCAATGGGTCCCTCACAAAAGTGAGGGCAGTAATGCTCTGATGGCCGTCCTGTCCACGCATAAAAGTATAAAATAAAGACTCAGACACATCATGGAAAGTTTAAATAGTGTGAAGTTTATTATATGCTTTATATGTGCTGGTTACCTTCCATCACTCACAAAGAGCATACAGCAACACTCAGGACAGGAAAAACCCCAGTGGTGGAAACCTGTAGGGAACCATGGCTGCTGTACTGCCCTTCCTCTGGGCATGCTAAGGGAGGTAACCACTATAAAATACACATGTGAAAAAATAACAATTATGTGTAAAGTATATATAGTTGCAAGTTATTAAGGTTGAAGGAAGACTTTAAGTCCATCTAGTTCAACCCATATCCTATCCTAACCTGCCCTAACATGTTGATCCAGAGGAAGGCAAAAAAAACCCATGTGGTAAAAGTAAGCTTCACATTGGGGAAAAAAATTCCTTCCCGACTCCACATACGGCAATCAGACTAGCTCCCTGGATCAACGCAATATCTAGGAAACTAGTGAATATAACCTGTAATATACTTTTCAGGAAAGGCATCTAGTCCCTTCTTAAATTTTAGTAGGGAATCACTCATTACAACATTATATAGTGTGTCTATGAGTACAGTATATGGGGTGTCTGTATGTTGTCTGTGTACAGTGGGATGTGCATTTTCTGTGTCTGACTATAAGCATACTTCTCTACTTTCTCCAGTTCTTCATCCGTCACGTCTTCTAGCTGTTCTTTGTGTTGGACCGGCAGCTATGTTCTCCTTCCAGCCATGTTCTTCTCCTTATATGTACTGCAGCTCTGTTTCCAATCATTAGATATTCACATCTTCCTCCTTCTTGCATGGAACAATGTTACAGAGAGAGCAGGGTAGGGCATTGCTCCTCCTGAACCAACGGATTGCCCAGCTGTGATGGATATTCCTATCTCTCTTCCATGCCCAGTGGTCAGGATCTTCTGCCATGATCTAGAATAAAATAAGTGATTATAATCAGAGTTTAAAGGGAATATGTCACCATTAATCATAATCCAATTTGCATATATTTTAGACCTGATGATACTGGTGTGATGACTGAAAATCCATGGCAGAATGACTTTATAATCACTTATTAAAGTTTTCTTGTTTGATATTAAAACAAGCATTTCATGACTCCAGCTATGGCTGCACTCTTAAAATGCTCTGCCTAATATCAGGATTACACGAGCATTTTAACGTGGCTTTTCAAAGTAAGTACAGGCACCCCATCAGGTCTAAGGGTTTTATTTAAGCATACTGTTTACATTGTGATATCTATTTAAACATCAGCTTTATATTGTTATTGATTATACTGCTAACCAGATCACACGTGGATCGATCCACCAAAGCCCAGAATCCCATCCTGGTGAGCAGAACATTGCGGAATCGCAGTAGTTGGTCCTTCTTCATGCTCCACGTCCATCCAAGGGCCCAGCGGTAGATCTCCTGTTGGTAAGGCACATCTTCTTCAAACTGGTTTGCTAAAAACCTTGGAGGGAAGAGAAATGAAATCAAATAAATTAAAAAACACTTCAGAAAAAAATACAGAAACCACAAATGCAATTATCATGTATTTAGCCGAGTGGTAGAAAAGATATTTTGGCTCTAAAATAAAGTTATTTATAGACATGAATGTGTAATAATAAAAGAGACTCACAGAGCTGGAAAGAAGAAGGTTCCATATTCTGAAGATCGCAGTCCCTGCTCCTAAAGTAAGCGGCGACCATGGCGAGGAGATACTAGAGGGAGGAGAAGCAGAGTTAGAGGGTACATGTCTATCTGTATATTCCTATGTTTGATCATATCTGGCCACTATTACATAAGAATAAGCCCTTTATTTCACTATGATGGATCTTCTCAGATCTGGAATATTACTTATCCTTCACTACAATAATACCTTATCCGAAATCTTAAGACAGCTGTCCCTGGCTAGAAAACATCTGATGTATTCTTCTTCTACAAACATGAGAAAAATTGAATTATTTCACTATGAACTTTGTTAAGAAACGTGGAGCATAAAAAAAACTTTTTAATGCTATTATTCTTAAATAAATGGGGTTATAGAGCTCTTCATTAATGATGGATTGTCCTCAGGATAGCTCATCAGTATCAGATTGGTGGAGATTTGGCCCCTGACACCCACTGATCAGATACTGAAGACAAGTCCAAAAGATATGCCATCACTATTGAGGTGAAACCAAAGCTGTTATGATTTGTAGCTGAGGAGAGCAGGCAAAAAAGGCAATACACCAGAGAGGTTGGAGTCTACTGGATTGCAGTACCCTGACTAACCACCACAACTAAAGGCAGCCGTGGAGCATACCTACGTTGGTCCTAGACGCCTCGTCACAGCCTGAGAAGCTAACTACACCTAGAGATAGAAAGAGGAAAACTATCTGCCCCGGAGCAGATCCCCAAAGAACATAGGAAGCCCCCAAACATGTAATGGCGGTTAGACAAGAGGAAATACAGACACAGACAGAAAATAGTATGAGAAAACGTTGGGGTCCAATCTTCCTAGAAAGAAAAGGATAGGAAGGACACTTACTGCAATCCAAAAAACCCTAAAAAAATACCAACTCACTAATTGCAAAAACACCTGATATCACACGACCTCTACCACCTAAATTAGTTCTCTGGTGTAACAAAACTAAGCAGCAGCCACTGAAAAAACTGAAAAAGGCAAATGAACAAATAACAGTGGCTCAGATAAACTGAGAGGAGCACAAGCCCCCGGAGGGGACCTGGCTGACCTCCACAGAAGTGCAGGACAAAATGCAAAAAGCAAGCACAAAAATAAAAGCAGAAAATATCTTATCTGTTAGCAGAAGATGCAGGCAAGACACAGCAAGCTTCCAAGTGAACCAGGAACCAAAGTTGAGACAAGAACAATTGATCACCGGCAACCCTGATGGGAGGGAACCTCCCTTATATAAGACCAGTCTGTAACACCTGATTGCCAATCTTCACAATCTTCATTGAATAGTTCAGTACTGTTTGTAAACACCAGAGGGAGCTTCTGCTCAGAATTCATTTCTAACACATTCACAACAGTACCCCCCCTTGAGGAGGGGTCACCGAACCCTCATTTGGGCAACCAGGTCGGTCAGGATGAGCACTGTGATACGCACGGATCAGTCTCCTAGCATGGATGTCCGAAGCAAACACCCAAGAATTGTCCTCCTGACCATAACCTCTCCACTTAACCAAATACTGGAGTTTCCGTCTAGAAAAACGAGAATCCAATATTTTCTCAACCACATACTCCAGATTGCCCTCAACCAAAACAGGGTCAGGAGGCGCAGCCATAGGAACCACTGGCTCGACAAACCTCTTCAATAAGGACTTACACGTTATGGATCTTAAATGTCCCTGGAAGAAGTAAACGAAAGGAAACAGGGTTAAGAATCTCCATGATCTTATAAGGTCCAATGAACCTAGGCTTAAACTTAGGAGATGCAACTCTCATAGGGATATTTCTTGAGGACAACCAGACCAAGTCCCCCACTTCAAACTGAGGACCATCAGTCCTATGCCGGTTGGCAAACCACTGGGCCCTCTCCTGAGAGAGGGACAACCTCTCCACTACCTGGTCCCAAATCTGCTGCATACGCTCCACAACAGAGTCAACACCTGGACAGACAGAAGCCTCCGTCTGTCCCGAAAAAATCGAGGGTGAAACCCAAAATTGCAGAAAAATGGAGACATCAAAGTGGCAGAGCTAGCCCTATTATTAAGAGCAAACTCAGCCAAAGGCAAAAAAGAGACCCAGTCATCCTGATCAGCAGACACAAAGCATCTCAGATAAGTCTCCAATGTCTGGTTTGTTCTCTCAGTTTGTCCATTGGTCTGAGGATGAAAAGCCGAGGAGAAAGACAATTGAACACCAAGTTTAGAACAAAAAGTCCTCCAAAATCTGGAAACAAACTGGACTCCTCTGTCAGACACAATGTTCTCAGGAATGCCGTGTAACCGAACCACGTGCTGAAGGAACAAAGGCACCAATTCGGAGGAGGAAGGCAATTTAGGTAATGGCACAAGATGTATCATTTTGGAAAACCTATCACAAATCACCCAGATAACGGTCATTCTCTGAGAAACAGGGAGGTCGGAAATGAAATCCATAGAGATATGGGTCCATGGTCTCTTGGGCACAGGCAATGGCATCAACAAACCACTAGAGCGAGAGCAAGGCTTGGAGCGACAGCAAGTCCCGCAGGACTGCACAAATTCCCTGACGTCACGAGACAAAGTAGGCCACCAAAAGGACCGACTAACCAAGTCTCTGGTACCAAAAATTTTGGGATGACCGGCCAACGCGGAACAATGAATCTCAGACATCACGCTCTTTTTCCACCGGTCTGGGACAAACAATTTCCCAATAGGGCAGCGCTCGGGTTTATCCTCCTGACACCCTTCCAGAGCCAGTCTCAAATTGGGCGAGATGGCGGAAAGAACTACACCCTCTTTCAAAATAACAGCAGGATCAGATAACTCAGGAGAGTCCGCAAGGAAACTCCTCGAGAGGGCATCCGCTTTAACATTGTTAGTGCCAGGAAGAAAGGAAACCACAAAATTAAAACGTGTGAAAAGCAAGGCCCACCTGGCCTGTCTAGGATTAAGTCGCTTGGCTGATTCCAGATAAACCAGATTCTTATGGTCCGTGAGGACCACCACCTGATGTTTGGCTCCCTCCAGCCAATGTCTCCACTCTTCAAAAGCCCACTTCATGGCCAATAACTCCCGATTACCCACGTCATAATTACGTTCAGTTGGAGAAAATTTTCGAGAGAAAAAGGCACAAGGGTTACTCTTAGAGGTCTCTGGATCTCTTTGGGACAAAACGGCACCTGCCCCAATTTCAGAGGCATCAACCTCCACCTGAAATGGCAGAGAAACATCAGGCTGCCGTAGAACAGGAGCAGAAGTGAATCTCTGCTTAAGTTCCTGAAACGCAGAGACTGCCTCAGGAGGCCAATTCACCACATCAGAACCCTTCTTGGTCAAATTAGTCAATGGTTTAACAATAATAGAGAAATTACCAATAAATTTACGATAAAAATTGGCAAAACCCAAGAATCTCTGAAGAGCCTTTAATGAAGTAGGTTGGACCCAATCACAGATGGCCTGAACCTTGACAGGGTCCATTTCAATAACAGATGGGGACAAAATGAATCCCAGAAATGAGATCCTTCTGTACGCCAAAAAGACACTTTGATCCCTTCACATACAGAGCATTCTCTCTCAAAATCTGGAACACAGTCCGAACATGTTTCACATGAGAGTCCCAGTCATTGGAAAAAATCAAGATATCATCCAAATAAACAATCAGAAATTTATCCACAAAATCCCTGAAAATGTCATTCATGAAGGACTGGAAGACGGAAGGAGCATTAGTGAGCCCAAAGGGCATCACTAGGTACTCAAAATGCCCCTCTGGGGTATTAAATGCCGTCTTCCATTCATCCCGTGCTTAATTCGAATAAGGTTATACGCCCCCTGAGGTCAAGCTTGGTAAGCCAAGTAGCACTTTTCACCCTGGAAAACAGGTCAGAAATCAAGGGTAACGGATATTGATATTTCACAGTGATATTGTTCAAGAGACGATAATCAATACACGGCCTTAATGAACCATCCTTTTTGGCCACAAAGAAAAAAGCGGCACCCAAGGGTGAAGAGGATGGTCTGATATGACCCTTCTCCAATGACTCCTTGATATAAGACCGCATAGCGTCATGTTCAGGTACAGACAAGTTAAAAAGGCGACCTTTAGGGAATTTACTACCAGGCACTAATTCAATAACGCAGTCATAGCTCCTATGGGGGGGCAAGGATGCAGATTTACTTTCGCTAAACACATCAGAAAAATCAGTCAAAAAGTCAGGAACATCCTGAGCCTGGGGAGAGGCAGAAAAAACAGGAGTGTTGGCATTAACAGATTGGCAGCCCAACTGGTTACAGACACAGATTTCCAATCCAAAACAGGATTATGAGACTGTAACCAAGGGAAACCTAGTACAATAATGTCATGCAGATTATACAGCACCAAAAATTTGCAACTCTCCTGATGATCAGGTTCAACCCTCATTATCACCTGAGTAGAGAACTGGGGTTTATTCTCAGCCAAAGGGGTAGAATCAATCCCCAGTAGGGGAATAGACTTCCGTAGGGGTATCAAGGGAAACCCACAACGTTTAGCAAAATCAAAATCCATCAGGTTAATAGCTGCTCCCGAATCAACAAAAGCCTGAGCAGAAAATGTGGACAGGGAGCAAATCAGGGTAACAGTCAACAGAAATTTAGTCTGAACACTACCCAAGACAACTGAGCGTGCAAAACGTCTTCCCCGCTTAGGGCAGACTGAAATAGCATGAGAGGCGTCACCACAGTAGAAACATAACCCATTGCGTTTTCGAAACTCATGACGCTGTGCCCCAGAAGCCACTCTATCACACTGCAAGGGTTCAGAAGCTGGTTCACAAGGCAACACTATTCCACGCATACCTCTACGCTCACGCAAACGTCTGTCAATTTGAATCGCCAATGACATAGAATCATTGAGACCAGAGGGAGCAGGGAAACCCACCATAACATCTTTTACATTCTCTGACAGACCCTTCCGAAAAAGGGCTGCCAAAGCATCATCATTCCATTTGGTCAGGACTGCCCACCTTCGGAATCTCTGACAGTACAACTCAGCGTCCCCAAGCCCTGATTTAATGCCAACAAGGCTTTTTCAGCTTGATCAGTGACATTAGGTTCATCGTACAATATCCTCAGAGCCAGAAAAAATGCATCAACATTACTCAAAACAGGATCCCCAGGTGTCAGGGAAAAAGCCCAATCCTGAGGATCGCCGTGCAGGACATAGATGACAATTTGAACCTGCTGTGCTGCATTCCCTGAGGACTTAGTGTCAGGGACACCGCACTGCACTTGCTCACTGAGCCAGTGCGTGTGTCCTGAGTGAACAAACTGTGCCCAACGATACCTGTATATTAGAGCCGCAGCAGTGAAGACGTGTGTTTCTGAGTAACAGGACCTTCCGCAGCATGTGACTGCCAAGGAGCGGAGCCAGCCCCACGTTTCTCAGAGGCAGCAGTATCAGTAGAGAATGTTTCAGGCCGAAGGACCTGCAGGCACGTGACTGCCTAGGGGCGTGGCCTAAGCTCCAGAGATCTAGGAGGTAAAGGAAAACTCCTAGAAGGGTAACTACGAAATAAAGTTACCAAGGGGCATAGACAGAATGGATGGTCAGGATAGCCAGGTCATACGCATAGAGGGCGACGAAGTACAAGAGAAGCAGGCAGAGCGGAGTCAGAAAGTAGCCAAGGGTCATACACAGAGAGGGCGACGAAGTACAAGAGGAGCAGGCAGAGCGGAGTCAGAACGTAGCCAAGGGTCATACACAGACGGAGCAACGCAGTACAAAAGGGACAGGCAAAACTCGTAACAGGGACACAGCCAAATCAGAACCAGACAGACAAAACGAAGCACAGGCACAATGCACTGGCACAAGCACAGGGTCAGACACACTCAGCCAAAGGTCAGAGTATAAACCACAAAGGCTGGCTTAACAGTGAGGCTATAAAAAGCCTCCCAGGACCCAGAAAGAGGCCAACCAAGTTAACCCCGCGACTACCTGATCCAAGAACCCAGTAAACCATGACAGTACCCCCTTCTTAATGGGGGGCCTCTGGACCCCCAGGTTTCCCAGGATTCCGAGCATGGAATGCTCGAACCAGACGGTCAGCGTGTACCGATCTGGCCGGCACCCAAGACCGGTCTTCTGGACCGTACCCCCTCCAATGCATCAGGTACTGTAAGGACCCCGAGATCGCCGGGAGTCTACAACATGTTGTACCTCAAATTCCATGTGCCCATCAACCAAGACTGGGGAGGGAACAGCAGCTGGTTCCTCTACTACCGATCCCAAGGGTTTTAGCAAGGATCTATGGAATACGTTATGGAGTTTCAAAGCAGGGGGGAAGCGAAGGCGATACACCACAGGTTTAATTACCTCAATGATCTCATAAGGACCTATGAACTTGGGCCCCAGTTTGGCGAAGGGTAGACAAAGACTTATGTTTCGCATGGAGAGCCATACCTTGTCCCCACACTGCAACACCTGAGCAGGGTTCCTTATAAGTCTCCTGAGCCCTGAACATATTCAACCGAACTTTTGACCACAGATCCCTGATTCGGTTAACACAGTCCTCAGCTCCTGGACAGCCCGAATCTAAACGTGAGAATTCACCAAAATGAGGGTTCAAACCATAATTAATAAAAAACGGTGACCTACCGGTAGATAGATGGGTACGGTTGTTGAAGGCGAACTCCGCTAACGGTAGGGCATCACACCAGTCGCTTTGCAGAGTAGAAACCAAGCATCGAAGAATTTGTTCAAGCGACTGGTTGGTGCGCTCCGTCTGCCCGTTACTCTCTGGGTGGTAGCCTGAGGAAAAGGACAAAGATATCCCCAACCTTTTGCAAAAAGCCCGCCAAAACTTGGCCACAAATTGTGCCCCTCTGTCAGATACAATATTCATAGGTACCCCATGTAACCGTACAATCTGTGCGAGGAAATGCTTAGCGAGAGTCTCTGCAGTAGGTAGACTTGCCATAGGTACAAAATGCGCTAACTTAGAAAACCTGTCCACAACTACTCAGATAACCGTGTTACCCCGAGAAGAAGGAAGGTTGGTAATGAAGTCCATGGACAAGTGGGTCCATGGCCTTCCTGGAATTGGCAAAGGCACCAATTCCCCGGCCGGCCGGCAATGAGAGCTCTTAGAACGAGCGCATACCTCACACGCAGCGACATGCTTCTTAATATCTGAAGCCATCAAAGGCCACCAAAAAACTCTAGCCACTGCCTCTCGTGTGGCAGAAATGCCTGGATGAGCACTCAGTTTTGAATCATGGAACTCCCGCAGGAGCCTGGTGCGTAACTGCTGAGGAACAAACAATTTGTTTTCGGGTTTGGACCTTGGAGCTAAAGATTGAGCCCCCACAATCTCCCACTCCAATTCCGACGACACTTCAGCTATAACGACATTGGGTTGAAGAATGGGGGACGGCGGGTCAGGGGCGGAAAGCGGTTCAAAACTACGTGATAAAGCATCAGCTTTCACGTTTTTAGACCCTGGGCGAAAAGTTATAGAAAATTGAAATCTGGAAAAAAAAAGTGACCAACGGGCTTGCCTAGGAGTCAGTCTTTTAGCAGATTTGATATACTCTAGGTTTTTGTGGTCGGTGATGACTGTGATGGGGTGAGCCGCCCCCTCCAAAAAATGCCTCCATTCCTCGAACGCCAATTTGATTGCTAAGAGTTCTCTATTACCAACGTCATAATTTCTCTCAGCCTGAGAATTTTTTTTCGAGAAATAGGCACAAGGTTTGAGGTTAGTCAGAGAAGTAGGTCCCTGTGACAACACTGCCCCCACCCCAACCTCCGAAGCATCAACTTCAACCACAAACGGCTTGGATGAGTCAGGTTGAACCAGAACAGGAGCGGATGTGAAACAATTTTTCAAAGTTAAAAAAGATTGTTTGGCCGACGGGGACCAGTTCCTAACATCTGCCCCTTTACGTGTGAGATCCGTGAGGGGTTTCACAATCTGAGAAAAACCCTTGATAAACCTGCGATAGTAATTTGCGAATCCCAAGAAGCGCTGGAGTCCTCTAAGGTCCCGAGGCTGGACCCACTCCATAATGGCTTGCACCTTCTTGGGATCCATACGAAACCCCTGTGGAGAGATTATGAGACCCAAAAATGATAGCTCCTGAACGAAGAAAGAACATTTCTCCAGCTTAACAAATAAATGATTTTCCCTGAGTCTTTGAAACACAGTTTTAACATGTGATAAATGTGAATGTCTGTCAGAGGAATATATCAGTATATCATCCAAATAGATCACAACAAAACGGCCAATGAGGTCCGAAAAAACTACATTAATGAAATTTTGAAACACAGCTGGAGCATTGGTGAGACCAAAAGGCATGACGAGATTCTCAAATAACCCCTCAGTAGTAAGAAAAGCAGTTTTCCACTCATCCCCTTCCTGTACTCTTATCAAATTATAAGCCCCCCTGAGGTCCAATTTTGAAAACCACTTGGCCCCAGAGAGCTGGTTACAGAGATCAGGAATCAGAGGCAGGGGGTATGTATTCCTGACTGTGATTTTATTAAGTTCTCGAAAGTCGAGGCAGGGACGTAGACCGCCATCCTTCTTTTTAACAAAGAAGAACCCCGCAGCTACTGGGGACACTGAGGGCCTTATATGCCCATTGCGAAGACTTTCAGCGATGTATTGCTTCATAGCCAGGCGCTCCGGGCCTGACAAATTAAACAGACGGGCCTTGGGCAATTTGGCTCCCGGGACAAGATCAATAGCACAGTCAAATGATCTATGCGGGGGCAGAGCCTCAGCCTCACTTTCAGAGAACACGTCCTCAAAGTCTTTCAGGTACTCCGGAATACCCTCCAGACCAACAGAAGACACCAAGACAGGTTTTGCAAGTGTCATACAATAAACAGGTTTATGGCAACAGTCGACACATTGGGATCCCCATTTAATAATCTCCTCTGATTCCCAGTCAATCACCGGGCTGTGGCGTTGAAGCCATGGCATACCCAGCACTAACCCTGTGGGCAATTTGTCCATGACAAAACATTCCATGTCTTCCTTGTGGGAAGAACCGACCTGCAAAGAAAACCTTTTGGAAGCATAAAGAATCCCTGTTCGGGTAAGAGGGGAAGAGTCGATAGCAACAATTTTAAGGGGTGTCTCCAGCCTAACTGTCCCTATCTTATGTTGGGAGACAACACAGGAACTGACCAGATTGAGAGATGAACCACTGTCCACCAATGCTGTTGAGAAAAAACTATAGTTGTCTACCAATAGTTCCACCTTTAATACGACTTTAGAACATGAGGAAAATAGTACCTGAAGGTCTGGGCAGGCTCCTCGACCGCTACCCAGACCTAGTAGTTTTCCGCCGTCTTAGATGACGGACAGGTGGGACAATCTTTTCTCCAATGTCCGGACTCTCCACAATAGAAACAGAGTTGTTTCTCTCGGTGATGTCTTCTCTCCTTCTCTTTTAGCGAGGTGGTGCCAATGTCCATGACCTCAGTAGTGGCTCCAGTCTCTTTGCTGCCAGCAAACAGTGAGGTTTCACACTGCATGATACCCCTGGCGCGTAACCTGCGGTCCATTCGTACGGCCTGGGTTATTGCGTCCTCCAACGTATCAGGTGGAGGATGAAGGGTCAGGGCGTCCTGGAGACGTTCAGACAGGCCTCTGCGGAATAGCCCTCGAAGGGCGGCATCATTCCAGGAGACCTCCGCTGCCCAACGTCGGAACTCCGAACAGAACCATTCGACTGAATGTTTACCCTGACGAACACTCATTACCATGTCCTCAGCCATACGGACCCTGTCAGGCTCATCATAGATGTGGAAAAAAATAATATCTCCAAAGAATATAAGATGCACAAAATATATATTATGCCAAATTTAATAATAACAGTGAATAATAGTGACAAATAAAATGTGTGCCTATATTACCTGAAGAAAATGGGATGGTAGACCATCCGAACATATATGAAAAGACACCCAGGATGTGGAAGGGGATCACCCAGTGAATGGGAAAAGACAACGAGACCAAAAGTATAATCAAATATTGCCTTTATTGTACAAAAAATTGGCTACACAAAATAAAAATAAAAACCACGTAAACAAAGAAGAAGAAATAAAATGAACACACCACCAATTGATATGCTATATACACAATGATGTGAAGATAAGAGTAATTTATATAATATCAATGTAAATACATAAAAATGCTCAAATAATAACCAGGTATAAACATAAAATAAATATATAATATAAAATATATATATATATATATATATATATATATGTGGCAAAAATTAGTTTATATAATATACAATAATGAGTGTGAGAGAGAAAAAAGAGAAAACATCTATATGGTGCTGATAATTAAAAGGATAAAAAAAATATGTATCCTTAGGTGCACACAATAAAAGTATTAATAAACAAGTGTCACAATGACAATATAGAGAAACAAATGTAGACAAAAGAAAATAAATATGCTGAACTGAGCAGCGTGAACTAAAAACTCAATATCAGTGCTCACCATAAACGTGTACTAACACATGTGAGCAAAAAAAACCGCATGAGACTAAAAACTCAATAACAGTGCTCACAATGACCATGTACTGACAAATGTCAAATGAAGATATGCCACATAACTGAAATGATACCTGGGAGCAAGATCACGTGTGGTGTGCCAGTAAAAAACGCGCCCCGACGCGCGTTTCGGAAAGGTTCCTTCGTCAGGGGGATATAAAGAGTGCCGACAACTGAGGCTATAAATAGGTGGTTCAGTGTAAAAGATGAAAAACAGCTGTGTGTGAGCAATCATAGCGTTCAATGCAAGTTGCGTGAAGCCGGAAGTGACGCATAGAAAAGGTCACGAACTGCCGTATTCTGTATAATAGCTGAAAATATCCTTAGAGCGCATGCGCGAAATGTACTGCAGCGGAAGCAACATGACAGCAACGTGTAATGGGAAACCCCGTCTGACTAGGCAGATAAGGTATCCATATAAGGACGCCGCCGTCACGGCAACCCCAAGCAACACAGTGCGCGCATGCGTGGTGACACAAACAATCGCATTAACAATAATCCAACATTAAATTGACAATGTGGACAAGTTAAGGAACTATTAAAATATGCCTGAAACTTAATGAAAATCATACGACATCACACTGAATATAAATGAACAATATACAGTCATGTTGACAATGAACAAGGATGTTAAATTGAAATATGTGTGTAAAAAAGTATGTCAACTATCAAGATCACACATGTTGCATAGTCAGATCTAGTAAAGAACATGCATAAGGATCCATAAATCTTAATGAAAAACTATTATATAATATTATAATAGCTATATAAGTGAAAAAAATGGCACATGTGTTAATAAGTGGAACAAAATCACATATGTTGCATAATCAAATCTAGTATAAGACATGCAAAAGGATCCATTAGCCTTTATGGATATCAATACCAAAATTATGTGTACATGGTGTGGTGGGTGTATAGATGTAGAAGTGGCGCATGTGTCAGCCGTGTGAAACCAGTGATGACATGACAGCTGACGTCATGTGGCAAACACCCGCCCGGAAATCCAGGTAGGGTACCCACATAGAGACGCCGCTACCATGGCAACACAAGTCCACAGCCCGCACATGCGCACTGGAACCTACACCAGCACATCATAATGGTCATAAATGTGAAACATCCAACACTGACAGAGATTGTGGAGCAGACAAGGTATGCATTAAATACTTATAGATAATAAAAATGCATAAGCAAAAATAACAGATGTAACATCAATGCAAATAAGCATATTATACACAAACCACGATTAATGAAAATATAAACCATATTAATGCATTGTCTGTAGAATATTCTTCATAGACATGTAAGTTCAGTAATGTTCAAATCTTGAATGAAGATAGAAGAACTCTAAAGCTCCAATGATCATCATAATACATCAAAACAGGATGGCCTCATAGAATACTGGAACAAAAAGGAGTTTAAAAAATTTTTTTGTTAAAAGTATACATGGTGCATTACAAAAATGGAACAAAGGAGATATTCTCATTAAGGCCTAGGGGAGACACCGTCCGAAGCGTCCAAATCCATTTTGTTTCGATTTGAGCGAGTCTTTTACTAACATTACCACCCCTAATATCACTTTTCAGTAAATCAATGCCAATTACCTTAAGTAAATTGGAATCACAATTGTGGTGCATCTTAAAATGCCTCGGAAGAGTCTTAAGTGAGGCAACATCAGTAACATCTCTGGCTGCTGCGATACCTAATACGTGTTCCCTCACCCTAATCTTAAGTTGTCTTGTGGTCATGCCCACATATATAAGGGAACAGGGACACGTGGCATAATAAATGACTGAGGTAGATGTGCACGAAATGCCATGTCCAATCTCAAAAGAACGTGTTTTATCTGAACTCAGGAAGCTATGGGCCTTAACCACATTTGGACATGCAACACAAGATCCACATGGTCTACAACCAGTAAAAGATGTCTTGGCTGGCAGTAAACCACTGGTAGGTACTCCTGTGTATACACTTTTGACCAGATGGTCACCCAAATTGGGTGACCTCCTAAATGCCATAGATGGTTTGTCACCTATGAATTTGGTAATAATTGGATCTGATTTTAAGATCGGCCAATGTTTAGAAAGTAAGGCCCTAAACTGATCACTTTGTCCATTATACTGAGTGATAAATCTCACAGTATTGGTATTGGATTTCATTGTGCCCTGGCCATAGAGGGCCTCATGGCGAGTAACGTGCCAGGCTCTATTATAGGCTCGTTTAATTGATCTGCGACTATAGCCACGTTCCAAAAACCTCTCACCCATTAATTCAGATTGTAAGTCAAAATCTTGATCACTTGAACAGATTCGTCTCAGACGTAAGAACTGTCCAAATGGAATTGAATTAATTAAAGCCCTTGGGTGTGAGGAGGAGGCGTGGACTAAAGAATTAACAGCCGTTTGCTTTCTAAATAAATTAGTTTGTAAGCAATTATTCAAATCCCTCATGACACGGACATCTAAAAATTCAATTGTCTGAGAATGGTGACAAAAAGTGAGTCTAATATTCATTAAATTGTGATTAAGTGTATCTATAAAATTAAATAATGTATCAACTGAATCCTGCCAAATGAAAAAAACATCATCAATATAACGAGTCCAAAACGGAACTCGCTCAATGGAATTAACACAATCAGATAAAAAGAGGTCCCTTTCCCAAAATCCAATGAACAGGTTGGCGTAGGCTGGGGCAAACGAGGCTCCCATTGCTGTTCCTTGGATTTGTAGGAAGAAGGACCCCTTGAAAGTAAAAAAGTTATGTGTCAAAGCAAATTCTAACAAATTAGTGAAAAAAACATGGCATTTAGGAGGTCACCCAGTTTGGGTGACCATCTGGTCAAAAGTGTATACACAGGAGTACCTACCAGTGGTTTACTACCAGCCAAGACATCTTTTACTGGTTGTAGACCATGTGGATCTTGTGTTGCATGTCCAAATGTGGTTAAGGCCCATAGCTTCCTGAGTTCAGATAAAACACGTTCTTTTGAGATTGGACATGGCATTTCGTGCACATCTACCTCAGTCATTTATTATGCCACGTGTCCCTGTTCCCTTATATATGTGGGCATGACCACAAGACAACTTAAGATTAGGGTGAGGGAACACGTATTAGGTATCGCAGCAGCCAGAGATGTTACTGATGTTGCCTCACTTAAGACTCTTCCGAGGCATTTTAAGATGCACCACAATTGTGATTCCAATTTACTTAAGGTAATTGGCATTGATTTACTGAAAAGTGATATTAGGGGTGGTAATGTTAGTAAAAGACTCGCTCAAATCGAAACAAAATGGATTTGGACGCTTCGGACGGTGTCTCCCCTAGGCCTTAATGAGAATATCTCCTTTGTTCCATTTTTGTAATGCACCATGTATACTTTTAACAAAAAAATTTTTTAAACTCCTTTTTGTTCCAGTATTCTATGAGGCCATCCTGTTTTGATGTATTATGATGATCATTGGAGCTTTAGAGTTCTTCTATCTTCATTCAAGATTTGAACATTACTGAACTTACATGTCTATGAAGAATATTCTACAGACAATGCATTAATATGGTTTATATTTTCATTAATCGTGGCTTTGTGTATAATATGCTTATTTGCATTGATGTTACATCTGTTATTTTTGCTTATGCATTTTTATTATCTATAAGTATTTAATGCATACCTTGTCTGCTCCACAATCTCTGTCAGTGTTGGATGTTTCACATTTATGACCATTATGATGTGCTGGTGTAGGTTCCAGTGCGCATGTGCGGGCTGTGGACTTGTGTTGCCATGGTAGCGGCGTCTCTATGTGGGTACCCTACCTGGATTTCCGGGCGGGTGTTTGCCACATGACGTCAGCTGTCATGTCATCACTGGTTTCACACGGCTGACACATGCGCCACTTCTACATCTATACACCCACCACACCATGTACACATAATTTTGGTATTGATATCCATAAAGGCTAATGGATCCTTTTGCATGTCTTATACTAGATTTGATTATGCAATATATGTGATTTTGTTCCACTTATTAACACATGTGCCATTTTTTTCACTTATATAGCTATTATAATATATATATAATAGTTTTTCATTAAGATTTATGGATCCTTATGCATGTTCTTTACTAGATCTGACTATGCAACATGTGTGATCTTGATATGTTGACATACTTTTTTACACACATATTTCAATTTAACATCCTTGTTCATTGTCAACATGACTGTATATTGTTCATTTATATTCAGTGTGATGTCGTATGATTTTCATTAAGTTTCAGGCATATTTTAATAGTTCCTTAACTTGTCCACATTGTCAATTTAATGTTGGATTATTGTTAATGCGATTGTTTGTGTCACCACGCATGCGCGCACTGTGTTGCTTGGGGTTGCCGTGACGGCGGCGTCCTTATATGGATACCTTATCTGCCTAGTCAGACGGGGTTTCCCATTACACGTCTGCTGTCGTGTTGCTTCCGCTGCAGTACATTTCGCGCATGCGCTCTAAGGATATTTTCAGCTATTATACAGAATATGGCAGTTCGTGACCTTTTCTATGCGTCACTTCCGGCTTCACGCAACTTGCATTGAACGCTATGATTGCTCATACACAGCTGTTTTTCATCTTTTACACTGAACCACCTATTTATAGCCTCAGTTGTCGGCACTCTTTATATCCCCCTGACGAAGGAATCTTTCCGAAACGCGCGTCGGGGCGCGTTTTTTACTGGCACACCACACGTGATCTTGCTCCCAGGTATCATTTCAGTTATGTGGCATATCTTCATTTGACATTTGTCAGTACACGGTCATTGTGAGCACTGTTATTGAGTTTTTAGTCTCATGCGGTTTTTTTGCTCACATGTGTTAGTACACGTTTATGGTGAGCACTGATATTGAGTTTTTAGTTTCACGCTGCTCAGTTCAGCATATTTATTTTCTTTTTGTCTACATTTGTTTCTCTATATTGTCATTGTGACACTTGTTTATTAATACTTTTATTGTGTGCACCTAAGGATACATATTTTTTTTATCCTTTTAATTATCAGCACCATATAGATGTTTTCTCTTTTTTCTCTCACACTCATTATTGTATATTATATAAACTAATTTTTGCCACATATATATATATTTTATATTACATATTTATTTTATGTTTATACCTGGTTATTATTTGAGCATTTTTATGTATTTACATTGATATTATATAAATTACTCTTATCTTCACATACATAGTGTATATAGCATATCAATTGGTGGTGTGTTCATTTTATTTCTTCTTCTTTGTTTACGTGGTTTTTATTTTTATTTTGTGTAGCCAATTTTTTGTACAATAAAGGCAATATTTGATTATACTTTTGGTCTCGTTGTCTTTTCCCATTCACTGGGTGATCCCCTTCCACATCCTGGGTGTCTTTTCATCATAGATGCAGCCCAGGGCATGAAAAAACAAATCAACAGTCATCCTCTCAGGGGCAGAAGGAGAGAGAGAAAAAAGCCCAGGCTTGTGGGGCCCCCCGAAGTAGGGACATAATGACCCCCACCCTCTGGAACTCATCCCCAGAAGAGCGAGGCCTCAGGGAGAAAAAAAGTTTACACCCCTCCCTGAAGGCTCTGAACTCATTTTTATCCCCTGAGAAGTAGTCGGGCAGTTTAACTGGAGATTCAGGAGATACCAATGACACATCCTTACCACCAGTACCCAGAGACCCCGCAGCGACAGCCCCCTGTACGGTATCTACCAGCTGCTGCTGGGTCTGAGCCATCATGCGCTGCTCAACATTCAACTCCTGGAACCTTTGCGTCAGATGTTTCACCTGACCTGCTAACACCTGCATGGGATCCATGGGGATAACACTCCTAAATCTCCCCCTCAGAAAAAAAAAATGTAACGGTCGTTTATAATGTCAGGGACACCGCACTGCACTTGCTCACTGAGCCAGTGCGTGTGTCCTGAGTGAACAAACTGTGCCCAACGATACCTGTATATTAGAGCCGCAGCAGTGAAGACATGTGTTTCTGAGTAACAGGACCTTCCGCAGCATGTGACTGCCAAGGGGCGGAGCCAGCCACACGTCTCTCAGAGGCAGCAGTATCAGGTAGAGAATGTTTCAGGCCGAAGGACCTGCAGGCACGTGACTGCCTAGGGGCGTGGCCTAAGCTCCAGAGATCTAGGAGGTAAAGGAAAACTCCTAGAAGGGTAACTACGAAATAAAGTTACCATGGGGCATAGACAGAATGGATGGTCAGGATAGCCAGGTCATACACATAGAGAGCGACGAAGTACAAGAGGAGCAGGCAGAGCGGAGTCAGAACGTAGCCAAGGGTCATACACAGAGAGGGCGACGAAGTACAAGAGGAGCAGGCAGAGCGGAGTCAGAACGTAGCCAAGGGTCATACACAGACGGAGCAACGCAGTACAAAAGGGACAGGCAAAACTCGTAACAGGGACACAGCCAAATCAGAACCAGACAGACAAAACGAAGCACAGGCACAATGCACTGGCACAAGCACAGGGTCAGACACACTCAGCCAAAGGTCAGAGTATAAACCACAAAGGCTGGCTTCACAGTGAGGCTATAAAAAGCCTCCCAGGACCCAGAAAGAGGCCAAACAAGTTAACCCCGCGACTACCTGATCCAAGAACCCAGTAAATCATGACACTTAGGTTTTAAGACAAAAAACAACTTACAGCTATTTTTGAAATTCAGAAATTTAGCTCGATCCCCTAAAAACAAATCTGGCATGGGGATCCTAGGTTCCACAACCGGCAACCCTGCAAGATAGGTAGCAATACTCCGAACTTCAGTGGCAAGCTGATCCACACGGCCAGACTACTGGCCAGACAACTGAGTACCATATAATTTTCAGTTAGGCCGGTGATACTGTTATGATTTGGTAGCTGAGGAGAGCAGGCAAAAAATGCAATACACCAGAGAGGTTGGAATCTACTGGATTGCAGTACCCTGACTAACCACCACAACTAAAGGCAGCCGTGGAGCGTACCTACGATGGTCCTAGACGCCTCGTCACAGCCTGAGAAGCTAACTACACCTAAAGATAGAAAGAGGAAAACTATCTGCCCCGGAGCAGATCCCCAAAGAACATAGGAAGCCCCCAAACATGTAATGGCGGTTAGACAAGACGAAATACAGACACAGACAGAAAATAGTTTGAGCAAACGTTGGGGCCCAATCTTCCTAGAAAGAAAAGGATAGGAAGGACACTTACTGCAATCCAAAAAACCCTAAAAAAATACCAACTCACTAATTGCAAAAACACCTGAGATCACACGACCTCTACCACCTAAATTAGTTCTCTGGTGTAACAAAACTAAGCAGCAGCCACTGAAAAACTGAAAAAGGCAAATGAACAAATAACAATGGCTCAGATAAACTGAGAGGAGCACAAGCCCCTGGAGGGGACCTGGCTGACCTCCACAGAAGTGCAGGACAAAATGCAAAAAGCAAGCACAAAAATAAAAGCAGAAAATATCTTATCTGTTAGCAGAAGATGCAGGCAAGACACAGCAAGCTTCCAAGTGAACCAGGAACCAAAGTTGAGACAAGAACAATTGATCACCGGCAACCCTGATGGGAGGGAACCTCCTTATATAAGACCAGTTGTAACACCTGATTGCCAATCTTCACAATCTTCATTGAATAGTTCAGTACTGTTTGTAAACACCAGAGGGAGCTTCTGCTCAGAATTCATTTCTAACACATTCACAACACAAAGCCACAACACTGCTCACCACATAGCGACCGGTCCTGTCTGCTGTATCATACGAGGCGTAATTATAAGAGGCTGAGGGAGAACACTTCCTTACATGTTTCTCTACCAGAATACACATAAAATAGATGAATATAATAATGCATGTCATATAATCTAACACTTTGTATCTGGAAAGCTTGGAAGGTGCAATGAGTCTTACCAAGGAGTGTGGTGAAAGCTGCCCGCTCTTCTGGCTGGGGGATGTCCTCTTCTGTCTTCTTCCTCTTGGCCACTTCCTGGGTGGCAGACCGTGAACTGTGATAGAAGAGGTAGATATTATAGTATTAGGCTCATGCACATGGTCGTACTATGGCTGCACATAATTCACTTACATCCTGATGGGTGTTCTCCCCATGGGGATCTGACATTAGTTTTGAGTTGTAAATGGGATAAATATGTGTAGTGGTGATGTGCAGGGCCGGCGTCAGCACCCGGCATACCCGGGCAAGTGCCGGGGCCGCTTGCTCAGGGCCCTGGCAGCAGCCGGCGCAATACTTACCTCTCCCCCTGCCTCCGCTGCGCAGCTCCGGGCTCCGGAGGGCGCCTGCGCTTCCTCTCTCACAGCTGCACCGCTGAATGACATCATCATTCAGCGGCTGGCTGTGGCAGAGAGGGCGCGGACGCCGGACAGGTGAGGTGTGTGTGTGTGTGTATGTGAGAGAGTGCTGCGGTGCTGTCTGTGTGTGGTTCTGTATGTGTGATGGTGGTGGGGGAGGCAGTGATGTGGTGAGGAGGCAATGATGATGATGATGATGGGGAGGCAATGATGATGATATTGATGGGGAGACAATGATAATGGGGAGGCAATGATGATCAATGATGATGATGATATTAATGGGGAGGCAATGATGATCATGATGATGGGGAGGCAATGATGATGATGATGGGGAGGCTATGATGATTGGGAGGCAATGATGATGATGATGATGGGGAGGCAATGATGATGATGATGACGATGGGCTGGCAATGATGATGATGGGGAGGCAATGATGATGATAATGGGGAGTCTTTCCACAGCGCCCTTTCCTGAGCCGTAACAGTGCAGAACGCAGCACAGTGTAGAGGAGAGCTCCAGATTTTGTATGGAGCATTATATGGGGACCAATATCCTGTATGGAGCATTATATGTGGACCAGTATCCTGTATGGAGCATTATATGGGGACCAGTATCCTATATGGAGCATTATATAGGGTCCAGTATTCTATATGGAGCATTATATTGGGTCCAGTATTCTGTATGGAGCATTATATGGGGGATGGCGGGGTGACATCCAGCATGGGGTATTATATGGGTGATGAGGGGGAGACTATGTGGTGCCCATAATATTGTATGGAGGACTGTACTGTCCAGTCTGTACTGTGCGCTGTGAGGATTTGGCGGTTTTTGAGCTATTGTACAATTTACAATAGATATCACTCATGTAATGGAAGAAGAGAAGTGTTTGACGTTGTGCTATACCCATATTTCTCTGCAGTATCTGTGCATCATGAATCGTGGTCTGTGTTAAGGGGACCCACTGAGACTCTTTCGCCCGGGGCCCATAAAAACCTGGAGCCGGCCCTGGTAATGTGTAATGGTCACTATGGATGTGATCACTGCAAGTGATGTAACGTCATCTACTTACCACTCCTCTTCATACTGGGCAATCAGTTCTCTCTTCCGCTTCCTCACGGCCATTTTGACTCTTCTTCCTGGAAACTAACATACAGAAAAAGTAACACCTGAATATGCAGAGGATGGCTCTTTCTATAGGATCTCTAGTAGAGTAATGCTATCAACCTAATGTGTACCCCAAAACGTAACTGCCACCGCCTGCATTACATGTGTTGTAGTATTGCAGCTTTATTGACTTGATTGGTATTTAGTTATAATACCCATCATGACCCACTGACAGAAGTGGCGCTGTAGATAGCAAACAAAGCAAACCCTATTTTCTACCTAAAACGCCACTCCAGAGTTTTGTTTTGTTTGTTCTGCTGGAGTGACGCTTTAAATGTAAGCCCCCTGACCACGTTCTTATACCGACGTCACGTCATTGACGTAGGTCACTTTTCACCAGAGACTGACAGGAAGGATTAAGGGGGTGGCAGATGAGTATGAGACAGGGGCCAGGAGAATTGTATAAAAGTCACCACTCCCGCGGTGCAAAAAACGTACCGCTGGAGTGGTGCTTAAAAAAAATACATATATATGTACGTCTACCCAGATTGACTTTATGTCCTATGGTAAGAAAATACTACACATATCTACATTATAGTGACTGCACTGTGACCCGCCATATAAACCTCTGCATATATCCGCTACCTCCCTGTATAGTAACTGATGATCCAGTAAATTATTGTTCATATCTCCACTATATGTATTATATAACTATTATATACAGGCTAATAATGTCCTACACTTCTAAATATTAGATCTGGGAATTTCTAGGAGAAATATGTGGCCCTGTGTTTTTAAGATTAATATTTATGCATCATTATTCACATTTTAAATATTTACTCAAAATCACCATATTTTATCCCATTTATCCATAATCACCCGTTATCTATATTTGGGTTTTTTGGTGCAATCATTTGCTGTTTTACATGTGATTGCTTTCAGTATAGATCCCCACTGTCAGTATCCGGGATGACATAAATCAGCAGTTACTCATCACACAATGGTTCTCACCTCTGTAGAGCGGCCGGTGGCGGCTGTCTCCCAATCAGCAGGTAACAATCCGGGTATAAATTCAAAAAAGTGTCTCTTCTGGTAATCAGTAAGGAGCCCGTCCTATCTCTAATAGAGCAATCGCAGACTGGCACCAACTGACGTTTTGTTTCTTTCTTTGAGTTCAAATCCTGCGATGTTATTGGTTGATGGCTGAGACACATGATGCATGCGGCGCTAAATTTAAAGGGACAGCGCATTCTAGTAATGTTATAAGGAGATACAGTGTATTACTTTTATCTCTATCTTTGTAGTTTTCCTCTTTATTCCAATTAGTGTTATTTGGAGAAGTTGTCATGTTATTCCATTTATTAACTGATGTTTGGGAAATGGCAGCAGTGAAAGCCCCATGTAATAATGATGATACTAAAAGTCATGTGATGAGAGAAGTGTGATGTGTAACATGTTCACTAGATCGTCCAATGTGTATGGAGTAAGAGAATAGTTGTCATCTGCTTTCTTGCTCCTTGTAAAGTCATTATTTAACCCCTTTAACGACAAGGTCAATTTTCATTTTTGCATCTTTGTTTTTTTCTTCAACTTTTCCCAAACTCACAACTTTTTTATTTTTCTTTTTTGAGGGACAAGTTGTACTTTTGAATGACACCATTCATTTCACCACATAGTGTACAGGAAAACATAAAAACACCAAGCCAGGAGAAATTGTAAAAACAAAAATGTAATTCTGACATTGCTTTTAGGACTATAGGTTGCATTATACTGTATGGACTATGGGGTGCATTACGCTGTATGGACTATGGGGTGCATTAGGCTGTATGGACTATAGGGTGCATTATGCTGTATGGACTATGGAGTGCATTATGCTGTAAGGATGACTGTAAGGATGACTATGGGGTACATTATACTATGCAGAGGAAAATGGTATGATGCATTATACTGTCTGGATTATTGGGTGCATTATGCTGTATAGACTATTGGGTGCATTATACTGTATGGACTATGGAGTGCATTATAATATACAGAGGACGATGGGATGCATTACACTATACAGAGGACTATGGGTGCATTATATTGTATAAACTATGGGGTGTATTATGCTATATGGACCTTGTATTGCATTATGTTGTATGAACTATGGAGTGAATTATACTGTATAGAGGAATATGAGGTGCATTTTGCTGTATGGACTATGGTATGCATTATACTATACAGAGGACTATGGTGTGCATAATACTGTATAGAGTTTGGGGTGTCTTATACTATACAGAGGACTATGGGTGCATTATTCTGTATGGAATACAAGGTGCATTATTCTATATAGAGGACTTTGGGGTGCATTATACTGTATAGAGTATGGGGGCATTAAATGTACAGATGTCTATGGGGTAAATTATACTGTATGAAATACAGGGTGTGTTATACTATACAGAGGAGTATGGGATACATTATGCTGTATGGAGTATGGGGTGCTGTTATGTTTCGGTAGCTGAGGAGTGCAGGTAAAAAAGGAATACACCAGAGCAGTTGGAATCTATGAGATTGCAGTACCCTGACTAACCACCACAACTAGAGGCAGCGTGGAGCGTTCTACGTTGGTCCTAGACGCCTCGTCACAGCCTGAGAAACTAACTACACCTAAAGATAGAAATAGGAAAGCTATCTGCCCCGGAGCAGAACCCCAAAGATAATAGAAAGCCCCCAAACAAGTAATGGCGGTTAGACAAGAAGAAATACTGACACAGAAAGAAAATAGTATGAGCAAACGCTGGGCCCAAACTAACTAAATAGAAAAGGACAGGAAGGGTACTCACTGCAATCCCAGAAAACCCTGAAAAGCACAACTCTACTAATTTCAAAAACACCTGAGATCACACACCTCTACCACCTAAATTAGTTCTCTGGTGTAACAAAATCAAAACAGCAGCCACTGAAAAAACTGGAAAAAGCAAAAGTACAAACAACAGTGGCTGAACTAAACTGAGAGGGCAAAAGCCCCCGAGGGGACCCAGAAGGCCCCCACAGAAGTGCAGGACAAAATGCAAAATCAAGCACAAAAACAAAAGAAAAAATGTCTTATCTGTTAGCAGGAGATGCAGACACGACACAGCAGGCTACAAGGAAAACAGGAATGAAGATTCAGACCAGAACAATTGATCACCGGCAACTCTGATGGGAAGGTGACTCCCTTATATAAGACCAGTCAGTAACACCTGATTCCCAGTCCTCACAATCTTCATGACAGACCAGCACCGCTTGTAACACCAGAGGAAGCCTCTGCTCAGAACTCATCTCAAACCATTCACAACAGGGTGCATTATACTATACAGAGGACTATGGAGTGCATTATACTGTATGGAGTACAGGCTGCATTATACTATACAGAGGACTTTGGGTACATTAACTGTATAGAATATGGGGTGCATTATACTATACAGAGGACTATGGGGTGAATTATACTGTATGGAGTACAGGGTTCATTATACTATGCAGAGGACTATGGAATGCATTATGCGGTATGAAGTATGGGGTGCATTATACTATACAGAGGACTATGGAGTGCATTATACTGTATTGAGTACAGGATGCATTATACTATACAGAGGACTTTGGGGTACATTATACTGTATAGAATATGGGTGCATTTGTGTAGCCGAGCTGTGTCTGGAGCCACATGTTCCCAGGAGGATGCAACCAAGGTAAACCCACAATGACCCATATGCACACAACACATCTGCACTTTTCCCTACATCCACCAGAGGGAGCCCACCGCAGTATATAAGGCAGTGTAGATATGTGAGTTACCTCTGAATGGCAGTTACCTCAGAACAGCCGGAGAACAGCCTAGTTACCAGAGAACTAAAAGAACAGAAAGCCTGAAGACTTCAGCGTATACTCAGTTTACTTTGTGGAGTCCAGTAAGAGTGGAAGGAGATAGCCACTTAAGTCTGGTCAGAACTGAGTCCACTGAGAAAACCTTCAGTGAGTAAGCATGCCGACGCTTTGAGAGAGGTGAAGAGAAGGAAAAGCTGTCATCTACTGCTAGAGTGTGCTTATGTTAAAGGTGAGAGTAGGACGAAAGGCGAGTGGAAGAAAGAAGAGAGTGACAGAGGTTGAAACAGCATTGATCGCCTACCTCTACTCTGAACCACCGGACGCCGGGTCCGAGCTTGCTAGCATCTACACGACTAATGGGAGATACCGGAGACCCTGTGGGACTTCAAGTCGCAGGGGCCCACAAGTGTTGATACGTAGCCGGGGTCAGGAAGACGGAGTCTGGTCGGCCAACCATTAGAGATACTGTTCTGTCCCAGAGAAGGCCTCACCACAACGTCAGCCGGGCGTATATGAGAAGACAAAGTTAGACTTCGTTCTATACAGGTCAAAACTCACACACATAAAGGAGTATGGAGGCCCTCACCTACTCAGTGGATTACTGGAAGTGCATCCTCCACCCTGACAGCTTCCCGGGACGTGCCTGCATCTACCATCAGTAAAGTTACAGAAAGAGACTTTCTTGTGTGTGTCTGCCTTATTGCTCCTGCACCCCTACACCGCCATATACCTGAGGGATCAGTCTTGCCTGTGGAAGACTTAACACCTTGCTGCCCAGAAACAACCCCTCAGAGATCTACCCTGCAGCGCTGGTCACCCTGACCAGGAACCACAGGTGGCGTCACAAACATTTCTACAAACCTATAATCCCCTGTAAATATCCCCCTTTTATTGAGGTGAGCCCCAGGGCCACGGACCGAGCTGCGCTACCCGTGACATCCCCCATTGAAGTGAACGGGCTCGTGCGAGTACCCACGGTCCTGCTAAGGGCGACTCATCTTCAAACTTGGCGTCACGAACAGGATATGAAGCTCGCTATATGTGAGTCCTGTGTGCCTGAAGTGGACTGTTTTTGTGCAAAGAGGCTGTGTTGCTGTTTTTGTGATTTTTGGCGCCAATTGTCCGCCATTGCCCGCCAAATTGCAGCGCTACAGCGCGAAGAGAAGGGGCGTACCTGCAGAAAGCGCGCTGAGTCCCGGACACGTCCCTAACGCTGACGCGGCGGCAGGTCCTGTGGAGAGCTTCGGTGAACGCTGTGATGACAGAGCGCCGGGGACACAGGTCCTTCTACATCACTGTGCCCTGCAGAGCTGCAGCCTTCAGAAAAGGTAGGCCACACTTAACTAGGGGGGCGCAGACATGTCGCAGCCGCAAGCTGACAGCGCGGCTGAGGGCGACCGCTCCAATGACTTACCCGCCGGCGCTGCCGCGGAGGATGGAAACGCTGGCCCCTCACCAGGTCCGGTGGCCCCGATAGTACCGCTGACGCTCCCATACCTGCCTGGAGCAAAGTGGCTCCCTCAGTATAGCGGTAAGCCAGACACCCTGTCAGGGTTTAAGCGCAAAATATGCAGCATAATGGACATGTACCCTATGACTGAGAAACAAAGAGCTGCAGTGGTAGTCGGACAACTGAATGGTGCTGCAGAAAGGGAAGTAGAGACTTGGACAGCTGCAGACCAGGAATCAGTGCTTGCAATATTCTTAAAGCTACAGACTATTTTTGAGGACCGCACTGAAACAGATCTCCAGATGAGGTTTTACCAATCCTCCCAGAGACCAGATGACAGTATTAGGGACTACGCCTGCCGACTACAGGGGGCCCTGCGAGCTCTCAAACAGGTCAACCCTATAAGTGCCATCAATGAAAATAAAATGTTGAAGGAACAATTTGTACGGGGACTGAGGTCCCAAGCTGAAAGCAGAACTGTGCACTGGTGGTTCTTGGATCATCCTGACGCTACCTTTGACGCCCTAAAAGATATGGCTATAAAAGGACTGCGACCCCTGGAGAAGCCTGAGGTGGCAACCCAGTGTCACCCGGGTGAAGCCACTCTAAAGCCAGCAGCATCCACCTTTTCCCCGCTGGTGGCGGAAGCCAAAACGCAGGTGGCGCCCCCTACTGAGTTGGACTGTCTGCGCTCAGAAGTGCGCCAGCTGACCAAAACCCTGGCCACTGTAATGAGTGCCCTGCAACTGCAGAAGGAGAAAGGAGGAATGATCCTGCTAGCTGACTGCCCAGAGGATGTCCCTTGGATGAACCGGAGGAGGAGGACGTCGCCCCACCGGAGGAGGACAATGCCACCCCCAGGAGCGACCCCCGATCAGCACCATCCTCGCCGAGAGATCATCTGCTACCGTTGCAACAGAGAAGGTCATCTAGCCCGACAGTGTCCTTTAAACGAGCAGATCCTGGGTCCGAGGGCCAACACCCAGGAATAGACTCTTCAGGCCCCTCAGACTGGAACCGCAGGTTTGTGGGAGGAAGACCCTACCTGTCCATCATCTTGGACGGGATCGCAATCCCTGCCCTGCTGGACACTGGATCTCAGGTGACCATCATACCTGATGTCCTGTATAATAAGTTTTGGTCCATGGACAGTCTCCAGCCCCCGAGCCCTGACTTTGCTGTGTACGCCTCTAATGGTCTCCCTGTTGAAATACTCGGAGCCAAAAACGTGGACATAAAGGTGGGCAGAGTGGAGCTGAAGGACCAGGGACTCTTAGTAGTAAAAACTGTAAATGAGGAAAATGGCTTAAATGTGGTTTTAGGTACAAACATTATCAGTAACTGTCTGGGAGAAGTTGTGTTTTTGCTCCAACAGCTCGCTGAAGTTGCCAAGCCAAAGCAAAAGGGAGTGATCCAGAGGGAGATCCGGGCCCTGATGTGCCAGCAGCAAGCGAAACTGACAGATGGTGAAATTGGTAATGTACGGGTGACAGACCCGAACCCCATTGTGATACCCCCAATGAGTGAAATGCTTATATTGTGTAGAGCAGCAATAGGTCTGAGAGGACAGAACTACCAAGCAGTAATAGAGCCCCATTGTTCAGAGCACAGACCTACACTCTTGACTGCTAGAGGGGTAGTGGAAGTACGAAATGGGAGGGTGCCAGTACGTCTTCTCAACTGGGGAGAAGATGAAGTGAATTTACCACGTTATGCCACTGTTGCTAAATTACATACCGTAGATAACAACTCCATTCTCACAACGGAGTCCTTAGCCTCCTCCCAACCAGTGGAGGATAATGACCCAGCAACCCAGGTGGAGGATTGGTGTCAGCAGCTCCATGTCGGGACATACACCACTCTGGCCCACCAGAAACAGGGAGTACTTCGAGTGGTACAGGAGTACAGACAGGTATTTAGCAAACACCCTCTTGACTTTGGGACAATTAAGGGAGTGCAACACCATATCCCTACAGGCAACCATCCTCCCATTAAAGAGCGGTACAGGCCTATACCTCCAGCACACTACCAGAAAGCTAAGGAGATGGTGCGTGACATGAAGGAAGCAGGGGTGATAAGGGATAGTTGTAGTCCCTGGGCAGCACCTCTAGTCCTAGTTAGGAAAAAGGACGGAAGCATGAGAATGTGTGTAGATTACAGACAAGTGAATCGCATTACACATAAGGATGCATACCCTTTACCACGCATTGAGGAATCCTTAGCTGCCTTAAAAACTGCTAACTACTTTTCCACCCTTGACCTCACTAGTGGGTACTGGCAAGTAGCTGTGGCTGAGGAGGACCGGGAGAAGACGGCTTTCACCACCCCGATGGGACTCTGTGAGTTTGACAGGATGCCGTTTGGACTCAGCAGTGCCCTGGGAACGTTCCAGAGAGTGATGGAAAATTGCCTGGGACATCTCAACTTTGAAACCGTGTTGATGTACCTGGACGACGTAATTGTGTATTCCAAGACGTATGAGGATCATCTGAAGCACCTGGCAGAAGTATTCGAGTCACTGTTCAAGTACGGGATGAAACTGAAGCCTTCAAAGTGCCATCTGCTCAAACAAAAGGTACAGTACTTGGGACATATTGTCAGCTCAGAAGGAGTAGCGCCAGACCCCGAGAAGGTCACCGCCATCCAGAAATGGCCAGAGCCGAAGAATCTCAAGGAGGTGCGCCAGTTCCTGGGACTGACAGGTTACTACCGGAGGTTTGTAAAGGACTACACCAAGAAAGCAGCGCCTCTGCAGGACCTCCTGGTAGGACAATCCCTCAAGAGCAGAAATTCTCCATTCCACTGGGGTAAAGAACAAGCTGAAGCATTCAAGGAGATGAAGGAGATCCTGACAGGCGATGAGATCTTAGCCTACCCTGACTACAGCCAGCCGTTAGTGCTGTACACTGATGCCAGCAACGAAGGATTGGGAGCTGTCCTCAGTCAGAAGCAAAATGGTCTAGAGAAAGTCATCGCATATGCAAGCAGGAAGCTCCGGCCAACCGAGAGAAACCCAGAGAACTATAGCAGCTTCAAGTTGGAGTTCCTGGCACTGGTCTGGGCCATTACAAAAAGATTCAAGCATTACCTAGCCTCCAGCAAGTTCACTGCTTACACTGACAATAACCCCTTGACACATCTTGAAACAGCTAAGCTGGGAGCCATGGAGCAACGTTGGATGGCTCGGCTGTCGAACTATCAATTCACAATCAAGTACAGGGCGGGCCGTAAGAATGCCAACGCTGATGCCTTGTCCAGAATGCCGCATGAGTCTGACACGGAAGAGGAATTGGATGACCTAGAAGAAATTGAGCTACCTGCATTCCACAGAAATGGGATGATCCACAAGCAACGAGCCTGCAGGAGGCAGCGTGGTAAGACGTTAAACCCTTTACCTCACCACAGCTGGAAGGAGACCCAGGACAGTGACCCGGTTGTCAGCCGTATCAAGGAGCTGATAACTCAGGAAGGTTCCTCCTTAGAGAAGGATGCGTCTCAGCAAGCAAAGCAGCTGTGGAATGAGAGAAGCCGGCTATTTATCTACCGTGAGAAGCTGTGCCGAAGGTACGTCAACCCAAGAACCCATGAGATGGTATTGCAGATAGTAGTCCCCAGAACGGACATCCAGATGGTGTTGGAAGCCTACCACGATCGAGCGGGGCACTTTGGCTGGAAGAAGCTGGAAACGCTGCTGAAGTGTCATTTCTACTGGGTGGGAATGCGCAGTTCCATCGAGAAATGGTGTAAAAACTGTGTGTCCTGTAGCCTCCGAAGAAAAGATTACAGCAGCCAGAAAGCACCCCTGCAACCCATCAAGACGACTCGTCCCTTGGAGATCGTGGCCTTGGACCATGTAAAGTTGTCACCCAGCCGGTCAGGATACTCATATGCCCTGACGATGGTGGATCACTACTCCAGGTTCCTGGTGGTCGCCCCTGTCAAAGATCTGACAGCAGAAACAGCAGCAAAGACGTTTCAAGCGTATTTCTGCAGACCCCATGGATATCCAGAGCAAGTGTTAACTGATCAGGGTCCTGCCTTTGAAGCCGAGTTGTTTAAGGAATTCTGTCATTTGTACGGATGCAAGAAGATAAGAACCACCCCGTACCACCCCCAAACAAATGGTCTCTGTGAAAAGATGAATCACATAATTATTGATCTGCTGAAGACGGTACCACTTGAGGAGAGGAATCGGTGGCCAGACCTACTACCTGACCTGGTAGATCTGTACAATCACATACCTGTGAGTTCCACCAATTGCACCCCAGCCTACCTCATGCGGGCAAGACCAGGAAAGCTGCCCATGGATTTGGAACTTGGTGTTGTAGAACCAGAAGCTGATGTTACTACTGAAGATTGGGACACGAACCGACAGGAACAGTACAGGAGAGTACAAGCCTGTGTGGAAGATAGTCTCAGTAAAGTAAGGGAAAAACAAGAGGAAAACTACAACAAAAGTGCGCCAGCTGAACCTTTTGCACCTGGAGAAATTGTGCTGAATAGGAAAAGAAGAATGCACAAATTGGATGATTAGTGGGAAAAAGAGCCATATGTCGTGCAGAATTCCAAGTTTGACAACAGGAAAACCTGTACCATTAGCAAAGATGGAGGAAAGACGACCACCACTGTATCAAGAGACCACCTAAAACTGTGTCCAGACATGTTAAAAGTTCACAAAGAGGAACTTATTATAGACAAAGAGAAACCAGGTGAAGTCATACACACGGACCTAGGAGATTTTCCTGCAGATTGGCCTTGTATCGGGGACGCTGTGATCATTCCAGTACTTCAATTTTACCAACCACAAGAAGCGCTTCAACGTCCAGTTGAGCCAGTTGCCGCAGCAGAAGAAATAGTTCGGGAGGAACCTGCTCCTGTAGCATCTCCAGAAGTAGAGTCTCGAGAAGTGGAACCTCAAAATGTGGAACTACCAGAAGAATCCTCTAGCGAAACAGAACCGCATCGCCCAGCCACAAGTATGCTGTCATGGGTGCATCGCCCCGAGGATCGTCGCGATTGCACATTCTGACTTCTCGCAGCTGAGTTGCTGTTACTTTGTGTTTGGTAAAGAGAGAGTTAATTTTACCTAGCTCTTTGCTAAGACTAGGTCCAGCCTCGCCCGGCTGCTTTTGATTATGTTCTAATTAGCTTCCTTTATATCCCTGCCAGTCTGGGTGTTAGATGCCGGTGAAAGCCTTCATGTAGTCTAGCAGACTGGATTGGTTCTGAGAATACTTAAGCTAAGAGCTCCTTAGTTGTTTTTACTCTTATAGCTTAAAGTTTATCTCTGAGACCTTAGGTGTTCCTACTGTGTGTGAGTGTTGTATGTAAGACTTTATTTACTTTATTTCTTGTCTTTCTTGTATGTCTTTCTGTTCATTAACCGTTACCTGTTCATTCCCTTTGGTGGTAATCAGGGTCCTTCTTAGGACTAGATTACAGTTGGCAGGGATTGATAGGAGACAGGGTTTACGCTGGTGGCCTGGACCTCTGTACCTTTAACAGTACCTCCAGGTAGAGGGATTAGTTAGGACCCCAGTTTAGGGTCAGCATAGACCCGGTCACCCTCTAGCCAGAGACAGCGTATAACGGATTCCGTATTGACCCACTGGACTTTCTGTCAGGTAATTCTATGTTATCATATATCTATGCGCATGTTATATAGTATGTTGCCCTTTTGATATAGATTACTGTCATCACATATATATATCTGCTATACAGCGTGACATTTTCACCGGCCCATACTAAAGATTCTCCCCAGCTGTCATGGATCCAGTAGCCCAGCTGGCCCGGCAGTTGCAGGGGTTGTCCATGGAGTTGGCAGACATTAAGTCCAAGGTTTTGTCCCCCCCGGAGCAAACCAGATCTGAACCTAAGGTTGCTCTTCCGGACAGGTTCACTGGTGGGCGGGACAAATTTTTTACTTTCCGGGAGGCATGTAAATTGTACTTTCGGCTGCGGCCTCGGTCATCTGGGAGTGAAGAGCAGAGGGTGGGAATTGTTATCTCGCTCTTACAAGGGGACCCTCAATCTTGGGCGTTCTCTATTCCTCCAGGCTCCCCAGATCTCCAGTCAGTGGATCGATTTTTTACTGCCCTGGGTCTGGTATATGATGTTCCGGATCAAGTTTCCCTTGCTGAAACAAAGTTACGTAAAATACGGCAAGGAAATCGTCCAGCGGAGGAATATTCTTCTGAGTTCCGTAGATGGGCAACAGATACTCAGTGGAATGACCCAGCTCTTAGGAGCCAGTTTTGTCAAGGGTTGTCTGACAAATTAAAAGATGTGTTGGCTCAGTATGAGTCTCCTCCATCACTGGAGGCTGCTATGGCCCTCGCTATTCGCATTGATAGACGAATTCGGGGAAGACGCGAGGTAACTCCGCCTCCCGTGATGACTCCACCTACTACTAAAGTCCCTTATACTGAGGTTCCCCTGGTCTGTTCTGAGGAACCCATGCAGTTGGGAGGGACATCTTTTTGTAGGAGGGAATCGGCGGTGCACCGCAAGACTAGAAGGTGTTTCTTTTGCGGGAGAGAGGGACATTTTGTTGGGGGGTGTCCATCCGGGCCTCTTTGAGCAAAGGAGTTAACCTGGGAGTGTGTATTTCGTCCCCAAATCCCTCTCAGTTTCTCGTGCCTGCGGAGGTGGTGATTGGTACTAGAACTGAGAGGATTTCTGTTTTTCTTGATAGTGGGTCCGGGGCTAATCTGGTGGACGCTCGGTTTGCCCAGGTGCATAGTATGCAACTGAGTGTATTGGCCAAACCGGTACCTATAGTCTCTATTGATTCTGGACCTCTCGGTCAAGGTAGCTTGGTACAAGCTGTTCATAACATAGATCTTCGAGTAGGGGCAATACATAAAGAGCAATTGTCTTGTTATGTGTTGGAGGGTCTACCTACTCCTATTGTGTTGGGACTTCCTTGGTTGGCTAAACATAACCCAGTGATTGATTGGCAATCCGGAAAGATAAGCCAGTGGGGTGAATTTTGCACGGTCATCGGTGCGGTTGTGCCTAGGACTTTGTCTCCTTTTCTGGAGGACTTTGGGGAGATGTTCTCAGAGGAGGGGTGTAAAGAGTTACCTCCTCATCGCGCATATGACGGCTCAATAAAGTTGCTTCCTGATGCCTTATCTCACACTTTCCCAGGGGCCGGGAGGACGGATGATCCGGTTCCTATTCCTCAGGAGGGAGTTGTAGTGTCAGCTGTATGCTCTGAGCTTGAGGGGGAGGTATTGGGGGCTCAGGGGGACGCCCCTGTGGGACTTTCAGGGAGACTGATAGTTCCAGATCGATTAAGACTGAAGGTTACGGGGAACCGTTACAAACGGATGGCTGATAGGGGGAGAGTTTCTGGTCTAGATCTGAAGGTGAACGATCTGGTTTGGTTGTCTACCAGGAATATAAAACTTAAAGTTTCCTCCTGGAGGTTGGGTCCCAGATTCATCGGGCCGTACAGGATCAGTTCCATAATTAATCCTGTGGCATTTCGTCTGGACCTCCCTCCTACGTTTAAAATTCATAATGTGTTTCACAAGTCATTACTTAAAAAGTATGTGGCACCAGTCATACCGTCACCTCTACCTCCTCCTTCAGTGGTGGTCAATGATAACGTGGAATTTCATGGGTCGAAAATCATTGACTCACGTCTCAGTCGTCGGTCCCTTCAGTACCTGGTTCATTGGAAGGGGTATGGTCCTGAGGCGAGGACGTGGGTCCCTGCGTCGGAGGTTAACGCAGATCGATTGGTTCGGACCTTCCACACAACTTACCCGGGCAGACCTGGCCCTGAGGGTCCGGAGGCCCCTCGTAGAAGGGGGGGTACTGTCATGGGTGCATCGCCGCGAGGATCGTCGCGATTGCACATTCTGACTTCTCGCAGCTGAGTTGCTGTTACTTTGTGTTTGGTAATGAGAGAGTTAATTTTACCTAGCTCTTTGCTAAGACTAGGTCCAGCCTCGCCCGGCTGCTTTTGATTATGTTCTAATTAGCTTCCTTTATATCCCTGCCAGTCTGGGTGTTAGATGCCGGTGAAAGCCTTCATGTAGTCTAGCAGACTGGATTGGTTCTGAGAATACTTAAGCTAAGAGCTCCTTAGTTGTTTTTACTCTTATAGCTTAAAGTTTATCTCTGAGACCTTAGGTGTTCCTACTGTGTGTGAGTGTTGTATGTAAGACTTTATTTACTTTATTTCTTGTCTTTCTTGTATGTCTTTCTGTTCATTAACCGTTACCTGTTCATTCCCTTTGGTGGTAATCAGGGTCCTTCTTAGGACTAGATTACAGTTGGCAGGGATTGATAGGAGACAGGGTTTACGCTGGTGGCCTGGACCTCTGTACCTTTAACAGTACCTCCAGGTAGAGGGATTAGTTAGGACCCAGTTTAGGGTCAGCATAGACCCCGGTCACCCTCTAGCCAGAGACAGCGTATAACGGATTCCGTATTGACCCACTGGACTTTCTGTCAGGTAATTCTATGTTATCATATATCTATGCGCATGTTATATAGTATGTTGCCCTTTTGATATAGATTACTGTCATCACATATATATATCTGCTATACAGCGTGACATATGCTTGCCAGATCCCTAGAGAGGTTAAGGCAGTATTACAGTTTACCGGCAAGTAGGACAGATAGGCCAGATGCTACCATACCTGACGCAACACCACATAGGTCCGTACGCACGACAAAAGGAAGGTTACCTGTTAGGTAACAAGAGTAGGCCTAGTAAATGTAAGCCAGTAAACCAGTGTCCAAGTGTAAAAATGTATATAAGAATTGTGTAAATATCTGTATATATGTTCCTTGTATTTATTGAAATGTTTGAAGTGTCCTCACCTCCCACAAGGGAAGAGTTATTGTTTATTGTTAATGTTATGTTGATGTTATAAAATTTACTTCTTTTTCAGCCGGGAGTGCTGATGATAACTAGGGGGGGATGTGTAGCCCAGCTGTATCTGGAGCCACATGTTCACAGGAGGATGCAACCAAGGTAAACCCACAATGACCCATATGCACACAACACATCTGCACTTTTCCCTACATCCACCAGAGGGAGCCTATCCGCAGTATATAAGGCAGTGTAGATATGTGAGTTACCTCTGAACGGCAGTTACTCAGAACAGCCGGAGAACAGCCTAGTTACCAGAGAACATCAGATCTCAAGTTACCTCAGACAGTCAGTCTAGTCACCTCAGACGAGCTGAGAGGGAGAGATCAGCTAAAGAGAGAGAGAGTACAGAAAGCCTGAAGACTTCAGCGTATACTCAGTTTACTTTGTGGAGTCCAGTAAGAGTGGAAGGAGATAGCCACTTAAGTCTGGTCAGAACTGAGTCCACTGAGAAAACCTTCAGTGAGTAAGCGTGCCGACGCTTTGAGAGCGGTGAAGAGAAGGAAAAGCTGTCATCTACTGCTAGAGTGTGCTTATATTAAAGGTGAGAGTAAGACGAAAGGCGAGTGGAAGAAAGAAGAGAGTGACAGAGGTTGAAACAGCATTGATCGCCTACCTCTACTCTGAACCACCGGACGCCGGGTCCGAGCTTGCTAGCATCTACACGACTAGTAGGAGATACCGGAGACCCTGTGGGACTTCAAGTCGCAGGGGCCCACAAGTGTTGATACGTAGCCAGGGTCAGGAAGACAGGAGTCTGGTCGGCCAACCATTAGAGATACTGTTCTGTCCCAGTGTCATGTGTGCATTGCCACGAAGATCGTCGCGGTTGCACATTTTGACTTCTCACAGCTGAGCTGCTGTTTCTTTGTGTTTGGCAGCTAGGGAGTTAATTCTGTCTGTGCTCGGTTCTGGGACTGGGTGCAGTTTCTCCCGGCTGCAATTGTTTATTTGTTGATTGGTTTCCTTTAAATTCCTGGTTGTCTGCTTGGGGAGTTGCCAGTGAAACCTTCATGCAGACCACAGATAGGAATGAATCTGTATAGACTTTAGTTGTGAGCTCCTTAGTTGTTCTAAGCTCAACTTGGTTAGAGTTTATTTCCCAGACCATTTATTTTCCTTTGGTGTTTGAGTGTGTATGCAAGCGAGTGTTATCCTGTCTGTCTTATATGTCTAATCTGTGTATTTAGCTAAGATCAGCCCATATCCCTTTGGTGGTAGTCAGGATCCTTCTTAGGACTGATTAGAGGGTTCAGGGTCTGATAGGAGACAGGGTTAGGTTGGAGACTTGGACCTCTGAACCATTATCAGTACCTCCAAGGTGAGGGATTAGTTAGGACCCCAGTTTAGGGTCAGGTTAGATCCCGGTCCACCTCTTTCCTGTTTCAGCTCATCAAGTCCTCAAGATTAACCCTGAGTTCAGCAGATATCGTGTCAGGTAAATCTATTCTATACTTACATGCTGATGTTGCTATACTAGTTGTTGTATAGAGTGTTGTTCCTGTATTAATAGTTTACTGACATTGTATACATATCATTAGACAGCGTGACATTTTCACTGGCCATAAAAATTATCTCCAGTTACCATGGATCCAGTAGCCCAGCTGGCTCTGCAGTTGCAGGGATTATCCATGGAGCTGACGGACATTAAGTCCAAAGTTTTGTCTCCCCTGGAGCAAACCAGAGTTGAACCTAAGGTTGCTCTCCCGGACAGGTTCACTGGTGGGCGAGACAAATTTTTCACCTTCCGGGAGGCATGTAAATTGTATTTTCGGCTTCGGCCTCGATCATCAGGGAGTGAGGAGCAGAGAGTGGGAATTGTTATCTCACTTCTGCAAGGGGACCCTCAATCCTGGGCATTTTCCCTTCCTCCGGGATCCCCGGCTCTACTGTCTGTAGATCAATTTTTTACTGCCCTGGGATTGGTATATGATGACCCAGATCGGGTCTCTCTTGCTGAGACAAAATTACGTAAGATACAGCAGGGAGATCGTCCGGCAGAGGAATTTGCTTCTGAGTTTCGTAGATGGGCCACAGATACTCAGTGGAATGACCCAGCTCTTAGGAGCCAGTTTTGTCATGGGCTTTCTGATAAATTAAAAGACGTTTTGGCTCAGTATGAGTCTCCTCCTTCTCTGGAGGCTGCTTTGGCCTTAGCTATCCGTACTGATAGACGGCTTCGGGAGAGGGGTGAGGTAACCCCACTCCCTGTTGTTTCTCCACCTACCACTAAAGTCCCTTATGTTGAGGTTCCCCTTGTCTGTTCAGATGAGCCTATGCAGTTGGGAGGGACATCATTTCGTAGGAGGGGATTGGCGGTACGCCGCAGGACTAGAAGATGTTTTTTCTGCGGGAAAGAGGGACATTTTGTTGGAGAATGTCCATCCCGTGCCTTGTTGAGCCAAAAGTCGCCGGAAAACTGTTAATCCCAGGTTGTGTGGTGGACGACAACCTGGGAGTATGTATTTCATCTGCCAGTTCTTCTCAGTTCCTTGTACCAGTGGAGGTGGTAGTTGGTACGAGAGTGGAGAGATTGTCTGTTCTTCTTGATAGTGGTTCCGGGGCTAATCTGGTTGACGCTCAGTTTGCTCAGGCTCAAGGTATGCATCTGAGTGTATTGGTCAAACCGATCCCTATATTCTCCATTGACGCCAGGCCTCTCGGCCAAGGTAGCTTTGTTCATGAGGTTCATAACATTGACCTTCGGGTAGGGGCAATACATAGGGAACAATTATCTTGTTATGTGTTGGAGGGTCTACCTACTCCCATTGTGTTGGGACTTCCTTGGTTGGTTAAACATAACCCTGTGATTAATTGGCAGTCCAGAGAAATAAGCCAATGGGGTGAGTTTTGCAAAAGCAACTGCATGAACACAGTCATCAGTGCGGTCGTGCCTAGTACATTGCCTCCTTTTTTGGAGGATTTTGGGGATGTTTTCTCTGAGGAGGGGTGTCAGGAGTTGCCTCCTCATCGCGTGTATGACTGCTCTATTAATCTCCTTCCTGATGCTAAGTTGCCTAAAGCTAGGTTGTATAATCTTTCTGGTCCTGAGAGGCAGGCTATGAAAGATTATATTTCTGAAAGTCTGGCCAAAGGGCATATAAAGGTACTGCCACACTAAACAATCCCGCTAGCGATCACAATAACGACGCATACTAATGCGATCGCTAGCGGGATTGTTTCTATATCGCTAAATGCTGCCGCATTTAGCGATATAGTTAACGACGCTATCGCCGTTAGCGATCTTCTTAACGACTTTAGCGGTACAAAAGTACCGCTAAATCGCTAAGAAAAGGTGCCACACAGCGATAAGATACTTACCCAGCGGGAGCGCCGACGAGAAAATAGGGTCCGGAACGATTCCAGCGACGAGCGAGATCACAGCAGGAAGCTCGTCGCTGGAAGCTGCCTCACTGAACAATATCGCTAACGGGATCGCTAAATAGTGACGTTTTTTAGCGATCCCGTTAGCGATATTGTTTAGTGTGGCATACCCTTTAGACCTTCATCTTCCCCAGTAGCCGCGGGGTTCTTCTTTGTGAAGAAGAAAGATGGAGGCCTACGCCCTTGCTTGGATTTCCGCGAACTTAATCGGATTACTGTTCGAGATCCGTATCCACTCCCTCTTATTCCTGATCTCTTCAATCAAATTGTTGGCGCCAAATGGTTTTCTAAATTGGATCTCAGGGGGGCGTATAATCTGATTAGGATAAAAGAGGGGGATGAGTGGAAAACGGCGTTTAACACGCCGGAGGGACATTATGAGAACCTAGTCATGCCTTTTGGTCTGACTACTGCACCAGCAGTATTCCAACATTTTGTTAATGACATTTTTCGTCACCTTGTGGGGCTGTTTGTGGTTGTATATTTGGACGACATTTTAATTTACTCGCCAGATCTTGTGTCTCATCAGGAGCATGTGAGACAGGTGTTGCAGATCTTGCGAGACAATAAATTATATGCCAAACTGGAGAAGTGTGTATTTGCCGTACAGGAACTTCAGTTTTTGGGTTTTTTGGTGTCAGCCTCCGGTTTCCGTATGGACCCTGAAAAGGTGAGAGCAGTGCTTGAATGGGATCAGCCAGGGGATCTTAAGGCTCTGCAGCGTTTTTTGGGGTTTGCTAACTACTACCGGAAATTTATTTGTAATTTCTCATCTGTCGTCAAACCTCTCACTGACATGACAAGAAAAGGGACGGATTTTTCTAAATGGTCGGACAAAGCTTGCCAAGCCTTTTCCTCTTTGAAGAAATGTTTTGCTTCGGCACCCGTTCTCATCCAACCAGATGCATCTCAGCCGTTCATTGTGGAGGTGGATGCGTCTGACGTAGGGGTGGGTGCTATATTGTCCCAGGGTCCGTCCCCTGCTAAATGGCAATCCGTGCGCTTTCTTTTCTAAGAAATTGTCGTCCGCCGAAAGGAATTATGATATCGGCAATAGGGAACTTTTGGCCATTAAGTTAGCTTTTGAAGAATGGCGTCACTTTTTGGAGGGGGCAGTCCACCCGGTTACCGTTATTACTGATCACAAGAACCTGTTGTATTTGGAATCCGCTAAGCGTCTGAATTCCAGACAAGCTCGATGGTCGTTGTTTTTTACCAGGTTTAATTTTGTCGTCACTTATCGCCCGGGGTCTAAGAATGTAAAGGCTGATGCCTTGTCTCGCAGTTTCCCAGGGGCCGGGAAAACGGATGACCCGAGTCCTATCCTTCAGGAGGGGGTGGTAGTGTCGGCTGTATTTTCTGAGCTTGAGGAAGAGGTGTTAGAGGCTCAGGGGGACGCCCCTGCAGGACCTCCAGGGAGACTGTTTGTCCCAAATCTGTTGAGACAAAAGGTTATTGAGGCACATCATAATTCTGCTCTAGCAGGACATCCAGGGAGTAAGGCTACTTTAGATCTCCTTTCTCGCCGGTTTTGGTGGCCTAATGCTAATAAAGATGTTATAACTTTTGTCGCGTCATGTGGGGTGTGTGCTTGCTCTAAAACCCCTCATACCCGTCCGTCTGGGACCCTTTTACCCTTGAAACTTCCGGAGCGTCCATGGACTCATTTATCTATGGACTTCATTACGGACCTTCCTCCGTCGTCAGGGAATACTGTCATACTGGTGGTTGTTGACAGGTTCAGTAAGATGGCACATTTCGTTGCTCTTCCTGCACTCCCTAATGCTAAAACTCTGGCGCAGGTGTTCATTAGGGAGATCGTTAGACTTCATGGGTTGCCTTCTGATGTGGTGTCAGATAGGGGGTCTCAGTTTGTGTCCAAATTTTGGAGGGCATTTTGTTTACGTCGGGGGATGCAATTGTCATTTTCCTCGGCTTTTCATCCGCAGACCAATGGTCAGACAGAGCGTCTGAATCAGAGCTTAGAGACATATCTCCGGTGTTTTGTCTCAGAGAACCAAGAGGACTGGTCTTCTTTCTTGCCTCTGGCAGAGTTCGCTCTTAACAACAGGCGGAGCGAGTCCACTGGTAAGTCCCCGTTTTTTGGGGCATATGGTTTTCATCCCCAGTTTTGTACTTTCAATGGGGGGGGCCCTTCTGGGTTCCTGAGGAGGAGCGTTTCTCGTCGTCACTTGCTTCTGTGTGGAGAGGTGTATTGAATAATCTGAGTGCGATGGGGAACCGTTACAAACGTATGGCTGATAGGAGGAGAGTTTCTGGTCCAGATCTGAATGTGAACGATCTGGTATGGTTGTCTACCAGGAATATAAAACTTAAAGTGCCCTCCTGGAAACTGGGTCCCAGATTCATCGGGCCGTACAGGATCAGTTCCATAATTAATCCTGTGGCATTTCGTCTGGACCTCCCTCCTACGTTTAAAATTCATAATGTGTTCCACAAGTGATTACTTAAAAGGTATGTGGCACCAGTCATACCGTCACCTCTACCTCCTCCTCCTGTGGTGGTCAATGGTAACTTGGAATTTCAAGTATCAAAGATCATTGACTCACGTCTGAATCGCCGGTCCCTTCATTACTTGGTGCATTGGAAGGGGTATGGTCCAGAGGAGAGGACGTGGGTCCCTGCGTCTGATGTTAATGCAGATCGTTTGGTTCGGACCTTCCACAGAACTCACCCGGGCAGGCCTGGCCCTGAGGGTCCGGAGGCCCCTCGTAGAAGGGGGGGTACTGTCATGTGTGCATTGCCACGAAGATCGTCGCTGTTGCACATTTTGACTTCTCACAGCTGAGCTGCTGTTTCTTTGTGTTTGGCAGCTAGGGAGTTAATTCTGTCTGTGCTCGGTTCTGGGACTGGGTGCAGTTTCTCCCGGCTGCAATTGTTTATTTGTTGATTGGTTTCCTTTAAATTCCTGGTTGTCTGCTTGGGGAGTTGCCAGTGAAACCTTCATGCAGACCACAGATAGGAATGAATCTGTATAGACTTTAGTTGTGAGCTCCTTAGTTGTTCTAAGCTCAACTTGGTTAGAGTTTATTTCCCAGACCATTTATTTTCCTTTGGTGTTTGAGTGTGTATGCAAGCGAGTGTTATCCTGTCTGTCTTATATGTCTAATCTTTGTATTTAGCTAAGATCAGCCCATATCCCTTTGGTGGTAGTCAGGATCCTTCTTAGGACTGATTACAGGGTTCAGGGTCTGATAGGAGACAGGGTTAGGTTGGAGACTTGGACCTCTGAACCATTATCAGTACCTCCAAGGTGAGGGATTAGTTAGGACCCCAGTTTAGGGTCAGGTTAGATCCCGGTCCACCTCTTTCCTGTTTCAGCTCATCAAGTCCTCAAGATTAACCCTGAGTTCAGCAGATATCGTGTCAGGTAAATCTATTCTACACTTACATGCTGATGTTGCTATACTAGTTGTTGTATAGAGTGTTGTTCCTGTATTAATAGTTTACTGACATTGTATACATATCATTAGACAGCGTGACACCCAGAGAAGGCCTCACTACAACGTCAGCCGGGCGTATATGAGAAGACAGAGTTAGACTTCGTTCTATACAGGTCAGAAACTCACACACATAAAGGAGTACGGAGGCCCTACACCTACTCAGTGGGATTACTGGAAGTGCATCCTCCACCCTGACAGCTTCCCGGGACGTGCCTGCATCTACCATCAGTAAAGTTACAGAAAGAGACTTTCTTGTGTGTGTCTGCCTTATTGCTCCTGCACCCCTACAACGCCATATACCCTGAGGGAACAGTCTTGCCTGTGGAAGACTTAACACCTTGCTGCCCAGTAACAACCCCTCAGAGGATCTACCCTGCAGCGCTGGTCACCCTGACCAGGAACCACAGGTGGCGTCACGAACATTTCTACAAACCTATAATCCCCTGTAAATATCCCCCTTTTATTGAGGTGAGCCCCAGGGCCACGGACTGAGCTGCGCTACCCGTGACATCCCCCATTGAAGTGAACGGGCTCGGTGCCGAGTACCCCACGGTCCTGCTAAGGGCGACTCACATTATACTATACAGAGGACTATGGGGTGCATTATACTGTATGGAGTACAGGATTCATTATACTATGCAGAGGACTATGGAATGCATTATGCGGTATGAAGTATGGGGTGCATTATACTATACAAAGGACTATGTGGTACATTATACTGTATGGACCTTGTGGTGCATTATACTATGCAGAGGACCATGCGTAGAGTGCAGGATAAATGTTAACTGAACCTTAGTACAATCTTTGGGAGGCAGAATGAAAAAAGCAACAGCAGGTGAAGAATTGTTTTTATTTATTTTGTATGTCGTTTCTCATGTGGTTTATGTGATAAGACAACTTTATTTTTCGTGTCGTCTGATTACTATATTTATATCGTTTTTATATATTTGGCTGCAGTCACAAACTAAAAGACACTTTTTATTGCATCGCCATATTTTCAGAGCTATAATTTTCCTATGTTTCTGCCAACAGAGTCATGTGATGGCTTCTTTATTTGCGGGACAAGTTGATGTTTATATTGGTGTCGTTTTCGGGCGCATGACATTTTTTCATCGCTTTTGTTTTTAATGCCATTTTGCGTGTGGTGAAATTGATAAGCAATGTGGTGAAATTGATAAGCAAGCTTTATTCTTCTGGTCAGTACGATTACAGTACTGCATCTATACTTTTTTTTATATTTTGGCGGTTTTACACAATACAAACTATTTTATAGGAAAAATAATTTTTGCATTTCTTGATTCTGAGAGCTGTAACTTTTTTATTTTTCCACTAATTGCGCTGTATGGGGGCTTGTTTTTTGTTGGACAAGATTACGTTTTTAGACATACCATTTATATTTACAATTTGTCTGTCTGATCACCTCTTATTCCACTTTTTGTTTGGTGGTATGATGAAAAATCATAGATCTTACCCTGTTTTGCTTTTCTTTTACAGTATTCGCTGAAGGGGCTAACTAGTGTGACAATTTAAGTTTGTTATTGGGATGGGTCATTCCGGATACGGCGAAGCCAAATAGGCATACTTATTTTGTTTACTTATTTTATTTTGAATAATAATACAAATTTATGGGGACAATATCTATATTTTTTATTATTAGGTGACCTTTTTTAATATTTTTTCAAATTTTTTTTACTTCATTTTTACTTTTTACTTAGTTCCTCTATGGAGCTTTCACTCTGATCACTGTCACTGTTATAAAGCATTGCGATGATTTACAACTGTCAGGTCTGCACTGACACACAAGCTTGTTAGACCATGCTCTGAACATAGTGTAACAAGCTTGCTAGTCTCGTGACCTGGGTCACCATGGCAATGATCAGGACCTCACAGGGGCGCCGATCAGAGCGGAGAGAGCCTTCCTCCCGTTCCCTGCCAGTTATATATTACGATCGATACCAATCGCAGCATTTAGGGGGTTAAACTGCTGATATCAGTGCGGGCACCGCTCCTGGCAGTGAGAGCTGGGGGTCAGCTGTCATGTTAGCTGAACACCTTACTGCAATCGCTCAAAATGCCATGACATACCCCATACGCCCAAGGTCGGGAAGGGGATAAATCTGTGAATTTGTGTTTTTTTTTTTAAGTTAATATTTATCACTTTGCCTTCATTGTGGCAAATAAATGCCAACATGGCTTTGTCCTGGTCCAAAAAACCGGTGAGGATTACATACCCACCCAAAGCAGGCGTCCTGTGCAGTTTCTTGTATTCTCGGGGGCCGGACACTATTGTAGACACTGAGATGTGGGGAAGTATGCTTGACGAGAAGCGGAAAACTTACATTACCCATTGAGATTTACTAGAAATGTGGAGAATTAGTGTAATTTTGTGATAAGAGTAGACTGGACAGTCACATCCTGTGATAGTTATTATGGGTTACTGCTGAACCTGGAGCTGCAGAAATATCACCCAGTTCCCAGAATATTCTCATTGCTATGTACAGTACATGTCATGATAATTGTCTGCCGTGTGACGCCATACTGCGCTATTCTGTGCTGCGTATCACCAGCAGATCCTGCGGCTATTGGATTCCACCCGTGTAGTCAGGGCGATACTGCACTGACAAGTTATTGGGGACTGATGTAACTTTATTCTGCTTTTGATGGGTCAGATATACAATAGATTAGTGACTGACGGACATTAGGCCTCATGCGGAGATGGAAGTAAGTGATAATGTCAGAGTTAGAGGCTGCAGGAAGATGCGTCTGTTGTGACCCGCACCACAATTGTGGGTTACCAGAGCAATGGGGTACTCAGAGCCGAGCCCATGGAAGTCTATGGGGTTGTCACAGGTAGCGGTGGCTCGGTCTGTGGCCCTGGCGGTCAGGCGTATGTTGGGGGGTATATTTACAGGGGATAGGTGTATAACAGTTCGTGACGCCACCTGTAGTTCTCTGATCACTAAGACCAGCGCTGCTGTAGATCTCTGAGGGGATGGTGTGGCAGCTAGATGTCGGGTCCCCTACAGGTGGGACTGGTCCCTCAAAGTCTATGGAATTAATGATGTCGGGTGCAGATAAATAAATCAGTCTCACACCATCCAGCGTCTTTCCATACCTTTTACTTGTCAGATGATAAGGCAGGTCCCAGGGAGGCTGGTCGGGTGGAGGATGTGCTTTGAGGTAACGGCAGAGCAGTTTAGGGGCCTCCTTTACTTTCCAAGATGATGAGTTCAACCTGCATAGAGCTAAGTTCACTCCAATTTCTCCAAAGCTGTACTGCCCGGTCAGTTTTGTGGTCGGAGACTTCCAGTGATGGAACTAGGTTCTTGCTTTTGTCGTGCACTGACTCAAAGTCCCTACTCCACTTGACCCCTGTTACGTACCGACACTCCAAGGGCTGCTTTCTGCGACCTAAGGTCCAGTAAGCCTCTGGTTTTTCTATCTCTACGCCTGAAGCTGTAGTGACACTTCGGTCTCCAGTGACCGGTGAACAATGTGCAGGATAGTCCAATCCTTAAGGCACTTTTATAATTCTTTCCTCTGCGCCCTTCGCCCTGCTCAACTCTTAATATCAGCACTGACTAGGCTAGGATAATATTCGGTTATCCGTACTAGCCTCCACTCTTGCACTGTCTCTCTGTATTGACAGGAATCTTGTTTCTCCAACAGGCACTAGTCCTGACTCCCTCCACACTCAGGAGAAGCTTCAGACTGCCTGTGTTACAGGACACTCCCCTATACACCCTGCTGGGTGTGTCTGAAGTGTATGTGAGTAATGTCGAGCTCTTAACCATTACCTCTCCGCACATCCTCCAGGGTACTGTGTGCCTTACATACCAGGGCTACACATTCCCCCATGGTAAAGTACAGCACTCCCGGGCTGTGAAATATAAGAAGACATTTTGTTTTTCATTAACAATAAACATTAAACTCTTCCCATCCGGGAGGTAAGAATTTCTTAAACGTTGCAATATGTACAGTAGGAAAATACAAAAAGTATTAAAGCATCAAAACATTCAATAAATACACAGTATTCTTGTGAAGGACCCGCACCAAACCTTCAACGTGGGTCCTGGGTGGGCTGCAGGACATCTGGCTGCAGACCTCGCTCAGTGCCACACCACACGGGTTTTCTGTTCAGAGGTAGTTGTGGTGGTTTCATGTAAAACCAATATTATGCACCGAAGCGCAACTATGTACAAAGATAAGTTCTGGGCCGGCACAGTCCTCAGCCTCTCAGTCCATGGCATAATAAAAGACACATATTGGTAATGCACAATACTATAACAATACTTTTTACAATATTCACATAAGGTAACCTTTTCTGGGTTCAATTACATTATTTTACTTGAACTACTGTTGATATCGAATGGGTATTTTCCCTTTCGTGGTTCGCTCTGATCTACGTGGTGTAGCTTCAGGTATATTGGTCTGTAATCTATCTGCTCTGCGTAATGGCAAACTATAGAACTGTCTCAATCTTTCTATGGATCTGGCAAGCGTACTGATGGCTGGGCGGTGTGAGTCAGCTTCACCAGGGGATCCCATAGCATGGGGCGCTGCTTCTGATGGTCCTTCTTGAGATTCTGTAGGCTGGGGTGTTACTGGAATAGGTAACTCCTGAACTGGCTCAACCGGCACTATGGGCACAACTGGAGGTAGAACTTCCTCTTGTGGCTGATAAAACTGCAACACCGGAATGATTACAGCATCTCCCAGTCTGGGCCAATCCGCAGGAAAATCTCCCAGATCCGTGTGTATGACTTCTTCTTTTCTTTCTTCTTGATTGATGACAGGGTTCTTTTCACAAAGCTTTAAGGGTGCTGGACACAATTTCAAATGGTCTCTGGACACAGTGGATATTGTTCTTCCTCCGTCCTTACTGATGATACAAACTTTTCTGTTATCATATTTGGAATCTTGTACGACATAGGGTTCTTGTTCCCACTGGTTATCCAGTTTGTGCATCTTCCTTTTTCTTTTCAATACCACTTCTCCAGGCATCAAAGGCTTGGCAGGAGCATTCCTGTTGTAAATATCTTCCTGTTTTTCCCGTGCCTTGTTGAGACTTTCTTCTACACAGACTTGCACTCGTCTGTATTGCTCTTGCCGATTGATGTCCCAGTTTTCAACGGCGTCGTCTGCCTCCGGTTCTACCACTCCAAGTTCTAAATCCATTGGTAGTCTTCCGGGCCTTGCTCTCATAAGATAGGCTGGAGTGCAGTTAGTGGAACTTACAGGTATATGGTTATACAAGTCAACCAAATCAGGTAGTAAGTCCGGCCACCGATTTCTGTCTTCCAACGGTATGGATTTCAACAAATCAAGGACAATGTGGTTCATTTTCTCGCAAAGGCCGTTGGTTTGAGGATGGTATGGTGTTGTTCTAATTTTCTTGCACCCATACATGTGACAGAATTCCTTGAATAGGTCAGCCTCGAAAGCAGGTCCTTGATCAGTTAATACTTGCTCCGGATACCCATGCGGTCTGCAGAAGCTTGCTTGAAAGGTTCTTGCTGCCGTCACTGCTGTCTGATCCTTTACTGGAACAACCACCAGAAATCTAGAGTAATGGTCCACCATGGTCAGAAAGGATGAGTATCCAGATCTACTTGGCGACAATTTAACGTGGTCCAAGGCCACAATCTCTAAGGGACGAGTCGTCCGGATAGGCTGCAGGGGTGCCCTCTGACTACCGTAGTCCTTTCTTCTGAGACCACAGGGTCCACAGTTCCGACACCACCTCTCGATGGAGCTGCGCATCCCTACCCAGTAGAACCTCAACAGGGTCTCCAGCTTTCTCCAGCCAAAGTGTCCTGCTTGATCGTGGTATGCTTCCAACACCATTGGGACGTCTGCCTTGGGGACCACTATCTGCCAGACCATCTCGTGGGTCCTGGGGTTGACGTATCTCCTGCACAACTTCTCACGGTATAGGAACAACCGGCTTCTCGTTCCACAGGAGCTTTGCTGACATAGGTGCATCTTTTTCCAAGGAGGAACCTTCCTGTCTTAACAACTCCTTGATACGGCTGACCACTGGATCGCTGTCCTGAGTCTCCTTCCAGCTGTGATGGGGTAAGGGATTTAACGTTGCACCATACTGCTTTCTGTAGACTCGATGCTCGTGGACTACCCCATTTCGATGGAACGCGGGTAGCTCAATTTCTTCCAGGTCGTCCGATTCTTCTTCCGTGTCAGAGTCATGCGGCATTCGGGACAATGCGTCAGCATTAGCATTCTTTCGGCCTGCCCGTACTTGATGGTAAACTGGTAATTGGACAACCGAGCCATCCAACGCTGCTCCATGGCGCCCAGCTTGGCTGTTTCCAGGTGCGTTAAGGGGTTGTTATCTGTAAACGCAGTGAACTGATTGGAGGCCAGATAATGCTTAAATCTTTCAGTAATGGCCCAGACCAGCGCCAGAAACTCCAGCTTGAAGCTGCTATAATTTTCCGGATTCCTCTCAGTTGGCCTGAGTTTTCTGCTGGCATATGCGATGACTTTTTCTTGGCCATTCTGCTTCTGACTGAGAACTGCTCCCAAACCTTCATTACTGGCGTCGGTGTACAGCAGGAACGGTTGGCTGTAATCAGGATAGGTTAAGATCTCATCACCTGTAAGGATCTCTTTCATCTTTTGGAATGCTTCAGCCTGTTCTTTACCCCAATTAAAGGGAGGGTTTCTGCTCTTTAGGGATTGTCCTACTAGGAGGTCCTGTAAAGGGGCTACCTTCTTCGTGTAATCTTTCACGAACCTTCTGTAGTAACCCGTTAGTCCCAGGAACTGTCGCACTTCCTTGAGGTTCTTCGGCTCCGGCCACTTCTGGATGGCAGTGACTTTCTCTGGGTCCGGCGCTACTCCTTCCGAACTGACGATGTGCCCCAAGTATTGTACCTTCTGTTTGAGTAGATGGCATTTTGAGGGTTTCAACTTCATCCCGTACCTGGACAGGGACTCAAATACTTCTGCCAGGTGCTTCAGATGGTCCTCATATGTCTTGGAATACACGATGACGTCGTCTAGGTATAGCAGCACGGTTTCAAAATTGAGATGTCCCAGGCAGTTCTCCATCACTCTCTGAAATGTTCCTGGGGCACTGCTGAGCCCAAACGGCATTCTGTCGAACTCACAGAGCCCCATTGGGGTGGTGAAAGCCGTTTTCTCACGATCCTCCTCAGCCACAGCCACTTGCCAGTACCCACTAGTCAGATCGAGGGTAGAAAAGTAGTTAGCCGTTTTCAGAGCAGCTAATGATTCCTCTATACGTGGTAGCGGGTATGCATCTTTATGTGTTATGCGGTTCACCTGCCTGTAATCCACACACATTCTCAAGCTACCATCTTTTTTCCTAACCAGGACTAGAGGTGCTGCCCAGGGACTACAACTATCCCTGATTACTCCGGCTTCTTTCATATCTCGCAACATTTCTTTAGCCTTCTGATAATGGGCTGGGGGTATAGGCCTGTACCGCTCCTTGATGGGAGGATGACTGCCTGTAGGGATATGATGTTGTACTCCCTTAATTATCCCAAAATCAAGTGGATGCTTGCTAAACACTTGGGCGTACTCTTGGACCACCCGTAATACCCCTTGCTTCTGGTGAGCGGGAGTGGTGTCCGTCCCAACATGGAGCTGCTGACACCATTCCGCCACCTGAGTTGCTGGGTCATCGTCCTCCGCTATCTGACAGGAGTCTAAGGACTCAGCCGGGAGAATAGAATTATTGTCGACAGCATGTAGTTTAGCAATGGTTGCATAACGGGGTAAGTTTACCTCATCATCTCCCCAATTGAGAAGCCGTACCGGTACTCTTCCATTCACCACTTCTACTACTCCCCTAGCAGTCATAAGTGTAGGTCTATGTTCTGAAAGGTGTGGTTCTACTACAGCTTGGTAGTTCTGTCCTCTCAGACCTATGGCTGCCCTGCACCAGATTATCATTTCACACATTGGGGGTATCACAATGGGATTCGAGTCAGTGACCCGTACATTACCAATTTCGCCGTCTGTAAGCTTCGCTTGCTGCTGACACACCAGGGCCCGGATCTCTCTTTGGATTACTCCCTTCTGCCTTGGTCGGGCAATCTCAGCGAGCTGTTGGAGTAAGAACACAACTTCTCCCAGACAGTTACTGATAATGTTAGTACCCAAAATTATATTTAAACCGTTCTCCTCATTTACAGTCTTTACTACTAGAAGCCCCTGGTCTTTCAACTCCTCTCTGCCCACTTTCACATCCACACATTTGGTCCCGAGTACTTCTACAGGAAGACCATTAGAAGCGTACACGGTAAAGTCAGGGCTCGGGGGTTTAAGACTGTCCATTGACCAGAACTTAGTATATAGGGCATCAGGTATTAGGGTCACCTGAGACCCAGTGTCTAACAATGCCGGAACTGCAATACCATCTAGAATGATAGACAGGTAGGGTCGTCCACCCACATACCTGCGGTTCCAGTCTAGGGGGCCTGACGGGTCTCCTCCTGGGTGTTGGCCCTCGGACCCAGGTTCTGCCCGTTTAAAGGACACTGTGGAGACATATGACCTTTCCGGTTGCATCGGTAACAGGTGATCTCCCGACGAGGAGGGTGTTGATCAGAGGTCGCTCCTGGGGGTGGCGTTGTCCTCCTCCGAGGGGGCGACGTCTTCCTTCTTCTTCTCCGGTTCATCCACGGGACGTCTTCTGGGCAGTCAGCTAATAAGATCTTCCCTTCTCCCTCTCTCCGCAGCTGCAGGGCACTCATCACAGCAGCCAGATTTTTAGTCAGCTGGCGCATCTCTGAGCGCAGACAGTCCAATTCACTAGGGGGTGTCACCTGCGTTTTGGCTTCTGCCACTAGCGGGGAAAAGGGGGTGCCGCCGGTTCCAGAGTGACTTCACCCTGGTGATGTTGGGTTGACACCTCAGGTTTGCCCAGGGGTCGCAGCCCTTTTATTGCCATGTCCTTTAGGGCATCAAAGGTAGCATCAGGATGATCTAAGGACCACCAGTTTACAGTTCTGCGCTCCTCTTGGGATCTCAATCCCTGTATAAATTGTTCTTTCAGCATCTTATTCTCGTCGATAGCATTTAAATTATTAATCTGCTTAAGGGCTCTCAGGGCTCCTTGTAGTCGGCAAGCGTAGTCCCTGATGCTGTCACCTGGCTGCTGTGAACAGTGGTAGAAGGCCATCCGGAGATCCGTTTCTGTGCGGTCTTCAAATATGGCATGTAGTTTAAGGAGGATCGCAGGTACCGTCTCCTGATCAACGGTATCCCAAGTCTCCACTTCCCTCTCAGCAGCGCCAGTTAGCTGCCCTATCAGCACAGCAGCTTTTTGTCTCTCGGGCATGGAGTACATTTCTAAGATGCTGCATAACTTCCGCTTGAAGCCTGCTAAAGTGCCTGGCTCACCGCTGTACTGGGGAAGCCATTTCGCCCCAGGCATATATGGGAGCGTTAGTGGCATGATCGGGACTACCGGACTGGGTGCGGGGCCTGCGCCCCCATCTGGCGCTACAATGCCAGGCGGTGCGGGATCGGGGCCTCCGGCTGGGGCCGCACTGTCGGCCGGTTGTTGTGACATCTTAGCGCCCCCTTGGTTAAACGGAGCCTACCGGTTTCAGAAGCTGTTATTCCACAGGCACAGCGGTGGGAACAGGACCTTCGTCGCAGGCGCTCTGATGTCAGAGCGTCCACTTCCTGTCGCAGGACCTGCCGCTGAGTCAGAGCCGGGGGTGTGTCCAAGACTTTGCGCGCTCTTTCAGGTACGCCCACCTTCTTCTCCAGCGCCTTAGGGCGCGAATATGGCGGCAAATATGGCGGTATTTGGCGCCAAACAACAGCAACAGTCTTTTTCACCAAAACACTCCACAGGCACACAGGGCTCGCAATTTTGCGAGTTTCGGATCCTGTTCGTGACGCCAAGTTTTTGTTGTGACCCGCACCACAATTGTGGGTTACCAGAGCAATGGGGTACTCAGAGCCGAGCCCATGGAAGTCTATGGGGTTGTCACAGGTAGCGGTGGCTCGGTCTGTGGCCCTGGCGGTCAGGCGTATGTTGGGGGGTATATTTACAGGGGATAGGTGTATAACAGTTCGTGACGCCACCTGTAGTTCTCTGATCACTAAGACCAGCACTGCTGTAGATCTCTGAGGGGATGGTGTGGCAGCTAGATGTCGGGTCCCCTACAGGTGGGACTGGTCCCTCAAAGTCTATGGAATTAATGATGTCGGGTGCAGATAAATAAATCAGTCTCACACCATCCAGCGTCTTTCCATACCTTTTACTTGTCAGATGATAAGGCAGGTCCCAGGGAGGCTGGTCGGGTGGAGGATGTGCTTTGAGGTAACGGCAGAGCAGTTTAGGGGCCTCCTTTACTTTCCAAGATGATGAGTTCAACCTGCATAGAGCTAAGTTCACTCCAATTTCTCCAAAGCTGTACTGCCCGGTCAGTTTTGTGGTCGGAGTCTTCCAGTGATGGAACTAGGTTCTTGCTTTTGTCGTGCACTGACTCAAAGTCCCTACTCCACTTGACCCCTGTTACGTACCGACACTCCAAGGGCTGCTTTCTGCGACCTAAGGTCCAGTAAGCCTCTGGTTTTTCTATCTCTACGCCTGAAGCTGTAGTGACACTTCGGTCTCCAGTGACCGGTGAACAATGTGCAGGATAGTCCAATCCTTAAGGCACTTTTATAATTCTTTCCTCTGCGCCCTTCGCCCTGCTCAACTCTTAATATCAGCACTGACTAGGCTAGGATAATATTCGGTTATCCGTACTAGCCTCCACTCTTGCACTGTCTCTCTGTATTGACAGGAATCTTGTTTCTCCAACAGGCACTAGTCCTGACTTCCTCCACACTCAGGAGAAGCTTCAGACTGCCTGTGTTACAGGACACTCCCCTATACACCCCTGCTGGGTGTGTCTGAAGTGTATGTGAGTAATGTCGAGCTCTTAACCATTACCTCTCCGCACATCCTCCAGGGTACTGTGTGCCTTACATACCAGGGCTACACACGTCCCTGACTCAGAACCATAAACCCAGAGTTCTAGTAACAATGCCACCTCAGTCAGTTACAGATGTGAGTCAGCTGTGTATCCAACCCACTGCCGCCTTGTAGGATGCGGCCTCCGCTCCTGAGCCCGCTCCATGCACTCACAACCAACATCCGCTGTACATATACAACTAAATAAAATCCTCTAGCACACGTAATAACAGAAAACCCAGAGTTCTAGTAACAACACAACCTCGTTCTCAGGAGGAAGCAATAACAATGTACAGGGAGGGCTGTAGGAAGGAGCCGGTGAGTTTACGTGTTACATCATATCTATGCAGACTACTAGAGGCTCAAGACCTAGTTATTCAGAAATTCATGTTTTATGTCTCTGTGGACATCAATTAATTCTTACAGGCATGTAATGTAGAGGATAAGTAATAGTATATGAAAGTCATGACAATGTGCAGTGTTACCACCTTTCTATATATCACATACTGGTAATAAATACAGAAATACACGAGATACAGGATGATGATGTTCAATAATTAATAATTTTATTTTTTTCCTATCGGTATGTTTTGAGTTGTGGGTGGAAACCGGAGTACCCGGAGGAAACCCACACAGACACGGGGAGAACATAGAAACTCTGTGCAGATGGTGACCCAGATTTACACCCAGGACCACCATGCTGCTCGCTAGTGTTGAGCATTCCGATACCGCAAGTATCGGGTATCGGCCGATATTCGCGTTATCGGAATTCCGATACTTAATTCCGATACTTTTTCAATATCGTATACCGGAATCGGAAGTTCCCATAATTCTTTGAGAGGCAATGTGATGTTAGTCAGCCAATGATGAATCTTATGAAGTGTGGGCACATCCTGTAATGCTGCGGTCATCTTAACTAATGGCATGGCTGTGATTGGCTGCTGAAATGATGTCAGAATGCACTATAAAAGGCGCCGCAGCCATTTTAGCGTCACTGTGCTGTGAACTCAGTTAGGGACAGAACGCTACTCTGCTCACTCTGAGGGACAGTTAGATATTGCGATTTTGTGTACTACTGTGCTTGAGGCAGGCTAGTTTACCAACAGGTCCTGCCCACATCCTTCTTCCTAGTGAGGATTCAACATCATCAGCCGGCGTTCCTGATCTGGCCACGGAGGCCAGAGATCACCGGCTTTCATCAACGGATGTAAGTTTCGTCTGCGGGCCATAGGAGGCTGAAGTCGGACTTTCTACTGCAAGTGACCCATCGGGGTTGTCAGCAGGCCAGAGGAGGCTGAAATTTGACTTTCTATTGCAAGTGACCCATCGGGGTTGTCAGGTAAAACCTGTGCAAACAGGACTATTTTCTCCACAGTGCACCACTAATATCATTCATCTGAGCTGTCACCGGCGGGACAGTGTCAATTTCTTCTGACCTTTCTGCATAAAAGGTTTTTTAGGATTTCTGCAGCGTTTTTCTGCTCCATCGTTAAAAGAGGACCTCTTTTACTTTTTCAGGGTTTGTCCATATTAATACCCATATGAATAAATACCTTATGCGTATTATGACTATTTAGTCCTTTGGTTTGGGGTTTACTACATAATAGACTACAGGCTTTTCTCATCACCTTTTTCTCACGGGTCTTAGTGCAATATTTATTTATTACTGTATTATTACATCTGCATCTCAAACTGTTCTACAGAGTGCGTCTGAATTTATGTATTGTTTTCCATTTGACACATGCATATTCCTATTTTTCTACAGATCCTTTTGTGTCTTGTAGTTTTTATGTGCGCAAACTATTTTTATTTTCAATTATAGAGGGCCATGTTATTGACTTTGCATTGACGTGTAAAAGATTTATGTTGTGCCACTGGCTATATGTATTCTAAAGGTGTACCCAGTCTCAACAGATCATTAGTCTGATTGTTCTTTGATTCTCCTAAATGTGAATTTGTCTGATTTGGTGTCAAACTTGACTTTGTCCCTATTTTTGTTTTGCCATGTGACCCAATGATTATACAAATCTATATAGGGTTTGGCATCATCAAAAGTAACAGAATATTAGCATGCATGCATATTTAGGATATAAAAGAGAAGTATCTTGTTGTGCCAGAGTGTTCCTAACTCCTGAATGGATATAAAACAATATGGTCTACGGATCAGGTAAAATCGAGGGTCAGCATGTCTATATTTTATACAATTTGAGTGGGCAAGGGTGGGATTTAGAGATTAGCCCATTCATGAAAGTTTTGGGAGCTGAGAACCTTCAGGAGTTGTTAACCATGCTTTGAGGTCGATTGAATGCCATGTCACTCAGGCAGCCAATCACTGCTGTCAAGCGCAATGGAAAGCAACACACGGTTGGTCCTGTGGCCAGCAGCACAGGAGGGGTAAGGGTAAAACATGAATATATTAGATTATGTTTTACTATTTGGAGCAAGTTTGAAGTTTTCTTTAAGGATTGGAAAACCACCTTCAGTTAGGAATCGGATCAATCAAACAGGGCACAATATGGAATAATGTGCGTTGTTATACACAGTAACTTACAAACGTGGTTCTCTCTGGCATCTATGTACATGGGCAAGTATTACTCTAATTTGGGTCTAATGTGTAGTTTATTGGGTGCAATATAGGCTCATTGTAGGACTGCAAACACACAATTTGGTTCTTTGCAGGTAGAATATGGTACTTTATGCAAAGTATATGGCTGTGTGCAGGCACAGAATCGCACTGTCCTATGAAAACAAACTATGGGACTATTGTGGCATGGTATGGCGGTCTCTGGCCACTGTTTAGCATAATATAGTACTATATGGACATTGGACAACAACAACTTTTTAATGTGCTGGTATTGTTGTGGTTACAATTAAAGAAATATTCTCAATTTGTCTCTGGAGCAGGTCAGAGCTATGTTGCTCTTTACTTCTTTGTTTCTGATAGGATAGGCTGAGTTATAGTATTAGTAGAACTATAAAGTTCTGCTGTAACACATTCAGCTATTAGTGATTTCTTTTATAATGTACACTGCTATCACTGTATTTACGGTACATATAGAGATAATGGCACTTGAACAAGCACATAGCTCAGGATAGTCAGAGCTGTGATTAGGAGAACTGCTCTTGGAGAAGCTAGTGCTATAGATTGGTGATTTTGCAAGTAGAGATGGGCGAACCCGAACAGTAAAGTTCGGCATCCAGACCGAACACCTATGACCTATGACCCGACATGAAATGACACTTGGTGTACATAGGGTTAACCATGTCTTTTCATGTCCTTTGCTATCTAATTTGCACAAACAATTAAATCAGACTATGTGTGCAAAATTTCACACCTGTAGGGGTTAATTAAAGGTGTAAATTCGTAGCAAAAAAGTCTGTTTTTTTTACAACGAATTTACACCTTTAATTAACCCCTACAGGTGTGAAATTTTGCACACATAGACTGATTTAATTGTTTGTGCAAATCAGATAGCAAACGACATGAAAAGACATGGTCAACCCTATGTACACCAAGTGTCATTTCATGTCGGGTGCTTCTGTCTTTTCACTGAAGCCGGCTTTACCGGGCAATTGAATCAGAGGATATTTTACTATGTAGAAGTGTATAAACTATACATATATGTATATATATATGTCACAATGACATGTATATATATATATATATATGTATTCTATGTGTGTATATTTAGTGTTTACAAGGAAAGAATGGGGTTTTTTTAGTTGCGATATTTTGTTCCCATAGACTTACATGGGACTTCCGGTATCGGTATCGGGTATCGCCGATATTTTAGTGATATCGGCGATACCATTCCGATTCCGATACTTTAGGATATCGGAAAGTATCGCTCAACTCTACTGCTCGCTTACAGCGCTAATCACTGCGCCACCGTGCCGTCCTGTAGTATGATGGTCCTACATCTCCAAGCAGCATGCCAGCCAGATGAGTTATGGGGCAGCAATAGAGAATGCAGGAGATTATGGTCTCTGATATGTAACAGAGTAGATGGAAGAACTCGTGGGTGGGATTTCAACAGACCTTGCCTGTTTCTTCAGACCACACCCGGGTCCACACCTCCCTGACCCAGTAGTCAGGTATTGGGGGGAGGGGACTGCGTTATGTTTCCATTGCTGTTATTGCTGCGGCTTTTAATGTTCTTCCACCTGTTGCTGATGTAGGAGAAGCCACAGAACAGCCGCTGGTCCTCCACGGTTATAGGTGGTTTCTGAGCTTCATTGCTAGACATCACTTCGTGCAATTCAAGTTGTTTGCTGGTTTCCAAATCTGGGATCTATAGAAGAAGACAAATCAGTCTGGTTAATTCATAAGGTATTTAATTATATCTGTCCCCTCCTGAGGGCACCTGTACAGATTGTGGATGAGTCGTGGTAACCGTGTCCAGATTACCGCTAATCGCCATGATGCATCGTTACCTGCAGCTTGAGAACAAGTCAACTACTGGTGCTGCCTGGCGATCTGCGGTGTCCACATCTGCTACAACTGCACCAAAAGCTGTGTTCACATGTTGCAAACGCATTGGGTTCTTTTGATGCAGTTTCAACAATAATGCATACTTTTTTTGTGTTTTTCCCCAAAAAATTTACAGAGCATTCTGGCTCTTTCGTAGAAAAAAATGCATAGTGTGAACGCAGCCTAACTGATCCAAGTTATTCACTAAGTGGCCATCTGAAGAATTCAGGACAATAATTACACTTTTGAGAAAAATGTCAAAGCCTGGCCATCCATTCCCATACTGTAATTCCACCCATTTACCAGCAGGGGAGGATAAACACATTCTGGCCTACACTATGTAGGATTGTTACTCATCATTTGAGTATTTCTTACACATATTATGACATTACACAGATGAGGAGGTGACATTATAATAAAGTAACGCTGTGCACTTACAGGTGTCATTGTAAATGGTGGACGTAACCTTCCCGCCTCTAATTCCTCCCAGTTTATGCGAGAGAAGAATGGATGTCCTTTTAAGTTGCTGCAAACAACCTGCCTCTTCTTTGGGGATTTACACAAGAGCTGCAAATATATAAGAACCATTATTACATCACAAGTAATAATATAAATAATCTCAGAAAAACAGCAGATACAGAATTATTTTCTCATTTTCTTATAGAAAGATGAATCTATTAAAACAACCATTGCTAGAAACAAATACGATAGGACAGGATAGTACAGGATTGGGCAGGATTGGGCAGGATAGTACAGGATAGGGCAGGATAGGGCAGGATAGTACAGGATAGGATATGATAGTGTAGGATAGGATATGATAGTGCAGGATAGGCCATCAGTAGTCGATCAGACAGGGGTCGATACCCAATAATCCTGATGATTTCTGTGTGAAGAGGTTTTGGTGAGCACCGCAGCCTCTTTACTGTATAAATTGGCCTGTAGATAAGAACACTGTACATATAGGAGAGGCCGTCCCGGGGCTCCAGCGTTGTCCCAATTCTTTCTATTGGATAAAGCTGAAATACCCAACACAGTGGTAATGAAATGTACGGTGTATTATCAAAACTCATGACTGATCTATCCTTTCTATGTCTCCAGGTATAAGTGTCTATTTACTCACTCTCTCTAAGACATCCCTGATCCGAGAATCCATGATGTCTGGATACCGAGGTTCATCATTTGCCACTGAATGGGCAGTCCTTTGAGGATCCTGACTACTGTAGTAAAACGGGTAAAATCCTGTGGCCATTTGGAAGAGTATGACCCCAAAAGCGAACAGGTCGACCGTGTAATTATAGGGCCGTTGACGAATCATCTGTGGAAACATAAGATTATAAGAGTAAGTTAGTTTATTGTCCATCCTTGGAGAGAGAAAACTACCGAGGTCCATGATGACTGGTAGTGTTTTTCCACACCTAAACCCCTATACATATTACATGTTGGCCAAAATATCATTTGGTTGATAGCTACTTCTCAAGTCGAGAAGCCCCAGTACACATTAGACTGTTTTTTTTATTTATTATACATTTCTTATGCAGCATTATCTTATTCCACAGAGCTTTACATACATTATTATCACTGTCCCCATTGGGGCTCACAATCTAAATTCCCTATCAGTATGTCTTTGGAGTGTGGGAGGAAACCATTGTACCTGGAGGAAACCCATGCAAACACTGGGAGAACATACAAACTCCTTGCAGATGTTGTCCTTGATGGGATTTGAATCCAGGACCCCAGCGCTGCAAGGCTGCAGTGCTAACCACTGAGCCATCATGCTGTCTTAGGCTGAGACTTCTGATATTGACCAGTTCGGCTGACTTTAGTCTAAAGGTACTGCCACACTACACGATCCCTCTAACGATCTCGTTAGCGTCGCATACTAATGAGATCGCTAGCGGGATTGTTTTAATATCGCTAGTAGCAGCCTAATTTAGCGATGTCGTTAAGGACGCTATCGCGGTTAGCGATCTCCTTAACGACTTTTGCGGTACAAAATACCGCTAAATCGCTAAAAAAAAGGTGCCACACAGCGATATATACTTACCAGCGGGACGCCGGCGATAAAAATAGGGTCCCGAACGATCGCTGAGATGAACGAGATCACAGCAGATCTCAGCAGGGGCCACGTCATCGCTAGATGCCACACATAACAACGTCACTAACGAGATCGCTAAATAGTGACGTTTTTTAGCGATCTTGTTAGCGACGTTGTTTAGTGTGGCATACCCTTAATACGTATGGGGGCCTTACACAGTCCATCTATTAGATAGTGTTAGTAAATGTGGGCTGCTGTGGTGATAGATCTGTGATTCCACAAGCTCCACATTAAGTGAGAATTGCAGGTCGATAATAAAATATGAGATATTAGTAGTCACATAGTCACCTCAGGAGCCATATAGCCAGGAGTGCCACAAAATTCACTAATCTTCTGAGAGCCAAATACATTCATTGCCGCAAGGCCGAAATCAGCAATCTTAGCGTGTCCATCACCGTCCAGAAGAATGTTGTCTGGTTTTAAATCCCTTAAAAAAAGAAAGAAAAGTAGTTCTGTGAATCAGACATAGATCGGCTGTAGTGCTTGGGTTACTGTGGGGGCTTCACAGGAACAATCACTTAACACTGGGGGCAGATTCACTAATCCTATCTTGTGTAGACAAATTAGGAGCATCTTCAGAGACTTTTGTCTGATGTTACACCACTATTGTTTTCATTACTTAGAGCCAATAATTTTCACAAAAATCTGGTTACAATTTAGTTGCACATTGTGACATTGTAAGCCACATGGATTCCTATCAAACTATTCCCATTTCTATAAAGCCTTGTCCCCTCTTCAGGTGAGCCCCAAAAAGTGTCTAAAACATTTCATAAATGTGGTACATGTCATGTTCACCAGATTTTTGGCACAAATAACACCACAATTCTGGCACATTTAACTATTTTCCATAATAAATTTTTCCCTACGTATAAAAAAAGAAATGAATTCTTACTGGTGAATAATGCCACGACTGTGGAGAAACTCTATTCCACTCAAAATTTCTGCTGCAAGGAACCTAATAAGGAAAAAAAAAATCCTATCAGCATTAATTGTTCTACTGAACCACTAATAACTATGAGGGGAGACAGCGGCCCCAGATATCACAGAGCGGCTGTTCTCTTACCTGGTCGTGCGGACATTCAGGGGGGCTCTGGAATTGATAAATGCCCTCAAATCGCCACCACTCAGATATTCCATGGCATAAAATGCATAGTCCTGTGCGAGAGAAAGGGAGAAGATGGTAAATAATGCAGATTTTATCCATCCTGAGTCAAGTCAAAATACTCTAATGATGGCCATCAGTAATGGCGTCCAGGACATACAGGCACACAGAGCATGCAGCAGGTCTCTTCATTTGCACAGGTAAAGATTGAATGTGCAATCTGAGGGCTCCTTTCCACTTGCGAGAAATACGTCCGATTCTCACATGTGAAATCCCAGCTCTGGCCCCGACACTCGGGAGTGGAGTGTGCGGCTGCATGTATTTGTATGCAGCTGCTCGCTCCACTCCCGAATGCCGGCCCCAGAGCTGAGATTTCACATGCGAGAATCGGACGTATTTCTCGCAAGTGGAAAAGAGCCCTAATGGAAGCAACTGGACATGATGTGGAAAAAGGAGAGAATTTATAGACCGTGAGGAGTCTCTTACCGCTGTCTGGAAGGTGCCATAGGCATGTGTGAAGAATCTGCTGTCTTCAGTGATTTCCAGGACCTCTCTCTCTAAGTGGAGGGTTTCTATATTCTCCAACAATTCCCTCTTCTTGACCATCTTGACCGCCAGCTGAAGTCCGCTGGGTTGATGTGTTGCCAGCATCACCTTGCCAAAACTGCCTTCTCCAAGCTTCCTGGTAAAGATGAAATGCTCCAGGGAAAAACAGGCAGTCGCTTGCTCTGAAGGGCTGGTGGTCTGAGCACCGATTACACCTAGAAAGGAAAACAGATATAAGAACCAACAATTAATCTTACAGTCACACTCACATAGAATGCTACAATAAATTGGCAATTTTTTATTAAATCTATCATGAACTTTGAACCGTGGTGAACCTGGTTACCACCATGTTCTGGCTGGAGAGCCCCAAGTTTAGAAGGTGGAGAGCTCTGATGTACACGGTAAGATGTACGGGATAAGAGTCTGTCATTAGGTTACATTTTGTAAAATAAATGAAAGGGGTTGTCCAGTGCTTTAAATTAACCCCCCAATATATCCCCCCGGATCCCCTAATGAATTCTGAAATTACCTCATGTTGACTATACTGCCTGTGAGCGGCGCTATCACTGGCCGCCCACAGGCAGCACGAGACCCCTGGCTGCAGCCCGCTCTTGCTTCCGCTGACGTCCCGACAAGTGCTGGCAGCAGCCTGGGGTTCCTCTTCCTCCTTCTGCACTGGCTGCCAGGCTGTGGAAAAGGTTATCCCCCCGCCTCACACCCGGCATCCACCATGCACCCATTCATTGAGAAGGCGCGCAGTGGATGCTGGGTGTGATGCGGGGTAACCCCACCCACAACTAAACAGCCACCCGCGGGGACACAGCGCTGAGTCACGCCTCACTTGTGATGTCAGCGCTGGGTCACGTGCTACCTGTGAGCTGCCACGGACAGCGCCGCTCATAGGAAATATAGGCAACATAAGGAATTTACAAAATTCATTAGGGGTCCTGAGGGGAACATTTTGGAGGTTAATTTAAAGTACTGGACAACCCCTTAAACACTGTATAAAAAACATGGATGTGGCCTATGACTAAATGATGATAGACTTTACCTTCTGGAGCTTGATCGATGGATTTGTCACTCTCACGTCTTCTCTTTGTGGTGGTCTCAGTGTCAGATGTCCTCTTTCTCTTAAGTTGTTCTCTACAACTTTGATATTCACTTCTCTCAAGTTGTTCTCTACAAGTTTGATATTCACTTCTCTCAAGTTGTTCTCTACAAGTTTGATATTCACTTCTCTCAAGTTGTTCTCTACAAGTTAGATATTCACTTCTCTCAAGTTGTTCTCTACAAGTTTGATATTCACTTCTCTCATGATGTAAGTGAGAGCTCCTGGTTTGAGCTGATCCGCTAAACCTTATTGCAGAGGTAACATCCTTTCCACTCTTAGATTCCACCATTCTTCCTCTCTTATTTGGGGGTTCATCTCTCTTCTTAAGAGATGTGTTCCCTCTTTTTTTCCCCTTTTTAAGGGTCTTAATCTCTGGAGCATGTCCAGAAGATTTTGTACAGGGATCATCTGTCTTCTCAACAGGTACGTCCTGTACAATGTCCTGAGAAGTTTCTCCTCTCTGGGAAAAACATTTCTACAAACCTATAATCCCCTGTAAATATCCCCCTTTTATTGAGGTGAGCCCCAGGGCCACGGACTGAGCTGCGCTACCCGTGACATCCCCCATTGAAGTGAATGGGCTCGGTGCCGAGTACCCCACGGTCCTGCTAAGGGCGACTCACATTATACTATACAGAGGACTATGGGGTGCATTATACTGTATGGAGTACAGGATTCATTATACTATGCAGAGGACTATGGAATGCATTATGCGGTATTAAGTATGGGGTGCATTATACTATACAAAGGACTATGTGGTACATTATACTGTATGGACCTTGTGGTGCATTATACTATGCAGAGGACCATGCGTAGAGTGCAGGATAAATGTTAACTGAACCTTAGTACAATCTTTGGGAGGCAGAATGAAAAAAGCAACAGCAGGTGAAGAATTGTTTTTATTTTATTTTGTATGTCGTTTCTCATGTGGTTTATGTGATAAGACAACTTTATTTTTCGTGTCGTCTGATTACTATATTTATATCGTTTTTATATATTTGGCTGCAGTCACAAACTAAAAGACACTTTTTATTGCATCGCCATATTTTCAGAGCTATAATTTTCCTATGTTTCTGCCAACAGAGTCATGTGATGGCTTCTTTATTTGCGGGACAAGTTGATGTTTATATTGGTGTCGTTTTCGGGCGCATGACATTTTTTCATCGCTTTTGTTTTTAATGCCATTTTGCGTGTGGTGAAATTGATAAGCAATGTGGTGAAATTGATAAGCAAGCTTTATTCTTCTGGTCAGTACGATTACAGTACTGCATCTATACTTTTTTTTATGTTTTGGCGGTTTTACACAATACAAACTATTTTATAGGAAAAATAATTTTTGCATTTCTTGATTCTGAGAGCTGTAACTTTTTTATTTTTCCACTAATTGCGCTGTATGGGGGCTTGTTTTTTGTTGGACAAGATTACGTTTTTAGACATACCATTTATATTTACAATTTGTCTGTCTGATCACCTCTTATTCCACTTTTTGTCTGGTGGTATGATGAAAAATCATAGATCTTACCCTGTTTTTCTTTTCTTTTACAGTATTCGCTGAAGGGGCTAACTAGTGTGACAATTTAAGTTTGTTATTGGGATGGGTCATTCCGGATACGGCGAAGCCAAATAGGCATACTTATTTTGTTTACTTATTTTATTTTGAATAATAATACAAATTTATGGGGACAATATCTATATTTTTTATTATTAGGTGACCTTTTTTAATATTCTTTCAATTTTTTTTTACTTCATTTTTACTTTTTACTTAGTTCCTCTATGGAGCTTTCACTCTGATCACTGTCACTGTTATAAAGCATTGCGATGATTTACAACTGTCAGGTCTGCACTGACACACAAGCTTGTTAGACCATGCTCTGAACATAGTGTAACAAGCTTGCTAGTCTCGTGACCTGGGTCACCATGGCAATGATCAGGACCTCACAGGGGCGCCGATCAGAGCGGAGAGAGCCTTCCTCCCGTTCCCTGCCAGTTATATATTACGATCGATACCAATCGCAGCATTTAAGGGGTTAAACTGCTGATATCAGTGCGGGCACCGCTCCTGGCAGTGAGAGCTGGGGGTCAGCTGTCATGTTAGCTGAACACCTTACGGCAATCGCTCAAAATCGCCATGACATACCCCATACGCCCAAGGTCGGGAAGGGGATAAATCTGTGAATTTGTGGGTTTTTTTTTAATTTAATATTTATCACTTTGCCTTCATTGTGGCAAATAAATGCCAACATGGCTTTGTCCTGGTCCAAAAAACCGGTGAGGATTACATACCCACCCAAAGCAGGCGTCCTGTGCAGTTTCTTGTATTCTCGGGGGCCGGACACTATTGTAGACACTGAGATGTGGGGAAGTATGCTTGACGAGAAGCGGAAAACTTACATTACCCATTGAGATCACTAGAAATGTGGAGAATTAGTGTAATTTTGTGATAAGAGTAGACTGGACGGTCACATCCTGTGATAGTTATTATGGGTTACTGCTGCACCTGGAGCTGCAGAAATATCACCCAGTTCCCAGAATATTCTCATTGCTATGTACAGTACATGTCATGATAATTGTCTGCCGTGTGACGCCATACTGCGCTATTCTGTGCTGCGTATCACCAGCAGATCCTGCGGCTATTGGATTCCACCTGTGTAGTCAGGGCGATACTGCACTGACAAGTTATTGGGGACTGATGTAACTTTATTCTGCTTTTGATGGGTCAGATATACAATAGATTAGTGACTGACGGACATTAGGCCTCATGGGGAGATGGAAGTAAGTGATAATGTCAGAGTTAGAGGCTGCAGGAAGATGCGTCCCTGACTCAGAACCATAAACCCAGAGTTCTAGTAACAATGCCACCTCAGTCAGTTACAGATGTGAGTCAGCTGTGTATCCAACCCACTGCCGCCTTGTAGGATGCGGCCTCCGCTCCTGAGCCCGCTCCATGCACTCACAACCAACATCCGCTGTACATATACAACTAAATAAAATCCTCATAGCACACGTAATAACAGAAAACCCAGAGTTCTAGTAACAACACAACCTCGTTCTCAGGAGGAAGCAATAACAATGTACAGGGAGGGCTGTAGGAAGGAGCCGGTGAGTTTACGTGTTACATCATATCTATGCAGACTACTAGAGGCTCAAGACCTAGTTATTCAGAAATTCATGTTTTATGTCTCTGTGGACATCAATTAATTCTTACAGGCATGTAATGTAGAGGATAAGTAATAGTATATGAAAGTCATGACAATGTGCAGTGTTACCACCTTTCTATATATCACATACTGGTAATAAATACAGAAATACACGAGATACAGGATGATGATGTTCAATAATTAATAATTTTATTTTTTTCCTATCGGTATGTTTTGAGTTGTGGGTGGAAACCGGAGTACCCGGAGGAAACCCACACAGACACGGGGAGAACATACAAACTCTGTGCAGATGGTGACCCAGATTCACACCCAGGACCACCATGCTGCTCGCTAACAGCGCTAATCACTGCGCCACCGTGCCGTCCTGTAGTATGATGGTCCTACATCTCCAAGCAGCATGCCAGCCAGATGAGTTATGGGGCAGCAATAGAGAATGCAGGAGATTATGGTCTCTGATATGTAACAGAGTAGATGGAAGAACTCGTGGGTGGGATTTCAACAGACCTTGCCTGTTTCTTCAGACCACACCCGGGTCCACACCTCCCTGACCCAGTAGTCAGGTATTGGGGGGAGGGGACTGCGTTATGTTTCCATTGCTGTTATTGCTGCGGCTTTTAATGTTCTTCCACCTGTTGCTGATGTAGGAGAAGCCACAGAACAGCCGCTGGTCCTCCACGGTTATAGGTGGTTTCTGAGCTTCATTGCTAGACATCACTTCGTGCAATTCAAGTTGTTTGCTGGTTTCCAAATCTGGGATCTATAGAAGAAAGACAAATCAGTCTGGTTAATTCATAAGGTATTTAATTATATCTGTCCCCTCCTGAGGGCACCTGTACAGATTGTGGATGAGCCGTGGTAACCGTGTCCAGATTACCACTAATCGCCATGATGCATCGTTACCTGCAGCTTGAGAACAAGTCAACTACTGGTGCTGCCTGGCAATCTGCGGTGTCCACATCTGCTACAACTGCACCAAAAGCTGTGTTCACATGTTGCAAACGCATTGGGTTCTTTTGATGCAGTTTCAATAATAATGCATACTTTTTTTGTGTTTTTCCCCAAAAAATTTACAGAGCATTCTGGCTCTTTCGTAGAAAAAAATGCACAGTGTGAACGCAGCCTAACTGATCCAAGTTATTCACTAAGTGGGCCTTCTGAAGAATTCAGGACAATAATTACACTTTTGAGAAAAATGTCAAAGCCTGGCCATCCATTCCCATACTGTAATTCCACCCATTTACCAGCAGGGGAGGATAATCACATTCTGGCCTACACTATGTAGGATTGTTACTCATCATTTGAGTATTTCTTACACATATTATGACATTACACAGACGAGGAGGTGACATTATAATAAAGTAACGCTGTGCACTTACAGGTGTCATTGTAAATGGTGGACGTAACCTTCCGCCTCTAATTCCTCCCAGTTTATGCGAGAGAAGAATGGATGTCCTTTTAAGTTGCTGCAAACAACCTGCCTCTTCTTTGGGGATTTACACAAGAGCTGCAAATATATAAGAACCATTATTACATCACAAGTAATAATATAAATAATCTCAGAAAAACAGCAGATACAGAATTATTTTCTCATTTTCTTATAGAAAGATGAATCTATTAAAACAACCATTGCTAGAAACAAATACGATAGGACAGGATAGTACAGGATTGGGCAGGATCGGGCAGGATAGTACAGGATAGGGCAGGATAGGGCAGGATAGTACAGGATAGGATATGATAGTGTAGGATAGGATATGATAGTGCAGGATAGGCCATCAGTAGTCGATCAGACAGGGGTCGATACCCAATAATCCTGATGATTTCTGTCTGAAGAGGTTTTGGTGAGCACCGCAGCCTCTTTACTGTATAAATTGGCCTGTAGATAAGAACACTGTACATATAGGAGAGGCTGTCCCGGGGCTCCAGCGTTGTCCCAATTCTTTCTATTGGATAAAGCTGAAATACCCAACACAGTGGTAATGAAATGTACGGTGTATTATCAAAACTCATGACTGCTCTATCCTTTCTATGTCTCCAGGTATAAGTGTCTATTTACTCACTCTCTCTAAGACATCCCTGATCCGAGAATCCATGATGTCTGGATACCGAGGTTCATCATTTGCCACTGAATCCTGACTACTGTAGTAAAACGGGTAAAATCCTGTGGCCATTTGGAAGAGTATGACCCCAAAAGCGAACAGGTCGACCGTGTAATTATAGGGCCGTTGACGAATCATCTGTGGAAACATAAGATTATAAGAGTAAGTTAGTTTATTGTCCATCCTGGGAGAGAGAAAACTACCGAGGTCCATGATGACTG
>JARQOD010000009.1:25631798-25677414 GCA_033576555.1 Oophaga sylvatica | reverse complement strand
AGACTTGCACCCCGGGAACCCGAGTAGGACATTATAATTTTTGGGGAAAAGGTATGAATGGCCAGGTTGCCGCCTTAAAAAACCTGTTCCGCAAAAAGCCTAGCCAAGACCCAGGAGGCCCCCCTCTCTGGGGGAGTGACCCTGATTTCCGGGGGGAACCACCGCCCCTCTAAAGCGGTAGCCTCCTAAAAGGGTTAACCGTATCCATCTCCAAAAGTTGACCTAAGGCAGCGAGTCCCTTTCCTGCGACCCTCGGAAGGATAAACAGCGTGCCCGCTGCCGAAAGGACGCCGCCGAAATTTTATCCCTGATGCTCTCACCAATCGGTAGGGAGACCCTTCTCCCCCCGGGTGCTTGGGAGCTGGCAAAATGGGGGCAAAAAAATGCCTAGATATGAAATGGGGACACGACCTTAGGCAAAAAATGGTGGGGCCTGAGCACTACCTTATCTGATGAAAAAGTAAGTACACCCGGGACAAGATAGTGCTGCCAGCTCCGAAACCCCTTAGGATTTTTATGGTAAAAAAAACACCATTTTCCAGAAAAAGGTAGTAGGAAACCTCCTGAAGACTCAAATGGAGTTTCCCTGCAGAACTCCCATAACCAGATTGAGATCTCAAACATCTAAGGGAGCCCTGTAGGGGGGCACTATATGGACAACCCCTTGAATAAAGGTCCTAACCTGTAAATTGGACGCGATTTTTCGCTGAAAAAGAACTGACAAGGCTGATATCTGTCGTCTAAGAGTACTTGGCGCTAGACCTGAATCTAGGCCCGCTTGGAGAAATGACAGAATGTTGGGAATTGAAAACAGAAGCGGGGAACAACCATGTTCCCTGCACCATGTAAAAAAGACCTTCCACGTTCCGTGGTAGATACGAGCCGAGGCGGGTTTCCGAGCGCTAGCCATTGTAGCGGCGACGCTTTTAGAGAATCCAGCCCTGGTCAGGATCCAAGATTCAACGGCCAGGCCGTCAAACACAGGACCGCTGAGTTCTGGTGGTAAACTGGGCCCGGGGAGAGAAGGTCCGCGCGTTCTGGCAGACGCCAGGGTGCGTCGGCGAGCAACTGTACCAGCTCTGCGTACCATGAGCGACGCGGCCAATCCGGAGCGATTAATATCGCTGGGACCCCCTCTAACCTGATTTTTCTGATCACCCTTGGGAGCAGAGCTATCGGTGGAAACAAGTATGGAAGATTAAACTGATTCCACGGTAGAACCAGGGCGTCCACTGCAATTGCCTGCGGATCCCGGTACCGGGAGACGAAGTTTGGCACCTTGGCGTTTATCCTGGAAGCCATCAGATCCACATCTCGGGTTCCCCAGGGTAGGCATATCTGCTGAAAGATCTCGGGATGTAGCGACCATTCCCCTGACGCTATACCCTGACGGCTGAGGAAATCCGCTGCCCAGTTCTCCTTGCCCGGAATGTGGACCGCCGATATCACAGAGTGATTTCTTTCTGCCCAGGTCAGAATATGTTTTACCTCGTGCATGGTCGCCCTGCTGCGGGTACCTCCCTGATGATTTATGTATGCCACCGCCGTGGCATTGTCCGATTGTATTCGGACTGGGCGGCCAGCCAGATGATGGTGAAAATGCCTCAGAGCCAGCCGAACAGCTCGAATCTCTAAATATTGATCGGGAGGGTCGATTCTTGCCGAGACCAAGCTCCCTGGGCTGTGTGGTGACGAAACACTGCTCCCCATTCGAGCAGGCTGGCGTCCGTTGTGACTATCAGCCAGTGGTTTGGAGGAAAATACCGCCCCTGTTGAAGAGTGGTGCTCTTTGTCCACCACGTAAGTGTCTGTCTGACCTGCAGGGACAGACGGCACCGAAGATTGAGCAAGTAGGGGCTCCCGTCCCATACTGCCAAGAGTGCATGCTGAAGGGAGCGGAGATGAAACTGGGCAAATGGAATGGCCTCGATTGCTGCCACCATCCTTCCTAGGACCCTCATGCAAAACCGGAAGGTGTGAGGAATCGGTTGGCGAAGGATCCGTACCTCTTGACGGAGAACTAGGGCCTTGTCCCGAGGAAGGATTATCAACCCTTGAGCGGTGTCGAAAATCATCCCTAAAAAGGTGATCTTCCGAGATGGCACGGGAGATGATTTCTTCATATTCACCAGCCACCCCAGGCGAGCAAGCGTGTCTAGCGTAATGCTGACACTTTCCTCGCAGGCTTGAAAAGACGGACCCTTGATGAGGAGATCGTCTAAGTAAGGCAAGATGACTATTCCCCGGGAGTGCAGAATGGACACAACAGCAGCCATAACCTTTGTGAACACCCTGGGGGCTGTGGCTAGCCCGAAGGGCAAGGCTGCGAACTGAAAGTGAAGTTTGCCGATGGCAAACCGAAGAAACCTTTGATGAGGGGGAAATATGGGGATGTGAAGATAGGCATCCTGGATGTCTATTGACGCTAGAAATTAAATTCCCCTTTTTCCATGGCTGCAATGACAGAGCGGAGAGACTCCATTCGGAAATGTCGAATTCTGACAAACCGGTTCAGTCGCTTTAGATCCAGGATGGGCCTTACGGTACCATCCTTCTTGGGTACTATGAATAGGTTGGAATAAAACCCTTGACCTCTTTCGACCTCTGGTACAGGAACAATGACCCGCTGCGCCGAAGAGATTCGACCGCCTTGAATAAGGCGTGAATCCGGGATTCTTCTTTGGGAAGACGCGAGGGGAAAAAAACGATTTGAAGGAAGGCTGAAAAACTCTATTTTGTACCCCGAGGAGACTAACTCCCTGACCCACTCGTCGTGAGTAACCGATAGCCAAGTGGGGCGAAACCAGAGTAAGCGGCCGCCTACTCTGGATAAATTGACCGGATTCTGCCTCCAGTCATTTGTCCGAATATCTTTGGCGCCTAGACCCTCTAGATCTTGGCTGTTGAGATCGCATTCTTCCCAAAGGGTTGGTCTTGTAGGAGACCTGACGATCTCTGGCCTGATTAGGTCGACCTGAGCCGCTGGCTGTCGCGGCCCAACCTGGGTTGCGAAAGGCCCTAAACTGCGGCTGAAGTTGTCGGCTAAAGGGCTGTTTAATTTTCTGCTGAGGCAGGAAACTGCTTTTCCCTCCTGTCGCATCAGATATGAGCTGATCCAGCTTCTCACTAAATAACCGACCGCTCTGATACGGTAAGGACGTAAGCGATTTTTTTGAGGTTGAGTCCGCTCGCCAAGTTCTCAACCACAAGGATCTCCTGATAGCAATCGCATTAGCTGCAGCTAATGCTGCGCAATTTGCCGCATCCATGGAAGCATTAATTAAAAAGTCTCCTGCAAGAGCAATCTGATTAGATATCTCAATTACCTCAGGCGGCACCTCCACACCGTGGAGAGCTCTATTTAGAGACTCCGACCAAGATATCATGGCCTTAGCAACCCAAGTTGCTGCAAAGGAAGGAGAGAGAGACGAACCAGATGCCTCAAAAACTGAGAGAGCCAGGCTTTCAATGAGACGATCCGTTGGATCCTTAATCGAGGAACTGTTGGGAAGGGAGAGGAGCGTCTTAGACGCCAAACGCGACACAGGAGGGTCGACCACAGGAGATTCCGCCCACTTCTTAAGAAGTTCAGGAGCAAAAGGATATCTGGTATTTAGGGCCCTTTGTCCTGCAAAGCGCTTGTCTGGCTTTTCCCGGTGGCGCTGCACTAGGTCCTCAAACTCAGGATGAGCACCAAAGACCTTATGAGTCTGTCTGGCTCTTTTGAAGGACACCTTATGACCAGAGGCCAAGGTGGATTCATCGTCTACTCCCAGGGATTGATTGACAGCTTCAATTAGACTGTCAATTGTCTCCTGACAATTCGGGGCCTCTAGATTGAGGGACCCTTCAGAATCAGAATCCGAACATTGATCACTCGCCTCCAAAGGTGAGGGAGAGCGAGAAACGGAACTGATAGATGCAGAGGCCCTGGACAGCATAGGCGACACAGTGTGGGTTCGCTTCCCCTGCGTCTGCCTGGTGAGAGCGCGGCCCCTGCAGGCCGGAGGTTCCTGAGACACGGCCAAGACGGGTGAACCACTGTCCCTGCTCCTATCGGGAGCTTGAAGGGACTCGATTGCTCTTGTTAATGACGCCACAGATTGAGATAGAGACAGGGCCCATTCCGGGGGACCTGACGCACTGGGCTCAGCTATAGGTGAGGGCTCCTGAGCACGTTCGGAGCCACAAGCTTCGCAGACCCGATTAACCTGGGCATGCGGAAAAGGGGACCTACAGGCAATGCATGCAGTATACAGCACCGTGTGAGTTTTAGCCCTTCTGGACATACTGGATCTGTCACAGAGTCTTTCCTGCCGCACTGATTTAGATGTGGCGGTGCGGTGGAGCAGAGCGCAGCGAAGCGGAGCAACCAGGCTGGAGGTAGTAGCACTTACCCCAGTCCTGTATCCCCAGACGTCTTAGCAGTGTATAGTGGCACAAAAAAAGACGACAGAGGCTCCAGACTTTCAAAAAAGGTGCTCCTCTTCCAGGGAGGCGCGCCTAATATAGCCCAGCCTGAGGGGGAGGGGTCAAGGGGCACGGCCTAGCGCCGACCGAAGTCGGGGACACAATTTTCGGCCGCGGCCTAGTCTCCGACCGAAGCCGGGGACTAAATTTCCGGCCGCGGCCTAGCGCCGGCCGAAGCCGCGGCCTAAATTTTCGGCGGTGGCCGGCCGAGGATCGGGGGCGGGCCCGCCGGAAGTTGTCGCCGCCGGAGGCGGAGCTTGAGACCGCGGCCTACCATCCGGCCTAAGCCTGGCGCTAGGTTACCGGCCGCGGCCTGGTCTCCGGCCGAAGCCGGGGGCTAAATTTCTACCTGAGGCCTAGCGCCGGCCGAAGCCGGGGGCTAAATTTTCGGCGGTGGCCGCCCAGGAAACAGAGGGGCGGGCCGCCGAAGATGATGCACCCTAGGGGGCGGGGCTCCCGGGGACTCGCCTGTTCTGGCTGAAGCCAGCTGAACCCCTCTCAGACGCCGGCTCTCAGCTTCCACGTTCCAGGAATCGCACTTGTGAAGGTGGGTTGTTGAACTCCTGCCATGTCTTCGGCCCCTGGATGCAAAGGATTCCTTTAGAGGGGGCTTGCAGGAAAAAAGAGGACGGTGCAGGCACCCTAACTCCATCACCCCTTCAGGGGATGAGGAGAGGGACCGTCCGCCTCCTTGCAGCACCGCAGTCCTGCCTCTGTACAGCCTAGGGTTTCAGTACTCTAGGGTGGTCAGGGCTGAGTCCGGCATTCGTGTCCCACGTTGCGGGAAAGGATATGTGGAGGCGACACTCCACGTGCTCGCCCGTTGATGGTTTGGGGAGATCGGACCCCTTCAAAAGGATCCGTCGCCCCTATCTCAACTTCGTGGGAAAAAAAAAAAAAAAAAAGGTCTGGAAGAAACAGACGTGTGCCTCCATGAGACACTAAGCATAAACTGGGTTTGCCTGCGGCCAGTGCTGAGGTGTATACGGCGGAGGAGGAGCTAACCTTTTTTTTTATGTTTACTTAGTGTCAGCCTCCTAGCGGCAGTAGCATACACCCACAGTCTTGTGTCCCCCAATGAGACGAAGGAGAAAAAGTAGCATAGGTTCCCCTGTATTTTTGATAACCAGCCAGACAAAACTGACAGCCAGGGCCGGTTTTAAGGTACTGTCACACTAAACGAGATCGCTAACGAGATCGCTAATGCGTCACCGATTTATGACGCAGTAGCGACCTCGTTAGCGACTTAGCTGTGTGTGACATGTAGCAGCGATGTGGCCCCTGCTGAGATGTCGCTGATCGCTCATGAACGTTCTGAGCCGTTTTTTGGTCGTTGTTGTCCCGCTGGTGAGCCTGAATCGCTGAGTGTGACACCCTTTATGAACAACTTCACCAGCGTCGCAGGTGGGACTAGGTTTTCCCAACGACCGCAGAGGTCGTTATACAGATCGCTGATGAGTTGTGTTTGGAATCTAACTAGCGATCACATAGCGATCGCACCAGCGATCTCGCCAGGTCGTGTCGTCGTGAACGTTGGTGCGATCGCTAAGTGCGACAGTGCCTTTAGACAAAGTGGGGCCCCAAATGCTCACATATTGCAGCATCACACAGAAACATTTCTGTAGCATTTAAGTTCAGGCCAGTAAACGAGAGTGATCGACAATATTGAAGTCGTTCGACGCTTGTTTCCCGGCCCCCTTTTGCGCACACGTTTATTAATTGACAGCGCTTTGGACGCAGCATATGTCCGCTCCATCCAAAGTCTACAGGCTATTAAACGCAGGTGAATCCACGTGTTCATCAGTCACAGAACAGAACCAGACGGATCTGTTAGGGTATGTTTCCACATTCAGGAAACAGTCCGGATTAGCTGCGTGTTTGACGCTGTGCGTTGGCGCAGCGTCAAACACGCAGCGTCCAGATGTTACAGCATAGTGAAGGGGATTTCAACAAATCCCGTCTCCACTATGCTTACAAACACGCAGGCGGAAGACCTGCGTTTCCGGACATGCGGCGCGTCTTTTTAGACCGCAGCATGTCCTATTCCCTTGCGGCGACGCTGCGTCGCCTCAAAGGAAATAACACAGGGCTATGTAGCCCTGCGGTCATTCCGGATGTGTACCATGAACACATCCGGATTGACCGTGCGTTCAAAAGTGGGTGGGGCTTTGGGCGGAGCGGACTTTCCACTCCGTTCAAAGCGCTGTGTTTCCGGACCATGGAAACACAGCCTTATAATCAATGGGTCTGTATGTGGCATGGATAAAACATCAGGGCTCCAGCACGCACGCGGGCAGGCGTACAGCGCCAGTACACGCGGGCAGCGTACAGCGCAGTACACGCGGGGCAGGCGTACAGCGCCAGTACACGCGGGGCAGGCGTACAGCGCCAGTACACGCGGGGCAGGCGTACAGCGCCAGTACACGCGGGGCAGGCGTACAGCGCCAGTACACGCGGGGCAGGCGTACAGCACCAGTACACGCGGGGCAGGCGTACAGCACCAGTACACGCGGGGCAGGCGTACAGCACCAGTACACGCGGGGCAGGCGTACAGCACCAGTACACGCGGGGCAGGCGTACAGCACCAGTACACGCGGGGCAGGCGTACAGCACCAGTACACGCGGGGCAGGCGTACAGCACCAGTACACGCGGGGCAGGCGTACAGCACCAGTACACGCGGGGCAGGCGTACAGCACCAGTACACGCGGGGCAGGCGTACAGCACCAGTACACGCGGGGCAGGCGTACAGCACCAGTACACGCGGGCAGGCGTACAGCACCAGTACACGCGGGGCAGGCGTACAGCACCAGTACACGCGGGGCAGGCGTACAGCACCAGTACACGCGGGGCAGGCGTACAGCACCAGTACATGCGGGGCAGGCGTACAGCACCAGTACATGCGGGCAGGCGTACAGCACCAGTACACGGGCAGGCGTACAGCACCAGTACATGCGGGGCAGGCGTACAGCACCACTACACGCACACACACACACGGGGCAGGTGTATACCTCCAGTACACACACACAGGGCAGGTGTATAGCTCCAGTACACACACAGGGCAGGTGTAAGCTCCAGTACACACACACGAAGGGCAGGTGTATCACTCCAGTATACATCACACACACACGCAGCAGGTGTATCGCTCCAGTACACACACACACGGGGCAGGTGTATCGCTCCAGTACACACACACACACGGGGCAGGTGTATAGGTCCAGTACACACACACACGGGGCAGGTGTATAGGTCCAGTATATATGCGCGCGCGGCAGGTGTATCGCTCCAGTACACACACACAGGGCAGGTGTATAGCTCCAGTACACACACACGAAGGGCAGGTGTATCATTCCAGTATACATACACACACACGCAGCAGGTGTATCGCTCCAGTACACACACACAGGGCAGGTGTATAGCTCCAGTACACACACACAAAGGGCAGGTGTATCACTCCAGCATACATGCACACACACATGCAGCAGGTGTATCGCTCCAGTACACACACACAGAGCAGGTGTATAGCTCCAGTACACACACGCGCGCGCGCGGGGCAGATGTATAGCTCCAGTACACACAAATGGGGTAAGTGTATAGGTCCAGTGTACACACACACATACACGGGGCAGGTGTACCGCCCCAGTACACGCACACGGGGCAGGTGTACAGCTCCAGTACACGCACACGGGGCAGGTGTACAGCTCCAGTACACGCACACGGGGCAGGTGTACAGCTCCAGTACACACACGGGGCAGGTGTACAGCTCCAGTACACACACGGGGCAGGTGTACAGCTCCAGTACACACACGGGGCAGGTGTACAGCTCCAGTACACACACGGGGCAGGTGTACAGCTCCAGTACACACACACGGGGCAGGTGTACAGCTCCAGTACACACACGGGGCAGGTGTACAGCTCCAGTACACACACGGGGCAGGTGTACAGCTCCAGTACACACACACGGGGCAGGTGTACAGCTCCAGTACACACACGGGGCAGGTGTACAGCTCCAGTACACACACGGGGCAGGTGTACAGCTCCAGTACACACACGGGGCAGGTGTACAGCCCCAGTACACACACGGGGCAGGTGTACAGCCCCAGTACACACACGGGGCAGGTGTACAGCCCCAGTACACACACGGGGCAGGTGTACAGCCCCAGTACACACACGGGGCAGGTGTACAGCCCCAGTACACACACGGGGCAGGTGTACAGCTCCAGTACACACACACACGGGGCAGGTGTACAGCTCCAGTACACACACACACGGGGCAGGTGTACAGCTCCAGTACACACACACACGGGGCAGGTGTACAGCTCCAGTACACACACACACGGGGCAGGTGTACAGCTCCAGTACACACACACGGGGCAGGTGTACAGCTCCAGTACACACACACACCAGCTCCAGTACACACACGGGGCAGGTGTACAGCTCCAGTACACACACGGGGCAGGTGTACAGCTACACACACTACTCCAGTACACACACGGGGCAGGTGTACAGCTCCAGTACACACACGGGGCAGGTGTACAGCTCCAGTACACACACGGGCAGGTGTACAGCTCCAGTACACACACGGGGCAGGTGTACAGCTCCAGTACACACACACGGGGCAGGTGTACAGCTCCAGTACACACACACGGGGCAGGTGTACAGCCCTCCAGTACACACACGGGGCAGGTGTACAGCCCCAGTACACACACACGGGGCAGGTGTACAGCCCAGTACACACACCGGGGCAGGTGTACAGCTCCAGTACACACACGGGGCAGGTGTACAGCTCCAGTACACACACGGGGCAGGTTACAGCTCCAGTACACACACGGGGCAGGTTACAGCTCCAGTACACACACGGGGCAGGTTACAGCTCCAGTACAGCACACACACGGGCAGGTTACAGCTCCAGTACACACACGGGGCAGGTGTACAGCTCCAGTACAACACGGGGCAGGTGTACAGCTCCAGTACACACACGGGGCAGGGTACAGCTCCAGTACACACACGGGGCAGGTGTACAGCACCAGTACACCGGGCAGGACACAGCACCATCACGCGGGGCAGGGTACAGCCCAGTACAACACGGGGCAGGGTACAGCCCAGTACACACCGGGGCAGGGTACAGCACCAGTACACAGCGGGGCAGGTGTACAGCCCAGTACACACCGGGGCAGGTGTACAGCTCCAGTACACACACGGGGCAGGGTACAGCTCCAGTACACACCGGGGCAGGTACAGCACCAGTACACACCGGGGCAGGGTACAGCCCAGTACAACACGGGAGGCAGGCGTACAGCACCAGTACACGGGGCAGGGTACAGCACCAGTACACCGGGCAGGGTACAGCCAGTACACGCGGGCAGGCGTACAGCACCAGTACACGCGGGGCAGGGTACAGCACCAGTAACACGCGGGGCAGGGTACAGCACCAGTACACCGGGGCAGGCGTACAGCCCAGTACACCGGGGCAGGGTACAGCTCCAGTACACCCGGGCAGGGTACAGCTCCAGTACACCGGGCAGGTGTAAGCTCCAGTACACACACGGGGCAGGTGTACAGACTCAGTACCGCAGGGTAAGCACACACACGGGGCAGGTGTACGCTCCAGTACCACACACGGGCAGGTGTACAGCTCCAGTAACACGCGAGGGCCCGGAGTTAAGCTCCAGTACACACGGGGCAGGTGTTCAGCCAGTACCAGCGTAGCCCAGTACACAACGGGGCAGGTGTACAGCTCCAGTACACACACGGGGCAGGTGTACAGCTCCAGTACACCACCGGGGCAGGTGTACAGCTCCAGTACACACACGGGGCAGGGTACAGCTCCAGTACACACGCACCACACCAGGGGCAGGTGTATAGCTCCAGTACACACACACGGGGCAGGTGTATAGCTCCAGTAACACACACGGGCAGGTGTATAAGCTCCAGTACACACACACAGGGCAGGTGTATCAGCTCCAGTACACACACACAGGGCAGGTGTACAGCTCCAGTAACACACACACGGGGCAGGTGTACAGCTCCAGTACACACACGGGCAGGTGTACAGCTCCAGTACACACACGGGGCAGGTGTACAGCTCCAGTACACACACAGGGGCAGGTGTACAGCTCCAGTACACACACGGGCAGGTGTACAGCCGTACACATACAACACACGGGGCAGGTGTACGCTCCAGTACACACACGGGCAGGTGTACAGCTCCAGTACACACACGGGGCAGGTGTACAGCTCCAGTACACACACGGGCAGGTGTACAGCTCCAGTACACACACGGGCAGGTGTAAGCTCCAGTACACACACGCGGCGGCGAGGTGTACAGCTCCAGTACACACACGGGGCAGTGTACAGCTCCAGTACAACACACGGGGCAGGTGTACAGCTCCAGTACACACGGGCAGGTGTACAGCCCAGTACACACACGGGCAGGTGTACAGCCCCAGTACACACACGGGGCAGGTGTACAGCTCCAGTACACACACGGGGCAGGTGTACAGCTCCAGTACACACACGGGGCAGGTGTACAGCTCCAGTACACACACGGGGCAGGTGTACAGCTCCAGTACACACACGGGGCAGGTGTACAGCTCCAGTACACACACGGGGCAGGTGTACAGCTCCAGTACACACACGGGGCAGGTGTACAGCTCCAGTACACACACGGGGCAGGTGTACAGCTCCAGTACACACACGGGGCAGGTGTACAGCTCCAGTACACACACGGGGCAGGTGTACAGCTCCAGTACACACACGGGGCAGGTGTACAGCTCCAGTACACACACGGGGCAGGTGTACAGCTCCAGTACACACACGGGGCAGGTGTACAGCTCCAGTACACACACGGGGCAGGTGTACAGCTCCAGTACACACACGGGGCAGGTGTACAGCTCCAGTACACACACGGGGCAGGTGTACAGCTCCAGTACACACACGGGGCAGGTGTACAGCTCCAGTACACACACGGGGCAGGTGTACAGCCCAGTACACACACGGGGCAGGTGTACAGCCCAGTACACACACGGGGCAGGTGTACAGCCCAGTACACACAGGGGCAGGTGTACAGCCCAGTACACACACGGGGCAGGTGTACAGCTCCAGTACACACACGGGGCAGGTGTACAGCCCAGTACACACACGGGGCAGGTGTACAGCCCAGTACACACACGGGGCAGGTGTACAGCCCAGTACACACACGGGGCAGGTGTACAGCCCAGTACACACACGGGGCAGGTGTACAGCCCAGTACACACACGGGGCAGGTGTACAGCCCAGTACACACACGGGGCAGGTGTACAGCCCAGTACACACACGGGGCAGGTGTACAGCCCAGTACACACACGGGCAGGTGTACAGCCCAGTACACACACGGGGCAGGTGTACAGCCCCAGTACACACACGGGGCAGGTGTACAGCCCCAGTACACACACGGGGCAGGTGTACAGCCCCAGTACACACACGGGGCAGGTGTACAGCCCCAGTACACACACGGGGCAGGTGTACAGCCCCAGTACACACACGGGGCAGGTGTACAGCCCCAGTACACACACGGGGCAGGTGTACAGCCCCAGTACACACACGGGGCAGGTGTACAGCCCCAGTACACACACGGGGCAGGTGTACAGCCCCAGTACACACACGGGGCAGGTGTACAGCCCAGTACACACACGGGGCAGGTGTACAGCCCCAGTACACACACGGGGCAGGTGTACAGCCCAGTACACACACGGGGCAGGTGTACAGCCCAGTACACACACGGGGCAGGTGTACAGCCCAGTACACACACGGGGCAGGTGTACAGCCCCAGTACACACACGGGGCAGGTGTACAGCCCAGTACACACACGGGGCAGGTGTACAGCTCCAGTACACACACGGGGCAGGTGTACAGCTCCAGTACACACACGGGGCAGGTGTACAGCTCCAGTACACACACGGGGCAGGTGTACAGCTCCAGTACACACACGGGGCAGGTGTACAGCTCCAGTACACACACGGGCAGGTGTACAGCTCCAGTACACACACTGGGCAGGTGTACAGCTCCAGTACACACACTGGGCAGGTGTACAGCTCCAGTACACACACTGGGCAGGTGTACAGCTCCAGTACACACACTGGGCAGGTGTACAGCTCCAGTACACACACGGGGCAAGTGTACAGCTCCAGTACACACACGGGGCAGGTGTACAGCTCCAGTACACACACGGGGCAGGTATACAGCTCCAGTACACACACGGGGCAGGTATACAGCTCCAGTACACACACGGGGCAGGTATACAGCTCCAGTACACACACGGGGCAGGTATACAGCTCCAGTACACACACGGGGCAAGTGTACAGCTCCAGTACACACACGGGGCAAGTGTACAGCTCCAGTACACACACGGGGCAGGTGTACAGCTCCAGTACACACACGGGGCAGGTATACAGCTCCAGTACACACACGGGGCAGGTATACAGCTCCAGTACACACACACACGGGGCAGGTATACAGCTCCAGTACACATGGTGCCGGCACTCACCACTTGTAGCAGCCCTCTGTGACCTCCAGGGTGAAGTTTATCCTGGTCCCTCGGGTGAAGGGCAGGAGCACTTTGGGGATACTCAGTTTGGACGATGAGGAGACCTGCAGGAGCGTCAGGGCAATGACTCCGAGCGCCCTCCAGTCCCCGTGCGCCATGCCTGCCTCTGTGCCGGCCGCTGTGTGCCGGTCTGTGTGCACGGTGCTCACAACTCTCCCAAAGTGACAGCGCCGCCAGCAGGGCTACCGCGTCCCCGGGGCTCGTGCAGCGGCTCGTCGGGTCTACAGCCTGCAGTGTGTGCGGGGGGTCGGCTGCTTATCGGCTCCCGCCATGTGTTTCATCACCTCCTCCTGCCCGCACCGCTATCTGGGAGAAAGAGCCGTAAAGAGAGGGAGGGCTGAGTGCTGTACACTCGACGTGGTGCTGTCACCTCCACAGCGCAGGGCTGCAGTCACACGGCGAACATAGCCCTGCGGTTAGTTTACTGGCTTAATTGCATTAACCCCTTCAGTACAGGGCTTGTTTTTTTTTTTGTCTTTTTCTAGAGGACTTGCTGCAGTTTGGAATCACCCCGGTCACTTTACCATAGAGAAAGGGGGAAAAATTCCAAATGGGGTAAAATGGTGAATTCCAGTCAGTAATTGTGTTTTCAGGTTTTGTATTCTTGTTGTGCGTTGTGTGGTAATAACGCGGTTTTTTTTTTTCTCCGTACGATGACGGCGATACCAAACTTGTATTTTATATCGGCTCAAAAAAATCTGAAATTTTATTTAAAAAAATCCATTTCAGTCCGTTATTCCGGCCTGTAACAATCCGGCGTCTTTCTTGCCGCCATTTTGAGGTAAATACAACTTTATAGGGTTTTAGTTGGAGGTGCGTCAATCTGAAAACAATCCTGGGTTTTTTTTTGTTTGTTTAATATATGTTAAATAATTTCTATAATAAATCAGACTTTTATGGAGGCAACAAAACCAATAATTTATTTTTATTTATAGGGACGTACTAAACTGCATATTGGGATTATAAAAATATCTTTATTTTGTAATCTGGAGGATGAATCAAACATTTTTTTTCCTGTTTTTTTTATTCAATCTTAGGCAATCCCCGCAGGTGTTGCGGCTGTCGAGCAGCCGTGAGACGTGGAGCCGCGGGGACTCGAGCATATTATTCGAGCACGCCGAAGTTCGATTGGCACAAGAGCATGCTCAGATAACACCTTATTCCAGCACGCTCGCTCATCACTAACAGGCATCTGAATGGTTAACCAATAGTGATCGGAGTGCTATCCGTTTGTAGCTGTCAGTCAGGTACCGTGTAACCTGCAGCCCAGGCGGTGTGATTTCCAGAGAACAGGTGTGAAAGTTTACATAGCTGGAGGCAAGAGAAGTGCAGCACTGCACAGATGTCATGGTGGCCGCTTTTTACAAAATTGACTTGATATGTAAGGCCGGCGTCACACTAGCGAGTTTGATGCGAGTTAGTCGCACGACTTACTCGCATCAACACCCGGCACGGCCGCCCGCTCTCGGACCAGAGTGCGCGGCTGCATGTATTTCTATGCAGCCGCACACTCGGGTCCGAGAGCGGGCGGCCGTGCCGGGTGTTGATGCGAGTAAGTCGTGTGACTAACTCGCATCAAACTCGCTAGTGTGACGCCGGCCTAAGAGTCATTTTCTGCACGGTGGTTTCCAGTGTATAAAATATCTCACAGCAACTCAGGCCCGATCCACCAGTCTGTATTTCGGCTCCGTACAACCTCTGAGCCGTATTAGTGCCGCCATCGACTACTGAGGCATCTTACTGTACCGCCATATCTCTCCGCAGAATTGTACAGCAATAACTGTGCCATTCTCCATCACATTTCTGTTCTTCGCCAGAGACATTGCTTGTAAAATGCACTAATCCTGTAACATGACGACGTACACAGCGCCATACAGATCGATTATGGATCCATAGTATAGAATTTGGCTAGACTTCCTTCTGTAGCGACACTGCAGAGGAAATCAAAAGTGTTTTCCTGATTTATAAAAGTAAAACATATACAGTGGCTTGCGGAAGTATTCACTCCCTTGAGCTTTTTACCTATTTTGTGCAAAAAAAAAAGAACAATCAGCTTACCCCACTCCAGAATGTGTATACCAATCCAACCCTCAGCATGGATCCAGGCAGAGCTACCAGACAGCACAGGAACAAAAGGAATAGGTCCAGCGTGAGTTGAAAAAGGTTAAAATTACTATTTATTGGTAACTTTAAAATGGAAAAACATTTTCCAGAAAAAAATCAAAGCAGATACAGCTCCATGCGGGTAAGGTTACCTTACCCACATGGAGCTGTATCTGCTTTGAGTTTCCCACAAGTGTGATCCCGGCCTAAACCGTACACACGACAGAGGTGGCTGTTATGGAAGTGTGGGCAAAAAAAAGCCTTTACTTACAGACAAAAATTGTAAGGCTTTTATAAGTTTGCCAAAAGACATGTGGGAGACTCCGCAAATGTATGGAGGAAGGTGCTGTGGTCACATGAGACCAAAATCGAACTTTTTGGCCAGCAAGGTAAACGCTATGTCTGGCGCCAAACCAACACAGCTCATCACCACAAGAACCCATCCCCACAGTGAAACATGGTGGTATTTTACGGCAGCATTGACAGGGAAAATGGACCGAGTCAAGGGGATGATGGATGGCGTGAAATTCAGGGATATTTTTGAGTAAAACCTGTTTCAGTCTGTCAGTGATTAGAGACTGGGATGGAGGGTCACGTTCCAACAAGACAATGACCCAAAGCATATTGCTAAAGCAACACTCAAGTGGTTTAAGGGGAAATGTGTAAATGTTTTGGAGGGGCCTATTCAAAACCCAGACTTTAATCCAATTGAGAATCTGTGGTCAGACTTGAAGATCGCTGATCACCAGAGGAAACCATCTAATGCGAAGGAGCTGGAGCAGTTTTACCTTGAGGAATGGGCAAAAATCCCAGTGGGCGGATGTGGAAAGCTCATAGAGACTTATCCGAAGTCACTTGCAGTTGTAATTGCCGCATAAGGAGGCTCTACACAGTACTGACTTTAGGGGAGTGAATAGTTATGCACAGTGACATTTTCATTTATTTTATCCTAGTGGTTATTTGCCTCACAATAAAAAGAAAACCAAATTTCACAGTTGTAGGAATACTCTTTACATGAGCTGATTCAAACCCTCAAGAAAAAAACAAAATAGTAACGTGTACAACCAACTCATATACTTCATTTACTATAGTTGCCCAGATCCGCAGCTAGCATCCAGTTTGCCAACTCTTCTATCCTTGTCCTCAACAATGGACACTATTTCCTGTTTCAGAAAGTAACTGGTTCTGTTTGGGAAGGGGGCTGGCTCCTGCTCATTTGCACAGCTCACCCAGATCCCTTTATGTGAATGCATAGGCCTGGAGAAGGGGGCTGGCTCAGCTGTTCCAAGTTCTTACCATTTCCCTGCTGATTTTTTTATTATTTTTGTCAAGTACTGATACAGATGATTTTATTTTCTGCACCATTAACTTATTTTTGCAACTATTGTGTATGAAAAAAAACTAGAAAATGTGCACTTTTGGAATCCTGGACGCATTTTGTTTGTAATCCCTTAGTGACTAGGTCACATTTTTCAAACCTGACGTGTGTCAGGATCATACATCTAAATGGTTAATGAATATGTAGCTAGTAAATGTAGCGTTTCTCCATTGGCTTCTCTGGCATTTCAATGACATGCTATTATCACTAGTTTATTGCCTTTTGTGGACTTCCAACCAATATAGAAACGCTACATTTACCAGCTACATATTCATTAACCACGTAAATGAATGATCTCTGCTGGCCTAGTATGTATTTTTATTTTGCGCTTATCTTGTTAACTTATATACAACTATTTTTACAATCGGCGCCATTCCTCGCATATACTTTATTTACTCATCATCTGTATAACGCGACAGTATCAATTATTTCCCATTGGTAATAACTCCGGAATGTTTCTTCATATCCCAGTAAATTTCAGATTGTTGTTTTGTGACGCGTTATATTTTATGATTATGGTAAGTTTATTTCTATATTTTTTGCGTTTGTTTAGAAAAATATCAGAGATTTGACAAATTCAAAAAATTAGCAATTTTCGAACTTTGAATGATTTTACACAGATCGTCACACCACACAAAGTAGTTAATAAATAACATTTCCCTTTACATCGGCACCATTTGTAAAATGTTCTTTTATTTTGTTAGGATGTTAGAAACTTTAAAATTGTAGCAGTCATTTTTCATTTTTTCAAGGAAGCATGAGCTGTGCACCACAACGGCTAGACACTTGCCAATAATAATGATATGGCATAATTTTTAACCCCTTTACAACCTTAGAGGTATCCATACGTCCAGGTTGGGAAGTACTTCCAGACCTTGAACGTATAGATACATCACGTTGATTTTGCGCCAGGAACTGTGTGCTCTATTGCCACCGGGTGTTCAGCTGACATGACAACTGACACCCGGCACTCACTGCCAGAACCGGTGCCCACACTGCTCCCGAAAGTTTATACCCCTAATCCCGCAATCCGTGATATCGATCGCAGCATTTACAAGAGAACTCCCTCTCTCCTCCGATCAGCGACTTGCGACGTCATAGTGAGGGGCCGATTGTTTCCATGATGACCTGATGTCATCATTACAACATCCAGACCACCAGGGCTAGCAAGCTGGTTAGATCATGCGCAGTGCATGGTCTACCTAGCTTGTATCAGTGCAGCGCTGACAGGTATAAAGCATAGCAATGCTGTGATGCAAAAATAAATATTTTCTCTATAAAATAATTTTTATTGTGTAAAAACATCAAAACATAAAAAAAATGTATAAATGGCATATTGCTGTAATCGTATTGACCCGAAGAATAAAACAAATTACAGATCTCAAAATATGGTTATGTTTTAGCAAAAAAAAACGTCTTTTATTGTCTGACAGCAGCCAAACATAAAAAAAACTATATAAATCTGATGTCGCTGTAACCGCACCGACCTGATGAGTAAAGTCACCTAATCACTTAAACCGCACAAGGAATGGTGTAAAAAATAAGTAAAACCAATTCTTCACTTGCTGTTGATTTGTTCATTCTGCCTCCCAAAGATTACAGTAAGGCTCGGCTCACATTTATCCTGTGCCCTACGCTGAGCGCTTACACCGGGGTTTCCGTGTAAGTCTTTGAAATATGTGAGTCAAACGGAACCCTCGGCAGAAGATTCCCTATAATGAGGCAGGTGAAGGCACTGTGGACGCCGTGTGGCCTATGATCCAGCAGTGTCCATCTTTTTAGGTAGGCATAAAAGCGCGGTCAGCCAAAGTTTTGCGCACTTCTGAAAAGAAGGACACCTCTGAACAGAGGCCAGACGGAGTCCAGAGTAACTCTGCTGCCTCATTATAGTTAATGGATCAATAGGGGTTTCATCTGTTACATCACTCAGAGATTTAGATGGAAACCCTGATGTAAGTGCTCAGCGTAGAGCGCAGGATAAATGTGATCCCAAATATGTAAAATGTTCCTAACAAAAGCTTCAACTTAATCCACAAAAAAGCAAGTCCCCACTCAGGTCCATCTGTTAATGGAAATATATGGGACTTCCACGTAACTGGAAGTACAAAGGCCCTGAAAAAGTGAAATGGCTGCTCACCCTCCAAAAGAAATTCAGCAATCCCAAATGCCCCCTCCTTTCTGAGCCTCAGTGTTTTTAAATCACATATAGCATCCACATGTTTAGCATTTCTGTAGTGTTGATAGCCCGCCTAATTTAAAAGTGAGTGTATCTAGAAGCATGAGCTGTGCACCACAACGTACTGGTCACTATAAGGTCCTGGTCACTACAGCGTATTGGTCACTAGAAATGGCAGTTTGCAATTTTCACTCAGCGACACCCACTGCTGCTTGCTTCAGGAAAACACTCATGTAGTGAAAATTGTCACTAGACCTGTAGATAAAGTCCCAAAGGGTTAAAATTTCCAAAATGGGGTCACTTGAGGGGGGATTCTGCTCTTTTAGCACTTAGGGGCTCTGTATATGGAATCCACAAACTATTCTAGGAACATCAGCTCTTCAGGAGGCAAATAGCACTCCGTCCCTCCTGAGTCTCGCCATGTGGCTAAGCAGTACTTTACAGCCACATATGGGATATTGCCACGTTCAGTAGAAATTGTGAGACAAATTATGGTGCCATTTTTACCCTCTTCTTCCGAAAATATTAAAACTTGGTGTTAAAATAAAATTTGGGTGTTAAAAATGTAATTATTTTTTTCTTCACTGCTCAATGGTATAAAATTCTGTGACACTCCCATGGTGTAAATATGATCACTGCACCCCTAGATGAATTCTTTGATAGGTGTAGTTTGTAAAATAGGATCACTTATGGGGGGTTCTGCTGTTCTGGCACTTCAGGGGCTCTCCCAGTGGGCCATGGCACCTGAAAACCAGAACAGTTTCAGCTTTTCACTGTGCCTGAAAAGTATTTCCCGATTACATGTAGGGTATTGGCTTGCTCAGGAAAAAATGGACCTCAGTTTGTTGTAAAAAAAATTCTTCTATTAGCCCTTAGAAAAATTAAAAACTTGGGGCTAAAACAGCATTTTAGTGGTAAAAATGTACTTTATTCTTCACCGCTCAACGGTATAAAATTCTGTGAGGCACATGTGATGTTAATATGATCCCTGCAACCCTAGATGAATTAATTGGGGAGTGTAGTTTGTAAAATGAGTTCACATATAGGGGGTTTCGATTCTGGCACCTCAGGGGTTCTGCCAATGTGACATGGCACCCTCAAACCATTCCAGCAAAATCTGATCTCCAATATGGCGCCTCTTCCCTTCTGAGCTTTGCACTGTGGCTCAAAAGTAGTATTCCCCCTCATATGGGGTATCGGCGTGATCAGGAGAAATTGCACAACAAATTGTGTAGTGCATTTTCTCCAGTTACCCTTATGAAAATCCAAACTTTTGGGGCTAAAAAAATCATTTTTGTGGGGTAAATGTGATTTTTTATTTTTTTATTTTCACGGCTCAACGTTATAAACTTTTAAACCTGGGTGTTCAAAGTGTTCACCACACATGTAAATACATTCCTTGAGGGGTCTAGTTTCCAAAATGGGGTCAGTTGTGGGGGGTTTCCACTGTTTAGGATCATCAGGGGCTCTCCAAACATGACATGGTGTTCACTAATTGTTCCAGCAAATTTTACATTCAAAAAGTCAAACGACGCTCCCTCTATTCCAAGCACTTTTTTTTTTTTTTTTTTTACACTTTTATCCCTCATTTTCTTAAATAAGTTGGACAATTTGTTCAGTTTATGATGCATAACTGAACCGTTAGCTTGTCAGGAGCCTAGAAAAGTTGAGTGAAAATCCCTTGGAAACTGTAGCAGACAAAGCTAGTGGTGGCCCCCTGTGCCGCAGCAATATCCATAGAGCCCATGTCCAGAGGTGTAACTTGAAGCGAATGGACTTCAATTCGAAATCTCCAACAAGGCCCCTAACGATGTCTCTAATAGTGAGGGTCCTCTTGTATGGATACATCCAATGAAAAAAGTTATGCTGGGTCCTTGAATTAAAAATATCCTTGTCTTTATTGAAAAATCATTAAAAGATCACATCAGGGTAGTCAGTAACTGGTTGACGTGTTTAGTAATTTTTCATTGGATGTACAGTTACATGAAAAAGTTTGGGCACCCCTATTAATCTTAAGCTTAATGTTTTATAAAAATTGGTGTTTTTGCAACAGCTATTTCAGTTTGATATATCTAATAACTATTGGACACAGTAATGTTTCTGCCTTGAAATGAGGTTTATTGTTCTAACAGAAAATGTGCAATCTGCATCCAAACAAAATTTGACAGGTGCATAAGTATGGGCACCTCACCAGAAAAGTGACATTAATATTTAGTAGATCCTCCTTTTGCAAAAATAACAGCCTCTAGTCGCTTCCTGTAGCTTTTAATGAGTTCCTGGATCCTGGATGAAGGTATTTTTGACCATTTCTCTTTACAAAACAATTCCAGTTCAGTTAAGTTTGATGGTCGCCGAGCATGGACAGCCCTCTTCAAATGATCCCACAGATGTTCAGTGATATTCAGGTCTGGGGACTGGGATGGCCATTCCAGAACATTGTAATTGTTCCTCTGCATGAATGCCTGAGTAGATTTGGAGTGGTGTTTTGGATCTTTGTCTTGCTGAAAGATCCATCCCCTGCGTAACTTCAACTTTGTCACTGATTCTTGAACATTATTGTCAAGAATCTGCTGATACTGAGTGGAATCCATGCGTCCCTCAACTTTAACAAGATTCCCGGTGCCGGCATTGGCCACACAGCCCCAAAGCATGATGGAACCTCCACCAAATTTTTCTGTGGGTAGCAAGTGTTTTTCTTGGAATGCTGTGTTTTTTTGATGCCATGCATAACGCCTTTTTGTATGACCAAACAACTCAATCTTGGTTTCATCAGTCCACAGGACCTTCTTCCAAAAAGAAATTGGCTTCTCCAAATGTGCTTTTGCATACCTCAGCCGACTCTGTTTGTGGCGTGCTTGCAGAAACGGCTTCTTTCGCATCACTCTCCCATACAGCTTCTCCTTGTGCAAAGTGCATTGTATAGTTGACCGATGCACAGTGACACCATCTGCAGCAAGTTGATGTTGCAGCTCTCTGGAGGTGGTCTGAGGATTGTCCTTGACTGATCTCACCATTCTTCTCTGCCTTTCTGATGTTTTTCTTGGCCTGCCACTTCTGGCCTTAACAAGAACTGTCCCTGTGTTTTTCCATTTCCTTACTATGTTCCTCACAGTGGAAACTGACAGGTTAAATCTCTGAGACAGCTTTTTGTATCCTTCCCTGAACAACTATGTTGAATAATCTTTGTTTTCAGATCATTTGACAGTTGTTTTGAGGAGCCCATGATGCCGCTCTTCAGAGGAGATTCAAACAGGAGAACAACTTGCAAGTGGCCACTTTAAGTAGCTTTTCTCATGATTGCATACACCTGGCTATGAAGTTCAAAGCTCAATGAGGTTACAAAACCAAAAAAAGTGCTTTAGTAAGTCAGTAAAAAGTAGGTAGGAGTATTTAAAACAAGAAAATGATAAGGGTGCCCATACTTATGCACCTGTCAAATTTTGTTTGGATGCAGATTGCACATTTTCTGTTAGAAAAATAAACCTCATCTCAAGGCAGAAACATTACTGTGTCCAATAGTTATTAGATATATCAAACTGAAATAGCTGTTGCAAAAACACCAATTTTTATAAAACATTAAGCTTAAGATTAATAGGGGTTCCCAAACTTTTTCATATAACTGTATTTATGCACCCAGCCGACGGGTGGCTGTGTTCTTTACTTGCATGGACCGGTCAGTTCAGAGGATTTTCTGGTGAGCAACATATTCTTTATTGACTTTTCTTCTTATATGGACCCAATGAACCACTTGGCCCCATTCAGTCTCCAAAGTCGGGTGCGAATGCACAGGGTGCCCATATGGTGTGGCCGCCCCTGTTCGGAGGCTATAGGGGCCATGTTGCCTCTAGTATATAGGCTCAACCCCATCTGTCACATTTCCTGCAGCTCAGAGTTCTCTTTCCATATGTGTAGCACATGTCATGACGTCACAATGACAAGTGCATAACCCTGCCTTCTCGTGACGTCATGTGCTGGAGGAGGAAACCAGCCCCACAGAAGGAAACAACATGTGAGTAATCAGGGAGGGCGAGCAGGCGGCCTGTCAGTGTATGGATAGACAGGGGCATGCAGGCAGGATGGGAGGGAGGTAATCTGCTGGGTATAAATAGGAAGGCAGGGGCTGAATGCAGGTTACTGCAGATCTGCAGGAAGGGAAAGGGTTGCAGATTTCTGGGATCTGGCTATACAGTATGGTCTGGATGTTCTGTGCATAGGAAGGAAGGCAGAGACTGAGTTTTCTGGTCAATAAGTGCAAGCATTTAGGCCTGCCAGACGTTATATAAGGGGATGTGGTATACTGGAGTACGGAGATGGAGAATGCACTTTGTATATATAATAAGGCCTCATTCAGACGTCTGTGTTGTATCAGTATTTTTCACAGATAGAACATGCAGCCATTAATCTCCATTTACGTGCATGAGTGTCCACACAAAGAAAAAAACAACAAAGGTCTAATTCTGATCTGAGTCATGGTCAATCTCGCCAATGCAAGGCTACAGATCTGCGGAAAAACTGGGACAGGACACAGAGTACTGCTAGAAGATTGATAACTTGCAGGCAGGGTCCTCTCTTCTGTACCAGACGAGGCTTTTATTCTTAAGATTACTGTACTCCTTTTTATCATATATATATACCCCTTTTCACATGTAAAGTGCCATGGAATAAATGGCGCCATAATAATAGTTGGGTTTATTTTTGCATACTAGAAAAAACAACCCTAGGTGACCACGACAAATATATTGCAAAAAGTCAGAAGCTTTTGGCTTTTTTGCAACTTGCTCGTTGTGGTTGCAGCCCTGTCACATAGTGATCTATGGCCACATGACACAAAAGTTGTCGTCGTCTAGACTCGGGGTTCATGAGACAAGGGGCAAAAAAGGTACATAGGTGTCCTTGTAAGATTCTGCTCCGTAATGCAGTTAATGTAGAGCTTGGCACTCAGAAGGATAATGGGTTTCATCTTTCTTTGTGATTTTAATCCGAAATCAAACATTTTGGCCCAAACAAAAGACCTTCATCAGCAACACAGATTGTCGGAAACAAATGGAAAGACGCTCAGCGCATAGGCGTAGATGCGGTATCCACCGCTGCAGGGCGCAGAGAAGCGCTTGATTTTGGATTACCGTCACAAATAAAGATATAATCAATTATCCTTCTGAGTGCCAAGTTCTACATTTATTAGTCTTCATCCAGGGTCTAATGGAGAAAAATGCGCCAAATTCATCAGATGTTTTGCACCTTTTAATTGGTGCATTTTTCAGCTCCCCGTTTTGCAGAAATTTGCACCTTTTCTACTATAGTTTTCTCTCAAAAAGGACTTGATGACTTCGCCACTTCATCTCAGATGATTTGTTCGGGTGCAGTTATGGCGAGATACAGTTTAATAACTTGCCCACTTTTTATAGGAAGTAGAATAAAGTCACCAAGGAAGAAGTAATGTAATATAATTTAGGTTATGATGAAATGCTTGGATGTGTTTCCTAGGCCTCATGATACTAGACTGTATGAGGACATCCCTGCAAGTCTCTGGCCGATTGTATATTCTACAGATTATAACATCACATTTATCGGACTGGAGAAGCTTCATCCGTTTGACGCCGGCAAATGGGGAAAAATCATCAACTTTCTCAGGGGTAATTATTTAGTTTACTAAACGCGATCACGGTCCAGGTCTGTGCTCTTTAGCTGTGGACAGGAGCTGCATGAATTTCCATATCCGGGATCCCAGGCTCAGCTTATGAATGGCAAAGCTGGTAAGACGTCACCTGTACTCCGCACCCCACACAGAAGACATCACGCCAGGCCAGGATTCCCGAAGCTCAGTAAATTCATGCAGCTTTTGGCCATGGACAGAGAACACTGACCTGGACCGTAGACCGGGGTTGTGTAACGTGATAATCTAACCATAGGTTAGGTCATATATATTAAATCAGTAGAGGTTTGACACTCAACACTCCCACCGATCGGATGTTATTACTAGAGTTGAGCAAATTTGTTTGGGTCCCTGCTTATTCGGCAAGCTATAGCTCTTACCGAATAAGGTACAGCCGTAAACCGGATGCATGGAGCGTGCCGGTTAATCAGCGCCGCAGCTGCATGTGTCGCGGCTGTGTCACAATTGCAGCACATGCATGGAGAGCCCAACACACAGACTTTCCATGCATGTGTTGTGACTGTGACACAGCCGCAACAAATGCATCTGTGGAGCCGATCAGCTGGTACGCTCCCTGTATCCAGGTTCCCGCTGTAGCTTATTCGGTAAGCGCTATAGCTTGCTGAAAAAGGGACCTGAACAAATTCACTCAACTCTAGTTGTTACCTCTGATGGTCACCAAATGTAAATTTTTTTAATGGAGCTGCAATGTACAGCTGCATTCAGTGTGTAGTGTCCACTGCCGGGCACTGCAGAACAACTTCTATTCCAGTGACTAGTAGCTGTGCTTCAGTACTAGGCAGCGGCTGCTACACACTGAATAAAGCTGCTCAGTGCTCTTTTCATGTTGGATCTGTGCAGGTCATTGTTCATTTGCTAAACTGACTCTCCTGTATTGGTAGGTAATAGGGGCTGCTGGAGTGTGTAAAACTCATTACCAAAAATGATTTTTAGCCTCAAAATAATACGTTAAAGTAAAAAAAAAAGGTGGACAGCACCTTTAATTTTTCTTTATTTTTTCCCTTTTAGAAGAAAAGTTAATCACAGATGACACTATTGTAACTGCAAAGGAGGCAACTAAAGATGACTTACTGGTTGTCCATACGAGACGCTACATAAATAAATTAAAGGTAGTGTATTTTTTTAACGTAAAACACAAACATAATCTCTTGATTCATCATTTCTCCTTCGTCTCATTGGGGGACACAGGACTGTGGGTGTATGCTACTGCCGCTAGGAGGCTGACACTAAGTAAATATAAAAAAAGGTTAGCTCCTCCTCCGCCGTATACACCTCAGCACTGGCCGCAGGCAAACCCAGTTTATGCTTAGTGTCTCAGGGAGGCACACGTCTGTTTTGTTCAGACCATTTTTTTTTTTTTTTCCCCATGATTTTGAGACAGGGGCGACGGACCCTTTTGAAGGGGTCCGATCTCCCCAAACCATCAACGGGCGAGCACGTGGAGTGAAACCTCCACGTATCCTTTCCCGCTACGTGGGATATGAGTGCCGGACTTAGCCCTGACCACCCTAGGGTAGTGAAACCCTGGGCTGTACAGAGGCAGGAGGAAGTCCGTGCGGCCCCCACTGCTCCACCAATGCTAGACTGCGGTGCTGCAAGGCGGCGGACAGTCCCTCTCCTCACCTCCTGAAGGGGTGATGGAGTTAGGGTGCCTGCACTGTCCTCTTTTTCTCCTGCCTGGAGAGTTCCCTCTAAGGGAAATTGTTTGCCCACCTGCGAGTTCTGGAGCTGGAGGAGAACGTTGGTGTGGAAACTCATAGCCGGCGTCTGATCAGCTGGCTGCAGCCAGGCAGGACACGCTGGGAGTCCGACTTGCGCCTTCCCCCACAGGATTGCGTCATCTCCGGGACCGTCCCCCCTATTTCCTGGCACTGCTGGGCCTCAGGTAAAATTTAGTCCCTGGCCTCGGCCGGAGACCGGGCCTGGGACGATAACTTGGCGCCAGGCTTGGGGCTGGCCGCGGTCCTAAGCTCCGCCTCCGGCGGCGGTAGCTCCGGCGGGCCCGCCCTCGTTCCTTCGGGCGGCCTCCTCCGGAAATTTAGGCCGAGGCTTCGGCCGGTGCTAGGCCGCGGCCGAAATTTAGTCCCCGGCTTGGTTCGGGGACTAGGCCGCAACCGGAAATTAGGCCCCGACATCAGCTGACGCTAAACCACGCCCTTGTTCCCTCCTTCCAAGGCTGGACTATTTCAGGCGCTCCTCCCTGAAGGGGAAGCGCCGTTTTTTGAAACCTGGCTGTCAGATTGTGCTCTGAGTGGGGATACAGATCTGGGGTAGGTGCTGTTACCGCCAGCTTGGCTGTTCCGCTTAGCTGCTCTCCTCAGCGCTTCTTCGCTCCTCCAGTACCACAGCCTCATTTAAAACTAGTGCTGCAGGAAGGGTATTGTGACAGATCCACTATGTCCAGAAGGGCCAAGACCCATACGGTGCTATATACCGCATGCATTGCTTGTAGGTCACCTTTTCCGCATGCCCAGGTTAAACGGGTCTGCGAGGCTTGTGATTCCGAACGGGCTCAGGAGCCCTCACCCATAGCTGAGCCCAATGCGTCAGGTCCTCCGGAATGGGCCTTGTCTCTGTCGCAGTCTATGGTGTCATTAACAAGAGCGATTGAGTCCCTTCAAGCTCCCGATAGGAGCAGGAACAGTGGTTCATCCGTATTGGTTGCGGCTCAGGAACCTCCGGCCTGCAGGGGCCGCGCTCTCACCAGGCAGACGCAGGGGAAACAACCCATACTGCGTCGCCTATGCCGACCGGGGCCTCGGCATCTATCAGTTCCTTTTCTCGCTCTCCCTCACCTTCGGAAGCGAGTGATCAATATTCGGATTCTGAGTCTGAAGGGTCCCTCAATCTAGAGGCCCCGAATTGTCAGGAGACAATTGACAGTCTTATAGAAGCTGTCAATCAATCCCTGGGAGTGGACGACGAATCCACTTTGACTTCGGGTCATAAGGTGTCCTTCAAAAGAGCCAGACAGACTCATAAGGTCTTTGGTACTCATCCTGAGTTTGAGGAGCTTGTGCAGCGCCACCGAGAAAAACCGGATAAGCGCTTTGCAGGACAGAGGGCCCTCAATACCAGGTATCCTTTTGCTCCTGAACTTCTTAAGAAGTGGGCGGAATCCCCAGTGGTCGATCCTCTGGTGTCACGCTTGGCATCTAAGACGCTTCTCTCCCTTCCTGATGGTTCCTCGATTAAGGATCCAACGGATCGTCTGATTGAAAGCCTGGCTCGCTCGGTGTTTGAAGCATCTGGGTCATCTCTCTCTCCTTCCTTTGCAGCGACTTGGGTTGCTAAGGCCATGATTTCCTGGTCGGAGTCTCTGAACAGAGCTCTTCACGGTGTAGAAGTGCCACCTGAGGTTTTTGAGATATCTAATCAGATGGCTCTCGCAGGTGATTTTTTGATCAACGCTTCCATGGATGCGGCAAATTGCGCAGCATTAGCTGCTGCTAATGCGATTGCCATTAGGAGATCCTTGTGGTTGAGGACTTGGCGAGCAGACTCAGCTTCAAAGAAGTCACTTACGTCCTTGCCGTATCAAAGCGGTCGTTTATTTGGTGAAAAGCTGGATCAGCTTATATCTGATGCGACAGGAGGGAAGAGCTCTTTTTTGCCTCAGCAGAAAGTCAAACAGCCCTTTCGCCGACAGCTTCAGCCTCGTTTTAGAGCCTTTCGCAACCCAGGTTGGGCCGCAACAGCCAGTTCCAGCGGCTCAGGTCGACCTAATCAGGCCAGAGATCGTCAGGTCTCTTACAAGACCAACCCGTTGGGAAGAATGCGGTCTCAACAACTGAGATCTAGAGGGTCTAGGCCCCAAAGATTTTCGGATAAATGACTGGAGGCAGAATCCGGTCGATTCATCCAAAGTAGGCGGCCGTCTACTCTGGTTTCGCCCCACTTGGCTATCGATTACTCAAGACGAGTGGGTCAGGGAATTAGTCACCTCGGGGTACAAGATAGAATTTACCAGCCTTCCCTCAAATCGTTTTTTTCCCTCGCGCCTTCCCAAAGAGGAGTCTCGGGTTCGCGCCTTTTTCAAGGCGGTCGAGTCTCTTCGACACAGCGGGGTTGTCGTACCTGTACCAGAGGTCGAAAGAGGTCGGGGGTTTTATTCCAATCTGTTCATTGTACCCAAAAAGGACGGTACCGTAAGGCCCATTCTGGATCTAAAGAGACTGAACCGGTTTGTCAGAATTCGACATTTCCGAATGGAGTCTCTCCGCTCGGTCATTGCTGCCATGGAAAAAGGGGAATTTCTAGCATCAATAGACATCCAGGATGCCTATCTTCACATCCCCATATTTCCCCCTCATCAAAGGTTTCTTCGGTTTGCCATCGGCAAACTTCACTTTCAGTTCGCTGCCTTGCCATTCTGCACTAGCCACAGCTCCCAGAGTGTTCACAAAGGTCATGGCTGCTGTTGTATCCATTCTGCACTCCAGGGGGATAGTCATCTTGCCTTACCTAGACGACCTTCTCATCAAGGGTCCGTCTTTTCAAACATGCGAGGAAAGTGTCAGCATTACTCTAGACACCCTTGTTCGCCTGGGGTGGCTGGTGAATATGAAGAAGTCATCTCCCGTGCCATCTCGAAAGATCACCTTCTTAGGGATGAATTTCGACACCGTTCAAGGGTTGATAATCCTTCCTCAGGACAAGGCCTTAGTTCTCCGTCAAGAGGTACGGATCCTTCGCAAACCGATTCCTCATACCATCCGGTTTTGCATGAGGGTCCTAGGAAGGATGGTGGCAGCGATCGAGGCGATTCCATTTGCCCAGTTTCATCTTCGCCCCCTTCAGCATGCACTCTTGGCAGTATGGGACGGGAGCCCTTATTCCCTCAATCTTCGGTGCCGTCTGTCCCTGCAGGTCAGACAGACTCTTATGTGGTGGACGAGGAGCTTCACTCTTCAACAGGGCCGTTTGTTTCCTCCGAATTTCTGGATGGTAGTCACAACGGATGCCAGCCTGCTCGGATGGGGAGCAGTGTTTCGTCACCACACAGCCCAGGGGACTTGGTCTCAGCAGGAGTCGATCCTCCCAATCAATATTTTAGAGATCCGAGCTATTCGGCTGGCTCTGAGGCATTTTCACCAGCATCTGGCGGGCCGCCCAGTCCGAATACAATCAGACAATGCCACGGCGGTGGCATACATAAACCATCAGGGAGGTACTCGCAGCCGGGCGGCTATGCACGAGGTAAAACAGATTCTGTCCTGGGCAGAGGTAAATCACTCCGTGATTTCAGCAGTCCACATTCCGGGCGAGGAAAACTGGGCAGCGGATTTTCTCAGCCGTCACGGCATAGCTTCAGGGGAATGGTCGCTACATCCCGAGATTTTTCAGCAGATATGCCGACGCTGGGGAACCCCAGATGTGGACCTGATGGCTTCCAGGATGAATGCCAAGGTGCCCAACTTCGTCTCCCGATACCGGGATCCGCAGGCAATTGCGGTGGACGCCCTGGTTCTACCGTGGAATCAATTCCATCTTCCATACTTATTTCCACCAATAGCTCTTCTCCCAAGGGTGATCAGAAAGATCAGGATAGAGGGGGTTCCAGCGATATTAATCGCTCCGGATTGGCCGCGTCGCTCTTGGTACGCGGAGCTGGTACAGTTGCTTGCCGACGCACCCTGGCGACTGCCAGAGCGCGCGGACCTTCTCTCCCAGGGCCCAGTTTACCACCAGAACTCAGCGGTCCTGTGTTTGACGGCCTGGCCGTTGAATCTTGGATCCTGACCAGGGCTGGATTCTCTAAAAAGGTCGCCGCGACGATGGCTAGCGCCCGGAAGCCCGTCTTGGCTCGCATCTACCACGGGACTTGGAAGGTCTTTTTTGCTTGGTGCAGGGAACATGGTTGTTCCCCGCTTCGGTTTTCAATTCCAAACATTCTGTCATTTCTCCAGGCAGGCCTAGATTCAGGTCTAGCGCCAAGTACGCTTAGACGGCAGATATCAGCCTTGTCAGTGCTTTTTCAGCGAAGGATCGCGTCTAATTTTCAGGTTAGGACCTTTATTCAGGGGGTTGTCCATATAGTTCCCCCCTACAAGGCTCCCTTAGATGTTTGGGATCTCAATCTAGTCCTGGGAGTCCTGCAGGAATCTCCATTTGAACCTCTGCAGGAGGTTTCTCTGGCATTTCTTTCATGGAAGGTGGTGTTTTTGGTAGCCATAACATCCATTAGGCGGGTTTCGGAGCTGGCAGCACTGTCTTGTCGGGCTCCGTACTTGCTTTTCCATCAGGATAAGGTGGTGCTCAGGCCAACACCACCTTTTTTGCCTAAAGTCGTGTCCTCTTTTCATATCAATGAGGATATTGTTCTACCTTCTTTTTGCCCAGCTCCTATGCACCGGGTTGAGAAGGCTCTCCATACGCTAGATCTGGTGAGAGCGCTCAGGAGATATGTATCTCGGACGGCGTCCTTTCGGCAGACGGACACGCTGTTTGTTCTCCCTGAGGGTCGCAGGAAGGGACTCGCTGCCTCTAAGTCTACCTTGGCTAGGTGGATTCGGTTAGCCATTCAGGAGGCTTACCGCATCAGAGGCGCGGTGGTTCCCGCAGGAATCAGGGCTCACTCCACCAGAGCGGTGGGTGCCTCCTGGGCCCTTCGGCATCAGGCTTCGGTGGAACAGGTTTGTAAGGCGGCAACCTGGTCCAGTCTGCATACCTTTTCCAAGCATTATAATGTCCATACTCAGGCTTCTGCGGATGCCAGTCTGGGTAGAAGGATTCTTCAGGGCGCGGTTGCGCACCTATAAGCAATGCTTGGTTATAAATTACACTGTGGAGTCGGTTTCCCACCCAAGGGACTGCTTTGGGACGTCCCACAGTCCTGTGTCCCCCAATGAGACGAAGGAGAAATACGGATTTTTGTGTTACCGTAAAATTTTCTCCGAGACGCTCATTGGGGGACACAGCACCCTCCCTTATAGCCGGATGGCTTCGTTTTCTAAGTTAATTCTATTTGTTTGGGTCTATATCAGTAGATTTACTTCTGGATATATTGTACCTGTATTAACACTGATTTATTCTTTAGCCTCCTACTGCTTTTTGCACTAAACTGAGTTTGCCTGCGGCCAGTGCTGAGGTGTATACGGCGGAGGAGGAGCTAACCTTTTTTTATATTTACTTAGTGTCAGCCTCCTAGCGGCAGTAGCATACACCCACAGTCCTGTGTCCCCCAATGAGCGTCTCGGAGAAAAGGATTTTACGGTGAGTAACACAAAAATCCGTATTTTTGTAATTTTCTAGTGACTTCTCATTTTTTTCTCGTGGTCTTTGTTGTCGTCTTTTATGACAAATGCTTCAAAATGACACATTCGGTTCAAGAGTAAAAAAAAAAAAAAATTTACTTTGCGGAAAATGTTCTTCATTTTTATTTGTAACCTTTTTTTACGACTTTTTAACTTCCATGAAATCACTCCGGTAGGAAATGGAGAACATTTGTGCAAAAATTTAATGACTTTTCAAAAAGTCTCAAATGAAGAATCCAACCAAAACATCTGGAACCCTGTCCATAATGAACTAAAAGAAAACAAAACAGAAAACACCAAAAAGTGACTTTATAAAAGGCACAAAACAGTGATGAATCAACCCAAAATTTCTTGTGTTTTTGCTTTTGCTATGGGTGCTAATACAAGTTCCTCAAGCATTATATCTAAGGGCTCCTAGAAATGTCCATGAAACTCGGTCTGAGCATGAACCGCAATGGACGGACTGTCCATAAGTCTCCCGACTCTGTAGTCTCATCTGTGCCTAAGAGCTGAGGAGGGCACAGGACTCGGCAGAGGTCTTGTATCCCTTGGTTCTAGTGATTGGTGGTGAAGGGGGCATCCTTGACTTGCCTCTATCACATGTCTTTTGTAAAAAGATAGTTACCCACTAACTGTATATGACCCTATTCACCATTTTTGTATAAGTGTATGTCCAGATTCACGCTTCTGACAGTCACACTTCAAGTACGAACCGCGTAGTCCAGACTGACCTTTGGTCTCCTGACCCAAACTCTACAGCCTTTAGGAATACATGAGACTTGTTGCATTTGGGTCAGGAGATCCATAGCCAGTCCGGATACATGAAGTTTGAGTACATTATGATGACCTAAGGTTTTCTTTAAAAATTGTCTTTAGCTAGAATCCCGTAATGAATAAGTGACCTCCTCACTGCAATATTTATGTCTTCTAGTGGTCGTTTGTAGTTGCCACCATAACTGAGATTCCACCACTGGTTCTCCTTCCCAACTTTCTAGTTCAAAGAAGAGTATTGAAGCCATTGAGGACTCAGACAGGAGGCACCATAATGGTATGTAGAAGAACTATATTGTGTGCATCATAAAGTGGTAATACCGACTCTGGAGTGACTGGTGTTTGGCCTGCCTTGTAAGGGTTATTATAATGACTAAAAGTCATCTAGGAACCTCAATCAGAAGTGGAAACTTTGCAACAGATGTAAGCCCCATTCATTACCCTGGTTATACTTCCAAAATCAACCCTGATTAGGACTCGTGCAGTCGACCGAATTGCCGGTCAACAAAACATCAAATCTCGTTTGGACCGATGTTACGGTATTCTATGGGGCCGTGCACATGGCTGATTTTTTTTCTCTGGCACCGAACCTGTCAAAGGAAAAAATTGCAGCATCCATGATTTCCATACATAAAATCAGATTGCACTCGGCCATGCAAGTCAATGGATTTGTCAAAAAAATCAGACTGCACACGAATGACATCCGATTTTCACAGACTGACAGAATGGAAAAGATGGAAACATTTTTTTTTCCATCTTTGAGAAAATCTGTGTGTGATTAGCAATTATAACCAAGATGAATTGAAATATTAATCATTAAAGGGTTATTCTCCAAAAGGAAGGTTATTTGCCATCTGTAGATAGGGTATAACTTGCTAATTGCTGGGGGCTTAACCACTGAAACCCACATGGAGCCTGAGATGGGGGTTCTGGAACTCCAATATCTGGACTCTGCAGCTCTGTCCTGAATACAGCATGGGTGCGCATCCATTCATTGTCTATGGCACTGACTGCTGTTTTTCCCGGCAGTCCTACAGACATTGAATGGAGTGAAGGCTGAGCAATCCCACCTACGCTCTATTCAAAACAGAGCTGCAAAGCCCCAATCTTGAGGTTCCAGAGACAGAGTCGCTTTTGAGTATTTACATATAATACTTCTCAGAAAGGCAAAAAATCTAAATGGTTATCAAATCGGGCTATTGAGAGAGACATTTCTAATGGGAATTGAATTGTAATCTGGCTGAAATCAGTGTCCGTAGGACATTTATATTTGTAGAACTCGCCATAGACGTCAAATAGAGCAGTCACGTGATTGCTTCGTTCCAACTTGGGAATCAAGAGTACCCGTTCCTGTGATTTCCCCCAGCAATCAGACACTTATCGCCTAACCTGTAAATAGCTGATAGGTTGTGTTTATAGGAAAACCCTTGTAAGTACAAATACAACCTTAGACTCCTCCAATGGCATCTGTCCGGTCAGCGTCAAGTCCATGGAGTAGAACAATAGGCATCAGCTGAGAATGATAGAATGTCTGTTGCTATCATGGGCTTGAACCAAAAGTTATCTATTTTTCTTTTAGGCTGGAAAACTGGCTATTGAAAGAGGATGGGCAATCAACGTCGGCAAGTATAAGATTCATTCTCTGTTATCTGGCTCATGAATAGTAAGATGTCAAAAGATGTCTCTCTTATGAGAGAATAATAAAGACCGGGTGACATGGTTCTCATTACTAAAATAAGCAGGGAATTAGAAAATATACTTCTATGTCACTTACCATCAAAGATTTAAGATCTAAGTCCATGTATCGTGGTGCCTGCAATCACTCATTGTAATGGTTGTTGAAGGGTCATGCTCGCTTTGCACAATGGAGATTAGCATTTAGGGTATTTTATATGACAATATTCTTTAACTTCTATAGAAGATAAAGGAGTTGTCTGGTTTAGAAAAACTATTTCATACACAGTGATAGGGATTTCCGAGTTTCATCACAAAATGATTCTTTGTTTCCTGTTCTTGCCCTTTTTTGTTTTATCCTTCCTTTCTTTCAAGAGCCATAACTTCTTTTTTTTTTTCCATCCACAAAGCCATATTCACTTTACCATATAATGTACTGGAAAAAATCAAAGTGCAGTGAAATAGTGTAAAAAATCTATGCAGTTTCACCATTTCTTTTAGAATTTCATTTTTAACGATATTAAATGTGCGATAAAAAATAGCAAACAACATAATTCTGCAGATCGGTATTATTACGTCAGAGTCAATACCTATACATATAATATAGCTATTTAATTTTTTTTTTTTTTTTTCGGTTCATCGAATGGGAATCCTGGGGTTTTTTTGCTTTCTTTTTTCTTGGGATTGCCTGTGAGGCTGCCAGAGGAAGCCAAGTAAAACACTCAGGTATTTTTTTGCAGTCTCATTGACAATAAATAGAGCCAAGACAGCTGCGCTCTATTCAGAACAGAGCACCCCTTTCTTGTGGTTCTGGACCCTTAGGCGCTGTTCACACGTTGCTTTTTTTTTCAGGTTTTTTTTAATGCATTTTTTAATGCAAATTTTCAGCTGCGTTTTACAGTACCAGCAAAGTATGAGATTTCAGAAATCTCATGCACACAGCTTGTTTTTTTTTTTGTCCTCAGTATTTTGTGCAATACCTTGGTTTTTTTGCCAAGTGCAGCATGTTGCTGCTTTCATCGTTTTTCAGCCATTGTTCAAAAAACAGTGAAAAAACCCAGGTATCTGATTTTGCTGCGATTTTTCTGCCAAAACCTGATGAAGTAGAATCAGATTTTTTTTTATGCACTAAACTTTATCAGCATGCACAAAAGACACATGTATCCTGACAAAAACGCAGAAAAAAAAGTAACAAAAATTAAACAAAACCTGATTTTTTGAAGCAAGTTTATTTACTGCTAAGAGAGCAGGTTTGGCCAGCGGAAAAAAAAAACGCATCAAAAATTCAACGTTTGAACATAGCCCTATTTATATGGATCACCGGGGTCCCAATGGTCAGCCTTTCAGCGATCAATAAATGATCCATATCCTATGGATAGAGGGTAATTTGCAATCCTGGTAATAACCCATTAAATAAATATAAACCTAGACAATTTAGCTAAAAATCCATCAGGTCCTGTTATAGAGAATATGTTAAGTACAGTGTTACTAAACCTAAAGAATGACTGCAAAAATAGTGATATGTAGATACAGTAATGTATTGATTTACATAATCATGCTAACATACTTGACAGATATTTAAAAAAGTGATGAACTTCATCCATAATGACCCTTCAAATAAATGTATATTTTGATAGATGATAATTTTATGGAAATATCAAATATGATTTTTATTGTTTTCAATTTTTGATACTAAGAAGAGGGGTGATTTTTATTTTTTATATACTGTTTTTATTTTTATTCTACTTGTTTCTTTTTTTTTGTGTTTTTTTAGGGATTTAAACCTGTGATCATGTGATACTAGAATTTTATACTTTAACACTTTTAGTATTGCAGTTTATAGTTCGGAGTACCAAAATAACGGCAGTAGGGATCGTTAGCAGGACCGAGGCAGCCATGTTACCTTTTGGCACCCAATCAAAACTTTTCATGGATTTTTCTTATTCTACAGCTTTGATTGAGCTCTTAAAAGAACCTGTCATATGAAAAATGCTATATTAACCTGCAGATATGGGGTTAATAGTAGAGATGAGCGAATATGTTCTGGTCCCTCCTTAGGCCTCTTTCACACATCGGTTTTTCGCCGTCAGGCGCGATCCTGCAGTTTTTGAAAAAAACGGATCCGTTTTTTTTTACCGCCGGATCCGTTTTTTTTTTTTCATTGACATGCATTAGCGCCGGATCGCGCCGCATGTCATTGCGTTTCATCCGTTTTTTGCCGGATCCGTCATAGATTTTAATTCGGCGGCCGGACAGGACGCATCATGTAAGGTTTTTTTTTCTGCCGGAAACAACGGATAGCGCCTGAAGCGGCACGTCAGGCTTGGTCATACAATACAAGTGTATGGGTGTCGGATCAGGCATAGGACTGATCCGGCCACCAGACTCCGTTTTCTTCATCTACGCATGCCTGGAAGCCGAAAACCAAGGTCTCTCTCTCTCTCTCTCTCTCCCCCTCTCTCTCTCTCCTCCGTACCAATACATTTTCCAGGTTCAAAAGTTCACAACGGAGTCGGCTACAAGATCCGGCACATCAGTTTTCTGCAATCTACGCTGGATCCGTCTTTTTACAAATTAGAAGCATTTTGTCTGATTGCAAAAAACTGATGTGTGAAAGAGGCCTTATTCGGCAAGCTATAGCGCTTAGGCCGGCGTCACACTGCTGAGTGTGATGCGAGTAAGTCGCACGACTTTCTCGCATCAACACCCGGCACGGCCGCCCGCTCTCAGACCCGAGTGTGCGGCTGCATGTATTTCTATGCAGCCGCACACTCGGGTCCGAGAGCGGGCGGCCGTGCCGGGTGTTGATGCGAGAAAGTCGTGCGACTTACTCGCAACACACACGCAAGTGTGACGCCGGCCTTACTGAATAAGCTGCAGAGGGAACCCGGCTGTCTGCATCGCTCCTTTCCATCAGCTGCATGTGTCGCGGCTGTTTCACTGTCACAACACATGCATGGAGAGCCTGTTTGTTGAGTTTGCCATTCACCCAAGCACCCAAGTCTTTTTCAGTGACACTTTTACCCAGTGTTTTACCATTTACATCATTTTATTTCCTTCGCCAAAGTGCATAACCTTACTTTATTCTTCGTTAAACTTCAATTGCCATCTTTTCTGCCCAAGCCTCCATGTTACAAAAATTCCTCTGTAATAATATTAAATTCTCCTCCTATGTGTTGATTACCTTACAGAGTTTAGTATCGTCTACAAATATTGAAATTCTACTCTGTATGCCCTTTACAAGGTCGTTGATACATTTATTAAAAAAGGGCCCAATGCTGACCCATATGGTACCCTACTGTTAACTGTGAGCCAATGATGATGCTAGTCAACATATATTGTGTTCTTAAAGCGCGCCTGTAGTTTCAGAAAATTTCTGGCATGGCATGTCGAAAAACAAAACCCAAAAATACGATGACAGAATTGCTATTTTTCTTACATTCCCATGTCAAGAAAAAAAAATGTAAAAGATATCAACACTTTTTTTTTTTTTTGCAGTGAACTCCTTCTGCAGCCAGCTATGTACAGAGATGCATAAAGGCCGTAGAAGATAAACTACTCAAAAATTAATGCATTTAAGAAAATAAAAAATAAAAAAAAGCACAGATCAGCTGTTATCTGCTTCAGTGGGGTGGTGGATGTAAAGCGTGACCGGAGCTGAGCAGCACAGCTCTTCTCACTGTGTAGGGACTGTTGCTGGGATCTACATCAGAGCTCTTATTTAAGAGAATAGTGGGTCTCTGACCCCACCAATCTGATATTGATAATCATCAATAATGACCTATCCAAGGATAGGACAACAATATGTCTCCAAAAGTGGCCTTCCCCTTTAACTTAAATTTCATATGGCATTATTTTTAAGGTGGAGGCTTTCATCATTGTTCCGGTGACAAAGGAGGAGGATTTTGTGCATACGCTGACATAACGTTATCTATCAAGGTATAGTACAAGAGGTATTACTTTGGCTTAGTAGTTTATTTTAAAACTTTATTATAAACCATGATACACAAGGTGTTGTATAAATGATTGTTAGCCCCCATACACATAAGAGAAAAGATGGAGGAACTCTCCAGTGGTACCTGACAAGCCTATAATTTGCATTTGGGCCAAGGAGGACTAGAGTGTACCGTGATACGAGGCGCCCAGAGAGCACCTGAAGGAGCGGATGGATGAAACCTAGACAGTGGATACCAATCAAATTTCTGTCTTCATTTCAGGTTCAGGAAAACAAAGAAGGACTCTGGTTGCATTAGGCAGCACCCATGTTCTTATTTGTACTAGTTTATATTGTGTTTTCAGTCCAATTATTAAAGTGAACGTGAAGCACCCAAAATCATTAAAGGACTTGTAGTTCTGCCGCAGGCATCACAGCACTGATTGGTTGAGTGTGCAGTTCATTAGTTGACACTTCTCTTGGGAAATCCGCAGATTTTGCCTTCTTCTCATCTATGGATCTTCAGGGGTGCATTTAAAAATGCGATTTGGGTGCATCAAAAAGAATTGCAGCAACGTTAGTCCAGTGACCATGTTGGTAGTCCGTGGCTGGGGAACCTCCTCATTCCTACCATCAGGATCCTGCAAACATTTGCTCATTTGTCTGGTGATTGCTGGCACATTTGCAAGGGCTGAGAACTGGGAATGAGCGTTCCTGGGATTATCTACTGGTCTAAACAAACCATTGGTCCAAGTTCCCCTGTAGAGTAAAGACATTTTTTTTCTGCTGTGTTTTTTATGTGCAGAAAATCCGATGTTTTTAACATTTCGAGCAAAGTGGGTGTTAACTCATGATAACTCAAGCCTACTCTGTGTTTATTGAAAAGTTGTTTTTTTTTGTTTTTTAGAGGTTGCATTTTGCCCCCTAGGCTTCTGTAAGGAACGTAAAAGTATGAATGTAAAAAAAATGCATTTTTAAGTGCAGATTCCCAGCATTTTTCATGCCCCAAACTAAACACATTAAAATGCTGCTTCAAATCTGGACCAAAAAAGCGTAAAAAATAGTTCAGTCTACAGATAATTATCTGGGTTGCGTTACTTTGCATATTTTTTCCCATGGAGTGTTGCCTTGTAAATAAGTTACCATGCATACTTGGGTCTCTTCAATGAGAGATGGTTCCACCTCTGAGCTATGTCTAGGTATCTCGAACAGCCAGCCAGTACTTTGCTCTGTCCTGATGAGGGGTAAAAACCCAGAAATGGTGCAGTCCTATATATGGGTCTTGGTTTGGCTGATATAATCTATTTGTTTTTTCTTTGAGGGATCAAAATATGTCTTTACTAGTGACGAGCGAACGTGTTCGGATAAGGTGTTATCCGAACATGCTCACGTGCTAACCAGAAGTCTTCGGCGTACTGAAAAAATATGTTTGAGTCCCTGCAGACCTGTTTTTAACAATGCTGTGCAACAAAAACAATGAAGACAACACAGTGCTAAATGTGGTGGCCATTCATTCTGTGGATTAGGCCCCCTTCACATGTCCATATAATACCGATACCAGAAATACGGTACTGGTGTGATCAGTGTGCCATCAGTGTGTCATCTGTGAGCCATGCGTTTTTTACTGCACGGCTCAAGAAAAATCAATTCCAAAGCTTCTCCTATACTTTGCAATGTTATACATGTGCTGTATGATTTTTTACACAGACCCATACACTTTTATTGGCCCTTGTCATCCATGCTGCCAGTAAAAAACTGACATGTCTCCTCGTGGTTTTCTCGGACGCAAGGTCCATGCAAACAAACGGACATGTGAAGATCATCATAGATTACAATGGGTACGTGCGGTGTCCTGAAAAAAACTGATGCCACATGTACCTGAAACACAGACATGTGAAGGAAGCCTTAGCGCGGGTCCCAAGGTTCAGACCTCTAATGTTCATAGAGTGATGGCATATCATATGTCCTCACTTTATCAGATTGGAAAACCCTTTTAAATTGATTTCACAGCGGGTAGAAGTTTAGGGTGTGAGTGCTGTATATCTGTAACCTAAAAACAGATATCAATAATAAACTTTACATATTTCTTTTTCTAGTTCTTGTTTGAGCGTCTTGAAGGTATTTCCAAGGCTACCATAATAGACCTAGACGCCCATCAGGTACCAAACTGCACATATATATTTATCCATGTCATCAGATCAATGACCTGTGATCAGGGATCGCTGTAGATTCTGTTTCTGTATCGCGATAATTCGCTGTCGTTTATCATTTTTCTATTATGTCATGTGGCTGTCATAGAACGGGTGGGAATTCGCTCTATGAACCAGAATAGAAACCCACCAAAAAGATTACATTACACGAACAGCCAGTCATCTATAGAGGAAATGATCAGCAGATCGCAGCTTTCCCCGGCAGATTCAGCTGCATGCTGGGTTCTCAGGGGCCCGATTATTTCAGCAGCTCTCGCATTTATGGGATTGTCTGTGATGAGACAATTCCTGAAGATTTGTTTTACATCAATGTTTTAAAACATATAATATTTAAGAAAAATATGTTTTCAGATCGTATTATATTGGAATAAAACTGAAAAATAACAAGGAATAAATTTAAATAACCAGTTGTATAAGTCAAAAATGCAAAGTTTTTCCTTATAAGACATTAATATTCTAGATATATGTGTGTGTATATGTGTATATATATATATATTTATATACACACAGTATACACAGTATGTGGAATTAATAGCGCTTTATAAGTGAGTAAAATAAATATATAGTGTATATATAAATATATATACAGTGGGGATAAAAAGTGCGGTATTTAGTCAGCCACCAATTGTGCAAGTTCTCCCACTTAAAAAGATGAGAGAGGCCTGTAATTGACATTATAGGTAGACCACAACTATGAGAGTCAAAAGGAGAAAACAAATCCAGAAAATCACCTTGTCTGATTTGGCAAGATTTATTTTGCAAATTATGGTGGAAAATAAGTATTTGGTCATTAACAAAAGTCCATCTCAATATTTTGCTATATATCCTTTGTTGGCAATGACAGAGGTCAAACGTTTTCTGTAAGTCTTCACAAGGTTGGCACACACTGTTGGTGGTATGTTGGCCCATTCCTCCATGCAGATCTCCTCTAGAGCAGTGATGTTTTGGGTCTGTCGCTGGGCAACATGGATTTTCAAATCCCTCCAAAGGTTTTTTATGGGGTTGAGATCTGGAGACTGGCTAGGCGACTCCAGGACCTTCATGTGCTTCTTACGAAGCCACTCATTTGTTGCCCTGGTGGTGTGCTTGGGATCATTATCATGCTGAAAGACCCATCCACGTTTCATCTTCAATGCCCTTTCTGATGGAAGGAGGTTTGCACTCAAAATCTCACGATACATGGCCCCATTCATTCTTTCATGTACACGGAACAGTCGTCCTGGTCTCTTTGCAGAGAAACAGTCCCAAATCTTGATGTTGCCACCCCCATTCTTCACAGTAGGTATGGTGCAACTCAGCATTCTGTCTCCTCCAAACACGCTCAGTTTTGTTTCTATCAAACAGTTTTACTTTGGTTTCATCAGACCATATGTCATTCTCCCAATACTCTTCTGGAAAATCCAAATGCTCTCTAGCAAACTTCAGACAGGCCCGGACATGTACTGGCTTAAGCAGGGGGACACGTCTGGCACTGCAGGATCTGAGTCCCTGGCGGCATAGTGTGTTACTGATGGTAACCTTTGTTACGGTGGTCCCAGCTTTATGCAGGTCATTCACAAGGTCCCCCATGTGGTTCTGGGATTTTTGCTATCCGTTCTTGTGATCATTTTGACCCCACGGGGTGAGATCTTGCGTGGACATCCAAAGTGCAAAAAGATGCAAGGCACTCACCGTCCCATTATATGTCCTTTTATTATGGATTACACATACAAAGCAGGAGAGCTCTCAGTGAAGCCGCAGATCGAGGGAGATTTTCTTATTATTGGTCCCACAGTTGATTTCATCACACCAAGCTGCTTGCCTATTGCCGATTCGGTCTTCCCAGCCTGGTGCAGGGCTACAATTTTGTTTCTAGTGTCGTTCGTCAGGTATTTGGTGTTCACCATAGTGGAGTTTGGAGTGTGACTGTTTGAGGTTGTGGACAGGTGTCTTTTATACTGGTAACAAGTTCCAACAGGTGCCATTACTACAGGTAATGAGTGGAGGACAAAGGAGCCTCTTAAAGAAGGAGTTACAGGTCTGTGAGAGCCAGAAATCTTGCATGTTTTTAGGTGACCAAATACTTATTTTCCACCATAATTTGCAAAATAAATCTTGCCAATCTTCCCCACTGTATGTGTAAGGCTAGATTCACATTTGCATTTATGTGCGCAGCGTATCATCTGCATATGCAAATGCATGCAAGAACGCATGCAAACGCATGTTTACGCAGTGTTTTTTTATCTGCATCATCTTATGCATGACACCAAAAAATGCTGCGTGTGCATGCGTTTTTAGCATGCGTTTGCGATGTTTATGCGCATGCGTTCAATATGACAGACACCAAAAGGGCGTGTCTCATGAAGAACGCATGCGTATCAAATGCATCCATGCGCATGTCCTTGCGTACCAATGCATTCCCATAGACAGTATTGCGTTGTTTTGACGCATTCATCCGCATGCGCATAGTTGACGGATTTTTGACTCTTCAAAAAATGCACCATGTTGCGTTTGCCGGACACCGCTGCACACCGTGAAATGACGCATGCGTAGTCGTTTGCATGTGAACGCATGCAAACGCATGTCTCTGCATACACCATGTTAAAGATATGTAAGCATGACGCATGCGGATGAAACGTTGCGCACACAGACGCAAATGTGAAACCAGCCTAAATATATATAATTCTGAATATCTCTATCTACAGTATCTATGTGTGTGTGCCATTATATATTTCTCTTTTTATTAGGGTAATGGGCATGCAAGAGATTTCATGGATGATAAACGGGTGTACATCATGGACATGTACAATCGGCACATATACCCTGGAGATACATTTGCAAAACGTATGTAAAATGCATTTCACAATATTACCTCTGTATCAGCGTTAGAGCCTGGGGATGTCATTGTTAGTGATAAAGAAGTGTCAGATCAAGCTCTAGTATGTCAGTATAGCAGCTTTGTTCTAGAAATAACTGTATGCTGCATAGTGTAAATGGGATTTTTTTTTTAGCCTCTTAAAGGGAATTTGTCACCAGTTTTTATTTTCCACTTAATCTGACAGCAGCATAATGTAGAGACGGAGACCCTGGTTCCAGCAGTATTTTTACTTACTAGGCTACTTGCTGTCATTTTGATATAATCACTGTGTTATCAGCAAGATATTACCACTAGAGGTCAAGAACATTTTGCTGACCTATAGTCCAGTCACACCCCTACTACTGATTTGCAGCTTTCTGCCTATGCACAATGAACACAGAAAGCAGCCAGTCAGTGGTGTGGGTTGGTTATACAGAGCTCAGCATTCAGAGAACTGCTAGATCTGCAGCAGATAAAACAGTGATTTTATCAAAACTGCATTAAAGGGAACCTGTCAGCAGGATTGTGCTCAGTAACCGGTCAGGTCGGCGCCGTTATACTGATTACAATGATATCTGGTGATGAAATCCGTCTTGTGGTTGTTGTTTAATCTTTATTTTCGGTTTTTAATGATATGCTCGTGCTCCGGGGCGGCCTGTGGGGGTCTTCATGTGGGGCTCTGATTAGTTATTCATCTGTATGGCTTCTGACAGGTCACAGATCCCTCACTGACATGCCCCTTATTTTACATAATGAATATTCTATATATTGTAAAAAAAAAATCACCTGCAGCAGGCCTTTACGGTACAGGTTGAAGGGAATCTGTCACCAACTTTTTGCTACCTCATCTGAGAGCAGCATGATGCAGTCAAAGAGACCATGAATCCAACAGTGTATCACTTAGTTTACTGGGTGCAGCAGTTCTGACACAATCAGAGTTTACAAATGTAGCAATGCAGAGGAGCTGAGAAACTTAACCCCAACACACAGCAGGTTCTGTATTTAGATAGAAATCCAAAATAGGAAACTTTGTCTATGATAGCTCCAAAGCATAATACATCAAAGAAAAGAAAAAGAAGCTATTTTCACCATAAAAAGTATTGTTTATTTATATATCCATAAAAATATCAGTAAGATATAAATTTTTAAAAAAGGGAGGAAACCAAATGCAACAGACAGCGAACACTGGAGGATATTCACAATAATAGAAAAAAAGGGTATATACATATGTTGTGTGCGTATAACAGGAGCTGAACACCAACTTACTAAACTCATAACAAATGCATACTGGATAAAGCTGAATGCCCTTTTGAACTGCAAAATAAATACTGCTAAGGGAATGCTAACAATGCAGCAAAGAGGGTAAACAACTGAACCGGAAAACCACCTCTGAATGTGCAATGAAAAAAATGCTACTGCAAAGCAGAGTGCAAAAAAGTATATAAAGAGAGGGGCAAAGAAAATAATCAGTGCATAAATACCTCCAGCGTGCTGTGGCACCCCGACGCGCGTTTCGCGTTATGCTTCTTCTAAAAGGCTCCCTTTAGAAGAAGCATAACGCGAAACGCGCGTCGGGGTGCCACAGCACGCTGGAGGTATTTATGCACCCCGACGCGCGTTTCGCGTTATGCTTCTTCTAAAGGCTCCCTTTAAAAGAAGCATAACGCGAAACGCGCGTCGGTGTGCCACAGCACGCTGGAGGTATTTATGCACTGATTATTTTCTTTGCCCTCTCTTTATATACTTTTTTGCACTCTGCTTTGCAGTAGCATTTTTTTCATTGCACATTCAGAGGTGGTTTTCCGGTTCAGTTGTTTACCCTCTTTGCTGCATTGTTAGCATTCCCTTAGCAGTATTTATTTTGCAGTTCAAAAGGGCATTCAGCTTTATCCAGTATGCATTTGTTATGAGTTTAGTAAGTTGGTGTTCAGCTCCTGTTATACGCACACAACATATGTATATACCCTTTTTTTCTATTATTGTGAATATCCTCCAGTGTTCGCTGTCTGTTGCATTTGGTTTCCTCCCTTTTTTAAAAATTTATATCTTACTGATATTTTTATGGATATATAAATAAACAATACTTTTTATGGTGAAAATAGCTTCTTTTTCTTTTCTCTGTATTTAGATAGTCTATAGACAGTGAGCTGCTTATCACAGGAGTGGGCGGAGTTGGATTACCAAGCAAATGCTGCTGTAGTCTGGACAATGATAATCACCAGGTGATAAAACCTTCATTATAAGTAAACAACAGCACACAGCCTGACATGTGACATATTGTTGAAATCTGTGTTTTAACCCCCTACCTCATGCTGTCCTCAGATTACATAGCAAAAACCTTCTGACAGATACCCTTTAAATAATTTTATATTTTTATACAACAGACTTTTTTATTTTTTTTTTAAATTTCTTTATTTTTAACTGTGGGAAAATATTTAGACACCACTTTTTTTTTAAATGTTTCATTAAACGTTTTACTTTTCTTTAGTCCCCATAGGGGACCTCAACCTGTGATTGATTGCTATAGGCTGTAATACAGCCATATAGAGAAA
>JARQOD010000009.1:25335222-25631698 GCA_033576555.1 Oophaga sylvatica | reverse complement strand
GCCACCTGTAGTTTTCTAGTCACTAAAGACCAGCGCTGCTGAATAGAACTCTGGGGGGATGTTATAGCAGCTAGGTGTTGGGTCCCCCACAGGTGGGACTGTCCCTCTGAGTCTATGGTTATAATGATGTAGGGTGCAGATAAATGAATCAGTCTCACACCATCCAGCGTCTTTCCATACCTTTTACTTTCAAGATGTTAGGCAGGTCCCGGGGAGCTGGTCGGGGTGGAGAATGCACGTCCAGGTAACAGCTGAGCAGGTTAGAGGCCTCCTTAACTTCCAGATTGTAGAAGAGTCCAACTTGCATAAAGCGTAGTTAACTCCGAATACTCCAGCTAACTCTATAGCTGTACTGCCCGGCCGGCTTTGTGACGGAGCCTTCTAAATGGTGAAACTAAGTCCTTACTTTTGTCAAGCGCTTAACTCAAAGTCCTTGTTCCCCTGACTCCGGTTACGTACCGACACTAAGGGCTTGCTCCTGCGACTTATAGTCCAGCGAGACTCTGGTTTTCTCGTTACTATGCCTGAATCAATAGCAACTCCTCGGTACCCAGTGACCGGATAATTAGTGCAGGTAATTCACTACCTAAGGCACTTTTCTATCTTCTCCACTGTGCCCTTCGCCCTGCTTTCCACTCTTAACATAAGCACTGCACACTTCCTATGGTAGTACAAGTCAATCCTTTCTTACTTCTTCCTTGGAGCTCGCTGACAGATTCTCAGTATTCTCCTAGTTCAGGAACACATCGACTGAACTTCACTGTCCTTGGACAGGCGACTGAAGTTTCTGCTGCTAACTCTTCTTTCCATCAAACTGTCTCTGTCTTCAGGTTAAGGAACAGCTCTGACTAGGCTAGGATGAACTGGCTCACCCATACTAGCCTCCACTTTCTGAACTGCTGACAGGAACTAACTGACTGACTGTCTTTCACTTCACTTCCTGGAAGACTCAGCCCTAGCTGCCGTACATCACTAGCTTATATACCCTGAGGGTGTGTCTAAAGTGTGAATGGATGATGTAAGCTTTAACTGTTACCTTTCTGTGCAGACTCCAGGATTTTATGTGTGCCTTACAAAGCTGGGCTACACACAGGCACTGAGGAAGCCGCCTCCCTGCAGGACCCCGGCGCCATCTTGGATCCAGGGACCTGGAGGGAGGACGGACCCTCGGAACAGCGCGACACATCGCGCTGCTCTGAGGGTCTCAGGGGAGCGCGCAGGGAGCCCCCTGCCTGCGCGATCCTCCCCTGTGCCCCCTGGTACAGCGTGATCATGTTTGATCGCGGTGTGCCAGGGGTTAATGTGCCGGGAGCGGTCCGTGACCGCTCCTGACACATAGTGCTGGGTGTCAGCTGTGATAATCAGCTGACACCCGGCCGCGATCGGCTGCGCTCCCCCCGGGAGCGCGTCCGATCGCACGGGACATACTATCCCGTCCATGGTCATAGGGGCCCAGGTACCATGGACGGGATAGTACGTCTGATGGTGGGTTAAGGTCAAAATTGTCTCCATCACTAAAGGGTTAACCCCTTAACGACCGCTGATACGCCTTTTAACGGCGGTAGTTAAGTGTACTTAAACCACAGCGCCGTTGATTGGAAAAAGCCTATAGCGCCCCACAGTCTGATTTTCTCCGAGGTCTCGGCTGCCGGGAGTAGCCGAACCCCAGAAAACATGATTCGGGTCGGTTTTTTACCGACCCCGGGGTTGCGATCGCCGTTATTAACAGTATAACGGCGACAGCAAAAAAAAAAGTCTGATGTGCCATTTAATTTCTCTCTCCTCTCATGTGTTCGAACAGCAGAGGAGAGAGAAATAGGGTCCCATTAGGGTTAGAGTTAGGCTAAAGTGAGTAGGGCTAAAGTTTTAGGATTAGGGTTAGAGTTAGGCTAAAGTGAGTTAGGCTAAGGTTTTCGGGTTAATGTTAGGCTAAAGTGAGTTGGGCTAAAGTTTTAGGGTTATGGTTTGGGTTGGGATTAGGGTTACGGTTGGGATTAGGGTTAGGGGTGTGTTGGGGTTAGGTTTGTGGTTAGGGTTGGGATTAGGGTTACAGTTGTGGTTGGGGTTATGGTTAGGATTGGGATTAGGGTTAGGGGTGTTGGAGTTAGGGTTGGGATTAGAGTTAGGGGTGTGTTGGGGTTAGGATCATGATTACGATTATGGTCAGGGTTGGGATTAGGGTTAGGGGTGTGTTGGGGTTAGGGTTAGAGTTAAAATTGGGGATTTCCACTCTTTAGGTACATCAGGGGGTCTCCAAACGTGACATGGCGCCAACATTGATTTCAGCCAATTTTGCGTTCAAAAAGTCAAACTGTGGTTTATCCCCACATATGGGGCATCAGCGTACTCAGGACAAATTGCACAACAATTTTTGGGGTCTAATTTCTCCTGTTACCCTTGGTAAAATAAAAAATGGGGGCTAAAAACTATTTTTTGTGGAAAAAAAATATTTTTGTGGAAAAAAAATATTTTTTATTTTCAAGGATCTGCATTATAAACTTCTGTGAAGCACTTGGGGGTTCAAAGTGCTCACCACACATCTAGATAAGCCTGTGGGGGTCTAGTTTCCAAATTGAGGTCAATTGTGGGGGGTTTCTACTGTTTAGGCACATCAAGGGCTCTCCAAACGCAACATGACACCCGCAGACCATTCCATCAAAGTCTGCATTCCAAAACGGCGCTCCTTTCTTTCCGAGCTCTGTCACGCGCCAAAACAATGGTCCCCCCCACATATGGGGTACCAGCATACACAAGACAAATTGGACAACAACTTTTGGGGTACAATTTCTCCTGTTACCTTTGTGAAAGTAAAAATTTGGGGGTGAAAATATCATTTTTGTGGAATAAAAATTATTTTTTATTTTCACGGCTTTGCGTTATAAACTTCTGTGAAGCACTTGGGGCTCATAGAGCTCATCACATATCTAGATAAGTTCCTTAAGGGGTTTAGTTTCCAAAATGGTGTCACTTGTGGGGGTTACCACTGTTTAGGCATATCAGGGGCTCTCCAAACGCGACATGGTGTCTGATCACAATTCCAGACAATTCTGCATTGAAAAAGTCAAACAGTGCTCCTTCCCTTCCAAGCTCTGCCGTGCGCCCAAACAGTGGTTTGCCCCCACATATGGGGTATCGTCAAACTCAGGACAAATTCCACAACATCTTTGGGGGTCTAATATCTCCTGTTACCCTTGTGAAAGTAAAAATTTGGGGGCGAAAAGCTAATTTTTGTGGGAAAAAAATAGGATTTTTTATTTTCATGCCCGAGCATTACAATTTTGTGTGAAGCACTTGGGGTTCAAAGTGCTCACCACACATCTAAATAAGTTCCTTAAGGGGTGTAGTTTCCAAAATGGTGTCACTTGTGGGGGTTTCCACTGTTTAGGCACTTCAGGGGCTCCGATCTCAATTCCAACTAATTCTGCATTGAAAAAGTCAAACGGCGCTCCTTCCCTTCCAAGCTCTGTCGTGCGCCCAAACAGTGGTTTACCCCCACATATGGGGTATCGGAGCATTCAGGAGAAATTTCACAACAAATTTTGTGATTCATTTTCTCTTTTTACACTTGTAAAAATTTTAAAAAAATGGTTCTGAAGTAAAATGTTTGTAAAAAAAAGTTAAATGTTAATTTTTTCCTTCCACATTGCTTCAGTTCCTGTGAAGCATGTAAAGGGTTAATAAACTTCTTGAATGTGGTTTTGAGCACCTTGAGGGTGCAGGTATTAGAATGGTGTCACTTTTGGGTATTTTCTGTCATGTACACCCCTCAAAGTGACTTTAAATGTGATGTGGTGCCTAAAAAAATGGTTTTGTAAATTTTGTCGTAAAAATGAGAAATCGCTGGTAGAGTTGAGCGATACTTTCCGATATCCAAAAATATCAGATCGGAATGGTATCGCCGATATCACTAAATATCGCCGATATCCGATTCCGATACCGGAAGTCCTATGTAAGTCTTGTGAGACAGTGAGAGTATGTGTGTTGAATGGGGTGTACATTTCACCTAGATACTTTGCTGACTGGTATAAGGGAAATGTATGGCTTTGTAAACCTAGTGGTAGAGAAAGGTCACTACACCTTACATTCAGTACACACTTGCAGCTCAGGCCTGAAACCACTCAGCTGTTAATTAGGAGACCAGAAGTAGGTGTCTGCGAACACAGACAGAGAGCTCGCTTAGTCTGGACAAGGAGTCCAGGCACAAGAAGGAGTCTCCAGGAGTATGAGCTGTCTCAGTCTGGGTGCTCGATGTACCCCGGACACAGGAGTAGTCTCTGTGAGAATCTATGCGGATAGCTGCTGAATAGGAGGGGAGTTCTCTCAAGTCTGGACGTTGGATATGCCTTCAGACACAAGGAGGAGACTCTGTGAAACTCCATGCTGGTAACTACTGAACATATGTGTTGTTTTGGGGACAGGCTGTTAGAGTCTGGACCCGGATAGAGAGGGAAATCTATCTAAGTGTAGTAAGTGGCTGGACAAGCCCAGGGCTTATGTTTATGATTTGGTTTTGATTATGTTATGTTTGCTGTGGACTTTAATAAAGCTGGTTGCGGCCAGTTTTTTACCAGAACTGCTGTCTGTGAATGAGCTGTTTCCGTGCCACTCCGTCTACCCGGACGGCGATCCCAGAGCTATATCCCCTGAAAAGCTTACAATTGGTGCTGGAATGTGCGTGCAACACAGTGGCGAGAGACAGCAATAAAAGGTGAAGTCTGTTGAAGCAGCAGCAGAGAAAGAAAAAAAAAAAGTGTGTCTGTTGGAGCAGTCTTAAAGAGACAGTGGCCCTAATAGAGTTTGCAGAGAAAAAAAAAAAAAAAAAGTGTCTGCACAGCAAGGCTGAATTTTCTGTGGAAAAGACTGTGGAGTGTGTATGTCTTGAGTGAAGACTGCCGTTGTTGAGACAGAGAAGTCTGACAGCATGGATGACAGCATGGAGGCGCTGTTTGAACAAATGGCGCAAGTTAATGTGCAACATAAGACTGCCGTGGTTGAGACAGATAAGTCCGGCAGTATGGAGGAGCTCGTTGAGTACCTGGTCCAGGCCCAGTGGAGCATGCAGCAGAGCATGGAGTGGCAGCGCCTGCAGCACCAGCAGCGCATGCAGCAGGCCCAGCAGCAATTCCTGCAGCAGCAGCAGGAGAATAACCGGTTGTTTTTTGAGCAGGTTGCAGCACTACAAAAGACTTGCAGCGCATCGTCCCAAAGTAATGTTGCAAAGTCACCTGCATTGTCCGCTGTAAAGAAGGCGGTAAGACGGTCCCTGAAAAAGATGACACCTCGTGACGATGTGGAGGTATATCTCACTAGGTTTGAGGGACTGGCAGAGAAGAAGAATCTGCCCCTATCTGAATGGGCCATGATGGTCGCACCCTATCTGATTGGAGAACCCCAAAGGGCCTATGCTGACCTGAGCGAGCAGGACAGACAAGACTATGCCAAGCTGAAAGCGGAGATTCTTACCCGGCTGGGTGTTTATGGTGACAGCCCGTGCCAGGGGAGTTCATGACTGGAGATGCAGTTGGGAGTCTGCAGTCAGCAAACCTGATTATGGAGTTGAAAAGGTGATAGTGGACCGCTACACCCAAGCACGTCCTCCTGAGGTACAGCCAGAGGTCGGACAAGGAGACCACCAGGACGCCAATCGTCTGGTCAGCCTGATGGAGAGGGCCTTCGCCACCAAAGACTGCCTCCGTGACCAGCCGTCTGAGAGGTCGTCACTTCAGAGTTCCTGGACGCCGAACTCTCCCGGTAAGAGCGTTCCAGCTGTTGGGGTCGTGTGGGTGGGAGAGTGTGATGGACAGTGTTGGAGATGTCGTGAAATTGCAGCCAACTGTCCAATAGAGGGGGAGCCTATGTGTTGTGATGTTGGCGGATCCCTCTCTCCCTGCGCAGAGCCTGTGTGTGTGTCCACCTCAGCCGAAGAGACTGGACCACAGGGGTCCCCGGTGGTTGTAAATGACTGCCCAGCACAGGCCCTCTTGGACTCAGAGAGTCCAGTGACTTCCGTATGGGACAGCCTGATTGATAGGGACTTTATCCCTGATAAACACCTGAGTGTGGTGTGCGTCCATGGAGACACCAAAGTCTACCCAGAGACTGTCGTGGACTTGATCCCCAAACGCGGGGAGGTTTCATGTGAAGTGGGGGTAGTGAAGAACCTGGTGCCCCCCGTCATATTGGGTAATGACTTTCCCCGGTCTAAGGATCTCTGGGGGAAAAATGTTTCTGATGGACAGTGTGATGAAGCTCCTATTGAGGGTGCGCAGTCCCGAGGGGCGGAACACAATGCTAGTGGGCCGTTAAACTTATGTGATAATGATGATGATGATAATGATAATGATGATGATGATCATGATAATGATGATGACCATGATAATGATGCTGATGCTGATAATGATAATGATGATGATCATGATAGTGATGATGATACTGATCATAATCATGATAATGATATTGATAATAATGATGACTGTGATAGTGATGAAATTCCTTTGCAGGTGATGTTGGGAGACGAGGATGGTGGTTCTCGGGAACCGAGTGTCCCTGACTTACCTGTGTCCTGTGACAATTTTGAGAGTGAGCAGTGGCGAGACCCCTCTCTTAAAACGGCCCAGGAAAATATAAATGTTCTAAATGAGGTTTCCCAAGAGCCTGGCTCTGAGGAGAGGTTTCCTCATGTTGCCATAAACACTCACCTGTTGTATAGGGACACTGAAGTCCAGGGAGAGGTCGTGAGCCAGCTCCTAGTACCTGAGCTATATGGAAGTATAGTGCTGGGGTTGTCACATAGTCACATACTTGAGGGACCACCTGAGGGAAACCAGGGACCAGATGGTGAAGTTAATGTTGTGGATGACATGTTAACTAAGGTTCCAGATCAAGATGTGAATGAGAATGAATTGTATAACCCTGACAGTGAGCAGGATGTGAATGAAAATGAAGTGTATAACCCTGAAAGTGAGCAGGATGTGAATGAGAATGAATTGTATAACCCTGACAGTGAGCAGGATGTGAATGAAAATGAAGTGTATAACCCTGAAAGTGAGCCAGATGTGGCTGAGAAAAAGGGGTCAGACAGGGATAGTGGTAGTGATAGTGAATCATCTGATGACAATCAAGCAACCAGTGCAAATGAGGAAGGCATGGTAGCAGAGGAGGTTGAGAGTCCTGAGAGAAAGGCTGATGCTGACCTTGCAGTCGGACAGAAGATGGCATCTGAAGATGTTTTACAGTTGGCCGGTTCCCTGGCAAAGACTAAGGTGAAAGGAGGAGAGCTGAGCTTTAAAGGCAGGACTCTGAAACTGAACACAGCCCAAGTAGATGCTGTTGGAAATGTGAAGTTACCAAGGTATGGTGTGGATCTGTATTGTGCCAAGGACTCTGAGGGAGATGCTGCAGAGGTGGAAAAAGCCATAGAAGTGGTAGTCACCAAGCCAGATGCCTCATCAGAAGCTGAGGTCTCAAGTGAAGCTGTGAGGAACAAGACTGAAGATATGGGGACTGACTCTGTCCAGGAATCTGTTTCTGCCGAAGACAGCGGCGTGGACGGGTTGCGGTTCGGATCAGTAGCTGCAACTCGTGAAGCTCAGGCTGGAAGTTCGGCGCCCAGAGCCCCAGCGGTGTTCCCGAGTGACACCAAGGATCTGGATAAGTCACAAGATGAGATTTTGAGACATCAGGCTGGCGTTAGTGAGCTCAAGCGCACTTTCATGGAGTCTACATCGGAGCCACGTCCCAACAAATGGGAAAAGCGATGTGCCACTCCGTTGCCGCTGCAGACACACGGGAGCTCAGATGGGATGCAGAACGTGGTGGAAGAGAAGAATCCGGCGGGTTCTGAGTATACAGATGCAGCTATCAAGGAGAACTTGAAAGCTGGAATAAATGGAGATATTGGAGACCATAATGATGTGACTGAAGAGGTAGAATGTAAGACTGACGGTAGGGCTTCTGAGCATGTTCTACCAGAAGAGCCTGAAGAAGGGGCCGAAGACATAAAGGACGTCCAACAGGTACCAGATGAATTGATTACTTCTCAGAAAAAACTCCAAACTGTGATGAAGGAGTGTGATGAAAGCCATGAGCATCTTCGTGAGAAAGTCAATGAAGTAAAAGGAAGAATACAGGGAATCTCTTCGTTGCAAGAGCAAATGCTGCTCAATAAGTCTAAGGCTCTATATAAGAATGCTGTTGTCACGGTAGAACATTACAATTCAGCTGGAGACTTAGCGGATGAATTATGTGTACTGCAAAAGAAAAACGATCTGCTCCTTCTACAGTCCCAATCATTTGAACAGAGTAGCTTAAAATGGTCAGAGACCATGGCAGAGGAGCTTAAGGTCTGTGAAATAGACTTTATGAGTCAACCGATATTCAAGAAAATAGATGTGCTAAAGAGGGTTCAAGGGAACTAGAGAAAAGTAAAAAAACCCCTATACCTTCTGTGATAGTTGGTGACACATGGTCAGTGCACCAAGGACAGGAGGTACGTGAGTTTCTGAGGAAGAGTCAGCAGAAGTGTTCTGATGTGCCGGGTCGTACTTCTCTGGCCAGGCACTATATCGAAACTGAGCCCGGCCCTAACGTCAAGATGAAACCGTGCAGGATACCCGAGGCCCGCAGAGAGCATAGGCCTGGGAGGGTACAGGGTAGTGCGGATGCTTCAGATGAAGAGAAAGCTGATGTTGGCTATGGCTCAGGTGAAGATACAGATGACAGTAGTGAAGATGAAGCTGATGAAGGCCATGACTGGTCCAGAGTTCACTGTCTCTTTTGGATTGTTGACCAGCCCTCCGGTCTGGATGACCAGCCCTCCGGTCTGGAGAAGAGGGGGGGATATGTGAGACAGTGAGAGTATGTGTGTTGAATGGGGTGTACATTTCACCTAGATACTTTGCTGACTGGTATAAGGGAAATGTATGGCTTTGTAAACCTAGTGGTAGAGAAAGGTCACTACACCTTACATTCAGTACACACTTGCAGCTCAGGCCTGAAACCACTCAGCTGTTAATTAGGAGACCAGAAGTAGGTGTCTGCGAACACAGACAGAGAGCTCGCTTAGTCTGGACAAGGAGTCCAGGCACAAGAAGGAGTCTCCAGGAGTATGAGCTGTCTCAGTCTGGGTGCTCGATGTACCCCGGACACAGGAATAGTCTCTGTGAGAATCCATGCAGATAGCTGCTGAATAGGAGGGGAGCTCTCTCAAGTCTGGACGTTGGATATGCCTTCAGACACAAGGAGGAGACTCTGTGAAACTCCATGCTGGTAACTACTGAACATATGTGTTGTTTTTGGGACAGGCTGTTAGAGTCTGGACCCGGATAGAGAGGGAAATCTATCTAAGTGTAGTAAGTGGCTGGACAAGCCCAGGGCTTATGTTTATGATTTGGTTTTGATTATGTTCTGTTTGCTGTGGACTTTAATAAAGCTGGTTGCGGCCAGTTTTTACCAGAACTGCTGTCTGTGAATGAGCTGTTTCCGTGCCACTCCGTCTACCTGGACGGCGATCCCAGAGCTATATCCCCTGAAAAGCTTACAGTCTATGGGAACAAAATATCGCAACTAAAAAAAATCTTTCTTTCCTTGTAAACACAAAATATACACACATAGAATACATATATATATATATAATACATGTCATTGTGACATATATATATACATATATTTATAGTTTATTCACTTCTACATAGTAAAATAGCCTCTGATTCAATTGCCGGGTAAAGCCGGCATTTGTGAAAAGACAGAAGCACCCGAGGGTCCAGTCGCCACAGAGATGTTGCATCGCACCCAGCGGTGTGACAACTTACTCTCAGGTAAGGAGGAAACACCCCATTGACTCCAACCACTGCATTCAACAGTACACTATGCATGCTGAGTGTAGGCGGACCCAATGGGATGGTCTAGCTCAGGCTGGTTAGAACAGGGTATACAAAACAAACAAAGGAAACGCACTGCAGTCAATAGGTCAATGAAAAATTACAAATTTATTATACAAAATATTAAAATAGACAAGATGAAATGGAAACACATGGGACAAATGGCATCACAATGTGCGCATGATGAATGGGCTATCAAGACAGCAAGGCACCGCACATATATATATATGATATTAAAATAGAGAAACACCTAAACAAAGGATAATACCTTTGTCATATGTCCATACTCTGAATAGTTAATATATCGACTAATATAACTAGCACGTGCTGCAATATATAAAGACAAATGTCACATTAACACCAGAGCAAGAAATAACCATAGGTGAAATATAGTTACCAGCGATAGTACAATCAGTGCAGATGCCTGTCGCCCGACAGCCCTCCCCGACGCGCGTTTCGGAGTGGCGACGCACTCCTTCCTCAGGGGGGTGTTAGCTGAGCCACAAAGGGGCTCTATTTATGTTACCTTAATCACCCGCTGCGCAGGTGTCACCGGTATCAGTATCAGCGGTATCGGGACACACGGGCGCCGCCATGACCGGAAGCACGTGGGGCCCCACGTGCTCCGGCGTCTGACGTCACCGGAAGTGACACGGACCGAGCCGGGACGCCTGCGCAGTAGTGAGGGTCCGGGAAATGAGCAGAAGCAATATATAAAGCCCATAATAATGCGCATATGCAAATGAGAGCCACAGATAACACAATATACAAGCGAAAATACAGAGGACATCATAATAGATATATGTGTAAATAAATTGAAATAGTGCATAAGATCAAAAAACATACAAAATACCACAAACAATAGTAATACATACAAAAACTGAAACATAAAAGAGTGAACATAAACAAATGAAAAATTTTGAAACAAATACGGTAACAGGGAAAATAAAGAAAAGCACCAAATAAAAAAGCAAAATCAACACATAGATACTATGGTACATCTGTATATAAATCATGAAATTAGATAACTCAAAATAATCAAATAATCAGAACAAATATATATAAATATATAGACAAAGCAGATGACATGTCGGATATAGATGAACTTGAATGATGTCACAGCACTCGCAGACAAACGGAAAGGCAACAAGAATCTATAATGAAAAGACACAAAGTTAAAATCGGATAAAAAACAATATCATGCGGATAATGTGATACAAAATAATGTCAGAGCCAGGAGATCACAAAAAGGGTACATATGAGATATTCTCATTTAAGCCGTGAGGGTGTAAGGTTTTTAAGAGCCAAATCCACTTAGTTTCAGCCTGTGCCAGGCGTCTCGACAGATCACCACCCCTAATATTAATCCGTAGGCGTCAATGCCTTTCACCCTCAGAAGGGAACCATCACATTGATGGAATTGATGGAAATGGCGTGGCAAGGTTTTGAGCATAGAGGTATCAGTGCAAGTAGAGGCCACCCCAATGCCGAGAACATGCTCCCTAATTCTGACTTTAAGTTGTCTGGTGGTGAGACCAATATAAAGTAAGCCACAGGGGCAACTAGCACAATAAACAACATATCTGGTCGTACAAGTGATACACTGTCTAATGGCATATTTTTTAGTACCATCAGAATTAGTGAAGGAGGAGCTGCGCTCAACATTGGGGCACGCCACACAAGTTCCACAGGGAGAGCAGCCAACAATCGGAGGAAAACTGTCGAGAAACGTGGCAACCCGCGAATCAGGATAATGGCTGGCAACCAATTGGTCACGAAGATTTTTGGCCCTCCGAAAAGTAAATGCCGGTTTTTCTGGTAGAAGTTTGCCAAGCACAGGATCCACTCGGAGAATAGGCCAGGCTTTTTGTATAGCCCTACGCATTTTATGATGTTGAGGGTGATATGTAGTAATAAAGCGTATGTTGTTCAGATTAGTACGAGATGGTTTGGTACCATAGAGTAAGTCATCACGCATAGAATGCTTCGCTCTATGATACGCTCTCTTAATCATACGGCCACTATATCCTCTAGCAACAAAGCGTTGTCTCAATTCTTTAGCCCTCCTCTCAAAATCAGAGTCAGTGGAGCAGAGACGCCGCAACCGAAGAAATTGCCCCACCGGGATAGCCCTCACAACATGGGGAGGATGGCATGAGGTGGCATATAGAACTGAGTTAGTTGAGGTCTCTTTGCGGAAAATATCCGTTTGTAAACAACCAGAACAGTCCTTTTTGATGGTTACATCAAGAAAATTGATAGTAGTCCGGTCCCAAGTTAGCGTAAGATGTATGTTAAGGTCGTTGCTATTCAAAGAGGTCACAAATTGCGCAAGGTCGATGGGTGTGCCCTGCCAGATGAAAAAGATGTCGTCGATGTAGCGCGTCCAAAACGGGACACGCTCCATCGACCCCTCCCCATCTGACAGGAAGAGGTCCCTCTCCCAGAACCCCAGGAAGAGATTGGCATAGGCCGGTGCGAAAGCAGCGCCCAATGCCGTCCCCTGGAGCTGTAGGTAGAAGGACCCCTTAAAGACAAAAAAATTGTGGGTGAGGGTGAACTCCAATAGCTCCAGGAGTAGGTCCCTTAGCTCAATAGGGAGCATAGTTGTACTAAGGAAGAATCGTACAGCTGTAATCCCATCCGAATGCCTAATATTGATATACAGGGACTCTACATCCAACGAAGCCATTAGAGTATCACCCTCAAAACACAGTCCATCGACCTTGCGCAATAGGTCACCCGTATCCTTAAGAAAAGAAGGGAGACAGGAGACCAGAGGCTGTAAATGGAAATCGATCCACTTATTGATATTTTCCAAGAGATTCCCCCTTCCAGACACAATGGGTCTGCCGGGTGGTGACGTCAGACTCTTATGAATTTTAGGTAATAAGTATAGTGTGGCGACTGTTGGTTCTTTCACCTTAAGTGCCGAAGCCAGCCCACACGTGATAACGCCGGAGTCAACCGCTCTTTTCAGAATGTCATCTAATTTAGCAGTGAAAGCAGAAAGAGGGTTATAAGTTAATTTTCTATAACAGATAGAATTGCCAAGTTGGGAAAAGGCCTCTCTTTCATACATTGATTTAGGCCAGACAACGACGTTACCACCCTTGTCGGCTGGCTTTAGCACCACATCAGACAAATTTTGTAAGTATTTAAGACGAGCTCTCTCATCACTAGTCAGATTGTCCACACCTCCTCTCAAAGGGATTTTAGAAAAATCCTCCGTCACCACCCGGACAAACAAATCAATGCTGGGACATGTAAAAAATTGTGGGAATCTCTTGGAATGAGGACGAATAGAGGGAGGAATCTTACCTCCATCGTCAATATTTTCCGAGGATAATTCCTCCAGGGTCCTCAGTGCCTCCTGTTCCTCCTCTGTAGGAAAAAGACGGGAAATGTCATCATTGTGAAAATATCTTTTGAAGAGCAACGACCTAGCGAAAATATTCAGATCCTTAACACCCGTGAATGGATCATAACTGGATGTGGGTGAAAATGATAGCCCCTTACCAAGGAGAGATAAATCAGCATCAGATAATCTATGGTTGCTCAAATTAATCACCTTATTATCATTGTGATTAATTTCAGATGAATAGACAGGACGCCTCTTATAAGGATGAAATGCATGGTCCCGTAGCCTGTGTATATCCACAGTCCCGTGTGATGTCGTGGATACAGAGGAAGAATCAGATGCTCCACTGATGGATGAAATAGAGGTATTGGATGGACCCCTTTGCATAGTGGGGCTATTTCTCTTTCTCCAAATATACACTCTTTTGGACTGATAGTCTTTAGTGTCACGAGTAAATTTTTTAACCTGATTCTCCTGGATTTTTTGAACAAGTTGATCTAGACATTTATCAATATCCTGTTCAAAATGTTGGATCCTATCAGGGGTGCATCCATTACGGATCTCAGACAGGGAACTATCAATTTTTTTTATCAAGATCTGCAATGTTGTTAGAGTAAAAATTAATAAGCAACTGTATTAGTATGTAGGAGCAACCATCACATGCCTCCTCCCATTTAGAGATGAAGGATGTATCCTCAACTGGAAAAGAGGGTATAACTCTAACCCTAAGGCCACGTGGAACCATTTTGCTAGTGGCATATTTCTCCAGAAAAAGTCTATTCCACCATAGGCGGGATCTATACAACACTAGTTTTTTGGCACTGGTGAGTCTCTCATCCCAACTTGGATCTCCTGCGCTCTGAACATCAGTCCCACTGGTACCAAACACCTGGTCCAGCTGTGAAAGCCAAGCTTTTTCTTTGGCCCGGAAGTCCATAGATATCACTGGAGATGCACCTGTGCATAACACAGTAATGACAAATTGTAGTAAAACAGTAGTGACACTGGCAAAATACATAAATGGCAGATGGAATACTAAAAATCTAAGAATGACCAGTATTTAGATGCCAATACATGAATGCCTAATGGACTATAAGAGACCAACTGCTACATAGAATATACAAAACAAACAAAGGAAACGCACTGCAGTCAATAGGTCAATGAAAAATTACAAATTTATTATACAAAATATTAAAATAGACAAGATGAAATGGAAACACATGGGACAAATGGCATCACAATGTGCGCATGATGAATGGGCTATCAAGACAGCAAGGCACCGCACATATATATATATGATATTAAAATAGAGAAACACCTAAACAAAGGATAATACCTTTGTCATATGTCCATACTCTGAATAGTTAATATATCGACTAATATAACTAGCACGTGCTGCAATATATAAAGACAAATGTCACATTAACACCAGAGCAAGAAATAACCATAGGTGAAATATAGTTACCAGCGATAGTACAATCAGTGCAGATGCCTGTCGCCCGTCAGCCCTCCCCGACGTGCGTTTCGGAGTGGCGACGCACTCCTTCCTCAGGGGGCGTGTTAGCTGAGCCACAAAGGGGCTCTATTTATGTTACCTTAATCACCCGCTGCGCAGGTGTCACCGGTATCAGTATCAGCGGTATCGGGACACACGGGCGCCGCCATGACCGGAAGCACGTGGGGCCCCACGTGCTCCGGCGTCTGACGTCACCGGAAGTGACACGGACCGAGCCGGGACGCCTGCGCAGTAGTGAGGGTCCGGGAAATGAGCAGAAGCAATATATAAAGCCCATAATAATGCGCATATGCAAATGAGAGCCACAGATAACACAATATACAAGCGAAAATACAGAGGACATCATAATAGATATATGTGTAAATAAACTGAAATAGTGCATAAGATCAAAAAACATACAAAATACCACAAACAATAGTAATACATACAAAAACTGAAACATAAAAGAGTGAACATAAACAAATGAAAAATTTTGAAACAAATACGGTAACAGGGAAAATAAAGAAAAGCACCAAATAAAAAAGCAAAATCAACACATAGATACTATGGTACATCTGTATATAAATCATGAAATTAGATAACTCAAAATAATCAAATAATCAGAACAAATATATATATAAATATATAGACAAAGCAGATGACATGTCGGATATAGATGAACTTGAATGATGTCACAGCACTCGCAGACAAACGGAAAGGCAACAAGAATCTATAATGAAAAGACACAAAGTTAAAATCGGATAAAAAACAATATCATGCGGATAATGTGATACAAAATAATGTCAGAGCCAGGAGATCACAAAAAGGGTACATATGAGATATTCTCATTTAAGCCGTGAGGGTGTAAGGTTTTTAAGAGCCAAATCCACTTAGTTTCAGCCTGTGCCAGGCGTCTCGACAGATCACCACCCCTAATATTAATCCGTAGGGCGTCAATGCCTTTCACCCTCAGAAGGGAACCATCACATTGATGGAATTGATGGAAATGGCGTGGCAAGGTTTTGAGCATAGAGGTATCAGCGCAAGTAGAGGCCGCCCCAATGCCGAGAACATGCTCCCTAATTCTGACTTTAAGTTGTCTGGTGGTGAGACCAATATAAAGTAAGCCACAGGGGCAACTAGCACAATAAACAACATATCTGGTCGTACAAGTGATACGCTGTCTAATGGCATATTTTTAGTACCATCAGAATTAGTGAAGGAGGAGCTGCGCTCAACATTGGGGCACGCCACACAAGTTCCACAGGGAGAGCAGCCAACAATCGGAGGAAAACTGTCGAGAAACGTGGCAACCCGCGAATCAGGATAATGGCTGGCAACCAATTGGTCACGAAGATTTTTGGCCCTCCGAAAAGTAAATGCCGGTTTTTCTGGTAGAAGTTTGCCAAGCACAGGATCCACTCGGAGAATAGGCCAGGCTTTTTGTATAGCCCTACGCATTTTATGATGTTGAGGGTGATATGTAGTAATAAAGCGTATGTTGTTCAGATTAGTACGAGATGGTTTGGTACCATAGAGTAAGTCATCACGCATAGAATGCTTCGCTCTATGATACGCTCTCTTAATCATACGGCCACTATATCCTCTAGCAACAAAGCGTTGTCTCAATTCTTTAGCCCTCCTCTCAAAATCAGAGTCAGTGGAGCAGAGACGCCGCAACCGAAGAAATTGTCCCACCGGGATAGCCCTCACAACATGGAGAGGATGGCATGAGGTGGCATATAGAACTGAGTTAGTTGAGGTCTCTTTGCGGAAAATATCCGTTTGTAAACAACCAGAACAGTCCTTTTTGATGGTTACATCAAGAAAATTGATAGTAGTCCGGTCCCAAGTTAGCGTAAGATGTATGTTAAGGTCGTTGCTATTCAAAGAGGTCACAAATTGCGCAAGGTCGATGGTGTGCCCTGCCAGATGAAAAAGATGTCGTCGATGTAGCGCGTCCAAAACGGGACACGCTCCATCGACCCCTCCCCATCTGACAGGAAGAGGTCCCTCTCCCAGAACCCCAGGAAGAGATTGGCATAGGCCGGTGCGAAAGCAGCGCCCATTGCCGTCCCCTGGAGCTGTAGGTAGAAGGACCCCTTAAAGACAAAAAAATTGTGGGTGAGGGTGAACTCCAATAGCTCCAGGAGTAGGTCCCTTAGCTCAATAGGGAGCATAGTTGTACTAAGGAAGAATCGTACCGCTGTAATCCCATCCGAATGCCTAATATTGGTATACAGGGACTCTACATCCAACGAAGCCATTAGAGTATCACCCTCAAAACACAGTCCATCGACCTTGCGCAATAGGTCACCCGTATCCTTAAGAAAAGAAGGGAGACAGGAGACCAGAGGCTGTAAATGGAAATCGATCCACTTATTGATATTTTCCAAGAGATTCCCCCTTCTAGACACAATGGGTCTGCCGGGTGGTGACGTCAGACTCTTATGAATTTTAGGTAATAAGTATAGTGTGGCGACTGTTGGTTCTTTCACCTTAAGTGCCGAAGCCAGCCCACACGTGATAACGCCGGAGTCAACCGCTCTTTTCAGAATGTCATCTAATTTAGCAGTGAAAGCAGAAAGAGGGTTATAAGTTAATTTTCTATAACAGATAGAATTGCCAAGTTGGGAAAAGGCCTCTCTTTCATACATTGATTTAGGCCAGACAACGACGTTACCACTAGTGTTGAGCATTCCGATACCGCAAGTATCGGGTATCGGCCGATATTCGCGTTATCGGAATTCCGATACTTAATTCCGATACTTTTTCAATATCGTATACCGGAATCGGAAGTTCCCATAATTCTTTGAGAGGCAATGTGATGTTAGTCAGCCAATGATGAATCTTATGAAGTGTGGGCACATCCTGTAATGCTGCGGTCATCTTAACTAATGGCATGGCTGTGATTGGCTGCTGAAATGATGTCAGAATGCACTATAAAAGGCGCCGCAGCCATTTTAGCGTCACTGTGCTGTGAACTCAGTTAGGGACAGAACGCTACTCTGCTCACTCTGAGGGACAGTTAGATATTGCGATTTTGTGTACTACTGTGCTTTAGGCAGGCTAGTTTACCAACCGCTGTGTAAAGCTTCATTTTGCCAGTGTTGTTTTAACAGCTCTGTGCAAGGTGTGTGTGTGACAGTGCAGGTGACGCTGCAGTTTGCTCTGCATCCACCGCTGTTTGTAGGCATCTGCACGTGTCACTGACTCTTTTTTTTTTTTTTTTTATTTTGTGGAATTGGTGCAGCTCCATTATATTAGAAAAAAATCAAATCTATTAGTGTGACGTGCTTCCATCCGTATACAATACATTGGTTGCAAACACTATAGAAGTACAGAAAGGAGCCTTTCACAGCTACTGAACAGTTGTCTGCAGGGTTTACTGTAGTCTGTGAGCTTTTAATTTTGTGAGTGCAGATTACGCTCCAGTTAGTTCTTCAACCACTGCCGGTTGTAGTCTGCTGAGCGTGTGTCACTGCCTCATCCTTCACATTTTTCTCTAATTGGTGCTGCTCCATTTTAGTGGAAAAAAATCTAATCTATTAGTGTGACGCGCTTCCATCCGTATACAATACATTGGTTGCAAACACTATAGAAGTAGACAAAGGGGCCTTTAACAGCTACTGAACAGTTGTGTTTCAGTGTTCACTGTAGTCTGTGAGCTTTTCATTTTTTGAGTGCAGATTACGCTCCAGTTTGTTCTTCAACCACTGCCGGTTGTAGTCTGCTGAGCGTGTGTCACTGCCTCATCCTTCACATTTTTCTCTAATTGGTGCTGCTCCATTTTAGTGGAAAAAAATCTAATCTATTAGTGTGACGCGCTTCCATCCGTATACAATACATTGGTTGCAAACACTATAGAAGTAGACAAAGGGGCCTTTAACAGCTACTGAACAGTTGTGTTTCAGTGTTCACTGTAGTCTGTGAGCTTTTCATTTTTGAGTGCAGATTACGCTCCAGTTTGTTCTTCAACCACTGCCGGTTGTAGTCTGCTGAGCGTGTGTCACTGCCTCATCCTTCACATTTTTCTCTAATTGGTGCTGCTCCATTTTAGTGGAAAAAAATCTAATCTATTAGTGTGACGCGCTTCCATCCGTATACAATACATTGGTTGCAAACACTATAGAAGTAGACAAAGGGGCCTTTAACAGCTACTGAACAGTTGTGTTTCAGTGTTCACTGTAGTCTGTGAGCTTTTCATTTTGTGAGTGCAGATTACGCTCCAGTTTGTTCTTCAACCACTGCCGGTTGTAGTCTGCTGAGCGTGTGTCACTGCCTCATTCTTCACATTTTTCTCTAATTGGTGCTGCTCCATTTTAGTGGAAAAAAATCTAATCTATTAGTGTGACGCGCTTCCATCCGTATACAATACATTGGTTGCAAACACTATAGAAGTAGACAAAGGGGCCTTTAACAGCTACTGAACAGTTGTGTTTCAGTGTTCACTGTAGTCTGTGAGCTTTTCATTTTGTGAGTGCAGATTACGCTCCAGTTTGTTCTTCAACCACTGCCGGTTGTAGTCTGCTGAGCGTGTGTCACTGCCTCATCCTTCACATTTTTCTCTAATTGGTGCTGCTCCATTTTAGTGGAAAAAAATCTAATCTATTAGTGTGACGCGCTTCCATCCGTATACAATACATTGGTTGCAAACACTATAGAAGTAGACAAAGGGGCCTTTAACAGCTACTGAACAGTTGTGTTTCAGTGTTCACTGTAGTCTGTGAGCTTTTCATTTTGTGAGTGCAGATTACGCTCCAGTTTGTTCTTCAACCACTGCCGGTTGTAGTCTGCTGAGCGTGTGTCACTGCCTCATTCTTCACATTTTTCTCTAATTGGTGCTGCTCCATTTTAGTGGAAAAAAATCTAATCTATTAGTGTGACGCGCTTCCATCCGTATACAATACATTGGTTGCAAACACTATAGAAGTAGACAAAGGGGCCTTTAACAGCTACTGAACAGTTGTGTTTCAGTGTTCACTGTAGTCTGTGAGCTTTTCATTTTGTGAGTGCAGATTACGCTCCAGTTTGTTCTTCAACCACTGCCGTTGTAGTCTGCTGAGCGTGTGTCACTGCCTCATCCTTCACATTTTTCTCTAATTGGTGCTGCTCCATTTTAGTGGAAAAAAATCTAATCTATTAGTGTGACGCGCTTCCATCCGTATACAATACATTGGTTGCAAACACTATAGAAGTAGACAAAGGGGCCTTTAACAGCTACTGAACAGTTGTGTTTCAGTGTTCACTGTAGTCTGTGAGCTTTTCATTTTGTGAGTGCAGATTACGCTCCAGTTTGTTCTTCAACCACTGCCGGTTGTAGTCTGCTGAGCGTGTGTCACTGCCTCATCCTTCACATTTTTCTCTAATTGGTGCTGCTCCATTTTAGTGGAAAAAAATCTAATCTATTAGTGTGACGCGCTTCCATCCGTATACAATACATTGGTTGCAAACACTATAGAAGTACACAAAGGGGCCTTTCACAGATACTGAACAGTTGTCTGCAGGGTTCACTGTAGTCTGTGAGGAATAACCACACTTAGGCCTTATAACTTTTCTGACTTTCTTTATCAATCTACCAAGATGAAGAAGTCAGTGAGTAAGGCACGTGGTCGTGGTCGTGGCCGTGGATTTGCAGCAGGGAGAGGACGTGGGGATTCTGTGGCTGCTGCCGCACCCAGTGACACAGCATCCACCAGTTTTCCCCGTGAGCGTTCCTTTATGCGCACTTTTGTAGGAGCTCAGCGTACCCCCCTGCTGCGTGAAGAACAAATTGAAGCCGTTGTTGGTTGGATGGCAGCCAATGCATCGACTTCAATAGCTTCCACCTCCTCTCAGGACCACAGCACTGTTGAACAACCATCAGTCTCTTCACCGCCTGCCAAATTGCCCAGGCAGTCAGATAGCTCTGTACAGGAGCCAGCTGAGTCTCTGCTTCTGTTCTCAGAATCTGTTGGCTTGCAAACAGGGGCCCAGCCAAGCAGCATTCTGGAATGTGAAGAAGAGGCAGTATGCAGTGATGCGCAACAGCTGTGTCTCTCTGAATCTGAAGAGGCGGGTGAGCCAGTGCCGATGGTCAGCACACCGCAGAACGCATCTGATGATGATGAGACTCAGTTGCCAGTTTCTGTTGAGCATTGTGCTGGCCAGACCACCCAACAACAGCAGGTGTTGGAAGAGGGTAGTGGTGGAGATGATGAGGTCCAAGACCCAACATGGCGTGAGGAACAGGAAGGTGGTGGGAGCAGCTCTGAGGAAGAGATTGCCCCAACGGTCCAAATAGTAGGGAGAGGTAGGCTGCAGACTCGCTTGCCTGTAGCCTCCAGTTTGGCACCCGTTCGGAGCAGTTCTCTTCCAACAGCCAAACCGGGCGCTCCCAGGACTTGCTCTGCGTGGTCCTTTTTTGATACAGTTGCAGATGATATTTGCTATGTCAAATGCAAGCTGTGTAATCAAAAAATTAAAAGAGGTAAAAGTGTCAGTAACCTTAATACAACAAATATGTGGAAACATGTGCGGTCAAAGCACTTTGTTGAGTTACAAAGACACACTGGAGATGTAGGCCAACCTACAGCAGCACCTACATCTTCAGCTCGTGTTGGAGCCTCTTCCTCCAGTTCACACACAGCTGGTTCGGCTTCCTCACAGGATCGCCATGGAAGAACCTCTGTCACTGTTGTCCAGAGACACAGTGTTATTCCACCCACAGCTGCAAGTTCCCTGTCATCCTCACACACCCAGGCCACAAAACAGCCATCGGTAGCACAGGCATGGGATAAAAGACGGCCATACTCGGCAAACCATCCACGAGCACAGGCTCTGAATGCTGGCATTGCAAAACTCCTGTCCCTTGAAATGCTGTCATTCAGGCTGGTGGAGACTGACAGTTTCCGTGAATTAATGGCATTGGCAGTCCCACAATACAATGTGCCCAGCCGATTTTATTTCAGCAGGCAAGCCGTCCCTGGTCTGCAAAAGCATGTTGAGGCAAAAATTAAACATGCGCTACTAAACGCCGTCAGTAGCAAGGTCCACCTGACCACCGATGCGTGGACCAGTACCCATGGCCAGGGACGATACCTTTCACTCACTGCCCATTGGGTGAATGTTGTGGAGCCGGGTACAGATCTTGCGAGTGGCGCTGTACGTGTTCTGCCAACTCCAAGGATTGCCGGAATCAAGTCTGTCCACATTGACTCCTCCTCCTACTCCAGTTCCTCAGAATCATCGCTGCAGGAGCCGTCACGGTCTACCTCCACATGGACCCGTGGACGCTTACCTGATGCGACCGATATGAGCACAGCCGTGGCTAAACGGCAACAGGCCGTTCTGAAATTAATTCCCATGGGGAATCGAAGCCACACAGCGCAGGAGGTCTGGAATGCCATCAAGCAGGAGAGCGACGTGTGGTTTTTGCCAGCGAATCTCCAGCCAGGCTTGGTAGTGTGTGACAATGGCCGAAATCTGGTGGCAGCTCTGGGCCTTGGCAAACTCACTCATATACCATGTCTGGCACATGTGCTCAACTTGGTCGTGCAGAGTTTTTTGAGGGACTATCCGGATCTTGATGCACTGCTGCACAAGGTCCGCCTAGAGTGCGCTCACTTGCGACGTTCCAGCATGGCCAGATCGCGCATTGCAGCTCTGCAACGCAGATTGCGCCTTCCTGAACATCGCATCATATGTGACGTATCCACCAGGTGGAATTCAACGTTACATATGTTGGAGCGGTTGTGTGAGCAGCAGCCAGCAGTAATGGAGTATCAGCTGCATCAGGCGCAATCAACACGCAATTTGCGCCGTCCACACTTCACCATTAATGAGTGGGCCACTATGAAGGACATGTGCCACGTTTTGCGTGCGTTTGATGAGTCAACGCGGATGGCGAGTGCAGATGATGCACTAGTCAGCCTGACTGTCCCCCTTATCTGCCTGCTTCAAAAAACACTGCAAGCAATAAGGGATGAGGTTTTGGAAGAGGTGGAGGATGAGGAGTCACAAATTCCATCACCTTCTGGAAAGTCAGCGCAACGTGGTTCCTCACAAAGGGCTGGGCAGGGCTCACTTTGTGAGGAGGATGAGGAGGAGGAGTCAATGGAGGAGGAAGACATCGCTCCAGAGGGAGGTACACAACGCTCTAGTCAGTATATAGAGCGAGGGTGGGGTGATGCAGAGCAGGCAGAGATGACGCCTCTTGCAGAGGACAGCGTTTCTTTGCCAGTTGGGAGTCTGCAGCACATGGTTGATTTCATGCTGCAGTGCCTAAGAAACGACCGCCGCATCGCCCACATTCTCACGACGTCTGATTATTGGGTGTACACCCTCCTAGACCCTCGCTACCGGGACAACGTCAAAAGCCTCATCACACCGTTGAACCGGGAGCGTAAAATGCGGGAGTACCAAGACACACTGGTGCAATCCCTAATGTTCTACCTTACTGCCGAGAGCACTGCTGCTGCTACTGCTTTACAAAGCAGCTCTGTGCGTCGAGGCAGTGTAGAGAGCTCTGCAACAAGAGGGAGCACACGCAGTGCCTCTGCACAGGGAAAGACCAGTATGTTAAAAATGTGGCAAAGTTTTGTGGCAGCGCCACAAATGTCTACACCATCCGAGAGGGCTCCAGTCAGCGGGAGGCAACGTATCCGTCAGATGGTGACAGACTACTTGGCTTTGCCTCTCAGTGTACTCCCAGATGGCTCTTCCCCATTCAAGTTTTGGGTCTCTAAGCTGGATACATGGCCAGAGCTTAGCCAGTATGCATTGGAGGTGCTGGCTTGCCCTGCTGCCAGTGTATTATCGGAGCGCGTCTTTAGTGCTGCAGGTGGTGTACTAACAGACCGTCGCATGCGACTATCCTCCGATAATGTAGACCGGCTTACTTTTCTGAAAATGAACAAGGCATGGATCTCGCCAGAATTTGTCTGTCCGTTTTCAGATTAAATAACTGGTTCGCAACGTTATCCATGTCTCCTGTTATGTTCATCTTTCTACCACCTGAACTCTACTCCCTGGGCTCCAACACTGCCAGTTGCTGCTCAGAAGTGTCATGTCCACAGAACAAAACACAAGCTCTACTGTTAGTGGGGTTCAGTAACGCCAGCTGTTCCCCTGCTGTGTGAACGGCAAGAAGTCTCCTGTTCCCGACACATGGACAGAAAAACACATGACCAACATGCTCCAAATAGGGAAGAGCCGTCACCCTGCTTGTTATGCTGAAAACATGAAATTGTGAAGTTTTGCAGGCCTAGAATGATAAATTTTTATGACAAATATGGACAAATAATAATTTGTCATCACAGCGCATATCTGCACATGTCTATTAGAAATGGTAACAAAAAATAAAACATAGTCTACTCTTCACATTTTGAAATTAATGCATAAAAGTACATTTCATACTTATGAATTAATGCTTTTTAAGGAACTTTATCTGTACCTGTAAGATAATGCAGTCAATGGATGTACGAATCATTAAATCCTCATCATCATCATCACGAGTTTTATTTATGACAGACATTATAAAATACACATACTGATGCCAACTGTAACTTCAAACACCATATATGAAATGGCCAGCATGTAAACATGGTAATAATGTCCAATAATAAATTATTACATCTAGAAAGTGCATCATGCATACTGACAATAGGTAGTTATACCTGCAAGTGCTGTTGAAACAACCACAAGAGATATAAATTAATACTGGTATATAGGTATCACAGTGCATAGTTACTCATGGACAATGTTGATGTAATACTGTATCTCAATTAAGTCAGCGTCAACCATTAGGCTTGTTAGTCTTGTACATTGTTAAAGAGGGAACGTAATTTTTTTGTTTGTCATAGGTGGAGTATTACACATTAAATTATTACTGCTGTATTTTTTTTTGCGTCCCTAGTGCGCAATAACGCAGCCTAACCTCACATTTTATAGTCAGCTAATTGCCACACGCTACCCTACCCTACGCGTGACAGTAGGAAGGTAGTGTTGACGGATAAAGCTTTGCGCAACCAGACATTCTTTTACCCTCTTCAACACTCTACAAGCAAAAAATGCATGATTTCAGCCGCAGACTTTATTGACGTACAGTATAACATCGGCATTACCCATCAGAGGCTGTCCACTGTCTGATACAGACATAGAATATACCTTTGCTATCCGTAGCCTTTGTTTCACCTACACTTGCAGGCACACACTTAAATTGTGACAAACAATGCCTAATGTTTTTTTAAATGGTTATTTTTTATCGTACATTATTGTGTCATCAATCATCACATTGATGAGTCCATGCTGGACATGTCATACATGCTATAGAAAGTTACGATTTTATGAACTTAAATAATTGAAATGTCTGTGACTGTCACATAAAATTTGCGATGATGATGATGAGTGACTATTACAAAATCCATTGTCTTCACTATGTTATGGTTTAACATAGCGTTCCTTAAGCATTATTCATAAAAAAAAAAATGGACTTTTATTCTTAAATTTACAACACTATATTTTGTTACCAATTTTTTGGGTGTTGTGTTGTTCCATTTATTTTTGGCATGTGCATATATGCGTTTATATTTGTATTTTCTTTATTTTTCCTTCTTGAAATTAGAAAACGTGTATCTTTGTACCGTGTTAGCCAGTAGATAGAAAAATATTTAGACTTCAGAGTCAGCAGTGGTTGATACCTTTTAATGGATAACTGAAAAGATGGAAACAAATTGCAAGCTTTCAAGGCTACTCACGTCTCTTCATCAGGCAAAGACTAAATAAAAAAATTAAGCATCACATATTTCTATACACAACAGGACACAGGAATAGTGCAATAGGTAAGACAAGTAAGTGACGTGTATCAGAACTGTCATTATCTCACAGGGATGAACATAAATATTGGAACAGTTCCTAGATAAGGATAGAAAGTTTGATTGCCCTCTCATTGGCGTCTTTTTTTGGGTTTTCATGACCCTGGAAGGGCATAGACGCAGATTCCTTAATTGATATAGAATGACATAAATCCATGTGATCTATTCATTCCATCACTAACAGTGTCAAAGGTCATGATGAGCTTATATTCTGAAACCTTTGTACGTTTCTCATATTTGAAGTTATATTTTAATACCAGTAATTCCATATCCATCATGCTATGACCGGGCATACAAAAGTCTTTTGCCACAGGTAAATTCATTAATTTATCTGTGATTGTGTGGCGCTGATAATTCATCCTTGTTCTCCTTTTTGTTGCCGGTCTCCCCTCACTTGTCCCTCCCTCACTTGTCTTAGCTATTCCTGTGTCCTGTTGTGTGTAGAAATATGTGATTCTTCATTTTTGGCTTTACTCTTAGCCTGATGAAGACACCTGAGTAGTCTCGAAAGCTTTAAATTTGTTACCATATTTTCAGTTAGCCATTAAACGTTATCAACCACAGAGGACTGTCAAGTATAAATATTTTTCTATTCTTGTAATTGAAATTCATCATTTTATTGTCGTAGTAAAACTTCATTTATTCTTGTTTGAAGTACATACATTTGCAATGGCCACGTAACAAGGCAATAACTCAATATTTTATGCCTACACCCTCCTTGACCCTGGGCTTCAACAGCGCCAGTTGCTGCTCAGAAGTGTTAGATGCACAGATGAAAACAATCGCTGATGTGTTTCTGGGGTTCAGTAACGCCTGCTGTTCCCCTGCTGTGTGTCTGGCAAAAAGTCCTGCTGCCTCCACCATGTTCTCTTCTCATCCCTGGGTTACAACACCGCCAGTTGTTTCTCGGAAGTGCTGTTAGCACAGTCTACACTTGCTCCTGTGTTACTGGGGTTCAGTAATGTCAGCTGTTCCCCTGCTGTGTGAACGGCAAAAGTCCTGCTGCCTCCACCCTGTTCTTTCTCATCCCTGGGTTACAACACCGCCAGTTGTTTCTCGGAAGTGCTGTTAGCACAGTCTACACTTGCTCCTGTGTTACTGGGGTTCAGTAATGTCAGCTGTTCCCCTGCTGTGTGAACGGCAAACAGTCCTGCTGCCTCCACCCTGTTCTGTTCTCATCCCTGGGTTACAACACTGCCAGTTGTTTCTCGGAAGTGCTGTTAGCACAGTTAACACTTGCTCCGTGTTACTGGGGTTCAGTAATGTCAGCTGTTCCCCTGCTGTGTGAACGGCAAAAAGTCCTGCTGCCTCCACCATGTTCTCTTCTCATCCCTGGGTTACAACACCGCCAGTTGTTTCTCGGAAGTGCTGTTAGCACAGTCTACACTTGCTCCTGTGTTACTGGGGTTCAGTAATGTCAGCTGTTCCCTGCTGTGTGAACGGCAAAAAGTCCTGCTGCCTCCACCATGTTCTGTTCTCATCCCTGGGTTACAACACCGCCAGTTGTTTCTCGGAAGTGCTGTTAGCACAGTCTACACTTGCTCCTGTGTTACTGGGGTTCAGTAATGTCAGCTGTTCCCCTGCTGTGTGAACGGCAAAAAGTCCTGCTGCCTCCACCATGTTCTGTTCTCATCCCTGGGTTACAACACCGCCAGTTGTTCTCGGAAGTGCTGTTAGCACAGTCTACACTTGCTCCTGTGTTACTGGGGTTCAGTAATGTCAGCTGTTCCCCTGCTGTGTGAACGGCAAAAAGTCCTGCTGCCTCCACCATGTTCTGTTCTCATCCCTGGGTTACAACACCGCCAGTTGTTTCTCGGAAGTGCTGTTAGCACAGTTAACACTTGCTCCCGTGTTACTGGGGTTCAGTAATGTCAGCTGTTCCCCTGCTGTGTGAACGGCAAAAAGTCCTGCTGCCTCCACCCTGTTCTCTTCTCATCCCTGGGTTACAACACCGCCAGTTGTTTCTCGGAAGTGCTGTTAGCACAGTCTACACTTGCTCCTGTGTTACTGGGGTTCAGTAATGTCAGCTGTTCCCCTGCTGTGTGAACGGCAAACAGTCCTGCTGCCTCCACCCTGTTCTGTCTCATCCCTGGGTTACAACACCGCCAGTTGTTTCTCGGAAGTGCTGTTAGCACAGTTAACACTTGCTCCCGTGTTACTGGGGTTCAGTAATGTCAGCTGTTCCCCTGCTGTGTGAACGGCAAAAAGTCCTGCTGCCTCCACCATGTTCTCTTCTCATCCCTGGGTTACAACACCGCCAGTTGTTTCTCGGAAGTGCTGTTAGCACAGTCTACACTTGCTCCTGTGTTACTGGGGTTCAGTAATGTCAGCTGTTCCCCTGCTGTGTGAACGGCAAACAGTCCTGCTGCCTCCACCTGTTCTGTTCTCATCCCTGGGTTACAACACCGCCAGTTGTTTCTCGGAAGTGCTGTTAGCACAGTTAACACTTGCTCCCGTGTTACTGGGGTTCAGTAATGTCAGCTGTTCCCTGCTGTGTGAACGGCAAAAGTCCTGCTGCCTCCACCTGTTTCTTCTCATCCCTGGGTTACAAACCGCAGTTGTTTCTCGGAAGTGCTGTTAGCACAGTCTACACTTGCTCCTGTGTTACTGGGTTCAGTAATGTCAGCTGTTCCCCTGCTGTGTGAACGGCAAACAGTCTGCGCTCCCCCCTGTTCTTTCTCATCCTGGGTTACAACACCGCCAGTTGTTTCTCGGAAGTGCTGTTAGCACAGTTACACTTGCTCCCGGTTACTGGGGTTCAGTAATGTCAGCTGTTCCCTGCTGTGTGAACGGCAAACAGTCCTGCTGCCTCCACCCTGTTCTGTTCTCATCCCGGGTTACAACACCGCCAGTTGTTTCTCGGAAGTGCTGTTAGCACAGTTAACACTTGCTCCGTGGTTACTGGGTTCAGTAATGTCAGCTGTTCCCTGCTGTGTGAACGGCAAAAGTCCTGCTGCCTCCACCATGTTCTTTCTCATCCTGGGTTACAACACCGCCAGTTGTTTCTCGGAAGTGCTGTTAGCACAGTTACACTTGCTCCCGTGTTACTGGGGTTCAGTAATGTCAGCTGTTCCCTGCTGTGTGAACGGGCTAACAGTCCTGCTGCCTCAACACCCTGTTCTCTGCTTACCCATCCCGGGTTTCTATCACCGCTCAGTTGGTTCTGCGTACCTGCTGTTGCATCCATGTCTAACCGCAGTTCAGCTCACGTTCATGTCCGTTACTGGGGTTCATAATGTCAGCTGTTCCCCTGCTGTGTACGGCAAACAGTCCTGCTGCCTCCACCCGTTCTGTTCTCATCCTGGGTTACAACACCGCCAGTTGTTTCTCGGAAGTGCTGTTAGCACAGTTAACACTTGCTCCGTGTTACTGGGTTCAGTAATGTCAGCTGTTCCCCTGCTGTGTGAACGGCAAAAAGTCCTGCTGCCTCCACCATGTTCTCTTCTCATCCCTGGGTTACAACACCGCCAGTTGTTTCTCGGAAGTGCTGTTAGCACAGTCTACACTTGCTCCTGTGTTACTGGGTTCAGTAATGTCAGCTGTTCCCTGCTGTTGTGAACGGCAAACAGTCTGCTGCCTCCACCTGTCTGTCTCATCCCTGGGTTACAACATCCGCAGTTGTTTTCTGGATCTGTTAGCACATTACACTTGCCCGTGTTACTGGGGGTTCAGTAGTCACGTTCCCTGCGTGTGACGCTAAAAGTCCTGCTGCCTCCACCATGTCTGTCTCATCTGGGTTACACCGCAGTTGTTTCTCGGAAGTGCTGTTAGCACAGTTACTTGCTCCGTGTTACTGGGGTTCAGTAATGTCAGCTGTTCCCTGCGTGTGAACGGCAAAAAGTCCTGCTGCCTCACCATGTTCTTCTCTCCCTGGGTTACAACACCGCCAGTTGTTTCTCGGAAGTGCTGTTAGCACAGTTACATTGCTCCTGTGTTACTGGGGTTCAGTAATGTCAGCTGTTCCCTGCTGTGTGAACGGCAAACAGTCCTGCTGCCTCACCTGTTCTTTCATCTGGTTACAACACGCCAGTTGTTTCTCGGAGGCTGTTAGCACAGTTACACTTGCTCCGTGTTACTGGGGTTCAGTAATGTCAGCTGTTCCCCTGCTGTGTGAACGCAAAAGTCCTGCTGCCTCACCATGTTCTTTCTCATCCCTGGGTTACAAACCGCGTTGTTTCTCGAAGTGTGTTAGCACAGTTACACTTGCTCCGTGTTACTGGGGTTCAGTAATGTCAGCTGTTCCCTGCTGTGTGAACGGCAAAGTCCTGCTGCCTCCACCCTGTTCTTTCTCATCCTGGGTTACAACACCGCCAGTTGTTTCTTCGGAAGTGCTGTTAGCACAGTCTACACTTGCTCCTGTGTTACGTGGTTCAGTAATGTCAGCTGTTCCCCTGCTGTGTGAACGGCAAACAGTCCTGCTGCTCCCCTGTTCTGTCTCACCCTGGGTTACAACACCGCCAGTTGTTTCTCGGAAGTGCTGTTAGCACAGTTAACACTTGCTCCCTGTTACTGGGGTTCAGTAATGTCAGCTGTTCCCTGCTGTGTGAACGGCAAAAAGTCTGCTGCCTCCACTGTTCTCTTCATCCTGGGTTCACAACACCGCCGTTGTTTCCTCGGAAGTGCTGTTAGCACAGTCTACACTGCTCCGTGTTACTGGGTTCAGTAATGTCAGCTGTTCCCCTGCTGTGTGAACGGCAAACAGTCCTTGCTGCCTCTCCACCGTGCTTCTGTTCTTCCATGGGTTACCATTCGAGTGCGTTACCGTTACATCCGGTTCAGCTACGAGTCAGCTGGTTCCCGCAGTGCTTGGGCCAAAGTCCCTCCATGTTCGGTATCATCCTGAGTTACCAGCAAGTTCTAGCTGTCTGAAGTTAACGCTCCTTTGGCAGTATTCAGGTACCTCCTGCTTAGTAACGGTCCCAAAAGTCAGCTGCTCCACCTCGGTTGTGCCATTGGCTCTTTTCCCATTCTGTTGACTCGAGGGTTCCAGCACAGTTACTGTCCTCGTTACTTTCATTGGCCTCTTGTAACCTTGTCTGCTCTACCTCTCTCCGGGTTCCAGCACCGTCAGCTGGTTTCGCAAGTGCCTTTGGCCTAGGTGCCTCCATGTCGGTTATCCGAGTTCCAGCAACGTCTGCTGGTCCTTGGTAGTGCTTTGGAGCACAGGTACCTCCTGCTTAGTAACCTGTCCCAGTAACGTCAGTGGTCCTCGGTTGTGCCATTGCTCTTTTCTTCTGCTGACACTCCGGGTTCCAGCACAGTCAGCTGGTCCTCGTTACTTTCATTGGCTCTTGTACTTTCTACCCATCGGTTACCAGTAAACCGTCAGCTGGTCCCCAGTCTTCTGGCTAGGTGCCCATGCGGTACAATTACCGCAAGTTGTTCTAGGTAGTGCTTTAGCACAGGTACTACCTGCTTAGTAACGTGTCCAAGTAACGTTCATGCGGTCTACGGTTGTGCCATGGCTCTTTTCTTCTGCTGACCCTCCGGGTTCCACACTGTCAGCTGGTCCTCGTTACTTTCATTGGTCTTGTTCCTTTGCTAACCATCCGCTGGTCCACGTACGTCACTGGTTCTACCGCAGTTGCTTTCTCAGGTTGCCAGTACACTGTCGTGTATCCGAGTTCCAGAACGTCGCTGGTTCCCTTGGTAGTGCATCTGAGTCCACAGTACCTCCTGCTTAGTACCGGGTCCCAGTAACGTCAGCTTGGTTCCTCGGTATGTGCCTTGCTCATTACCTCTGCTGCCTCTACGGGTTCAGCACAGTCAGCTGGTCCTCTGTGTACTTGCATTGGCTCTTGTACCTTCTCTACCATCCGGGTTCCAGTACCGTCAGCTGGTTCTCCGCAGTGCCTTTGGCCTAGGTGCCTCCATGTCGGTATCCGAGTTCCAGCAACGTCTGCTGGTCCTTGGTAGTGCTTTGGAGCACAGGTACCTCCTGCTTAGTAACCATGTCCCAGTAACGTCAGCTGGTCCTCGGTTGTGCCATTGGCTCTTTTCCTTCTGCTGACCCTCCGGGTTCCAGCACAGTCAGCTGGTCCTCGTTACTTTCATTGGCTCTTGTACCATCACCAACAGGACAAAGAAGGTTAAGACAAACTACAAGATACAGAACAAGAGACAGAAGAACAATAAGCAGAAGATCAAAAAGCAGAAGAACATTAAGTATAAGACCAAAATTCTAAGCAGAAGAAGACTAAGCAGTGTATGGGGGTGAGTCCGTTCCTCCTCGTGGTGCCCCTGGAAAATGCCTGATGCTGCTGCAGGCTAAACTGAACGCGGACAAATACTGTTGTAATTAAAATCTTTCGTGACAGCAAGAACGGAAGGATGAAAATTCAGAGTTTTACAGATTACAAGTACAGGAATGTCTGTCACAAATAAGAATATGATGAAAAGGATGAATAGGAAGAAGATGAAGAAGTAGAATATGAAGAATAATAACTGTTTAATAAGAACAATATAAGTAATGTTAACAAAAAGATGAATAGCAAGAAGTTTTAGAAGATTAAGAAGGTGAAGATGAAGAATAATTTGATGAGAAAGATGATGCTGCTGAAGATTATGAAGGAGAAAGTGTGTGAAAAGTTAAAAAGGTGAAGAGCATGGAAGTTGTGAAACAGACATATTTGACAAAATAGAAAAAAGGTTAACAACATTGTCAATTTCTTCGTCAATCCAAACGTATTTCAAAAAAAGAAATATTAATGCTATTCCATTGCATTGTGTTAAACATCTATGCCTTTAATGTCTCCTCAACCTCCCCCAATAAATTCTACATTACTCTTTGTTGTTTTCCTTCATGTACAATTAACCAACAAGGCAAGAATGGGTTTTTTTTAATTCCGATATTTTGTTCCCATAGACTTACATTGTATTTCCGGTATCGGTATCGGGTATCGCCGATATTTTTTGGGTATCGGCGATACCATTCCGATTCCGATACTTTTGGATATCGGAAAGTATCGCTCAACTCTAGTTACCACCCTTGTCGGCTGGCTTCAGCACCACATCAGACAAATTTTGTAAGTATTTAAGACGAGCTCTCTCATCACTAGTCAGATTGTCCACACCTCCTCTCAAAGGGATTTTAGAAAAATCCTCCGTCACCACCCGGACAAACAAATCAATGCTGGGACATGTAAAAAATTGTGGGAATCTCTTGGAATGAGGACGAATAGAGGGAGGAATCTTACCTCCATCGTCAATATTTTCCGAGGATAATTCCTCCAGGGTCCTCAGTGCCTCCTGTTCCTCCTCTGTAGGAAAAAGACGGGAAATGTCATCATTGTGAAAATATCTTTTGAAGCGCAACGACCTAGCGAAAATATTCAGATCCTTAACACCCGTGAATGGATCATAACTGGATGTGGGTGAAAATGATAGCCCCTTACCAAGGAGAGATAAATCAGCATCAGATAATCTATGGTTGCTCAAATTAATCACCTTATTATCATTGTGATTAATTTCAGATGAATAGACAGGACGCCTCTTATATCCACAGTTGCGTGTGATGTCGTGGATACAGAGGAAGAATCAGATGCTCCACTGATGGATGAAATAGAGGTATTGGATGGACCCCTTTGCATAGTGGGGCTATTTCTCTTTCTCCAAATATACACTCTTTTGGACTGATAGTCTTTAGTGTCACGAGTAAATTTTTTAACCTGATTCTCCTGGATTTTTTGAACAAGTTGATCTAGACATTTATCAATATCCTGTTCAAAATGTTGGATCCTCTCAGGGGTGCATCCATTCAGGATCTCAGACAGGGAACTATCAATTTTTTTTATCAAGATCTGCAATGTTGTTAGAGTAAAAATTAATAAGCAACTGTATTAGTATGTAGGAGCAACCATCACATGCCTCCTCCCATTTAGAGATGAAGGATGTATCCTCAACTGGAAAAGAGGGTATAACTCTAACCCTAAGGCCACGTGGAACCATTTTGCTAGTGGCATATTTCTCCAGAAAAAGTCTATTCCACCATAGGCGGGATCTATACAACACTAGTTTTTTGGCACTGGTGAGTCTCTCATCCCAACTTGGATCTCCTGCGCTCTGAACATCAGTCCCACTGGTACCAAACACCTGGTCCAGCTGTGAAAGCCAAGCTTTTTCTTTGGCCCGGAAGTCCATAGATATCACTGAAGATGCACCTGTGCATAACACAGTAATGACAAATTGTAGTAAAACAGTAGTGACACTGGCAAAATACATAAATGGCAGATGGAATACTAAAAATCTAAGAATGACCAGTATTTAGATGCCAATACATGAATGCCTAATGAACTATAAGAGACCAACTGCTACATAAATAAAAAATATGCCATTAGACAGCGTATCACTTGTACGACCAGATATGTTGTTTATTGTGCTAGTTACCCCTGTGGCTTACTTTATATTGGTCTCACCACCAGACAACTTAAAGTCAGAATTAGGGAGCATGTTCTCGGCATTGGGGCGGCCTCTACTTGCACTGATACCTCTATGCTCAAAACCTTGCCACGCCATTTCCATCAATTCCATCAATGTGATGGTTCCTGTTGTGAATGGTTTGAGATGAGTTTCTGAGCAGAGGCTCCCTCTGGTGGTTACAAGCGGTACTAGTGAGGATTGTGAGGACTGGGAATCAGGTGTTACTGATTGGTCTTATATAAGGGAGTCATTTTCCCATCAGGGTTGCCGGTGATCAATTGTTCTGGTCTGAATCCTTCTTTCCAGTTTCCCTTGTAGCCTGCTGTGTCGTGTCTGCATCTCCTGCTATCAGATAAGACAATTTCTTATTTTGTGTTTTTGCTATATTTTTGCATTTGGTCCTGCACTTCTGTGGGGGCCTTCAGGGTCCCCTCCGGGGGCTTCTGCCCTCTCAGTTTAGTTCAGCCACTGTGTTTTGTACTTTTGCTTTTTCCAGTTTTTTCAGTGGCTGCTGTTTTGATTTTTGTTACACCAGAGAACTAATTTAGGTGGTAGAGGTCGTGTGATCTCAGGTGATTTTGAAATTAGTAGAGTTGGTGTTTTTCAGGGTTTTCTGAGATTGCAGTAAGTGCCCTTCCTATCCTTTTCTATTTAGGTAGTTTGGGCCCCAGCGTTTGCTCATACTATTTTCTTTCTGCGTCAGTATTTCCTCTTGTCTAACCGCCATTACATGTTTGGGGGCTTTCTATTATCTTTGGGGTTCTGCTCCGGGGCAGATAGCTTTCCTATTTCTATCTTTAGGTGTAGTTAGTTTCTCAGGCTGTGACGAGGCGTCTAGGACCAACGTAGGAACGCTCCACGGCTGCCTCTAGTTGCGGTGGTTAGTCAGGGTACTGCAATCTCATAGTTTCCAACTGCTCTGGTGTATTTCCTTTTTTACCTGCACTCCTCAGCTACCGTAACATAACAGTATCACCGGCCTCAAAAAAATTGTATGGTACTCACAGAAGGGAAAAAATATTTTGAAGGAAGAAAAGTTGTCAGAGATATTTTTCTGTTTGGTGCATTTTTTTTTTTTTTCCCTCTGTATCTCTGGGTGCTGGGGAGGATCTTTTCTCCCAATGGAGTTTGCACAGTTGTCTGGCCGTGTGGATCGGCTTGCCACTGAGGTTCAGAGTATTGCTGCATATCTTGCTAGGTTGCCTGTTGTGGAGCCTAGGATCCCCATGCCAGATTTGTTTTTAGGGGATCGAGCTAAGTTTCAGAATTTCAAAAATAATTGTAAATTGTTTCTTGCCTTAAAATCTAAGTCCTCAGGAAACGCAGCGCAGCAGGTTCAAATTATCATCTCTCTCCTGCGCGGCGATCCTCAGGATTGGGCTTTTTCCCTGATACCTGGGGATCCTGTTTTGAGTGATGTTGATGCATTTTTTCAGGCTTTGGGGTTATTGTACGATGAGCCTAATGTCACTGATCAAGCTGAAAAAGCCTTGTTGGCATTAAATCAGGGGCTTGATGACGCTGAGTTATACTGTCAGAGATTCCGTAGGTGGGCAGTCCTGACCAAATGGAATGACGACGCTTTGGCGGCCCTTTTCCGGAAGGGTCTGTCGGATAATGTAAAGGATGTTATGGTGGGATTCCCTGTCCCCTCTGGTCTCAATGATTCTATGTCATTAGCGATTCAAATTGACAGACGTTTGCGTGAGCGGAGAAGTATGCGTGGAGTGGTGTTGCCTTGTGAGCCAGCTGCTGAGCCCATGCAGTGTGATGGAGTGGTGTCTGGGGCACAGCGTCATGAGTTTCGAAAGCGCAATGGGTTATGTTTCTACTGTGGTGATGCCTCTCATGCTATTTCAGTCTGCCCTAAGCGGGGAAGACATTTTGCACGCTCAGTTGTCTTGGGTAGTGTTCAGACTAAGTTTTTATTGACTGTCACTCTGATATGCTCTCTGTCCTCATTTTCTGCTCAGGCTTTCGTTGATTCTGGAGCAGCTATTAACCTGATGGATTATGATTTTGCTAAACGTTGTGGGTTTCCCTTGATACCCCTACAGAAGTCTATTCCTTTACTGGGGATCGATTCTACCCCTTTGGCTGAGAATAAACCCCAGTTTTCTACTCAGGTGATAATGAGGGTTGAACCTGATCACCAGGAGTGCTGCAAATTTTTGGTTCTATATAATCTGCATGACATTATAGTGCTGGGTTTCCCTTGGTTACAGTCTCATAATCCTGTTTTGGATTGGAAATCTGTGTCTGTAACCAGTTGGGGCTGCCAATGTGTTAGTGCCAACACTCCTGTTTTTTCTGCCTCCCCCCAGGCTGAGGATGTTCCTGACTTTTTGTTTGATTTTTCTGATGTGTTTAGCGAAAGTAAATCTGCATCCTTGCCTCCCCATAGGAGCTATGACTGCGCTATTGAATTAGTGCCAGGTAGTAAATTCCCTAAAGGTCGCCTTTTTAACTTGTCTGTACCTGAACATGACGCTATGCGGTCTTATATCAAGGAATCATTGGAGAAGGGTCATATCAGACCATCCTCTTCACCCTTAGGTGCCGGTTTTTTCTTTGTGGCCAAAAAAGATGGTTCATTAAGGCCGTGTATTGATTATCGTCTCTTGAACAATATTACTGTGAAATATCAATACCCGTTACCCTTGATTTCTGACCTGTTTTCCAGGGTGAAAAACGCTACTTGGTTTACCAAGCTTGACCTCAGGGGGGCGTATAACCTTATTCGCATTAAGCACGGGGATGAATGGAAGACGGCATTTAACACCCCTGAAGGGCATTTTGAGTACCTTGTGATGCCCTTTGGGCTCACTAATGCTCCTTCCGTCTTCCAGTCCTTCATGAATGACATTTTCAGGGATTTTGTGGACAAGTTTCTGATTGTTTATTTGGATGATATCTTGATTTTTTCTAATGACTGGGACTCTCATGTGAAACATGTTCGAACTGTATTCCAGATTTTGAGAGAGAATGCTCTGTATGTGAAGGGATCAAAGTGTCTTTTTGGCGTACAGAAGATCTCATTTCTGGGATTCATTTTGTCCCCATCTGTTATTGAAATGGACCCGGTCAAGGTTCAGGCCATCTGTGATTGGGTCCAACCTACTTCATTAAAGGCTCTTCAGAGATTTTTGGGTTTTGCCAATTTTTATCGTAAATTTATTGGTAATTTCTCGGTTATTGTTAAACCATTAACTGATTTGACCAGAAAGGGTTCTGATGTGGTGAATTGGCCTCCTGAGGCAGTCTCTGCGTTTCAGGAACTTAAGCAGAGATTCACTTCTGCTCCTGTTCTACGGCAGCCTGATGTTTCCCTGCCATTTCAGGTGGAGGTTGATGCCTCTGAAATTGGGGCAGGTGCCGTTTTGTCCCAAAAAGATCCAGAGACCTCTAAAAGTAACCCTTGTGCCTTTTTCTCTCGAAAATTTTCTCCTACTGAACGTAATTATGACGTGGGTAATCGGGAGTTATTGGCCATGAAGTGGGCTTTTGAAGAGTGGAGACATTGGCTGGAGGAGCCAAACATCAGGTGGTGGTCCTTACGGACCATAAGAATCTGGTCTATCTGGAATCTGCCAAGCGACTCAATCCTAGACAGGCCAGGTGGGCCTTGTTTTTCACACGTTTTAATTTTGTGGTTTCCTTTCTTCCTGGCACTAAGAATGTTAAGGCGGATGCCCTCTCGAGGAGTTTCCTTGCGGACTCTCCTGAGTTATCTGATCCCTCTGTTATTTTGAAGGAGGGTGTAGTTCTTTCCGCCATCTCGCCCAATTTGAGACTTGCTCTGGAGGGGTGTCAGGAGGATAGGCCCGAGCGCTGCCCTGTTGGAAAATTGTTTGTCCCGGACCAATGGAAAAAGAGTGTGATGTCTGAGATTCATTGTTCCGCATTGGCTGGGCATCCCGGAATTTTTGGTACCAGAGACTTGGTTAGTCGGTCCTTTTGGTGGCCTACCTTGTCTCGCGATGTCAGGGAATTTGTGCAGTCCTGCGGGACTTGCTCTCGCTCCAAGCCTTGCTCTCGCTCTAGTGGTTTGTTGATGCCATTGCCTGTGCCCAAGAGACCATGGACCCATATCTCTATGGATTTCATTTCCGATCTTCCTGTTTCTCAGAGAATGACCACCATCTGGGTAATTTGTGATAGGTTTTCCAAAATGATACATCTTGTGCCATTACCTAAGTTGCCTTCCTCCTCTGAATTGGTGCCGTTGTTCCTTCAGTACGTGGTTCGTTTACACGGCATTCCTGAGAACATTGTGTCCGACAGAGGAGTCCAGTTTGTTTCCAGATTTTGGAGGACTTTTTGTTCTAAACTGGGTGTTCAATTGTCTTTCTCCTCGGCATTTCATCCTCAGACCAATGGTCAAACTGAGAGAACAAACCAGACATTGGAGACTTATCTAAGATGCTTTGTGTCTGCTGATCAGGATGACTGGGTCTCTTTTTTGCTTTTGGCTGAGTTTGCTCTTAATAATAGGGCTAGCTCTGCCACTTTGATGTCTCCGTTTTTCTGTAATTCTGGGTTTCACCCTCGATTTTCTTCAGGACAGACGGAGGCTTCTGTCTGTCCAGGTGTTGACTCTGTTGTTGAGCGTATGCAGCAGATTTGGGACCAGGTAGTGGAGAGGTTGTCCCTCTCTCAGGAGAAGGCCCAGCGGTTTGCTAACCGGCATAGGACTGATGGTCCTCGGTTTAAAGTGGGGGACTTGGTCTGGTTGTCCTCAAAGAATATTCCTATGAGAGTAGCATCTCCTAAATTTAAGCCTAGGTTCATTGGACCTTATAAGATCATGGAGATTATTAATCCTGTTTCTTTTCGTTTGCTTCTTCCAGGGACATTTAAGATCCATAACGTGTTCCACAAGTCCTTGTTGAAGAGGTTTGTTGAGCCAGTGGTTCCTGCTGCTGTGCCTCCTGACCCTGTTTTGGTTGAGGGCAATCTGGAGTATGTGGTTGAGAAAATATTGGATTCTCGTTTTTCTAGACGAAGACTCCAGTATTTGGTTAAATGGAGAGGTTATGGTCAGGAAGACAATTCTTGGGTGTTTGCTTCGGACATCCATGCTAGGAGACTTATCCGTGCGTATCATAGAACTCATCCTGACTGACCTGGTTGCTCAAATGAGGGTTCGGTGACCCCTCCTCAAGGGGGGGGTACTGTTGTGAATGGGTTTGAGATGAGTTCTGAGCAGAGGCTCCCTCTGGTGGTTACAAGCGGTACTAGTGAGGATTGTGAGGACTGGGAATCAGGTGTTACTGATTGGTCTTATATAAGGGAGTCATTTTCCCATCAGGGTTGCCGGTGATCAATTGTTCTGGTCTGAATCCTTCTTTCCAGTTTCCCTTGTAGCCTGCTGTGTCGTGTCTGCATCTCCTGCTATCAGATAAGACAATTTCTTATTTTGTGTTTTTGCTATATTTTTGCATTTGGTCCTGCACTTCTGTGGGGGCCTTCAGGGTCCCCTCCGGGGGCTTCTGCCCTCTCAGTTTAGTTCAGCCACTGTGTTTTGTACTTTTGCTTTTTCCAGTTTTTTCAGTGGCTGCTGTTTTGATTTTTGTTACACCAGAGAACTAATTTAGGTGGTAGAGGTCGTGTGATCTCAGGTGATTTTGAAATTAGTAGAGTTGGTGTTTTTTCAGGGTTTTCTGAGATTGCAGTAAGTGCCCTTCCTATCCTTTTCTATTTAGGTAGTTTGGGCCCCAGCGTTTGCTCATACTATTTTCTTTCTGTGTCAGTATTTCCTCTTGTCTAACCGCCATTACATGTTTGGAGGCTTTCTATTATCTTTGGGGTTCTGCTCCGGGGCAGATAGCTTTCCTATTTCTATCTTTAGGTGTAGTTAGTTTCTCAGGCTGTGACGAGGCGTCTAGGACCAACGTAGGAACGCTCCACGGCTGCCTCTAGTTGCGGTGGTTAGTCAGGGTACTGCAATCTCATAGTTTCCAACTGCTCTGGTGTATTTCCTTTTTTACCTGCACTCCTCAGCTACCGTAACATAACAGGTTCCCTTCTGAGGGTGAAAGGCATTGACGCCCTACGGATTAATATTAGGGGTGGTGATCTGTCGAGACGCCTGGCACAGGCTAAAACTAAGTGGATTTGGCTCTTAAAAACCTTACACCCTCACGGCTTAAATGAGAATATCTCATATGTACCCTTTTTGTGATCTCCTGGCTCTGACATTATTTTGTATCACATTATCCGCATGATATTGTTTTTTATCCGATTTTAACTTTGTGTCTTTTCATTATAGATTCTTGTTGCCTTTCCGTTTGTCTGCGAGTGCTGTGACATCATTCAAGTTCATCTATATCCGACATGTCATCTGCTTTGTCTATATATTTATATATATTTGTTCTGATTATTTGATTATTTTGAGTTATCTAATTTCATGATTTATATACAGATGTACCATAGTATCTATGTGTTGATTTTGCTTTTTTATTTGGTGCTTTTCTTTATTTTCCCTGTTACCGTATTTGTTTCACAATTTTTCATTTGTTTATGTTCACTCTTTTATGTTTCAGTTTTTGTATGTATTACTATTGTTTGTGGTATTTTGTATGTTTTTTGATCTTATGCACTATTTCAGTTTATTTACACATATATCTATTATGATGTCCTCTGTATTTTCGCTTGTATATTGTGTTATCTGTGGCTCTCATTTGCATATGCGCATTATTATGGGCTTTATATATTGCTTCTGCTCATTTCCCGGACCCTCACTACTGCGCAGGCGTCCCGGCTCGGTCCGTGTCACTTCCGGTGACGTCAGACGCCGGAGCACGTGGGGCCCCACGTGCTTCCGGTCATGGCGGCGCCCGTGTGTCCCGATACCGCTGATACTGATACCGGTGACACCTGCGCAGCGGGTGATTAAGGTAACATAAATAGAGCCCCTTTGTGGCTCAGCTAACACGCCCCCCTGAGGAAGGAGTGCGTCGCCACTCCGAAACGCGCGTCGGGGAGGGCTGTCGGGCGACAGGCATCTGCACTGATTGTACTATCGCTGGTAACTATATTTCACCTATGGTTATTTCTTGCTCTGGTGTTAATGTGACATTTGTCTTTATATATTGCAGCACGTGCTAGCTATATTAGTCGATATATTAACTATTCAGAGTATGGACATATGACAAAGGTATTATCCTTTGTTTAGGTGTTTCTCTATTTTAATATCATATATATATATGTGCGGTGCCTTGCTGTCTTGATAGCCCATTCATCATGCGCACATTGTGATGCCATTTGTCCCATGTGTTTCCATTTCATCTTGTCTATTTTAATATTTTGTATAATAAATTTGTAATTTTTCATTGACCTATTGACTGCAGTGCTTTCCTTTGTTTGTTTTGTATATTCTATGTAGCAGTTGGTCTCTTATAGTCCATTAGGCATTCATGTATTGGCATCTAAATACTGGTCATTCTTAGATTTTAGTATTCCTTCTGCCATTTATGTATTTTGCCAGTGTCACTACTGTTTTACTGGTTAGAACAGGGTGTAGCTAGTTGGATGGGAGGGGTTGAGGCAGCCTTATACTGCATGTCTTTGTAGTAAGAATTGTTTCCTTTCCTGCTTTCTTACTACGTCGCATACTCCACTCTGCTACATCACTCTGCACCATTGCTCTATCTCACATCTATCTGCCCTGGAAGGATACCGTCTTACCTGTAGAAGACTTATCACCTAGCTGCACTACACCATCCCTGCCAGAGGACCTGCACAGCAGCGCTGCTCACCCTGACCAGGTACTACAGGTGGGGTCACGACAAACTACACAAACATTCTATCATCCCCTGGAAATATCCCACATTCCAGTGAGCGACCAGGGCACGGACATAGCTGTGCTACCCGTCACATCCCCCATAGAAGTCGACGTGATCGGTGCCGAGTACCCCCAAAACCTGTGGCTCTGTGCGACTCAACTTTGGCATCACGAACAGGATTCAGAAGCTCGCTATAAGCGAGTCCTGTGTGCCTTAATTGAACTGTTTTTTTGCTTGAGAATTGCAAAAATCATCATAGACTGTATTTGCCATTTTTCCGTCATATCTGCGCCACGAGGCACAGGTGAAGAATAAGGGCGTGCTCTCGTGGGCGTACACTCACTCCGTGGCGCGAAAACGATGTCCGCCCACTCTAAATGTTACTGCAATGTAAGATCGTGCCCCACAGCTCTGGAGTTCCGCCTCCTCATCCTCCTCAGTGGGCGGAAACGAACGCGAAGGTCCCGGCCCCCTACAAAAGATGGCGCCTCTCCTGATGCTAATGACACATGTGACTTGGCAGAGATGGCGAACGGACGTGAGCAGAAGTGGGAAGGGATGGAGGAGTCAGAGCTCTCCCCCCACGGAAGCGACCCGATCGCCACGGAGCCACCGTTTGGCACCCGGCCTGGAAACCCTCCTACGCTGGAAGAAGCGGAGGATACCCTGAGAGACCTGGCCCGGCAATGGGAGGAGGTCGCCAGGATGGAAGCGAGCTGGCGGGCCCTAAAACTACACTTGGAGCGGCGCCAATCCCTCTTACCCCCTGAAGTGTCTGTACCGGAAGGTGAGGCACCCATTCCAGTAGAGGTGGCCGTGCGGGCATCCCAGCCCTTGCAATCTGAACCGGTTGACAGTATCTCAGTGGAGGCACCCGTTCCAGTAGAGGAGGCCGTGCGGGCATCCCAGCCCTTGCAATCTGAACCGGTTGACAGTATCTCAGTGGAGGCACCCGTTCCAGTAGAGGAGGCCGTGCGGGCATCCCAGCCCTTGCAATCTGAACCGGTTGCCAGTATCACAGTAGAGGCACCCGTTCCTGCAGAAAACGCCGCACCAGCACCCCAGATCCCGCTGTCTGCCCCGTCGCTGAGGCAGAAGAAGCGACACCCGTCCTCATGGAGGAGGCCGCGCAGGCACCAGAGCTCTACCTGCCTGTACCGGAGCCCCGACCGTCATCTGTTCCAGAGCCGGCTGCTTCCGCCACAGGTGAGCGCCGCCAGGACTGGCGGGCGCCAGGAGAGCTGCCGCAAACCGGACATCGTAAGCTGGCATTTGATGGTGGAGACATGGAGCTGCTGGTGGAGGAGAATTACAACCGGCGTCAGGAGGAAGAGTGGAGACGTCGGGAGCGGGAAGCAGAGCGACAAAGGGAGCAGCGAGAATCCCAAAAGCTTCGGCAACGTCACCTGGAGAAGGACCTGGCAGAGAAGGCACGTATGAGAAAGGATAAAAGTACGGTGAGGGAGCCGCGGCGTAAGGGTGCAGTACGGAACTTTAAGTTAAAAGGTGGTTGGGGCTTCATCCAGGAGCCTGGACTTTATTTAGAAGTCTTTGTAACCCGGCGGGACGTGGAGGCTCACCTCCCAGAAGGACACCCGGGAGGGACCTGTTGGCAGGAGACTTGGTGACTTACACCCGACACTGGGGTTACAATGGATGGTACGCCCTAAATGTTACCAGGTGCGACCCCTACTCCCCAGAGTGTCAGGAAACTGACAGACCCTCCGAGCCTTCAGCCTCCCCCAACCAGGCCTCTGCACAAGTGCCCACCCCACGCCGTAAATCTCCCCAGCCTCCCTCAGTGGTCTCCTCAGCAGCCCCAGCTATGGACATGATAATGATAGCTGGCCCGTACCCGGCGCCTGTTAGGCCCCCTGGGGTTCGTACAGTCCGGGACATAGGGTTCCAGACCCGGAGGGAGACGAAAAAGGTGGCCACACAGACCCAGATAGCGGGTCACGACGTAACTGTACAGGCCACACGACGTCATCAGGTCTGGGTGGACCCTCCTGTCACGGATGTTTGGCAAGGTCCAGAAGAGTACCAGGTGGTACCTGTAAGAGGCCAGCCAAAGAAGTCTAAATAACCCGGACAGGGTCTCTGTATGTAAATCGTTAAATTATTGATGTACCCGGACGGGTGAATGTTCATAAAAAGAAGTTTATTGTTGCCTTAATATACCCATGTTGGGTAATGGTTTGATGTACCCGGACGGGTGAATGTTCAGAAGAACAAGTTTATTGTTGCCTTTATATACCCAGGTTGGGTAATGATGTTTCAATGTAATCAAAATGTTGAACTTTGAAGCCATGAACTGTACTGGCTCACAAACTTTTCTGTAAATAGTTGGCACTTCGGTGCTCCATCTTGGTTTTACAAAAAACTTAACTGTGCACTATTTTCAACTACCTCAGAAACTAAAAACCCGTTTGGTGTGGCCGAAAGTGAGGTCTGCTCAAGGAAAGTCTTGCAGCCCACCCAAGACCACAGTTGGAGGTTTGGAGCGGGTCCTCCACAAGCACAAGTAAAGGACACTGTGAAGTTACCCCGGTGGGGGTAGTCCTAAGAAGTCTCAACGAACTTCGGCAGTAATGCTATTTGCACTTTTGTAATGTTATTATTAAAAATTTTATTATGCAACGTTTAACTTGAAGTGTTTCCTGCTTTCTTACTACGTCGCATAGTCCACTCTGCTACATCACTCTGCACCATTGCTCTATCTCACATCTATCTGCCCTGGAAGGATAGCGTGTTACCTGTAGAAGACTTATCACCTACCTGCACTACACCATCGCTTCCAGAGGACCTGCACAGCAGCGCTGGACACCCTGACCAGGTACTACAGGTGGCGTCACGACAAACTACACGAACATTCTATCATCCCCTGGAAATATCCCACATTCCAGTGATCGCCCAGGTCACGGACCGAGCTGTGCTACTCGTGACATCCCCCCATAGAAGTCGACGTGATCGGTGCCGAGTACCCCCAAAACCCCTGTCTCTGTGCGACTCAACTTCCCTCACTGTGCTGGCACTTTACATTTACAATGCCTCTGGGTTTTTTTTTTGGGGGGGTGGGGAACATTCAGACTTTTGCTATGGGGCCCCATGATTTATATGTACGCCCCTGCTGCTGAGGCATGGTATTTAAGGCTGTTAAGGAGCCAACATACATGGACCTTGCCAGCAGCGTCGGACTGGAGTACCTTGGGCCCACCAGAGAAAATATATTCTTGGGGCCCACCATCATACTTCCCAACCTTTGAATAAGGGAAAGAGGGACAAAGGCTGTGGCACGCTGTGCATGCTGCAGAAAATTTTAGGCCATGCCACGTTGCACCACAGACTGTCCAGGAGTTGGTGGATGCTTTAGTCCAGGTGTGGGAGGAGATCCCTCACGAGACCATCCGTCGCGCTCATCAGGAGCATGGCCAGAAGTTGTAGGGAGGTCATACAGCATACCTCCCAAATTTGGAAGACAGGAAAGAGGATTAAAGGCTGCGGCGCGTGTTGCGCGCCACTGAAAATTTTAGCCCACGCCCCGACAACACCCATTTCACAGCTAATCACACACATATCCTCGCCCCAAGCGTAACCATTTAGCACTGCTGATCACACTGACTGGTAATGAGGGCACAGTGGCTGGTACTGAGGAAAAGAAAGAAAGAGCAGCGAGAGAGAAAGAACAAACAGAGAAAGAAAGAGAGGAAAGAAAGAAAAGAGAGAAAGAAAGAACAGAGAGAAAAAAGAACAGAGAGCGAGAAGGAAAGAACAGAGAGCGAGAAAGAAAGACTAGAGAGAGAGCCATAGGCGTAGCTAGGGTTTTGGTTTAGTGGGGGCAAAACTTCTGAGTGGGCCCATCATCAGAGAACCTCAGCAAATGACCGCGCTGTTGGCCAAAATAATCTATATATAAAAAGACTAATATTGATATTACCGCCATATGGTGTCATGTGTGCATTGCCACGAAGATCGTCGCGGTTGCACGTTTTGACTTCTCACAGCTGAGTTGCTGTTTCTTTGTGTTTGGCAGCTAGGGAGTTAATTCTGTCTGTGCTCGGTGCTGGGACTGGGTGCAGTTTCTCCCGGCTGCAATTGATTATTTGTTGATTGGTTTCCTTTAAATTCCTGGTTGTCTGCTTTGGGAGTTGCCAGTGAAAACCTTCATGCAGACCACAGATAGGAATGAATCTATATAGGCATAAGTTGAGATCTCCTTAGCTGTTTTAAGCTCAACTTGTTTAGAGTTTATTTCCCAGACCATTTATGTTCCTTCGGTGTTTGAGTGTGTATGCAAGTGTCACGCTGTCTTATGATATGTGTACGATGTCAGTAAACTATTCTTAAAAGAACAACACTCTATACAACATATAGATTAGCAACATCAGCATGTAAATATAGAATAGATTTACCTGACACGATATCCGTTGAACTCAGGGTTAATCTTGAGGACTTGATACACTGTCACAGGAAAGAAGAGGACCGGGGTCTAACCTGACCCTAAACTGGGGTCCTAACTAATCCCTCACCTTGGAGGTACTGATAATGGTTCAGAGGTCCAAGTCTCCAGCCTAACCCTGTCTCCTATCAGTCCCTGAACCCTGTAATCAGTCCTAAGAAGGATTTTGATTACCACCAAAGGGATATGGGCTGATCTCTGCTAAATACACAGATTAGACATATAAGACAGACTGGAGAAAACACAAACTTGCATACACACTCAAACACAGAAGGAACATAAATGATCTGGGATATTAAACTCTAAGCAAGGTGAGCTTAAAACAACTAAGGAGCTCTTTAACTTAAGTCTATACAGATACAATCCTATCTGTGGTCTGCATGAAGAATTTCACTGGCAACTCCCAAAACAGACAACCAGAGATTTAAAGGAAACCAATCAACAAATAATTAATTGCAGCCGGGAGAAACTGCACCCAGTCCCAGAACTGAGCACAGACAGAATTAACTCCCTAACTGCCAAACACAAAGAAACAGCAACTCAGCTGTGAGAAGTCAGAATGTGCAACCGCGACGATCTTCGTGGCGATGCACACATGACAGTGCCCCCCCTTCTACGAGGGGCCTCCGACCCTCAGGGCCAGGTTTGCCCGGGTGAGTTCTGTGGAAGGTCCGCACCAAACGATCTGCGTTAATGTCAGACGCAGGAACCCACGTCCTCTCCTCTGGACCATACCCCTTCCAATGCACCAAGTACTGAAGGGACCGGCGATTCAGACGTGAGTCAATGATCTTTGACACTTGAAACTCCAAGTTACCATTGACCACCACTGGAGGAGGAGGTAGAGGTGATGGTATGACTGGTGCCACGTACCTCTTAAGTAATGACTTGTGGAACACATTGTGGATTTTAAACGTAGGAGGGAGGTCCAGACGAAATGCCACAGGATTAATTATGGAACTGATCCTGTACATCCCGATGAATCTGGGGCCCAGCTTCCAGGAGGGAACTTTAAGTTTTATATTCCTGGTAGACAACCATACCAGATCGTTCACATTAAGATCTGGACCAGAAACTCTCCTCCTATCAGCCATACGTTTATAACGGTTCCCCATAGCACTCAGATTATTCAATACACCTCTCCACAACTGAAGCAAGTGACGACGAGAAACGCTCCTCCTCAGGAACCCCAGAAGGGCCCCCCCATTGAAAGTACAAAACTGGGGATGAAAACCATATGCCCCAAAAAACGGGGATTTACCAGTGGACTCGCTCCGCCTGTTGTTAAGAGCGAACTCTGCCAGAGGCAAGAAAGAAGACCAGTCCTCCTGGTTCTCTGAGACAAAACACCGAAGATAAGTCTCTAGGCTTTGATTCAGACGCTCTGTCTGACCATTGGTCTGCGGATGAAAAGCCGAGGAAAATGACAATTGCATCCCCCGACGTAAACAAAATGCCCTCCAAAACTTGGACACAAACTGAGACCCCCTATCTGACACCACATCAGAAGGCAACCCATGAAGTCTCACAATCTCCCCAATGAACACCTGCGCCAGAGTTTTAGCATTAGGGAGGGCAGGAAGAGCAATGAAATGTGCCATCTTACTGAACCTGTCAACAACCACCAGTATGACAGTCTTCCCTGACGACTGAGGAAGGTCCGTGATGAAGTCCATAGACAAATGAGTCCATGGACGCTCCGGAAGTTTCAAGGGTAAGAGGGTCCCAGACGGACGGGTATGAGGGGTCTTAGAGCGAGCACAAACCCCACAGGACGCGACAAAAGTTAAAACATCTTTATTAACGTTAGGCCACCAAAACCGGCGAGAAAGGAGATCTAAAGTAGCCTTACTCCCTGGATGTCCTGCTAAAGCAGAATTATGATGTGCCTCAATAACCTTTTGTCTCAACTGATTTGGGACAAACAGTCTCCCTGGAGGTCCTGCAGGGGCGTCCCCCTGAACCTCTAATACCTCCTCCTCAAGCTCAGAACATACAGCCGACACTACCACCCCCTCCTGAAGGATAGGAATCGGGTCATCCATTTTCCCGGCCCCTGGGAAACTGCGAGACAAGGCATCCGCCTTAACATTCTTAGATCCAGGGCGATAAGTGACAACAAAATTAAACCTGGTAAAAAACAACGACCATCGAGCTTGTCTGGAATTCAGACGCTTAGCAGATTCCAAATACAGCAGGTTCTTGTGATCAGTAATGACGGTGACCGGGTGGACTGCCCCCTCCAAAAAGTGACGCCATTCTTCAAAAGCCAACTTAATGGCCAAAAGTTCCCTATTGCCGATATCATAATTCCTTTCGGCGGACGACAATTTCTTAGAAAAGAAAGCGCACGGATGCCATTTACCAGGGGACGGACCCTGGGACAATATTGCACCCACCCCTACGTCAGACGCGTCCACCTCCACAACGAACGGCTGTGATGCATCTGGTTGGATGAGAACGGGTGCCGAAGCAAAACATTTTTTCAAAGAGGAAAAAGCTTGGCAAGCTTTGTCCGACCATTTAGAAAAATCCGTCCCTTTTCTTGTCATGTCAGTGAGAGGTTTGACAACAGATGAGAAATTACAAATAAATTTCCGGTAGTAGTTAGCAAACCCCAGAAAACGCTGCAGAGCCTTAAGATCCTCTGGCTGATCCCATTCAAGCACTGCTCTCACCTTTTCAGGGTCCATACGGAAACCGGAGGCTGACACCAAGAAACCCAAAAACTGAAGTTCCTGTACGGCGAATACACACTTTTCCAGTTTGGCGTATAGTTTATTGTCTCGCAAGATCTGCAACACCTGTCTCACATGCTCCTGGTGAGACACAAGATCTGGCGAGTAAATTAAAATGTCATCCAAATATACGACCACAAACAGCCCCACCAGATGACGAAAAATGTCATTAACAAAATGTTGGAATACTGCTGGTGCAGTAGTCAGACCAAAAGGCATGACAAGGTTCTCATAATGTCCCTCCGGCGTGTTAAACGCCGTTTTCCACTCATCCCCCTCTTTTATCCTAATCAGATTATACGCCCCCCTGAGATCCAATTTAGAGAACCATTTGGCGCCAACAATTTGATTGAAGAGATCAGGAATCAGAGGGAGTGGATACGGATCTCGAACAGTAATCCGATTAAGTTCGCGGAAATCCAAGCAAGGGCGTAGGCCTCCATCTTTTTTCTTCACAAAGAAGAACCCCGCGGCCACTGGGGAAGATGAAGGTCTAATATGCCCTTTGGCCAGACTTTCCGAAATATAATCTTTCATAGCCTGCCTCTCAGGACCAGAAAGGTTATATAACCTAGCTTTAGGTAACTTAGCATCAGGAAGTAAATTAATAGAGCAGTCATACACGCGATGAGGAGGCAACTCCTGACACCCCTCCTCAGAGAACACATCCCCAAAGTCCTCCAAAAAAGGAGGCAAAGTACTAGGCACGACCGCACTGATGACTGTGTTCATGCAGTTACTTTTGCAAAACTCACCCCATTGGCTTATCTCTCTGGACTGCCAATTAATCACAGGGTTATGTTTAACCAACCAAGGAAGTCCCAACACAATAGGAGTAGGTAGACCCTCCAACACATAACAAGATAATAGTTCCCTATGTATTGCCCCTACCCGAAGGTCAATGTTATGAACCTCATGAACAAAGCTACCTTGGCCGAGAGGCCTGGCGTCAATGGAGAATATAGGGATAGGTTTGACCAATACACTCAGATGCATACCTTGAGCCTGAGCAAACTGAGCGTCAACCAGATTAGCCCCGGACCCACTATCAAGAAGAACAGAAAATCTCTCCACTCTCGTACCAACCACCACCTCCACTGGTACAAGGAACTGAGAAGAACTAGCGGACGAAATACATACTCCCAGGTTGTCGTCCACCACACAACCTGGGATTAACAGTTTTTCCGGCGACTTCTTGCTCAACAAGGCACGGGACGGACATCCCCCAACAAAATGTCCCTTTTTCCCGCAGAAGAAACACCTTCTAGTCCTGCGGCGTACCGCCAATCCCCTCCTACGAAATGATGTCCCTCCCAACTGCATAGGCTCCTCCGAACAGACAAGGGGAACCTCAACATAAGGGACTTTAGTAGTAGGTGGAGTAACAACAGGGGCGGAGTTACCTCGCACCTCTCCCGGAGCCGTCTATCAGTACGGATAGCCAGGGCCATAGCAGCCTCCAGTGATGGAGGAGAATCATACTGAGCCAAAACGTCCTTTAATTTGTCAGAAAGCCCATGACAAAACTGGCTCCTAAGAGCTGGGTCATTCCACTGAGTATCTGTGGCCCATCTACGGAACTCAGAAGCAAATTCCTCCGCCGGACGATCTCCCTGCTGTATCTTACGTAATTTTGTCTCAGCAAGAGAGACCCGATCTGGGTCATCATATACCAAACCCAGGGCAGTAAAAAATCGATCTACTGACTGTAGAGCCGGGGATCCCGGAGGAAGGGAGAAGGCCCAGGATTGAGGGTCCCCTTGTAGGAGCGAGATAACAATTCCCACTCTCTGCTCTTCACTCCCTGATGATCGAGGCCGAAGCCGAAAATACAATTTACATGCTTCCCTGAAGGTAAAAAATTTGTCTCGCCCACCAGTGAACCTGTCCGGGAGAGCTACTTTAGGTTCAAATCTGGTTTGCTCCGAGGGAGACAAAACTTTGGACTTAATGTCCGTCAGCTCCATGGATAATCCCTGCAACTGCAGAGCCAGCTGGGCTACTGGATCCATGGCAACTGGGAATAATTTTATGGGCCAGTGAAAATGTCACGCGGTCTTATGATATGTGTACGATGTCAGTAAACTATTCTTAAAAGAACAACACTCTATACAACATATAGATTAGCAACATCAGCATGTAAATATAGAATAGATTTACCTGACACGATATCCGTTGAACTCAGGGTTAATCTTGAGGACTTGATACACTGTCACAGGAAAGAAGAGGACCGGGGGTCTAACCTGACCCTAAACTGGGGTCCTAACTAATCCCTCACCTTGGAGGTACTGATAATGGTTCAGAGGTCCAAGTCTCCAGCCTAACCCTGTCTCCTATCAGTCCCTGAACCCTGTAATCAGTCCTAAGAAGGATTTTGATTACCACCAAAGGGATATGGGCTGATCTCTGCTAAATACACAGATTAGACATATAAGACAGACTGGAGAAAACACAGACTTGCATACACACTCAAACACAGAAGGAACATAAATGATCTGGGATATTAAACTCTAAGCAAGGTGAGCTTAAAACAACTAAGGAGCTCTTTAACTTAAGTCTATACAGATACAAACCTATCTGTGGTCTGCATTAAGAATTTCACTGGCAACTCCCAAAACAGACAACCAGAGATTTAAAGGAAACCAATCAACAAATAATTAATTGCAGCCGGGAGAAACTGCACCCAGTCCCAGAACTGAGCACAGACAGAATTAACTCCCTAACTGCCAAACACAAAGAAACAGCAACTCAGCTGTGAGAAGTCAGAATGTGCAACCGCGACGATCTTCGTGGCGATGCACACATGACAGCAAGTGAGTGCTATCCTGTCTGTCTTATATGTCTAATCTGTGTATTTAGCTGAGATCAGCCCATATGCCTTTGGTGGTAATCAGGATCCTTCTTAGGACTGATTACAGGGTTCAGGGTCTGACAGGAGACAGGGTTAGGCTGGAGACTTGGACCTCTGAACCATTATCAGTACCTCCAAGGAGAGGGATTAGTTAGGACCCCAGTGTAGGGTCAGGTTAGACCCCGGTCCTCCTCTTTCCTGTTACAGCTCATCAAGTCCTCAAGATTAACCCTAAGTTCTGCAGAGATTGTGTCAGGTAAATCTATTTTATACTTACATTCTGATGTTGCTAAACTATATGTTGTATTGAGTGTGGTTCCTGTATAAATAGTTTACTGACATTGTATTCATATCATTAGACAGCGTGACATTTTCACTGGCCAATAAAAATTTATCTCTAGTTACCATGGATCCAGTAGCCCAGCTGGCTCTGCAGTTGCAGGGATTATCCATGGAGCTGACGGACATTAAGTCCAAAGTTTTGTCTCCCCTGGAGCAAACCAGAGTTGAACCTAAAGTAGCTCTTCCAGATAGGTTCACTGGTGGGCGAGACAAATTTTTTACCTTCCGGGAGGCATGGAAATTGTATTTTCGGCTTCGGCCGCGATCATCAGGAGTGATGAGCAGAGAGTGGGAATTGTTATCTCACTTCTTCAAGGGGACCCTCAATCCTGGGCATTTTCCCTTCCTCCGGGATCCCCGGCTCTACAGTCTGTAGATCAATTTTTTACTGCTCTGGGATTGGTATATGATGACCCAGATCGGGTCTCTCTTGCTGAGACCAAATTACGTAAAATACAGCAGGGAGATCGTCCTGCGGAGGAATTTGCTTCTGAGTTTCGTAGATGGGCCACGGATACTCAGTGGAATGACCCAGCTCTTAGGAGCCAGTTTTGTCATGGGCTTTCTGACAAATTAAAAGACGTTTTGGCTCAGTATGAGTCTCCTCCTTCTCTGGAGGCTGCTATGGCCCTAGCTATCCGTACTGATAGACGGCTTCGGGAGAGGGGTGAGGTAACTCCACTCCCTGTTGTTACTCCACCTACTACTAAAGTCCCTTATGTTGAGGTTCCCCTTGTCTGTTCGGATGAGCCTATGCAGTTGGGAGGGACATCTTTTCGTAGTAGGGGATTGGCGGCACGCCGCAGGACTAGAAGGTGTTTTTTCTGCGGGAAAGAGGGACATTTTGTTGGAGAATGTCCATCCCGTGTCTTGTTAAGTAAAAAGTCGCCGGAAAACTGCTAATCCCAGGTTGTGTGGTGGACGACAACCTGGGAGTATGTATTTCATCCGCCGGTTCTTCTCAGTTCCTGGTACCAGTGGAGGTGGTGGTTGGTACTAGAGTGAAGAGATTGTCTGTTCTTCTGGATAGTGGTTCCGGGGCTAATCTGGTTGACGCTCAGTTTGCTCAGGCTCAAGGTATGCATCTGAATGTATTGGTCAAACCGATCCCTATTTTCTCCATTGACGCCAGGCCTCTCGGCCAAGGTAGCTTTGTTCATGAGGTTCATAACATTGACCTTCGGTTAGGGGCAATACATAGGGAACAATTATCTTGTTATGTGTTGGAAGGTCTACCTACTCCCATTGTGTTGGGACTTCCTTGGCTGGTTAAACATAACCCTGTGATTAATTGGCAGTCCAGAGAGATAAGCCAATGGGGTGAGTTTTGCAAAAACAACTGCATGAACACAGTCATCAGTGCGGTCGTGCCTAGTACATTGCCTCCTTTTTTGGAGGATTTTGGGGATGTTTTCTCTGAGGAGGGGTGTCGGGAGTTGCCTCCTCATCGCGTGTATGACTGCTCTATTAATCTACTTCCTGATGCTAAGTTGCCTAAAGCTAGGTTGTATAATCTTTCTGGTCCTGAAAGACAGGCTATGAAAGATTATATTTCTGAAAGTCTGGCCAAAGGGCATATTAGACCTTCATCTTCCCCTGTGGCCGCGGGGTTCTTCTTTGTGAAGAAAAAAGATGGAGGCCTACGCCCTTGCTTGGATTTCCGCGAACTTAATCGGATTACTGTTCGAGATCCGTATCCACTCCCTCTTATTCCTGATCTCTTCAATCAAATTGTTGGCGCCAAATGGTTCTCTAAATTAGATCTCAGGGGGGCGTATAATCTGATTAGGATAAAAGAGGGGGATGAGTGGAAAACGGCGTTTAACACGCCAGAGGGACATTATGAAAACCTGGTCATGCCTTTTGGTCTGACTACTGCTCCAGCAGTATTCCAACATTTTGTTAATGACATTTTTCGTCACCTTGTGGGGGTGTTTGTGGTCGTATATTTGGATGACATTTTAATTTACTCGCCAGATCTTGTGTCTCACCAGGAGCATGTGAGACAGGTGTTGCAGATCTTGCGAGACAATAAACTATACGCCAAACTGGAGAAGTGTGTGTTTGCCGTACAGGAACTTCAGTTTTTGGGTTTTTTGGTGTCAGCCTCCGGTTTCCGGATGGACCCTGAAAAGGTGAGAGCAGTGCTTGAATGGGATCAGCCAGGGGATCTTAAGGCTCTGCAGCGTTTTTTGGGGTTTGCTAATTACTACCGGAAATTTATTTGTAATTTCTCGTCTGTCGTCAAACCTCTCACTGACATGACGAGAAAAGGGACGGATTTTTCTAGGTGGTCGGACAAAGCTTGCCAAGCCTTTTCCTCTTTAAAAAGATGTTTTGCTTCGGCACCCGTTCTCATCCAACCAGATGTATCTCAGCCGTTCATTGTGGAGGTGGACGCATCTGACGTAGGGGTGGGTGCTATATTGTCCCAGGGTCCGTCCCCTGGTAAATGGCATCCGTGCGCTTTCTTTTCTAAGAAATTGTCGTCCGCCGAAAGGAATTATGATATCGGCAATAGGGAACTTTTGGCCATTAAATTGGCTTTTGAAGAATGGCGTCACTTTTTGGAGGGGGCAGTCCACCCGGTCACCGTTATTACTGATCACAAGAACCTGCTGTATTTAGAATCCGCTAAGCGTCTGAATTCCAGACAAGCTCGATGGTCATTATTTTTTACCAGGTTTAATTTTGTCGTCACTTATCGTCCGGGGTCTAAGAATGTAAAGGCTGATGCCTTGTCTCGCAGTTTCCAGGGGCCGGGAAAACGGACGACCCGATTCCTATCCTTCAGGAGGGGGTGGTAGTGTCGGCTGTATGTTCTGAGCTTGAGGAGGAGGTGTTAGAGGCTCAGGGGGACGCTCCTGCAGGACCTCCAGGGAGACTGTTTGTCCCGAATCAGTTGAGACAAAAGGTTATTGAGGCACATCATAATTCTGCTTTAGCAGGACATCCAGGGAGTAAGGCTACTTTAGATCTTCTTTCTCGCCGATTTTGGTGGCCTAACGCTAATAAAGATGTTATAACTTTTGTCGCGTCTTGTGGGGTTTGTGCTCGCTCTAAAACTCCTCATACCCGTCCGTCTGGGACCCTTTTACCTTTGAAACTTCCGGAGCGTCCATGGACCCATTTATCTATGGACTTCATTACGGACCTTCCTCCGTCGTCTGGGAATACTGTCATACTGGTGGTTGTTGACAGGTTCAGTAAGATGGCACATTTCGTTGCTCTTCCTGCACTCCCTAATGCTAAAACTCTGGCGCAGGTGTTCATTAGGGAGATTGTGAGACTTCATGGGTTGCCTTCTGATGTGGTGTCAGATAGGGGGTCTCAGTTTGTGTCCAAATTTTGGAGGGCATTTTGTTTACGTCGGGGGATGCAATTGTCGTTTTCCTCGGCTTTTCATCCACAGACCAATGGTCAGACAGAGCGTCTGAATCAGAGTTTAGAGACATATCTCCGGTGTTTTGTATCGGAGAACCAGGAGGACTGGTCTTCTTTCTTGCCTTTGGCAGAGTTCGCTCTTAACAACAGGCGGAGCGAGTCCACTGGTAAGTCCCCGTTTTTTGGGGCATATGGTTTTCATCCCCAGTTTTGTACTTTTAATGGGGGGGGTCCTTCTGGGGTTCCTGAGGAGGAGCGTTTCTCGTCGTCACTTGCTTCTGTGTGGCGAGGTGTATTGAATAATTTGAGTACGATGGGGAACCGTTACAAACGTATGGCTGATAGGAGGAGAGTTTCTGGTCCAGATCTGAATGTGAACGATCTGGTATGGTTGTCTACCAGGAATATAAAACTTAAAGTGCCCTCCTGGAAACTGGGTCCCAGATTCATCGGGCCGTACAGGATCAGTTCCATAATTAATCCTGTGGCATTTCGTCTGGAACTCCCTTCTACGTTTAAAATTCATAATGTGTTCCACAAGTCATTACTTAAAAGGTATGTGGCACCAGTCATACCGTCACCTCTACCTCCTCCTCCAGTGTTGGTCAATGGTAACTTGGAATTTCAAGTATCAAAAATCATTGACTCTCGTCTGAATCGCCGGTCCCTTCAGTACTTGGTGCATTGGAAGGGATATGGTCCGGAGGAGAGGACGTGGGTCCCTGCGTCTGATGTTAACGCAGATCGTTTGGTTCAGACCTTCCACAGAACTCACCCGGGCAAACCTGGCCCTGAGGGTCCGGAGGCCCCTCGTAGAAGGGGGGGTACTGTCATGTGTGCATTGCCACGAATATCGTCGCGGTTGCACGTTTTGACTTCTCACAGCTGAGTTGCTGTTTCTTTGTGTTTGGCAGCTAGGGAGTTAATTCTGTCTGTGCTCGGTGCTGGGACTGGGTGCAGTTTCTCCCGGCTGCAATTGATTATTTGTTGATTGGTTTCCTTTAAATTCCTGGTTGTCTGCTTTGGGAGTTGCCAGTGAAAACCTTCATGCAGACCACAGATAGGAATGAATCTGTATAGGCATAAGTTGAGAGCTCCTTAGCTGTTTTAAGCTCAACTTGTTTAGAGTTTATTTCCCAGACCATTTATGTTCCTTCGGTGTTTGAGTGTGTATGCAAGTGAGTGCTATCCTGTCTGTCTTATATGTCTAATCTGTGTATTTAGCTGAGATCAGCCCATATCCCTTTGGTGGTAATCAGGATCCTTCTTAGGACTGATTACAGGGTTCAGGGTCTGACAGGAGACAGGGTTAGGCTGGAGACTTGGACCTCTGAACCATTATCAGTACCTCCAAGGAGAGGGATTAGTTAGGACCCCAGTGTAGGGTCAGGTTAGACCCCGGTCCTCCTCTTTCCTGTTACAGCTCATCAAGTCCTCAAGATTAACCCTAAGTTCTGCAGAGATTGTGTCAGGTAAATCTATTTTATACTTACATTCTGATGTTGCTAAACTATATGTTGTATTGAGTGTGGTTCCTGTATAAATAGTTTACTGACATTGTATTCATATCATTAGACAGCGTGACATTTGGTCTGTGTTAAATAATACCAGTCCTACAGAACATATAGATTACAGCACAGGTACAGATAATGACTTACCGCTGATGTTCTTTCTAATGGAATTGTTCACTTTTCATGTCTTTTCCATCTGGCCCACACCGACATGACGACTTCTCCAGCCAGGACTCGACTGCACCCCCATTAAAAAAAAAATACTCACCTCCCGGCTCCTGTGCTGCTCACTGTTCTCCCTCTCAGCGTCTGACAGCGGGAGCCGGCAGGTGATGTTATTGCGACCGCTGTCATACGCTGAGGGGGATTATGGGAGAGAAGGAGCGCTCGCTCCTTCTCTCTCTATGCGGTCAGCTTTATCGGCTGGATGCCGATACAGCTGACCCTCCGATGACGGGTGGGGGGCCCACTGCTGGCACCGGGCCCCCCCAACGCCTGTTCAGGCCCCATAGCTTCCGGGCGGCAGAGCAGGGAGAGCGATTCTCCCTGCTCTGCCGCAGAATGTAACTGTATCGTAGCTCCGGGTGGGCCCCCTCAGAGCGCGGGCCCCGGGGCCACCGCCCCCTCTGCCCGCGACCTATCCTTTCAAATCAGGGCCCACCACGCAGGAGCTGGGGCCCACCGTAGGTTTCTCCGGTGTCCCGGTGCCTCAGTCCGACCCTGCTTGCCAGCCTGATAATACCAGGCCACAGCAGTCTGCTTATCTTTGCTGGTTAACAAAAATAGGGGATCCCCTCGAAAAAAAATTGGCGTGGGGTCCCCCCTATTTTTGTTAACCAGACAGATGAAGCAGACTGCTGAGGCCTGGTTTTTCAGGCTGGTAATGAGCCAATATCCATGGACCTTGCCAGCCTGATAAAACCAGGCCACAGCAGTCTGCTTAGCTTGGCTTGTTACCAAAAATAGGGGATCCCCTCGAAAAAAAAAACAGCGTAGGGGTCCCCCTATTTTTGTTAACCAGCCAAGTAAAATGCAGACTGCTGCAGCCTGGTATTAAAAGACTGTCAAGGCCCATGGATTTTGGCCCTCAACAGCCTGATAATACCAGGCTACAGCAGCCCCACATTTGGCGCATCAAAAGATGTGCCAATTGTGGCACTTTACCCGGCTCTTCCCACTGCCCTGTAGCGGTGGCAAGTGGGGTAATAAGGGGTTAATGTCACCGTTGATTGCACGGTGACAATAAGCCCGGTTAATAATGGAGAGGTGTCAATAAGAACCGATCCATTATTAATCCCAAAGTTTTTAAATGTATAAAAAAAAGACACAGCAAGAAAAAAGTATTTTAATGAAATAAAAGAGACAACACAGTTTTCATTTCTTTTATTATACTCTCATTCCTGCAACGCCATCGATCTCCTGTAAAAAAAGGAAAAAAACAAACCAACAGTATACCACCTGTCCGACGCAGTCCATAGTAACGACAGTCCCACGACGATCCAGCTCTGCTACATCGGAATGACAGGCAGAGGCTGTCATCCCGGCGCAGCACAGCTGATTACCTGCTTCCCCGGCGGTGACGTCATCGGACTGACTGCTTTACGGCCGGGATTACCCAGCAGTCACTGCAGTTATCGCGAGAAACTGCATGTGACCGCCGGGGAAAGATGATGGCGGCCATCAACCAGTCCAGGCCGTGACCACCGGAGATCTTCTGCCATGTAAGTGCCGCTGACTCCTGACAGACCCGACCGACGGACACTCACAGTGACAGTGACAATTCCGATTCCGGTATACGATATATGGGAAATATCGAAAGTCAATATCGAAAGTCCGATACAGCTAATATCGGCCGATACCCGATACTTGCGGTATCGTATCGCTCAACACTAATCGCTGGTCAACTTTTAAGCCTTATAACTTCCTAACAAAAAAAAAATTGTTTCCAAAATTGTGCTGATGTAAAGTATACATGTGGGAAATGTTATTTACTAAGTATTTTGTCTGATATATCTCTCTGATTTAAGGGCATAAAAATTAAAAGTTTAAAATTACAAAATTTTAAAAATTTTCGCCATATTTCTCTTTTTTCATAAATAAACGCAAGTCGTATCGAAGAAATTTTACCAGTAACATGAAGTACAATATGTCACAAAAAAAATCTCAGAATCAGCGGGATCCGCTAAAGAGTTCTAGAGTTATAACCTCATAAAGTGACAGTGGCCAGAATTGTAAAAATTGGCATGGTCATTAAGCTGCAAATTGGCTCTGTCACTAAGGGGTTAATACTACTATTATTTTGTTGTTTATTTATTATGCTTTATCATGCTTTGCTTATATAGCAATATATTATTCCGCAGAGCTTTACATGCATTATCATCACTGACCCCAATGGGGCTCACAATCTAAATTCTCTATTAGCATCTCTTTGGAACGTGGGAGGAAACTGGAAAACACGCAGGAAACCCACGCAAACACAGGGAGAACATACAAACTCCTTGCAGAATTTATCCTTGGTGGGATTTCCAACCCTGGATCCTAGAACTGAAAGGCCGCAGTGCTAACCACTGAGCCACCATGCTTACTGCAGGGTATTTTCTCATTGTTTTTATACTGTTTTTTTTGGTAATAATCACAGTGTGAATGTGCACCTACACACTGCACTTATAACAACAGGTGTGTCGGCCCATTTTTCTGTTCTTGGTGTATTCTATATATATAAACTGCACAGTACCACTTCTCCTGTCTTATATACTATGTATAATTCTCAGTACATGCTTTTATACTGTGTAATATACTGCACAGTACAACTTCTCCTGTCTTATATACTATGTATAATTCTCAGTACATGCTTTTATACTATGTATATACACTGCACAGTACCACTTCTCCTGTCTTATATTCTATGTATAATTCTCAGTACATGCTTTTATACTGTGTAATACACTGCACAGTACACTTCTCCTGTCTTATATACTATGTATAATTCTCAGTACATGCTTTTATACTGTGTATATACACTGCACAGTACCACTTCTCCTGTCTTATATTCTATGTATAATTCTCAGTACATGCTTTTATACTGTGTATATACACTGCACAGTAACCACTTCTCCTGTCTTATATACTATGTATAATTCTCAGTACATGCTTTTATACTGTGTATATACACTGCACAGTACCACTTCTCCTGTCTTATATTACTATGTATAATTCTCAGTACATGCTTTTATACTGTGTATATACACTGCACAGAACCACTTCTCCAGTCTTATATACTATGTATAATTCTCAGTACATGCTTATCTGTGTATACATGCAAGTACCACCTGTCTTATATTACTATGTATATCTCATACATCTTTTATCTGTGTATATACATCACTGTATAATTTCTTCTTTTACTATGTAAATTCTCGTACATGCTTTTATACTGTGTATATACACTGCACAGTACCACTTCTCCTGTCTTATATACTATGTATAATTCTCAGTACATGCTTTTATACTGTGTATATACACTGCACAGTACCACTTCTCCTGTCTTATATACTATGTATAATTCTCAGTACATGCTTTTATACTGTGTATATACACTGCACAGTACCACTTCTCCTGTCTTATATACTATGTATAATTCTCAGTACATGCTTTTATACTGTGTATATACACTGCACAGTACCACTTCTCCTGTCTTATATACTATGTATAATTCTCAGTACATGCTTTTATACTGTGTATATACACTGCACAGTACCACTTCTCCTGTCTTATATACTATGTATAATTCTCAGTACATGCTTTTATACTGTTATATACACTGCACAGTACCACTTCTCCTGTCTTATATACTATGTATAATTCTCAGTACATGCTTTTATACTGTATATATACACTGCACAGTACCACTTCTCCTGTCTTATATACTATGTATAATTCTCAGTACATGCTTTTATACTGTATATATACACTGCACAGTACCACTTCTCCTGTCTTATATACTATGTATAATTCTCAGTACATGCTTTTATACTGTATATAACACTGCACAGTACCACTTCTCCTGTCTTATATACTATGTATAATTCTCAGTACATGCTTTATACTGTATATACACTGCACAGTACCACTTCTCCTGTCTTATATACTATGTATAATTCTCAGTACATGCTTTATACTGTGTATATACACTGCACAGTACCACTTCTCCGTCTTATATACTATGTATAATTCTCAGTACATGCTTTATACTGTGTATATACACTGCACAGTACCACTTCTCGTTTATATACTATGTATAATTCTCAGTACATGCTTTTATACTGTGTATAACACTGCACAGTACCACTTCTCCGTCTTATATACTATGTATAATTCTCAGTACATGCTTTTATACTGTGTATACACACTGCACAGTACCACTTCTCCAGTCTTATATACTATGTATAATTCTCAGTACATGCTTTTTATACTGTATATATACACTGCACAGTACCACTTCTCCAGTCTTATATACTATGTATAATTCTCAGTACATGCTTTTATACTGTGTATATACACTGCACAGTACCACTCCTTCAGTCTTACATACTATGTATAATTCTCAGTACATGCTTTTATACTGTGTATATACACTGCACAGTACCACTTCTCCTGTCTTATATACTATGTAAAATTCTCAGTACAATCTTTTATACTGTGTATATACACTGCACAGTACCACTTCTCCTGTCTTATATACTATGTATAATTCTCAGTACATGCTTTATACTGTGTATATACACTACACAGTACCACTGCTCCTGTCTTATATACTATGTATAATTCTCAGTACATGCTTTATACTGTATATATACACTGCACAGTACCACTTCTCCTGTCTTATATTCTATGTATAATTCTCAATACATTCCTGTATACTGTGTATATACACTGCACAGTACCACTTCTCCTGTCTTATATTCTATGTATAATTCTCAGTACATGCTTTTATACTGTATATATACACTGCACAGTACCACTTCTCCAGTCTTATATACTGTGTATAATTCTCAGTACATGCTTTAATACTGTGTATATATACTGCACAGTACCACTTCTCCTGTCTTATATTCTATGTATAATTCTCAGTACATGCTTTTATACTGTGTATATACACTGCACAGTACCACTTCTCCAGTCTTATATACTATGTATAATTCTCAGTACATGCTTTAATACTGTGTATATATACTGCACAGTACCACTTCTCCTGTCTTATATACTATGTATAATTCTCAGTACATGCTTTTATACTGTGTATATGCACTGCACAGTACCACTTCTCCTGTCTTATATACTATGTATAATTCTCAGTACATGCTTTTATACTGTGTATATACACTGCACAGTACCACTTCTCCTGTCTTATATACTATGTATAATTCTCAGTACATGCTTTTATATTGTGTATATATACTGCACAGTACCACTTCTCCTGTCTTATATACTATGTATAATTCTCAGTACATGCTTTTATACTATGTATATACACTGCACAGTACCACTTCTCCTGTCTTATATATTATGTATAATTCTCAGAGAAAACCAAAAAACAAGACACAAATATCCTAAAATAAAATAAATTTTTTTCCTTTTTTTTTGCAAACAATGCATGAAGGTAGTACGGTAATAACAATAAGGGTATTTAGTAAACATAATTTTGATCAAAAGAATGTGCAAGCCATCCCGCCACGTCAAGGCAACCCTTGTTGGACAATCCTAACTCTTGTATTAAAAACCTTTCCACTTGTCAAGTGACATAAATGTGAACAAGGACCGAGGGCCTGAACCACCAGTAAAAGCATAGGCCAGACAGGATGGATTTCCCAGCTCAGAAACAGGGCAGTCACACCCTTATATGCACAAGATGCACTTTAAACTAAATAAGAAACTAGGTCTGAGCTGAAAAAGTAAGTTAATGTGTATGCAAAATGTAAATGCATATTAACCCCTTCCCGACCTGTGACACAGCATATGAGTCATGAAAGTCAGTGCCAATCCGACCTGTGACGCATATGCTGTGTCACAGAATGATCACCCTCCTGTGGGTCGGGTGACTGAGGTCACTGAAAGGTCACCTGAGCCGCAGGCACAGAAAGAGCTGTGCTTCACCCCAGGGGGGTGGCTTTGCCCCGTCGTGGCTACGGTCGCTCTGATTGGCTGTTGAAAGTGAAACAGCCAATCAGAGCGATAGTAATATTTCACCAATGAAACGTGGAGACCCTAATCTGACCTGCCCACACCGACTGACGGGGGCGATCTGCCCCCGCCACTGACCGCTCCCCCCGCCTTCCGATCCTCACCCTCACCTCCCTTGTACTTTCCGAGGCCCGCTGGCCCGATGTCCTGCCATCTTGGATGATGGGCGCCGCCATCTTCCAAAATGGCGGGCGCATGTGCAGTGCGCCCGCCGGATCTGCCGGCCGGCATATTCATTCATTCACTCCAGGTACATTTTGATCACTGTGATAGACCCTATCACAGTGATCAAAATAAAAAAAATAGTAAATAACCCCTCCACCCCCTTTATCACCCCCATAGGTAGGGACAAATGATAAAATAAAGAAAATATATTTATTTTTATTTTTCCGTTAGGGTTAGAATTGGGGTTAGAATTAGGGTTAGGGTTGGAATTAGGGTTAGGGTTGCAATTAGGGTTGGAATTAGGGTTAGGGTTGGAATTAGGGTTAAGATTAGGGGTGTGTTGGGGTTAGAGCTGTGGTTTGGAATTTTGGAATTAGGGTTAGGCTTGTGGTTAGCGTTATGGTTAGGGTTGGGATTAGGGTTAGGGGTGTGTTGGGGTTAGGGTTGGGATTAGGGTTAGGGGTGTGTTGGGGTTAGGGTCGTGGTTTGTGTTTAGGGCTGGAGTTAGGATTCAGGGGTTTCCACTGTTTAGGCACATCAGGGGGCTGCTCAAACGCGACATGGCCAATTTTGCGTTCAAAATGCGCCCTCCCTTCCAAGCCCCGACGTGTGCCCGAACAGTGGTTTACCCCAACATATGAGGCATCAGCGTACTCAGGAAAAATTGCACAACAACTTTGTGGCAAAAGATACCTCCAAAACATACTAAATATGCTAATAGAGGTGGAAATCCACCTTTACTTTAAATAAAGTTGCAAAATAGCTACGACTCATATCGATAGATCAAAAAACTGAGAACATGGAGTCAATGCTAATCATAAAACATCGTAATTTTTATTAAACAATTTAAAAAGTTTTTTCGCTCAAGAGAGAGTAAATAACACCACAATAGTACAAAAATTTCCAACTTAGTGGAAAATGGGAGTGAACAGATTCAGTAAGGGGTTATTACTTAGGGGTCAAAAAGTAACCAGAAAAACCAAACTTATAGCAAAGATGTCCTGATAGCACATGCACCGATGAGGCAAGAATGAGAGCTTTAGATATATCAATACTCCGCAGAAATAGATTGTGAAACTAGTCACATGTAAGTGCTTAGTACAGATAGAAGCGCTGGATGGAGTGTGAGTGCTGCTAATATAAGTGGCTAACAACACACTGGTCACAGGTGAAAATCAAAATATGCTGACACCACATAAATCCAATTGCTCTAATTGTTAAATAGTGGGAGTGTTTAAATAAAGCAAGCAATCAATCATAATTACCCATCATGTTCATGCAAAAGTGGGCACAGGACACCGGATCCCCAACAACTTTGTTGGTATAATTTCTCCTGTTACCCTTGGGAAAATAAAAAACTGGGGGCTAAAAATTTTTTTTGTGGAAAACAAATGATTTTTTTATTTTCAAGGCTCTGAGTTATAAACTTCTGGGAAGCACTTGAGGGTTCAAAATGCTCACCACACAGCTAGATAAGCTCCTTGTGGGGTCTGGTTTCCAAAATGGGATCCCTTGTGGGGGGTTTCTACTGTTTAGGCACATCAGGGTCTCTCCAAAAGTGACATGACACCCGAAGACCATTCCATCAAAGTCTGCATTTCAAAATGTCACTACTTCCCTTCCGAGCCCCGACGTGTGCCCAAACAGTGCTTTCCACCCACATATGGGGTACCAGCGTACACAAGAAAAACTGGACAACAACTTTTGGTGTCCAATTTCTCCTGTTACCCTTGTAGAAATAAAAAGTTGAGCGGCTAAACAATCATTTTTTGAGGAAAAAAAGATTTTTTATTTTCACGGCTCTGCATTATAAACTTCTGTGAAGCACTTGGGGGTTCAAAGTGCTCACCACACATCTAGATAAGTTCCTTGGGGGTCTAGTTTCAAAAATGGGGTCACTTTTGGGGGGTTTCCACTATTTACGCACATCAGGGGCTCTTCAAACGCGACCTGACACCCGCAGACCATTCCATCAAAGTCTGCATTACAAAACGTCACTACTTCTCTTCCGAGCCCCGACATGTGCCCACACAGTAGTTTTCTCCCACATATGGGGTATCAGCATACTCAGGACAAATTGGTCGACAACTTTTGGGGTCCAATTTCTCCTATTACCCTTGGGAAAATGAAAAATTGGGGACTAAAAGAAAATGTGTGTAGAAAAAATATGATTTTTTTAATTTCACGCTTGGGCGTTATAAACTTTAGTGAAACACCTGGAGGTTCAAAGTTCTCACCACACATCTAGATAAGTTCCTTGAGGGGTCTAGTTTTCAAAATAGTGTAATTTGTGGGAGTTTCCACTGTTTAGGCACATCAGTGGCTCTCCAAACGCGACATGGCATCCAGCCAATTCTGTGTTGAAAAAGTCAAACGGCGCTCCTTCCCTTCCAAGCTCTGCCATGCACCCAAACAGTGGTTTACCCCTACATATGGGGTATCAGCGTGCTCAGGACAAATTGCACAATAAATTTTGGGGTCTTGTTACCCCTGGGAAAATAAAAAATGGGGTGAAAAGATAATTTTTGTGGAAAATATATGATTTTTTAATTTTACGGCTCTACGTTATAAAGTTGTGAGAAGCACTTCGGGGTTCAAAGTGCTCACCACAGATCTAGATAAGTTCCTAGTCTAGTTTCTAAAATAGGGACACTTGCAGGGGGTTTCCACTGTTTAGGCACATCATGGGTTCTCCAAATGCGAAATAGCGTCCAATCTCAATTCCAGCCAATTTTGGTTTGAAAAAGTCAAATGGCACTCCTTCCCTTCCGAGATCTGCCGTGCGCCCAAACAGTGGTTCCCTCCACATATGGGTTATCAGCGTACTCAGGACAAATTGAACAACTTTTGTGGTCAATTTTTTCCTGTTACCCTTGGGAAAAAAAAAATTGGTGACTAAAAAAATCATTTTCTGTGGGAAAAAAAGTAGGATTTTCTATTTTAATGCCCGGGCATTGAAAACGTCATTACTTCCTTCCCAAGCACTGCCGTGCGCCCAAACAGTTTTTTCCCCCCACTTATGGGATATCAGCGTACTCAGGACAAATTGGACAACAACTTTCGGGGTCCAATTTCCTTGGGAAAAATCAAAAATTGGGGACTAAGAAATCTTTTTTTTTTCTCACCCAGGCACTATAAACTTTAGTGAAACACTTGGGTGTTATGTTTCGGTAGCTGAGGAGAAATAACAAAAAATAGCAAAAGCCGCAATACACCAGAGAGGCTGGGAACTACTGGGTTGCAGAACCCTAAACTAACCGCAACACTAGAAGTAGCCGTGGAGCATACCTACGGTGATCCTAGATGCCTCGTCACAGCCGGAGAGATAGCTACACCTAAAGACAGAAAGATGAAAGCTAACTGCCCCCTTGCAGAGCCCCCAAAGAAACAGGAAGCCCCCAAACATGTAATGGCAGTTAGACAACAAGAAAATACGAACATAGACAGAAAATAGCATAAGCAAACGCTGGGGCCCAATACTGTCTAGATAGAAAAGTATAGGAAAGAACTCTGTCTGCAACCCAAAAAACCCTGACAAAAATACCAACACTTCTGATTAACAAAAAACCTGAGATCACACGATCTCTACCACCTAAATCAGATCTCTGGTGCAACACACAGCAATTCAGCAAACAAAAAGTGACACAGGAACAGAGCAAAAGTGCAAACACAAACAGAGCACAAATGTAAAGCCAGGCCCCAAAAGGGGACCAGGCTGAAGTCCACTGCAAGGCAGCAAACAAGCAAGGGAAATCCAACCAGAGGAAAAAAAAGAGCAAATCACTTATCTGAATGATAGCAGGAATGCAAGCTGAGATCCAAGCAAGGCCTGGAAGAACAATTGATTACCGGCAAGGCTGATGGGAGTTCAGATCACTTATATCAGACCATTCGGACCCAGCTGAAAGCCATTCAGCAATTGGTTCATTACCCTCAGCAACCACCGGAGGGAGCCCCAGCTCCGAAGTTGCCTCCAACGTGTTCACAACAGTACCCCCCCTTGAGGAGGGGTCACCGAACTCTCACTTGCGCAACCAGGCCGATCAGGATGAGCTCGATGATAGGCACGGATCAGTCTCATAGCATGGATGTCCGAAGCAAACACCCAAAAATTGTCCTCCTGACCATACCCTCTCCACTTAACCAAATACTGGAGTTTCCATCTAGCAAAACGAGAATCCAATATTTTCTCAACCACATACTCCAAATTGCCCTCAACCAAAACAGGGTCGGGAGGCGCAGCCATAGGAACCACTGGCTCGACCTCGACCTCGACCTCTTCAATAAGGACTTGTAAAACACGTTATGGATCTTAAATGTCCCTGGAAGAAGCAAACGGAAGGAAACCGGATTAAGAATTTCCATGATCTTATAAGGTCCAATGAACCTTGGCATTAAATTTTGGAGACGCAACCTTCATAGGGATATTTCTTGAGGACAACCAAACCAAGTCTCCCACTTTAAAACGAGGACCATCAGTCCTATGCCGGTTGGCAAACCGTTGGGCCTTCTCCTGAGAGAGAGACAACCTCTCCACTACCTGGTCCCAAATCTGCTGCATTCGCTCCACAATAGAGTCAACCCCCGGACAGACGAAAGCCTCCGCCTGTCCCGAAGAAAATCGAGGGTGAAACCCAGAATTGCAGAAAAATGGAGACATCAAGGTGGCAGAGCTAGCCCTATTATTAAGAGCAAACTCAGCTAAAGGCAAAAAAGAAACCCAGTCATCTTGATCAGCAGATACAAAACATCTCAAATAAGTCTCCAAGGTCTGGTTTGTTCTCTCGGTTTGTCCATTGGTCTGAGGGTGAAATGCAGAGGAGAAAGATAACTGAACACCAAGTTTAGAACAAAATGTCCTCCAAAATCTGGAAACAAACTGGACTCCTCTGTCAGACACAATGTTCTCCGGAATGCCATGTAACCGAACCACGTGATGAAAGAACAAAGGCACCAATTCGGAGGAGGAAGGCATCTTAGGTAATGGCACAAGATGTATCATCTTGGAAAACCTATCACAGATTGCCCAGATAACGGTCATTCTCTGAGAGACAGGGAGGTCGGAAATAAAATCCATAGAGATATGGGTCCATGGCCTCTTGGGCACAGGTAATGGCATTAACAAACCACGAGAGCGAGAGCAAGGCTTGGAGCGAGAGCAAGTCCCACAGGACTGCACAAAGTCCCTGACGTCATGAGACAAAGTAGGCCACCAAAAGGACCGACTCACCAAGTCTCTGGTACCAAAAATACCGGGATGACCAGCCAATGCGGAACAATGAATCTCAGACATCACACTCTTCTTCCACTGGTCTGGGACAAACAATTTCCCAACAGGGCAGCTTTCAGGTTTATCCTCCTGACACCCCTCCAGAGCCAGTCTCAAATTGGGCGAGATGGTGGAAAGAACTACACCCTCTTTCAAAATAACAGCAGGATCAGTTAACTCAGGACAATCCGCAAAGAAACTCCTCGAGAGGGCATCCGCCTTAACATTCTTAGTGCACGGAAGAAAAGAAACCACAAACTTAAAACGTGTGAAAAACAAGGCCCACCTAGCCTGTCTAGGATTAAGTCGCTTGGCTGATTCGAGATAAAACAGGTTCTTATGGTCCGTGAGGACCACCACCTGATGTTTGGCTCCTTCCAGCCAATGTCTCCACTCTTCAAAGGCCCACTTCATGGCCAATAACTCCCGATTACCCACGTCATAATTACATTCAGTTGGAGAAAATTTTCGAGAGAAGAAGGCACAAGGGTTACTCTTAGAGGTCTCCGGATCCCTTTGGGACAAAACGGCACCTGCCCCAATCTCAGAATCATCAACCTCCACCTGAAACGGCAGAGAAACATCAGGCTGCCGTAGAACAGGAGCAGAAATGAATCTCTGCTTAAGTTCCTGAAATGCAGAAACTGCCTCAGGAGGCCAATTCACCACATCGGAACCCTTTTTGGTCAAATCAGTCAATGGTTTAACAGTACCGGAGAAATTACCAATAAATTTACGATAAAAATTGGCAAAACCTTAAAATCTCTGAAAAGCCTTCAATGTAGTAGGTTGAACCCAATCACAGATGGCCTGAACCTTGACCGGGTCCATTTCAATAACAGACGGAGACAAAATGAATCCCAGAAATGAAACCTTCTGTACGCCAAAAAGACACTTTGATACCTTCACATACAGTGCATTCTCTCTCAAAATCTGGAACACACTCCGAACATGTTTCACATGAGAGTCCCAGTCGTTGGAAAAAATCAAGATATCATCCAAATAAACAATCAGAAATTTATCCACAAAATCCCTGAAAATATCATTCATAAAGGATTGGAAGATGGAAGGGGCATCAGTAAGCCCAAAAGGCATCACTAGGTATTCAAAATGCCCCTCTGGGATATTAAACGCCGTCTTCCATTCATCCCCGTGCTTAATGCGAATAAGGTTATACCCCCCTGAGGTCAAGCTTGGTAAACCAACTAGCACTTTTCATGCTGGAAAATAGGTCAGAAATCAAGGGTAACGGATATTGATATTTAACAGTGATTTTATTCAGGAGACGATAGTCAATACACGGCCTCAATGAACCATCCTTTTTGGCCACAAAGAAAAACCGGCCCCCAAGGGTGATGAGGATGGTCTGATATGACCCTTCTCCAAAGACTCCTTGATATAAGATCGCATAGCATCGTGTTCAGGTACAGATAAATTAAAAAGGCGACCTTTAGGAAATTTACCACCAGGCACTAACTTAATAGCGCAATCATAGCTCCTGTGAGGAGGTAAGGATGCAGACTTACTCTCACTAAACACATCAGAAAAATCAGTCAAAAAGTCGGGGACATCCTGAGACTGGGGAGAGGCAGAAAAAACAGGAGTGTCAGTATTAACACATTGGCAGCCCCAACTGGTCACAGACACAGATTTCCAATCCAAAACAGGATTATGAGTCTGTAACCAAGGGAAACCCAGTACAATAATGTCATGCAGATTATGCAACACCAGAAATTTGCAACTCTCCTGATGATCTGGTTCAACCCTCATTATCACCTGAGTAGAAAACTGGGGTTTATTCTCCGCCAAAGGGGTAGAATCAATGCCCAGCAAAGTAATAGACTTCAGCAGGGGTATCATGGGAAATCCACAATGTTTGGCAAAGATAAAATCCATCAGGTTAATAGCTGCTCCTGAATCAACAAAAGCCTGAGCCGAAAATGTGGACAGGGAGCAGATCAGGGTAACAGTCAACAGAAATTTAGTCTGAACACTACCCAAGACAACTGAGCGCACAAAACGTCTTCCCCGCTTAGGACAGACGGAAATAGCATGAGAAGCGTCACCACAGTGGAAACAACCCATTGCGCTTTCGAAACTCATGTCGCTGAGCCCCAGAAGTCACTCCATCACCCTGCATGGGCTCAGGAGCTGGCTCACAAGGCAACACTATCTCACACATACCTCTGCGTTCACGCAAACGTCTGTCGATTTGAATAGCCAAAGACATAGAATCATTGAGACAAGAGGGAACAGGGAATCCCACCATAACGTCCTTTATATTTTCTGACAGACCCTTCCGAAAAAGGGCTGCCAAAGCATCATCATTCCATTTGGTCAGGACTGCCCACTTTCGGAATTTCTGACAGTACAGCTCAGCAGCTTCACGACCCTGATTTTATGCCAACAAGGTCTTTTCAGCTTGATCAGTGACATTAGGTTCATCGTATAATAACCCCAGAGCCTGAAAAAATACATCAACGTCATTCAAAACAGGATCCCCAGGTGTCAGGGAAAAAGCCCAATCCTGAGGGTCGCCGTGCAGCAGAGAGATGACAATTTGAACCTGCTGTGCTGCGTTCCCTGAGGACTTAGGCTTCAAGGCAAAAAACAACTTACAGTTATTTTTGAAATTCAGAAATTTAGACCGGTCCCCCAAAAATAAATCTGGTATGGGGATCCTAGGTTCCACATCCGGAAACCTAGCAAGATAGGTAGCAATACTGTGAACCTCAGCGGCAAGCCGCTCCTCACGGCCAGACATCTGTGCAAGCTCCATTGAGGACAAAGAAAATATTCCTCCTCAGCACCCAGAGAAAGAGGGAAAAAATGCAACAGGAAAAAAAAAAAAATTTCTGACAACTCCCTTTTTTTTCCTTTTTTACTATTTTTCCCTTCTGTTGAGTACCATATAATTTTCAGTTTCGCCAGTAATACTGTTATGTTTCGGTAGCTGAGGAGAAATAACAAAAAATAGCAAAAGCCGCAATACACCAGAGAGGTTGGGAACTACTGGGTTGCAGAACCCTAAACTAACCGCAACACTAGAAGTAGCCGTGGAGCGTACCTACGGTGATCCTAGACGCCTCATCACAGCCGGAGAGATAGCTACACCTAAAGACAGAAAGATGAAAGCTAACTGCCCCCTAGCAGAACCCCCAAAGAAACAGGAAGCCCCCAAACATGTAATGGCGGTTAGAGAAGAAGAAAATACGAACACAGACAGAAAATAGCATAAGCAAACGCTGGGGCCCAATACTGTCTAGACAGAAAATTATAGGAAAGAACTCTGTCTGCAACCCAAAAAACCCTGACAAAAATACCAACACTTCTGATTAACAAAAAACCTGAGATCACACGATCTCTACCACCTAAATCAGATCTCTGGTGCAACACACAGCAATTCAGCAAACAAAAAGTGACACAGGAACAGAGCAAAAGTGCAAACACAAACAGAGCACAAATGTAAAGCCAGGCCCCAAAAGGGGACCAGGCTGAAGTCCACTGCAAGGCAGCAAACAAGCAAGGAAAATCCAACCAGAGGAAAAAAAACAGCAAATCACTTATCTGAATGATAGCAGGAATGCAAGCTGAGATCCAAGCAAGGCCTGGAAGAACAATTGATTACCGGCAAGGCTGATGGGAGTTCAGATCACTTATATCAGACCATTCGGACCCAGCTAAAAGCCATTCAGCAATTGGTTCATTACCCTCAGCAACCACCGGAGGGAGCCCCAGCTCCGATGTTGCCTCCAACGTGTTCACAACACTTGGGATTTCAAAGTGCTGACAACAGATCTAGATAAGTTCCTTAGGGGGTCTAGTTTCCAAAATGGTGTCACTTGTGTGGGGTTTCCACTGTTTAGGCACATCAGGGGCTCTCCAAATGCAAAATGGCGTACCATCTCAATTCCAGCCAATTTTGGTTTGAAAAAGTCAAATGGCGCTTCTTCCCTTCCGAGCCCTACCGTGCGCCCAGACAGTGGTATCCCCCACATATGGGGTATTGGCGTACTCAGGAGAAATTGCACAACTTTATATGCCCATTTTCTCCTTTTACTTTGTGAAAATAAAAAAATTGTTTGTAAATGATCATTTTTGTGACTAAAAAGTTAAATGTTCATTTTTTCCTTCCACGTTGCTTCAGCTCCTGTGAAGCACCTGAAGGGTTAATAAACTTCTTGAATGTGGTTTTGATCAGCTTGAGGGGTGCAGCTTTTAGAATGGTGTCACTTTTGGGTATTTTCAGCCATATAGACCCCTCAAACTGACTTCAAATGTGAGGTGGTCCCTAAAAAAAATGCTTTTGTAAATTTTGTTGTAAAAATGAGAAATCGCTGGTCACCTTTTAACCCTTATAACTTCCTAACAAAAATAAATTTTATTTCCAAAATTGTGCTGATGTAAAGTAGACATGTGGGAAATGATATTTATTAACTATTTTGTGTCACAAAACTCTCTAGTTTAGCAGAATAAAAATTCAAAATTTGAAAATTGCGAAATTTTCAACATTTTCGCCAAATTTATGTTTAATTCACAAATAAACGCAAAAAATATTGACCTAAATTTACCACTAACATGAAGCCCAATATGTTACGAAAAGACACTCTCAGAATCGTTAGGATCCGTTGAAGCATTCCTGAGTTATTACCTCATAAAGGGACACTGGTCAGAATTGCAAAAAATGGCCAGGTCATTAAGGTCAAAATAGGCTGGGTCATGAAGGGGTTAACACATGACCATTACACAGAGAAAACCAAAAAACAAGACACAAATATCCTAAAATAAAATACTTTTTTTTTGCAAAAAATGCATGACGGTAGTAATAACAATAAGGATGATCAAAAGAATGTACAAGCCATCCCGCCACGTCAAGGCAACCCTTGTGGTACAGTCCCAACTCTTGTATTAGGCCGGGATCACACATGCGAGTAAATCGGCCGACACTCGCATGTGAAATCCCAGCTCTGGCGCCGGCACTTAGGAGTGGAGCGCGCAGCTGCATAGAACTACATGCAGCCGTTCGCTCCACTCCCGAGTGCCGGCGCCAGAGCTGGGATTTCACGTGCGAGTGACGGCCGATTTACTCGCATGTGTGATCCCGGCCTTAAAAACCTTTCCACTTGTCAAGTGACATAAATGTGAACAAGGACCGAGGGACTGAACCACCAGTAGAAGCATAGGCCAGACAGGATGGATTTCCCAGCTCAGAAACAAGGCAGTCACACCCTTATATGCACAAGATGCAATTTGAACTAAATAAGAAACTAGGTCTGAGCTGAAAAAGTAAGTTAATGTGTATGCAAAATGTAAACACATTATTAACCCCTTGACCCCCGAGGGTGGCTTGCAAGTTAATGACCGGGTCAATTTTTACAATTCTGACCACTGTCACTTTATGAGGTTATAACTCTGGAACGATTCAACGGATCTTCGCGATTCTGAGAATGTTTTCTCGTGACATATTGTACTTCAAGTTAGTGGTAAAATTTCTTCGATATAGCTTGTTTATTTTTGAAAAAAATGGAAATATGGCAAAAATTTTGAAAATTTTGCAATTTTCAAACTTTGAATTTTTATTCCCTTAAAAAGAGAAATATGTCACACAAAAGTGGTGTTATTTGTTCCAATAATCTGGTGAACATGAAGTGTACCACATTTATGATGTGTTTTAGACACTTTTTGGGGCTCACTTGAAGAGGAGACAAGGCTTTTATGGAAATGGGAATAGTTTGATAGGAATCCATGTGGCTTACAATGTCACAATGTGCAACTAAACTGTAACCAGATGTTTGTGAAAATTATTGGCTCTAAGTAATGAAAACAATAGTGGTGTAACATCAGACAAAAGTCTCTGAAGATGCTCCTAATTTGTCAAACAGCCGCTGTGATGAATTTGGCGTGTATCTGTCTACACAAGATAGGATTAGTGAATCTGCCCCCAGTGTTTAGTGATTGTTCCTGTGAAGCCCCCACAGTAAACCAAGCACTACAGCCTATCTATGTCTGATTCACAGAGATATCTTCATTTCTTTTTTAAGGGATTTAAAACCAGACAACATTCTTCTGGACGGTGATGGACACGCTAAGATTGCTGATTTCGGCCTTGCTGCTATGAATGTATTTGGCTCTCAGAAGATCAGTGAAGTTCGTGGCACTCTTCGCTATATGGCTCCTGAGGTGACTATGTGACTACTAATATCTCATATTTTATTATCTACCTGCAATTCTCACTTAATGTGGAGCTTGTGGAATCACAGATCTATCACCACAGCGGCCCACATTTACTAACACTATCTAATAGATGGACTGTGTAAGGCCCCCATACGTATTAGACTAAAGTCAGCCCAACAGGCCAATATCAGAGGGATCAGCCAACAGTCTAATGTGTACTGGGGCCTCTCGACTCTACATCCGGTAGGAGAAGGATCTAGCACATTGGATTTCCAATGATCAATTCTTTATTCTTTGGAGGAGTCTGGCAGAGTTTCTCTAATAGAGAACATAGGAGTTTTTGGCTGAACCTGTTCATGGGAGAGGTAGATATCAACCAAATGATCTTTTGGCCAACATGTAATATGTATGGGGGCTTAGGTGTGGAGAAACACTACCATTAAACATGGACCACGGTTGTTTTCTCTCTCACAGGATGGACAATCTGATTCGTCGACAGCCCTTTAATTACACGGTCGACCTGTTCGCTTTTGGGGTCATACTCTTCCAACTAGCCACAAGATTTTACCCGTTTTACTATAGTCAGTGTCCTCGAAGGACTGCCAGTTCAGTGGCACATGATAGACTTTGGTATCCTTACACTGTGGATTCTCAGATCAGGAATGTCATAATGAGAGTGAGTAAATAGACACTTATACCTGGAGACATAGGAAGGATAGAGCAGTCATGAGTTTTGATAATACACCGTACATTTCATTACCACTGTGTTGGGTATTTCAGCTTTATTCAATAGAAGGAATTGGGACAACGCTGGAGCACCGGGACAGCCTCTCCTATATGTACAGCGTTCGTATCTACAGGCCAATTTATACAGTAAAGAAGCTGCGGTGCTCACCAAAACCTCTTCACACAGCTAATCATCAGGATTACTGGGTATCGACCCCTGTCTGATCGACTACTGATGGCCTTTCTTGTCCTACCCTATCCTGTACCATCCTGTCCTGTGCTAACCTATCCTGAATTTTCCTATCCTGTACCATCCTATCCTATCCTGTACTCTCCTATCCTGTACTCTCCTATCCTGTACTATCCTATCCTGTACTATCCTGTCCTATTGTATTTCTTTCTATTAATGGTTGTTTTAATAAGAAATACTCAAATGATGAGTAAAGGGTATGCCACACTAAGCGAGATCGCTAACGAGATCGCACCTGCGTCACCATTTATGACGCAGTAGCGATCTCGTTAGCGATTTTAGCTGTGTGTGACATGTAGCAGCGATGTGGCCCCTGCTGAGATGTCGTTGATCGCTTATAAACGTTCTGAGCCGTTTTTTGGTCGTTGGTGTCCCGCTGGTGAGCCTGAATCGCTGAGTGTGACACCCTTTATGAACGACTTCACCAGCATCACAGGTGGGACTAGGTTTTCCCAACGACCGCAGAGGTCGTTATACAGATCGCTGATGAGATGTGTTTGGAATCACAGATCGCTGATGAGATGTGTTTGGAATCACACAGCTAAGTCGCTAACGAGATCGCTACTGCGTCATAAATGGTGACGCAGGAGTGATCTCGTTAGCGATCTCGTTAGCGATCTCGCTTAGTGTGGCATACCCTTAACAATCCTACATAGTGTAGGCCAGAATGTGTTTATCCTCCCCTGCTGGTAAATGGGTGGAATTACAGCATGGGACTGGATGGACAGGCTTTCACATATTTCTCAAAAGTGTAATTATTGTCCCCAATTCTTCAGAAGGCCACTTAGTGAATAACTTGGATCCGTTAGGCTGTATTCACACTGTGCTTTTTTTTGCGATAGACTCACAATGCTCTTGCCATTTTTGTGGAAAACCACAACAAAAGTATGCAGTTTTGTTGATACTGCAGCAAAAGAACCCAATGTGGTTGTAACATGTGAACACAGCTTTATGGTGCAGTTGTAGCAGATGTCTATATCGCAGACTGCCAGGCAGCACCAGTTGACTTGTTCTCAAGCTGCAAGTACCGATGCATCATGGCGATTAGCAGTAATCTGCACACGGTTACCACGGCTCATCCACAATCTGTACAGGTGCCCTCAGGAGGGGACGGATATAATTACATAAAAAATGAATTAACCAGACTGATTTGTCTTTCTTCTACAGTCATGGCCAAAAGTTTTGAGAATGACACAGATATTATATTTTCACATGATCTGCTGCCCTCTGGTTTTTATGTGTGTTTGACAGATGTTTTTATCACAGACAGAAATATAATAATTGTAAACATATGAGTAACAAAAGCTTATATTGACAGTTAGAATGAGTTAATGCAGCAAGTCAATATTTGCAGTGTTGACCCTTCTTCTTCAGGACCTCTGCAATTCTCCCTGGCATGCTCTCAGTCAACTTCTGGACCAAATCCTGACTGATAGCAGTCCATTCTTGCACAATCAATGCTTTCATTTTGTCAGAATTTTTAGGTTTTTGTTTGTCCACCCGTCTCTTGATGATTGACCACAAGTTCTCAATGGGATTAAGATCTGGGGAGTTTCCAGGCCATGGACCCAAAATCTCTATGTTTTGTTCCCTGAGCCATTTAGTTATCACCTTTGCTTTATGGCAAGGTGCTCCATCATGCTGGAAAAGGCATTGTTGATTGCCAAACTGCTCTTGGAGGGTTGGGAGAAGTTGCTCTTGGAGGACATTCTGGTACCATTCTTTATTCATGGCTGTGTTTTTAGGCAAGACTGTGAGAGAGCCGATTCCCTTGGCTGAGAAGCAACCCCACACATGAATGGTTTCAGGATGCTTAACAGTTGGCATGAGACAAGACTGGTGGTAGCGCTCACCTTGTCTTCTCCGAATGAGGCGTTTTCCTGATGTCCCAAACAATCGAAAAGGGGATTCATCAGAGAAAATAACTTTACCCCAGTCCTCAGCAGTCCACTGCCTGTACCTTTTGCAGAATATCAGTCTGTCCATGATGTTTTTTCTGGAGAGAAGTGGCTTCTTTGCTGCCCTCCTTGAGACCAGGCCTTGCTCCAAGAGTCTCCGCTTCACAGTGCGTGCAGATGCACTCACACCTGCCTGCTGCCATTCCTGAGCAAGCTCTGCACTGCTGGTAGCCCGATCCCGCAGCTGAAACACTTTTAAGAGACGGTCCTGGCGCTTGCTGGTCTTTCTTGGGCGCCCTGAAGCCTTTTTGGCAACAATGGAACCTCTCTCCTTGAAGTTCTTGATGATGCGATAGATTGTTGACTGAGGTGCAATCTTTCTAGCTGCGATACTCTTCCCTGTTAGGCCATTTTTGTGCATTGCAATGATGACTGCACGTGTTTCTTTAGAGATAACCATGGTTTACAGAAGAGAAACAATGATGCCAAGCACCAGCCTCCTTTTAAAGTGTCCAGTGGTGTCATTCTTACTTAATCATGACAGATTGATCTCCAGCCATGTCCTCATCAACACCCACATCTGTGTTAATGAAGCAATCACTGAAAAGAGGTTAGCTGGTCCTTTTAAGGCAGGGCTGCAATGATGTTGAAATGTGTTTTGGGGGATAAAGTTCATTTTCTAGCCAAATATTGACTTTGTAAGTAATTGCTGTTAAGCTGATCACTCTTTATAACATTCTGGAGTATATGCAAATTGCCATTAGAAAAAGTGAAGCAGTAGACTTTGTAAAAATTAATATTTGTGTCATTCTCAAAACTTTTGGCCATGACTGTATAGATCCCAGTTATAGAAACCAGCAAATAAATTGAATTGCACCAAGTGATGTCTAGCACTGAAGCTAAAAAACCACCTATAACCCCGGAGAACCAGAGGCAACAGGTGGAAGAACATTAAAAGCCAAAGCAATGGAAATATAACGTAGTCCCCTCCCCCCAATATCTGACTACTGGGTCAGGGAGGTGTTGGACCCGGGTGTGGTCTGAAGAAACAGGCAGAGTCTGTTGGAATCCCACCCCCGAGTTCTTCCATCTACTCTGTTACATATCAGAGACCATAATCTCCTGCATTCTCTATTGCTGCCCCATAACTCATCTGGCTGGCATGCTGCTTGGAGATGTAGGACCATCATACTACAGGACGGCACGGTGGCGCAGTGATTAGCGCTGTTAGCGAGCAGCACGGTGGTCCTGGGTGTAAATCTGGGACACCATCTGCACAGAGTTTGTATGTTCTCCCCGTGTCTGTGTGGGTTTTCTCTGGGTACTCCGGTTTCCTCTTACAACTAAAAACATACTGATAGGAGATAAAAATAAAATTATTAATTATTGAACATCATCATTGTGAGGAACTAAGCCGACCGCCACATAGTAGCCTGGGTATCACAGCTTCTGATCCCACCGCTGCCACCAATTTGTGAGGAACTAAGCGGCCGCCACACGGTAGCCCGGGTATCACAGCTTCTGATACCACCGCCGCTACCAAATGTTACGGACGATCCCTTTCCTCCCACGTCACCAATGGGACGTAACTCCACAGGTACAGCTCTCCGGCGCCCCCCTTTGTCTCTCAGGTCAGTAAGAGAACTGCACCTAGAGCAAATGGCCGCCGGGGAAGGTGTCCTGCTACCCACTGGGTATTCTAAGATTCGTGATCAGAGTAAAAGCATCAGCCCAAGATTAATTTTATGGTTTAATTTGCCTTAAGGGCGCACTAGATAATTACAGAAATATACAGTAAAGCTATACAACGTAATTACAATGGATTTGCAGTCAGAGTAAAAAATACAACGATAATGTACAAGGCTTAAAGGTATTAGCTATAGATCAATATTACCGGGTTGTAGTATGGTCATGGGAAGGCAGGGGCTTTGCCATTCCCAGGTAGTAGTCTTCAGTTACTGGATAGTCCCCAAAGCATATGTTGCTGCACCCTTGGCAAGACAAATCCGTTTTCTTTTGGTCCTTTCCTAGACCATCTTCTTGGCTTCTGTGTGTGAAATGGAATGAGAGACCAGCCTCTTCTTGGCTACAGCTTTTAACCCTGCTAGGCCCTTCCCCATTTGCTTTGAAGCCCGCATATTAACTGGCCTGCAATTCATATGGAGCAGGAAACAATGGCTTGAGCGTGAGCTAATTACCATACGACTGACCATCTTATTCAGACCCTGGCCTAAACCAATTAGCATGTAAAGGCCTATTGATTCACAGTGGACATCAAAGCTGGCCGTACTGAATATGCTAATAGGCCCTGTGTAGCTAAAAGTCTGTGGCTGTGTGAACTGACAAAATGGAGGCTGGTACAGGCCCTATACAAAATGGCGACAACCTTTTCCTTACACCTCCCTGCTTTTGAGGGCGCTAGGGGGTATCACATTCCTGTGTTCCCCCGTGCGCCCTACCGCACCCTCTCTTTGGCTACGGTGGCAGATCCACGAGGATTTCTGACTCTCTGTCCTCTGAAAGGTTGCACGCTGGTTGGGCATAAGCCTCCCGCTTGTGGTGGGCCTTCATCATGTTCACATGGAAGGCCTTCCTCCTTCCACGGGCGTGGTCCAGGCTGACCAGGTAGGTGACGGCGTTGAGCTGCTCGTGCACGAGGTATGGACCCTCCCAGGCCGCCTGAAGCTTGTTTTGTGGTACGGGGACCAGTACCCACACCTTTTGACCCACCTGGTAGGTCCGCTCACAAGCATTCTGGTCGTACCATCGCTTCTGGTCAGCCTGAGCTTGGGTCATATTGTCATGCACCAGCCGCGTCAAGGCCATCATTCGGTCCCGGAAGCGCACGACATACTCAATGACCGACACTCCAGGGGTGGCTAAATCCCCTTCCCATGCTTCCTTCACCAGAGCAAGGGGCCCCCGTACACGTCGCCCGTACAGGAGCTCAAAGGGGGAGAACCCCGTTGAGGCCTGTGGGACCTCCCGGTAGGCAAACAGCAGGTGTGGGAGATACCGCTCCCAGTCTCTCCCGTGGGAGTCGACCAACATCTTCAGCATCTGCTTTAAGGTGCCATTGAACCGCTCACACAAGCCATTGGTCTGTGGGTGATACTGGCTGGCCACCAGATGTTGCACCTGTACCTGCTTACAGAGAGACTCCATCAGCTGCGACATGAACTGGGTCCCTCGGTTGGTGAGCATTTCCTTGGGAAACCCCACTCTGGAGAAAATCTCCAGTAAGGCAGTGGCCACTTTGTCGGCCCGAATGGACGACAAAGCTACCGCCTCCGGGTACCGGGTGGCATAGTCCACTACCGTTAGTATGAAGCATTTCCCGGAGCGGCTGGGAGTGGACAGAGGTCCAATGAGATCCACAGCCACCCTTGAGAAAGGCTCTTCGATGATGGGCAGAGTTACCAGTGGGGCTTTGGGGCGCGGCCCCGCCTTCCCCACCCTCTGACAGGTGTCACACGAACGGCAGTAGGCTATCACCTCGGTCCTCATTCCAGGCCAGTAGAAATGCTGAGCTAGCCTGGCCCTGGTTTTAGTGATCCCTAGGTGTCCGGCCATTGGAATCTCGTGTGCGATCCGCAACAATTCCGCCCTGAACGGATGGGGTACCACTAACTGTCGGTCCCTGGGCCATGCCTCCGGTGAACCCTGCTGGACCGTTACCCGGTACAGCCGTCCCTGGTCCCAGACCACTCGCTCGCGGTCGGACTCCAGGGGAGGCTGTGCCGCCTGTTCCTTGAGAGTCTTCAGGCTAGGGTCAGCTTCCAACGCTGCCTGAAATCCCTGACTAGATATGGCAAGAATTGATGAAACTGCCCTGTCCTCTGTCAGTTCCCCGGGATCTGTCTCCTGGCTACTGTCTGACTCGGCAGCCACTTGGTCAGAGAGGGGGAAACCGTCGGACCTCCGCGAGGCTCCTTGGGCTTCAGCGCTCCCACTCCTGGTAACAGCGGCCACGACCGCTGAGACCACGGGTAGCGCCTGCTTTCCCTCCTCCTCTGACCAAGTCGCCGGGTCAGGCAGACTTCCCTGACTTCCTGACATCCCGGATGTGGGGAACTCTTGACCTGGGGTCCTACCTGGTGGCTCCTCTCCCGGGACGCCCCCTCCCCCCATGGCCTGTTCCTCTTCCTGCAGGGGCCCTAGACTCAGCAGGCTGGATTCACTTAGGGGCCCTACACTGCCCATAGCAGCCCCTCCCTCCACCTCTGAGCTCTCCCCTACAGCCTCCTCACCTGTCCTCACTGTGAGCCCTGTGTGTGTAGTGTCAGTGCATGGCTTACCATCAGGTTGCACTCCCTCCTCCACTGTTGGAGGCACATTCAATACATTAACATTAGCATTCACAGTAGAGTCATGACATTCTTGGGGAGCCGGACTTGGGGGTTCAGTGGCCACATACTGGGACACTAGCCGCCCCAAATCGGTCCCAAGCAACACATTTGCAGGAATATTCGGCGTTACTCCCACCTTCCGCATCCCCCTCCCGGCACCCCAATCCAAATACACCTTGGCAACGGGCAGCGCCGGTTCAACGCCTCCAATTCCGGAGACGGAAAGGGTTTTCCCAGGTACCAAGTCTTGAGGGGACACGACCTCAGGGCGTACCAGGGTCCGTTCAGCGCCTGTGTCCCGCAGTCCCATGACCGCTGAGCGGCCGATGGTGACGGGTTGGTAATTGTCTAGGGACCTCCCACCACCCCCTCCCACACACAAAACAGTGGACGGTTTCTGGGACAGGGATGGGGCCTTCTGGCGCTGGGACATGCAGCCTTAAAGTGTCCTGGCTGATTGCAATTATGGCAATGTCTGGGTTCTGTTCCTGGCCTGGAGAGGGCAGCCGGGGGGTACACCCCTTGCACTCTGGGGGCTGGATATGGGGCTGGGGCAGGATTGGGCTTACCCCCTCTCCAGGTGTTGCTGGCAGGCTTCTTTGGCTCCGGCGCCCTGTTGTTGGCATACTCGTCTGCCAGGGCGGCTGTAGCAGAAGCCCCCTTTGGTTTCCGGTCACGGAGGAACTGCTGGAGGTCCTCTGGGCAGTTCCACAAGAATTGCTCCACGACAAACAGTTCCTGGACCTCCTGACGGGTAGTGAGCTCTAGACCCGAGGTCCAGTGCTCCGCAGCTCTCAACAGGGCCCGCATGTGGTCGGTCCAGGTGTCCTTTGAACCCCCTGCAGGCTCCTGAACTTCCTGCGGTACGACTCCGGGGTGAGGTTGTAGTGCTGGATCAGGGCCCGCTTGATGCTGTTGTAGTCCTGCTCCTCCCCGGCAGGTAAGTCCCCCAAAACTTCCAGGGACTTACCCCTCAAACGGGGGGTCAGGTACCTTGCCCACTGATCCGGGGCCAGATGATGTTGGAGGCATGTCCTCTCAAAAGCAAGCAGAAAGGAATCCAGGTCTCCATCCTTTTCAAGTAAGGGAAAGTCCTCCGCCCGGACCTTGGGAGCCCTTGTCTCCGGTGGGCCTGGTGCGTCCAGTGGGGGCCCGTGCTGAGCCATCTCCAGTCGGTGCCGGTGCTCCGCAGCTTCACGGCGTTCTGTATGCTCCCGCTCCGCTGCTCTCTCCGCCGATGCATGCTCCCGCTCCGCTGCTCTCTCTGCCGCTGCTTGCTCACGCTCCGCAGCTTCACGGCGTTCTGCTCTCTCTGCCGCTGCTTGCTCACGCTCTGCTGCTTTCTCTGCCGCCACCAGGAGTCTGTCATAGGCGGCGTCATTACCAGCCTCGAGCTGTGCCATAGCCGCTTGGAAAATGGCCTCCGATCTGGACAGGCTGGGACGGGCAGGGGGTGGACAGTCCACTGTGAGACTGAGCACGGGGGTCGGGCTCCTTGGGGAGCCCTGGCTGAGCTCCCCCTCATCGGTATCGAACCCCTCATAGGCCACAGCATTGGCCTCCCCCTTTGCCCTACTCCTGGTGCCTTCCGCCATCTTGGGAACCTTTGGTTACTGAAACACAGCTGCAACCCTGACCTTGCACACAACTTGTTATATTTACACTCTGACCGTCTAGTGCTGGGCTGACCTTAAGACCCCAGCAGTGAAAGTACTGCTGGTAGTCTCTAGTGTCTGGGAGTAGGGGTCCCACGCACACTATTACTCTGATCCCACCGCTGCCACCAATTTGTGAGGAACTAAGCCGACCGCCACATGGTAGCCTGGGTATCACAGCTTCTGATCCCACCGCTGCCACCAATTTGTGAGGAACTAAGCCGGCCGCCACACGGTAGCCCGGGTATCACAGCTTCTGATACCACCGCCGCTACCAAATGTGACGGACGATCCCTTTCCTCCCACGTCACCAATGGGACGTAACTCCACAGGTACAGCTCTCCGGCGCCCCCCTTTGTCTCTCAGGTCAGTAAGAGAACTGCACCTAGAGCAAATGGCCGCCGGGGAAGGTGTCCTGCTACCCACTGGGTATTCTAAGATTCGTGATCAGAGTAAAAGCATCAGCCCAAGATTAATTTTATGGTTTAATTTGCCTTAAGGGCGCACTAGATAATTACAGAAATATACAGTAAAGCTATACAATGTAATTACAATGGATTTGCAGTCAGAGTAAAAAATACAACGATAATGTACAAGGCTTAAAGGTATTAGCTATAGATCAATATTACCGGGTTGTAGTATGGTCATGGGAAGGCAGGGGCTTTGCCATTCCCAGGTAGTAGTCTTCAGTTACTGGATAGTCCCCAAAGCATATGTTGCTGCACCCTTGGCAAGACAAATCCATTTTCTTTTGGTCCTTTCCTAGACCATCTTCTTGGCTTCTGTGTGTGAAATGGAATGAGAGACCAGCCTCTTCTTGGCTACAGCTTTTAACCCTGCTAGGCCCTTCCCCATTTGCTTTGAAGCCCGCATATTAACTGGCCTGCAATTCATATGGAGCAGGAAACAATGGCTTGAGCGTGAGCTAATTACCATACGACTGACCATCTTATTCAGACCCTGGCCTAAACCAATTAGCATGTAAAGGCCTATTGATTCACAGTGGACATCAAAGCTGGCCGTACTGAATATGCTAATAGGCCCTGTGTAGCTAAAAGTCTGTGGCTGTGTGAACTGACAAAATGGAGGCTGGTACAGGCCCTATACAAAATGGCGACAACCTTTTCCTTACAATCATCCTGTATCTCGTGTATTTCTGTATTTATTACCAGTATGTGATATATAGAAAGGTAGATATATGATTCAGACAGAACTCCCGGCAGAAAATTCCCTATAATGAGGCAGATGGAGGCACTGTGGACGCCATCTGACCTGTGATCTGACAGTGTCCGTCTTTTTAGGATTGCATAAAAGTGCTGTCGGCCACAGTTTTGAGCACTTCTGAAAACGACCCCACTGAACAGAGGCCAGATGGAGTCCAGAGCAACTCTGTTGTCTCATAATAGTGAATGGATCCCTCAGGGGTTTCATCTGAATCACGTCACTCAGAGATTTAGATGGAAAACCCAAAGTAAGTGCTCAGCATAGAGCGCCGGATAAATGTGATCATAAATGTTACGTAAAATGTTCCCAATAAAAGCTTCAACTCAATCCACAAAAAAGCAAGTCCCCACTCAGATCTGTAATCTGTTAACGGAAATATAGGGGGCTTCCACGTTACTGGTAGCACAAAGGCTCTGGAAAAACTAAATGGCTTCATGCTCCCGAAAAGAAATCCAAATGCCCCCTCCCTTCTGAGTCCCAGGAGTCCCAGTGTGCCTGAACCACATATAGCGCCCACTTGTTTGGCATTTCTGTAGTGATGAGAGCCCGTCTAATTTGGAGGTGTGTGTCTCCAGAAGCATGAGCTGGGCATAATGGACTGGTCACTACAATGGCAGTTTGCAATATTCACTCAGCAACATCCACTGCTGCCTGTATCTGGAAAACACCTATGGAGTCAAAATTGTCACTACATCAGTAGATAAATTCCCAAAGAGTTATAATTTCCAAAATGGGGTCAATTGAGGAGGGATTCTGCTTTTCTAGCACTTAGGGGCTATTTATATGAAATACATAAACTAGTCTAGGAAAATCTGCACTCCAGAGATCAAATAGCGCTCCGTCCCTACAGAGTCACTCAGTATGGCAAAGTAGTACTGTACAGCCACATATGGGGCATTTCTACAATCAGCATAAATTGTGGGACAAATTCTGGTGCCATTAAATTATTTTTTCTTCACTGCCCAATGGTATAAAACTTTGTGACACACCTGTGGTGTCAATATAATCACTGCACCCCTAGATTAATTCATTGATAGGTTTAATTGGCAAAATGGGGTCACTTATGGGGGTTCTGCTGTTCTGGCACCTCAGGGACTCTGCCAATGTAACATGGCACCCTCAAACAAGAGCAGCAAAATCTGCACTGTAATATGTCTCTATTTCTCTTCTGAGCTTTGCACTGTGCCTCAAAAGTATTTTTCGACAACATGTGGGGTATTGGTGAACTCAGGAGAAATTGCACAACAACCTTTGGGGTCCATTTTCTCCTTTTACCGTTGTGAAAATACAAAATTTGTAGCTAAAAAAGATTTTTGTGGGAAAAATGTGGTTTTATTTTCACGGCTTAACGTTATAAACTTCTTTGAAGCACTTGGGGGTTCAAGGTGTTCAATACACATCTAGATAAGGTCCCAAAGGGGTCTAGTTTCCAAACTGGTGTCAACAGTGGGTGGGTTTCGACTGTTTGGACACATCAGGGGCTCTTCAAACGCTACATGGCATCCGCTAATTATTCCATCAAATTTTACATTCAAAAAGTCAAATGGCACTCCTTCCCTTCCAAGCCCCGGCGTACACCCAAACAGTAGTGTTCCCCCACATATGGGGTATCGTATCTGCGTACTCAGGAGAAATTGCTCAACAAAATGTATGGTCCATTTTTTCCTGTTACCCTTGCGAAAGTAAAAAAAAAATAGGTCTGAAGGAAAAAATTTTTTTAAGAAATGTAAATGTTTATTTTTTCCTTCCACATTACTTCTTGAATTTAAATTTGAGTACCTTGAGGGGTGCAGTTTTTAGAATGGTGTCATTTTTGGGTATTTTCTCTCATATAGGCCCCTCAAAGTCATTTCAAATGTGATGTGGTCTCTAAAAAAAATGTTGCAAATTTTGTTGTAAAGATGAGAAATCGCTGGTCAACTTTTAACCCTTATAACTTCCTAACAAACAAATATGTCTCAAAAATTGTACTGATGTAAAATAGACCTGTGGGAAATGTTATTGAGTAACTATTTTGTGCAATATGACTCTCTGGTTTAAGGGCATAAAAATGAAAAAATTGCAAAATGTTTAAAATTTTTGCCAAATTTCCATTTTTTTCACACATAAATGCATGTCATATCAAAGAAATTTTGCCACTATCATAAAGTACAATATCTCACAAGAAAACAAACTCAGAATCACCAGGATTTGTTGAAGTGTTCCAGAATTATTGTCTCATAAAGTGACAGTGGTCAGAATGGTAAAAATTGGCCAGGTCAGGAAGGTGAAAACAGGCTCCGTCTCAAAGGGGTTAATAATGGCTGGTTGCAGTGATCTACAGTCCTACATAAGGGACACAAACTATTTCCTGAGCACTTTCAAAGACTTTACATGGCAACCTGATTTCCTTTTGGCTTCCATTGATGTTAAAAGTCTCTACACCAGGATTCTCTATGATGGGGATATTCATGTGTTCCAAAACATCCTCTTTAACACAAATGCAAATGAACAATTAACAGAATTTATTAGTGAAGCATTATATTTCATATTTAATGATAATGCTTTTAAATTCAAAGATATCATCATGAGATCGGCATCACAATAGGTTCCCAGTCACATGTATTACACCAATCTTTTAAGGCCATTTTTGAAAAGAATTGTACAAGGTGGGCCATTTATATGGCCCACCCCGTACAATTAATAAAGTTATGTTAAAACCAAGCACACCATTGTTTTCCTTGTGAAATTCTCAATAAGTTTGATGTGTCACTTGACCCTCTTCCCATTGGAAAAAATAAAGTTGGATCCAAAATGGACGATTTCAAAATGGCCGCCATGGTCACAACCCATCTTGAAAACTTTCCCCCTCCCATATACTAATGTGCCCCAAAGAGGAAGTTGATATCACCAACCTAAACATTTTATTTAGGTGTATCTATTATAAATGGCCCACCCTGTTTTTCAATCTAATGTAATCCATTCATCAAATTTATTATGTTGTTATTTTGGTTATGCTCTGGTACTGACTAACAATTCAACCAGTTTGCTAGTGATTTAAATTACTTAAAACAATTAAAATGAAATTTACTAGAAGGGTTAATGATATCTTCATAGAATTTTCAGACATTTCAGTCTCTATAATTAACAATGAAATTATCACTAAAAACTACTCTTTATTTGCAATAAGAAAGTGCCCATCCTCCACATGTAAAAAATCCAATCCATATAGTCAAATCTTGCAAATACGACATACAAATAATATTATGGAGAACTTCACGGAACAGGACACGGAATTAATAGAAAGATTAACAAAAAGAGGGTACCCAAAAAATGAAGTCACAGAAGCTCTGAAGATACAAAGCTCCAGTGGCCTGCCATATTCTAAAGATGAAGAAAGAAGAATAGAAAATCACTTTTGCTTTTCTTTTAAACACAGACCTTTACATGTAGATGTAAAATCAGCCATTTATAAAAAAAAAAAAAAATCATATAATTGAAAATGATCCAGATTTTACAGTAGTGGCTCAAAACGCAATGACAATAAAATAAGATATTTCAGCGAGGAGCCGCTTTAGTTATAGGAAAACCACCTGGTAAGAAAACTCAACACCGAAAGGAAATTACAGATGTGGCAATTGCACAATTTGTACCAACGTCATGATAGAATCGGGCCAGATGAAGCGTCAGTCACAGTGCGAAACGATGGTTGCATTTTAATGTTGCCTGCATGCACATCCCATCTACCGCTGCACAGCAATAAAGTTTACGTGCGTTTTACTTCCAGGGTGACTGACGCTCTTTTCTCCATTCTCTGAAGATCCTGTATGTGGACTACACCTTATAGAGCATCCAGCACCGCCCTTCTGGTCGTATATCCTGGGGATCCATTATGTACATGACACAGCTGCTCTCCTAATGCAGCCGAGTGATTCCTAGCGCCGGAAAGTTTCATTTCACTTCTTTCCTCGCAGTAATATTACAGTAACATTACATCCATAGAGAGATAAAGTCATGCAACTAACTATGTCATCCTATGACACCTGTCTAATATTTTTTGTACTTTGTAGACCTGAGGCTCCGATTCTTATTTTAATGTTTTTTCTCATATATTATTTTAATGAGATCATGTCCAGCAATGTTGTATATTGAATAAAGAAACATTTATTTATTTCTTTGTTTATTAATATTATTAATCTTTGTATTTGTTGCTGCATCAGTTCTTGTTTTTTTCTAAGTGTTCACAGTTTTTTTCAATAATTAGATGCAAAACATTTAGGGTCCTTGAGTAGGATCATAAAAAATGCCAAGTATGTTACTATGAAAAACTAAACTTTTCCTTTACTAGGTCATCTGATTATGTCAAACTTAGTCCTGCAGCAGCTGATGACATCATTGCTTACACTCTGGCTGATGATGTCACAATGGAGATGATGTCACAATACTAGGTGTCTGTTAGGTTAAGGATTCCGATGTCACTGTTCTTTCTTTACCTTCAACTGTTGGAGAGTGAAGTCGACTTTTGCGCACTTAGCGAATTCGTTATTATTGATATTAACTTATCATGGGACGAAAAAGGAAGTGTGGTGAGAAAAATAAGTGGAGTGCTAAAAAGAGATGCACGGAAGAGAGTTTTTCCCAGAGGGAAGAAAATTCTCAGGACATTGTACAGGACGTACCTGTTGAGAAGACAGATGATCCCTGTACAAAATTTTCTGGACATCCTCCAGAGATTAAGACCCTTAAAAAGGGGAAAAAAAGAGGGAACACATCTCCTGAGAAGGGAGATGAAACCCCAAATAAGAGAGGAAGAATGGTGGAATCTAAGAGTGGAAAGGATGTTACCTCTGCAATAAGGTTTAGCGGATCAGCTAAAACCAGGAGCTCTCACTTACATCATGAGAGAAGTGAATATCAAAGTTGTAGAGAACAACTTGAGAGAAGTGAATATCAAAGTTGTAGAGAACAACTTAAGAGAAAGAGGACATCTGACACTGAGACCACCACAAAGAGAAGACGCGAGAGTGACAAATCCATCGATCAAGCTCCAGAAGGTAAAGTCTATCGTCATTTAGTCATAGGCCACGTCCATGTTTTATATACAGTGTTCATTTATTTTACAAAATGTAACCTAATGACAGACTCTTCTCCCGTACATCTTACCGTGTACATCAGAGCTCTCCACCTTCTATACTTGGGGCTCTCCAGCCAGAACATGGTGGTAACCAGGTTCATCACGGTTCAAAGTTCATGATAGATTTAATAAAAAAATGCCAATTTATTGTAGCATTATATGTAAGTGCGACTGTAAGATTAAGTGTTGGTTCTTATATCTGTTTTCCTTTCTAGGTGTAATCGGTGCTCAGACCACCAGCCCTTCAGAGCAAGTGACTGCCCGTCTTTCCCTGGAGAGTTTCATCTTTACCAGGAAGCTTGGAGAAGGCTGTTTTGGCAAGGTGATGCTGGCAACACATCAACCCAGCGGACTTCAGCTGGCGGTCAAGATGGTCAAGAAGAGGGAATTGTTGAAAAACTCTAAATACACCCTCCGCTTAGAAAGAGAGGTCCTAAAAATCATTGAAGACAGCAGATTCTTCACACACGCCTATGGCACCTTCCAGACAGCGGTAAGAGACTCCTCACGTTTTATAAATTCTCTCCTTTCTCCACATCATGTCCAGTTGCTTCCATTACATTGCAAATTCAATCTTTGCCTGTGCAAATGAAGAGACCTGCTGCATGCTCTGTGTGCCTGTATGTCCTGGACGCCATTACTGATGGCTATCATTAGAGGATTTTGACTTAGTTTTCACCCTGGACACCTCTCCAGTGTGTGCAGACACAGAGACATGTGTGTAGCCCAGCTACGCAGGCACACATAAAATCCAGGAGAATGCACAGGAAGGTAACCACAAAAGCTTGTTATCATTCACTGCCACTCACAATTTCAGACACACCCACCAGGGGTATAGGAGGTGGTGACACGTAGCAGAGTCAGTCTGTTTCCTGTCTGAGAAGAGCTCAGATCAGTCAGTTAGTTTCCTGTCTTCAGACAGTGCAGTTCTGTGCCAGTTCAGTCTGGACTAGGAGAGAGGACTGAATCCTCGCAGAGCTAGCGTAGCTCACCTGACAAAGAAGTGGAGGCTAGTACGGGTGAAGTGCATCATCCTAGCCTAGTCAGAGCTACCCTTAATCAGTACCTCAGTAGAAGCTGAAACAAGGAGGAAACTGAGAGCTGCTCAGCGAGCTTGGAAGAAAGCTGACTATTTCCATCGAAAGCTGCAAGTGCTTATGCAAAGAGCAGAAGCAGGGCGAAGGGCGCAGTGGAGAAGTTAGAGAAGTGCTACAGGTATTGGATTGCCTGCACTAAATTGCCGGACACCGGGGTCCGAAGTGTTGCTACAGTTTCAAGCTTAGTAACAAGAACACCGGAGGCATCTGGACTACAGGTCGCAGAGAGCAGCCCTAAGTGTCAATACGTAACCGGAGACAGGGAAAACAGGAGTCTAGCCTGATCAGCAAATATAGACTTAGTTTTCACCACTTAGAAGTTTCCACCACAACGTTGGCCGGCAGTACAGCTATTGAGAAAGCTGGAGATTCAGAGTTAACTTCGCTTCAGGCAAGTTGGACTCACCTACATTCGAAGTAAAGGAGGCCTCTAACCTGCTCAGTGGTTACCGGAATGTGCATTCTCCACCCCGACCAGCTCCCCGGGATCTGCTTGAACCATCTACCAGTAAAAGGTATGAAAAGAAGCTGCATTGTGTGCGACTGAGTTATTATCTATACCCTGCATCATCATCACCATAGACTTCCAGGGACCCGTCTCACCTGTGGGAGACTACCACCCAGCTGCCCCCATAACATCCCCTGTGAAAGTCCTTATAGCAGCGCTGGTTCAATTAACCAGATACCACAGGTGGCGTCACGAACTACCTACCTAATAATACCCTGTAAATATTCCCCCATTGTATGAGCGCCCGGGGCCACGGACCGAGCCACCGCTACCAGTGACAACTCCCATAGATTTCCATGGGCTCGGCTCCGAGTACCCCATTGCCCCGGTACTAAGTGCGACTCACATGTCTTCTGAACATACAGTATAGGTCCCAGAACCATAGTAAATGTTATCAGGAGTGGATAAAATCTGCATTATTTATCATCATCTCCTTTCTCTCGCACAGGACTATGCATTTTATGCCATGGAATATCTCACTGGTGGCGACTTAACTGCATTTATCAATTCCAGAGCCCCCCTGGATGTCTGCACGACCAGGTAAGAGAACAGCCGCTCTGTGATATCTGGGGCCGCTGTCTCCCCTCATAGTTATTAGTGGTTCAGTAGAACAATTAATGCTGATAGGATTTTTTCTTCCTTATTAGATTCCTTGCAGCAGAAATCTTGAGTGGAATAGAGTTTCTCCACAGTCGGGGGATTATTCACCGGTAAGAAGTCATTTCTTTTTTTATATGTAGGAAAAAATTTATTATGGGAAATAGTTAAATGTGCCAGATTTGTGGTGTTATTTGTGCCAAAAATTTGGTGAACATGACATGTACCACATTTCTGATGTGTTTTAGACACTTTTTGGGGCTCACCTGAAGAGGGGACAAGGCTTTTATGGAAGTTGGAATAGTTTGATAGGAATCCATGTGGCTTACAATGTCACAATGTGAAACTAAACTGTAACCAGATTTTTGTGAAAATTATTGGCTCTAAGTAATGAAAACAATAGTAGTGTAACATCAGACAAAAGTCTCTGAAGATGCTCCTAATTTGTCAAACAGCCGCTGTGATGAATTTGGCGCGTTTTCAGACAGTCTGGTATCTGTCTACACAAGATAGGATTATTGAATCTGCCCCCAGTGTTTAGTGAGTGGTCCTGTGAAGCCCCCACAGTAACCCAAGCACTACAGCTCATCTATGTCTGATTCACAGAGCTACTTTTCTTTCTTTTTTAAGGGATTTAAAACCAGACAACATTCTTCTGGACGGTGATGGACACGCTAAGATTGCTGATTTCGGCCTTGCTGCTAGGAATGTATTTGGCTCTCAGAAGATCAGTGAATTTTGTGGCACTCGTCGCTATATGGCTCCTGAGGTGACTATGTGACTACTAATATCTCTAGAACTGAGAGTCCTCAGTGGTTGATACCTTTTAATGGATAACTGAAAAGATGGTAACAAATTGCAAGCTTTCGAGACTACTCAGGTCTCTTCATCAGGCAAAGACTAATACAACATCTGAAGAATCACATCTTTTCAGTTAGACATTAAAAGGTATCAACCACTGAGGACTCTCAATTCTAAATATTTTTCTATCTACTGGCTAACACGGTACAGAGATACACATCTTTCCTGTACTAATATCTCATATTTTATTATCCACCTGCAATTCTCATTTAATGTGGAGCTTGTGGAATAACAGATCTATCACCACAGCGGCCCACATTTACTAACACTATCTAATAGATGGACTGTGTAAAGTCCCCATACATATTAGACTAAAGTCAGCCGAACCGGCCAATATCAGAGGGATCAGCCAACAGTCTAATGTGTACTCGGTCCTCTCGATTCTACATCCGGAAGGAGAAGGATCTAGCACATTGGATTTCCAATGATCAATCCTTTATTCTTTGGAGGAGTCTGGCAGAGTTTCTCTAATAGAGAACATAGGAGTTCTTGGCTGAACCTGTTCATGGGAAAGGTAGATATCAACCAAATGATCTTTTGGCCAACATGTAATATGTATGGGGGCTTAGGTGTGGAGAAACACTACCATTAAACATGGACCATGGTTGTTTTCGGTCTCCCAGGATGGACAATGTACTAACTTACCCTTCTAATCATATATTTCCACAGATGATTCGTCGACAGCCCTATAATTACACGGTCGACCTGTTCGCTTTTGGGGTCATACTCTTCCAAATGGCCACAGGATTTTACCCGTTTCACTACAGTCAGTGTCCTCGAAGGACTGCCCATTCAGTGGCAAATGATAAACCTTCGTATCCTTACACCGTGGATTCTCAGATCAGGAATGTCATAATGAGAGTGAGTAAATAGACACTTATACCTGGAGACATAGAAAGGATAGAGCAGTCATGAGTTTTGATAATACACCGTACATTTCATTACCACTGTGTTGGGTATTTCAGCTTTATTCAATAGAAGGAATTGGGACAACGCTGGAGCACCGGGACGGCCTCTCCTATATGTACAGTGTTCTTATCTACAGGCCAATTTATACAGTAAAGAGGCTGCGGTGCTCACCAAAACCTCTTCACACAGCTAATCATCAGGATTACTGGGTATCGGCCCTGACTGATCGACTACTGATGGCCTTTCCTGTCCTATCCTATCCTGTCCTTTCCTGTACTATCCAATTCTGTATTATCCTATCCTGTACCATCCTATCCTGTACTATCCAATCTTGTACTACCCTATCTTGTACTATCCTATCCTGTACCAACGTATCCTATCCTGTACCATCCTATCCTGTACTATAATATCCTGTACCATCCTATCCTATCTTGTACTATCTTATCCTGTACTATCCTGTCCTGTATTATCCTATCCTGTATTATCCTGTCCTGTACTATAATATCCTGTACCATCCTATCCTATCTTGTACTATCTTATCCTGTACTATCCTGTCCTGTATTATCCTATCCTGTACTATCCTGTCCTGTACTATAATATCCTGTACCATCCTATCCTATCTTGTACTATCTTATCCTGTACTATCCTGTCCTGTATTATCCTATCCTGTACTATCCTGTCCTGTACTATAATATCCTGTACCATCCTATCCTATCTTGTACTATCTTATCCTGTACTATCCTGTCCTGTATTATCCTATCCTGTACTATCCTGTCCTGTACTATAATATCCTGTACCATCTATCCTATCTTGTACTATCTTATCCTGTACTATCCTGTCCTGTATTATCCCATCCTGTACTATCCTGTCCTGTATTATCCTATCCTGTACCATCCTATCCTGTACTTTCCTGTCCTGTATTAACCCATCTGTACCATCCTATCCTATACTATCCTGTACTATCCTGTCATGTATTATTCTATCCTGTCCTATTGTATTTCTTTCTATCAATGGTTGTTTTAATAAATTTATCTTTCTATACAAAATGAGAAATAATTCTGTATCTGCTGTTTTTCTGAGATTATTTATATTATTACTTGTGATATAATAATGGTTCTTATATATTTGCAGCTCTTGTGTAAATCACCAGTGAAGAGGCAGGTTATTTGCAGCAATTTAAAAGGACATCCATTTTTCTCTCGCATAAACTGGGAGGAATTAGAGGCGGGAAGGTTACGTCCACCATTTACAATGACACCTGTAAGTGCACAGCGTTACTTTATTATAATGTCACCTCCTCGTCTGTGTAATGTGATAATATGTGTAAGAAATACTCAAATGATGAGTAACAATCCTACATAGTATAGGCCAGAATGTTTTTATCCTGCCCTGCTGGTAAATGGGTAGAATTACAGTATAGGACTGGATGGCCAGGCTTTCTCAAAAGTGTAATTATTGTCACCAATTCTTCAGAAGGCCACTTAGTAAATAACTTGGATCTGTTAGGCTGCGTTCACACTGTGCTGTTTTTGCGAAAGACCCATAATGCTCTTGCCATTTTTTGGGGGAAAACTACAACAAAAGTATGCAGTTTTGGTGATACTGCAGCAAAAGAACCCAATGTGGTTGCAACGTGTGAACAAGGCTTTATGGTGCAGTTGTAGCAGGTGTGGATACCGCAGATTGCCAGGCAGCACCAGTAGTTGACTTGTTCTCAAGCTGCAAGTACCGATGCATCATGTCGATTAGCAGTAATCTGCACACGGTTACCACGGCTCATCCACAATCTGTACAGGTGCCCTCAGGAGGGGACGGATATAATTACAGTAAATACCTAATGAATTAACCAGACTGATTTTTTTTTCTATAGATCCCAGTCATAGAAACCAGCAAACAACTTGAATTGCACCAAGTGTTGTCTGGTACTGAAGCTAAAAAAACACCTATAACCCCGGAGGACCAGCGGCTGTTCTGTGGCTTCTCCTATATCAGCAACAGGTGGAAGAACATTAAAAGCCACAGCGATAACAGCAATGGAAACATAACGCAGTCCCCTCCCCCAATACCTGACTACTGGGTCAGGGAGGTGTGGACCTGGGTGTGGTCTGAAGAAACAGGTGAGGTCTGTTGAAATCCCACCCACGAGTTCTTCCATCTTCTCTGTTACATATCAGAGACCATAATCTCCTGCATTCTCTATTGCTGCCCCATAACTCATCTGACTGGCATGCTGCTTGGAGATGTAGGACCATCATACTACAGGACGGCACGGTGGCGCAGTGATTAGCGCTGTTAGCGAGCAGCATGGTGGTCCTGGGTGTGAATCTGGGTCACCATCTGCACAGAGTTTGTATGTTCTCCCCGTGTCTGTATGGGTTTCCTCCGGGTACTCCGGTTTCCTCCCACAACTCAAAACATACCGATAGGAAAAAAAATAAAATTATTAATCATTGAACATCATCATCCTGTATCTCGTGTATTTCTGTATTTATTACCAGTATGTGATATATAGAAAGGTGGTAACACTGCACATTGTCATGACTTTCATATACTATTACTTATCCTCTACACTACACCTGTAAGAATTAGATGTCCACAGAGACATAAAACATGAATTTCTGAATAACTAGGTCTTGAGCCTCTAGTAGTCTGCACAGTTATGATGTAACACGTAAACTCACCGGCTCCTTCCTACAACCCTCCCTGTACGTTGTTATTGCTTCCTCCTGAGAACGAGGTTGTGTTGTTACTAGAACTCTGGGTTTTCTGTTATTACGTGTGCTATGAGGATTATATTTAGCTGTATATGTACAGCGGATGTTGGTTGTGAGTGCATGGAGCGGGCTCAGGAGCGGAGGCCGCATCCTACAAGGCGGCAGTGGGTTGGATACACAACTGACTCACATCTCTAACTGACTGAGGTGGCATTGTTACTAGAACTCTGGGTTTATGGTTCTGAGTCAGGGAGCATCTTCCTGCAGCCTCTAACTCTGACATTATCACTCACTTCCATCTCCCCATGAGGCCTAATGTCCATGAGTTGCTAACCCCTTTGAGGCCTAGCCTGTTTTCACCTTCCTGACCAGGCCAATTTTTACATTTCTGACCACTGTTAATTTATGAAGTAATAACTCTGGAACGCTTCAACGGATCCTGGTGATTCTGAGATTGTTTTCTCGTGACATACTGTACTTTACGGTAACAGTAAAATTTCTACAATATGACTTGCGTTTATTTGTGAAAAAAAGCGGAAATTTGGCAAAAATTTTGAAATTTTCGCAATTTTCAAACTTTTAATTTTTAAGCCCTTAAATCAGAGAGTCATATCACACAAAATAGTTAATAAATAACATTTACCACATGTCTACTTTCCATCAGCACAATTTTGGAACCAACATATTTTTTTGTTAGGAAGTTTTAAGGGTTAAAAGTTGACGAGCAATTTTTCATTTTTTTTAAACAAATTTTACAATATCCTTTTTTTTAGGGACCACATCACATTTAAAGTAACTTTTGAGGGGTCTATATGACAGGAAAAATCCAAAAGTGACACCATTCTAAAAACTGCACCCCTCAAGGTACTCAAAACCACATTCAAGAAGTTTATTAACCCTTCAGTCGCTTCACAGGAGCTGAAGCAATGTTGAAGGAAAAAATGAACATTTAACTTTTTAGTCACAAAAATGATATTTTAGCAACAATTTCTTTATTTTCACAAGTGTAACAGGAGAAAATGGATACTAAAGTTGTTGATTAATGTCTCCTGAGTAGCCGATACCCCATATGTGGGGAAAAACACTGTTTGGCGCACGGACAGGGCTGGAATGGAAGTAGTGACGTTTTGGATTGCAGATTTGATGGAATGGACTGCGGACATCATGTTGCATTGAGAGCCCCTGATGTGCCTAAACTGTGGAAACCCCCCTACAAGTGAAAGCAATTTTGGAACAGAACCCCTGAAGGAATTTATATCTAGAGTGCATAGTTTTTATAGTAATGATTATAATCTTTTGGTTTTACTGGTGATAAATTTTATAATGTGGTGTTATGTGTAAATGGGGTATACCTCAGATTATAAAAGTGTGTTTGTGTCAACAGGGTATAAACATAATTTTATTAATTTGTGGATGTGGGTACTTTTGAAGCAATCTTAATGCAAAGGCAAGTATTCTTTAGTGCGGGTTCAAAATGTAAGTTGTGTTTCGGATTCCCTCTTGGAGATACCTGCACATTTTGCGTGTTGTCTTGCTGTTTGGGGAACTGTCTGAGAAATGTTGACTGGGAAATTACGGCAGCTTCAGATTCAGAAGTACTGTAGACCTCACCTCACTCCTGAGTGGCCAACTGTTGGGGCCTGAATGGACTATCAGATTCAGAAGGATGGTACCGTATTCCATGCAAAAATTGCTGAGACAGCCCAAATAAAAGGCATTTGTATTGCCATCACTGCAACAATGTTTACGTTGCCATTTTGTGCACCAATATTTACAGCTTTTCGCATGGCACTGCATGGCTGGAGGACCTCAACTGAAAGATCTACACCCCCATGTACCAATTGTAATCCAAGACACAATCTGGCTTTGGGACTGGTGTTGGGTTCTCACAAACAGTGACAATGGAGCTGTTGTCACGGTGTATAGTGGTCAAGATAAGGACATCCCTTCTGTCTTTATACTTGACCACCAGCATGTTGTCACTTCATTGGGCTCTGCTTTTGCCTTTTCTCAGAGCTTTTCCAAATAGTGGCTTAGGGAGGCCTCACTGATTTTTTTGCAAGGTGCCACATGCAACTCTACCTCTGGCAGAGAGGGTCTTGAAGAGCAGGATGCTTGTGTAAAAGTTATCAGTGTAGAGGTGATAACCCTTATCCAGCAATGGGTGAAGCAATTCCCATACAATTTTCTCACTCACCCCCAGGATGGGGGCAGGGCATTCAGGGGGGTTAATCTGGGTGTCTCCTTCCCTTCCAAGTCCTGCCGTGTGCCCAAACAGTAGTATTCCCCCACATATGAAGTATCGGCGTACTCAGGAGAAATTGCACAACAAATTGTATGGAGCAGTTTCTCCTGTTACCCTTATGAAAATGCAAAATATGGAGCTAAAAAAAGATTTATTTGGGAAAAACTTGATTTTTTTTATTTCCATGGCTCTACGCTATAAACTTCTGTGAAGCACATGAGGGTTCAAGTTGCTCAATACACATCTAGATTAGTTCCATAAGGGGTCTAGTTTCCAAAATGGGTGTCACTTGTGGGGGGTTTCCACTGTTTAAGCACATCAGGCGCACTCCAAACATGACATGGCGTCCGCTAATTATTCCACCAAATTTTGCATTCAAAAAGTCAAATGGCTCTCCTTCCCTTCCAAGCCCTGCCATGCACCCAAACAGTAGTATTCCCCCACATATGGGGATCGCATTGGCGTTCTCAGGAGAAATTGCACAACAAAATGTATGGTCCATTTTTCCTGTTACCCTTGCGAAAGTAAAAAAAATAGGTCTAAAGGAAAACTTTTGTGAAAGAAAAGTAAATGTTTATTTTTTCTTCTACAGTACATTCCAAAAATTCCTGTGATACACCTGAAAGGTTAATACACTTCTTGAATGTAATTTTGAGTTCCTTGAGGGGTGCAGTTTTTTAGAATGGTGTCATTTTTGGGTATTTTCTGTCATATAGGCAACCTCAAAGTCACTTCATGTGTGAAGTGGTCTCTAAAAAAATGATTTTGCAAATTTTGTTGTGAAAATGAGAAATTGCTGGTCAACTTTTAACCCTTATAACTTCCTAACAAAAAAAATATGTTTCCAAAATTGTACTGATGTAAAGTAGACCTGTGGGAAATGTTATTTATTAAATATTTTGTGCGATATGACTGATTTAAGGGCATAAAAAAGAAAATTTGAAAATTGCAAAATTTGTAAAATTTTTGCCAAATTTCCGTTTTTTTCACAAATAAATGGAAGTCATATCAAAGAAATTTTACCACTGTCATAAAGTACAATATGTAACGAGAAAACAGTCTCAGAATCACCAGGATCCATGGAAATGTTCCAGAGTTATAACCTCATAAATTGATAGTGGTCAGAATTGTAAAAATTGGCCAGGTCAGGAAGGTGAAAACAGGCTCAGTCTCAATGGGGTTAATAATGGCTAGGTGCAGTGACTTGTCCTAGTAATTAGGGCACTATGCAAAATTTCTTGGCCCCTTAAGACTAGCATGCAAGCCTAATTCCTTTTGCTTCCATGTATGTCTAAATAACCTACACAATCCCTCGCTTCATGGAAAATTCACTTCCAACTCCTGTCTAAAACAATGACATAATACAATCATGAGAATTATTAGTGAAGCATTATTGCATGTTTAGTATATACACCACATATCATCAGTGATGATAATGGCATCACAGTTCCCATAATGTAATGACACCATATCTTTTAATAGCTATCTTTAATATATAATTCAATCTAATGTACCAATATATCAAATAATAGTTTATTTAGTTATTTGTACTACTACAATTGCTACCAGTTTGTTATATTTAATCCTAGTCAAAATCAATTATACTAAATTCACTTCCAAGTTAATGCACTAGCTCTTCATAGTAATTTGCATTCAAGTCTCATAATTTAAGTAATTAAGCCACATATAGCTACAGAATGGACCTATTAGCATAATGCAGACCACAGTGCATAATCGATCCCTTCTCCAAGGGCTGTTATATCAACAACCCCTGTGTATAATCAACTCCTGTATATATTCAACCACACTAGTATATTAGAACCGCTGTCCATGATATAATGTCCACCCCCATAGGTTAATTGTAACATATAATTAATGAACACATTATAAGTATAATGTAGCCCCTCATAAAATACAATGTAGCCCTCATATAGTATAATGCAGCCCCATAGAATATAATGTAGTTCCCTCATATAAGTATAATGAAGCCCCCATACAATATAATCTAGCCCCCATAGAATACAATGTATCCACCTCATACAGTATAATGTAGCCCCTCATAAGTGTATGATGCAATCACCCTCATAGAATATAATAAATATAATACAGCCCCTCATAGAATATAATGTATCCCCGAATACAATATCATACAGCCGCCTCCCCAAAGGAATATAACGTAGCCCCCCATAGTATATAACACAGCCACAAAGTATATAACAGAGTCACCCTATAAAATATAATATATCTCCCAATAGTATATAACACAGCCAACATAGTTATAGCACGGCCCACATAGTATATAGCGGTGCCCACATAGTATACAACAGGACCACATAGTATACAGCACGGCCCACATAGTATATAGCAGGGCCCACATAGTGTACAGCGTGGCCCACATAGTATATAGTAGCAGGGCCCACATTGTACAGCAGAGCCCACATGGTATACGGCAGGGCCCATATAGTATACGGCAGGGCCCACATTGTACGGCAGGGCCCACATAGTATACGGCAGGGCCCACATTGTACGGCAGGGCCCACATAGTATACGGCAGGGCCCACATTGTACGGCAGGGCCCACATAGTATACGGCAGGGCCCACATTGTACAGCAGGGCCCACATTGTACAGCAGGGCCCACATAGTATACGGCAGGGCCCACATTGTCCAGCAGGCCCACATAGTATACAGCAGGGCCCACATTGTCCAGCAGGGCCCACATAGTATACAGCAGGGCCACATTGTCCAGCAGGGCCCACATTGTACAGCAGGGCCCACATAGTATACGGCAGGGCCCACATGGTCCAGCAGGGCCCACATTGTACAGCAGGGCCCACATAGTATACGGCAGTGCCCACATATATATATAGTAGCAGGGCACACATTGTACAGCAGAGCCCACATGGTATACGGCAGGGCCACATAGTATATAGTAGCAGGGCCCACATTGTACAGCAGAGCCCACATGGTATACGGCAGGCCCACATAGTATATAGTAGCAGGGCCCACATTGTACAGCAGGGCCCACATAGTATACGGCAGTGCCCACATAGTATATAGTAGCAGGGCACACATTGTACAGCAGAGCCCACATGGTATCGGCAGGGCCCACATAGTATATAGTAGCAGGGCCCACATTGTACAGCAGAGCCCACATGGTATACGGCAGGGCCCACATAGTATATAGTAGCAGGGCCCACATTGTACAGCAGGGCCCACATAGTATACGGCAGGGCCCACATAGTATACGGCAGGGCCCACATAGTATACGGCAGGGCCCACATAGTATACGGCAGGGCCCACATTGTACAGCAGGGCCCACATTGTACAGCAGGGCCCACATAGTTACGGCAGGGCCCACATTGTACAGCAGGCCCCACATAGTATACGGCAGGGCCCAAATTGTCCAGCAGGGCCCACATTGTTACAGCAGGGCCCACATAGTATACGGCAGGGCCCACATTGTCCAGCAGGGCCCACATAGTATACAGCATGGCCCACATTGTCCAGCAGGGCCCACATAGTATACAGCAGGGCCCACATTGTCCAGCAGGGCCCACATAGTATACGCAGGGCCCACATTGTCCAGCAGGGCCCACATAGTATACAGCAGGGCCACATTGTCCAGCAGGGCCCACATAGTATACAGCAGGGCCCACATTGTCCAGCAGGGCCCACATAGTATACGGCAGGGCCCACATAGTATACGGCAGGGCCCACATAGTATACGGCAGGGCCCACATTGTACGCAGGGCCCACATTGTACAGCAGGGCCCACTAGTATACGGCGGGCCCACATTGTCCAGCCTTCACCTCTCCTCCACCCACCCACAGTTCAGTAAAGCACTGACAGCTTTAGAAAAAAAAAAAAAAAAACACTCCTCACTAGGGTTGAGCATTCCGATACTGCAAATATCGGGTATCGGCCGATATTGGCTGTATCGGAATTCCGATTCCGAGTTCCGATATTTCGTCTTATCGGATACCGGAATCGGGATTGTCACTGTCACTGTCAGTGTCCGTCGGTCGGGTCTGTCAGGAGTCAGCGGCACTTACCTGGCAGAAGATCTCCGGCGGTCACGTCCTGGACTGCTTGATGGCCGCAATCTTCTTTCCCCGGCGGTCACATGCAGTTTCTCCGCGATAACTGCAGTGACTGCTGGGTAATCCCGGCCGTAAAGCAGTCAGTCCGATGACGTCACCGCCGGGGAAGCAGGTAATCAGCTGTGCTGCGTCGCGATGACAGGCTCTGCCTGTCATTGCGATGCAGCAGAGTTGGATCGTCGTGGGACTGTCGTTATGGACTGCGTCGGACAGGTGGTATAACTGTTGGTTTGTTTTTTCCTTTTTTTACAGGAGATCGATGGCGTCGCAGGAATGAGAGAGTAATAAAAGAAATGAAAACTGTGTTGTACTCTTTTATTTCATTAAAATACTTTTTCTTGCTTTGTCTTTTTTTATGCATTTAATAACTTTGGGATTAATAATGGATCGGTGTCTTATTGACACCTCTCCATTATTAACCGGGCTTATTGTCACCGTGCAATCAACGGTGACATTAACCCTTATTACCCCGCTTGCCACCGCTACAGGGCAAGTGGGAAGAGCCGGGTAAAGTGCCACAATTGGCACATCTTTTGATGCGCCAAATGTGGGGCTGCTGTAGCCTGGTATTATCAGGCTGTTGAGGGACAAAATCCATGGGCCTTAACAGTCTTTTAATACCAGGCCGCAGCAGTCTGCATTTTACTTGGCTGGTTAACAAAAATAGGGGGGATCCCCACGCCGTTTTTTTTCGAGGGGATCCCCTATTTTTGTTAACCAGCCAAGCTAAGCAGACTGCTGTGGCCTGGTATTATCAGGCTGGCAAGGTCCATGGATATTGGATCCTTACCAGCCTGAAAAACCAGGCCTCAGCGGTCTGCTTCATCTGGCTGGTTAACAAAAATAGGGGGGACCCCACGCCAATTTTTTTCGAGGGGATCCCCTATTTTTGTTAATCAGCCAAGATATGCAGACTGCTGTGGCCTGGTATTATCAGGCTGGCAAGGTCCATGGATCTTGGCTCCTTAACAGCCTGAAAATCCAGGCCTCAGCGGTCTGCTTCATCTGGCTGGTTAACAAAAATAGGGGGGACCCCACGCCAATTTTTTTCGAGGGGATCCCCTATTTTTGTTAATCAGCCAAGATATGCAGACTGCTGTGGCCTAGTATTATCAGGCTGGCAAGGTCCATGGATCTTGGCTCCTTAACAGCCTGAAAATCCAGGCCTCAGCGGTCTGCTTCATCTGGCTGGTTAACAAAAATAGGGGGACCCCACGCCATTTTTTTTTCGAAGGGAACCCCTATTTTTGTTAATCAGTTCCCTCTGACGTCACTGATTGTGTCCCTGGCTGACCTGAAGTGAAAGTGGAAAGCAATCAATTAAGCTTTCCACTTAAGGGCCCGTCTCACATAGCGATATCGCTACCGTGATCGCTGCTGAGTCACTAGTTTTGTGACGCAGCAGCGAGCTCACCAGCGATATCGCTGTGTGTGACATTCAGCGACGATCAGCCCCCCTGCCGGGTATCGCTGATCGTCGCTGAAATGTCAGGACCTTTTTTGATCGCTGGTTTCCCGCTGACAGGCACGCATCGCTGCGTGTGACAGGCGGGAGACCAGCGATCCGCTGGTAACCAAGGTACACAGCGGGTTTCCAGGCGCGGGGCTGTGCTAGAAACCGCTGTGTACCTTGGATACCAGCGCCCTGATGCAGGGAGCTGGTATCCAAGGTACACAGCGGGTTTCCAAGCGCTGCGCGGTGCCTGGAAACCCGCTGTGTACCTTGGTTACCAGCGGATCGCTGGTCTCCCGCCTGTCACACGCAGCGATGCGTGCCTGTCAGAGGGAAACCAGCGATCAAAAAAAGGTCCTGACATTTCTGCGACGATCAGCGATACCCGGCAGGGGGGCTGATCGTCGCTGAATGTCACACACAGCGATATCGCTGGTGAGCTCGCTGCTGCGTCACAAAACTTGTGACTCAGCAGCGATCTCGGTTAGCGATATCGCTATGTGAGACGGGCCCTTAAGCGATGTTACCCGCAGTGTCGCTGTCCCAGATCGCTGCCTGAGCTGCCTGTTTGGCAGCTCAGCAGCGATCATGTAGCGATACACCAGCGATCCTGACAAGTGCATATCGTTGTCGGGATCGCTGGTGTATCATTAATGTGACACCCAGCCTTTACTCTCCTGTCAGGCAGGAGAGGAACTCATTCATTTGGGGTTTACTGTGAGGCTGCAGCATTAGCTGCGGTCCCTGCAGTAAACATTAACCCTTTCTGAAGGATTACACCGTGGGACCTGACTGTGCATGGGATAGGTAAGAATAATTTTGCTTTTTTATTTTATTTTTATTCAGGAAATGGTTTTTGCAGTAAAATAAAAGATGGTCAAAAACATGTGTCTTTATTTCATTAAAATGATTTTTAATTAAAGTGTGTGTGTTTTATTTTTATTTCATGCAATAGGATTAATAATTGATAGTTGTCTAATTGACAGCTCTCAATTATTAACTGGCTTAAGGTCCCTTTCAATAGCAAGGTGGCTTTAACCCCATATTAACCCATTCGCCACCGCTACAGGGCAATGGAATAGACGGGCAAAGTGCCAGAAAGGGCGAATCTAATTATAGATTTGTCTTTCCTGGGGTGTCTGGGGGAATGTTAGTAGCGGGGGGGGCAAAAATAATGGTCCCTCTCTGGGCTATTATTATCTGCCCCACTCACTGGCTTTGTCTGTCTGGTTGCGAAAATAGGGCGGGAGCCACGCATTTTTTTTCAGCAATTTTACACCTCATATATATTATACATGTCATTGAATTTGTGACACATATAATATATATTTATATTTGTAGTTCATACACTTCTACATAGTATAATAGCCGCTAATTCAATTGCCGGCTTTTGTGAAAATGCAGAACCCGACATGAAATGACACTTGGTGTACATAGGTTAACCATGTCTTTTCATGTCCTTTGCTATCTAATTTTCACAAACAATTAAATCAGTCTATGTGTGCAAAATTTCACACCTGTAGGGGTTAATTAAAGGTGTAAATTCGTAGCAAAAAAGTCCGTTTTTTTTACAACGAATTTACACCTTTAATTAACCCTACAGTGTGAAATTTTGCACACATAGTCTGATTTAATTGTTTGTGCAAATTAGATAGCAAAGGACATGAAAAGACATGGTTAACCCTATGTACACCAAGTGTCATTTCATGTCGGGTCACCCGACATGAAATGACACTTGGTGTACATAGGGTTAACCATGTCTTTTCATGTCCTTTGCTATCTAATTTGCACAAACAATTAAATCAGACTATGTGTGCAAAAATTTCACACTGTAGGGGTTAATTAAAGGTGTAAAATTCGTAGCAAAAAAGTCCGTTTTTTTTACAACGAATTTACACCTTTAATTAACCCCTACAGGTGTGAAATTTTGCACAATAGACTGATTTAATTGTTTGTGCAAATCAGATAGCAAACGTCATGAAAAGACATGGTTAACCCTATGTACACCAAGTGTCATTTCATGTCGGGTGCTTCTGTCTTTTCACTGAAGCCGGCTTTACCGGCAATTGAATCAGAGGATATTTTACTATGTAGAAGTGTATAAACTATACATATATGTATATTATATGTCACAATGACATGTATATATATATATATATGTATTCTATGTGTGTATACAAATTTCCGTTTTTTTCACAAATAAATGGAAGTCATATCAAAGAAATTTTACCACTGTCATAAAGTACAATATGTAACGAGAAAACAGTCTCAGAATCACCAGGATCCATGGAAATGTTCCAGAGTTATAACCTCATAAATTGATAGTGGTCAGAATTGTAAAAATTGGCCAGGTCAGGAAGGTGAAAACAGGCTCAGTCTCAATGGGGTTAATAATGGCTAGGTGCAGTGACCTATGGTCCTATATAAGGGCAACAAACATTTCCTGAGCACTTCAAAGACTGTACATGGCAACCTGAATTCCTTTTGGCTTCCAATGATGTTAAAAGTCTCTACACCAGGATTCTCTATGAAGGGATATTCATGCGTCCAAGACATCCGTTTAACACAAATGCAAATGAACAATTAATGAATTTATTAGTGAAGCAGTAATATTTCATATTTATAATGATAATGCTTTTAAATTCAAAGATATCATCAGGAAGATTGCATCACGATAGTTCCATCCCAAAGTATTACACCAATCTTATAGGCTACTTTTGAAATAATTCTATTCAATCTAATGTAATCCATTCATCAAATTTCATTTGTTATTTTGGTATGCTCTGTATGACTAACATTCAACCATTTGTTAATGATTAAATTACTTAAACAATTAATATGAAATTTACTAGAAAGTATAATGAACTTCATAGAATTTTAGACATTCAGTCCATAATTAACATTAATCATCACTAAACTACAGAAAACTACTCTTTCTGCATTAAGAAAGTAAATTGCAACAACATATTGTATTCCCTTCAACCAATTGTGGCTGTTTATCAACTTATACCCTGCTGTGTTATATAAGCACTTATATATCTCAAACTTTATATTTAGAACCCTGTCCATTGACTCCATAAATTGTTCTCACCATAGGTATAAAATGTGACATCATAATTAAGAAAATGTACTAAGTATTCAAGTGGCTAATATAAATTTTACCATCTATCAATTTTTAAAGTCCCTGTTGAATGGTTTGGGATAAAACCATCCTGACGATACCTACATATAATTAGACATAGTTATGTATGAATCTTTTATTTTTCTTTTTTCTGCTATGATATAATACGCCTTATAATATAAGGACTAACAAATATTTCCTTCTGTCTCCCTAAGCCGACTATACTAGCCTTTTGACATGTTTCTCACATGCCGAACACCTTACTTTGATACCGCATCACCTGTTTTAACTTACAAATCTCCTCTCACAGCACGCTCTAAGTCCTAGAAATTGGACATCCACTGGAATAAATCACCTGACAGTGACACGCACGCCATCATTCCTGCCACGTCACTTCCTGTATTGAGCTGGAGCGCCTGATAGCACCCTAGCTACATAGTCCGCCCTTCCTTTATTTAGCTGCACAATTGATTACTACATGCACGGACTAGCGGCGGATACCGCTCACGCAGGCACATTTTGCTCACCGGACCCAGGTTAGTTACTCCTATCCAGTATATCCTGCAAGGATACCGCTCAGTACGCACTTGCTCTATTCCACATGCTTTTCTCAGTAACGGCTGGCCATCATTTGTATCACCTATATCGAACATAATTAACTGGTAGGTTTATCTCTCACATTATCACTGTCCTTTACTTAGCCACATTGTCCACTATACCATATATATTATACAGATTTCGGCATAGCCCCATTTTGCTGGCCCACTATCACAGAGTCCATGATGTTTTTACCTATTACTCTCGCATCACATCCGTCCTCAATTTTTGATCAGTTATGCCCTGATACAGCATACCATAACTGTTTTTTTCATTGGACCAAGATTTATTACTATTGTTGTACATATTGTTCCTTTGAAAATCCTTTATTACTTATTTTTTTTTTTATACACACAGTACTGATAAGGTCCAAGTCAGGACCGAAACGTTTCTGTTATTCTGTGGACACAATTAAAAATCATTACTCTACTGAAGTTGAGTCGGAGTTATATTGCTATTTTATATGTGTGGAACCATCAGATACATCCTATACGGCAGTGCACATGATTATTTACTTTAAATTGCAATACGACATACAAATAATATTATGGAGACTCCAGAACAGGACACGAATTAATAGAAGTATTAACAAAGAGGGTACCAAAAAATGAAGTCACAGAAGCTCTGGATACAAAGCTCCAGGGCCTGCCATATTCTAAATATGAAGAAGAAGGAGAAATCACTTTTGCTTTTTTAACACAGACCTTTACATGCACTATAAAACAGGCCATTTACAAAAACAATCATATAATGAAAATGTCCAACTTAAAGTATGGCTGGAAACGAATTGCAATAAAAATATATATATTCAGTGAGGAGCCACTTTAGTTATAGGAAACCACTGGTTAGAAATCCCACAAATGGAATTTCAGATGTGGCATTGCACAATTTGTACCGACGTCCATAATAGAGTCGGCCAGTGAGCGCCTGTCTGTACATCTTCCGTCACCTAGTGACCTGCGCTGTTGCACCGCGGTTGTTCGCTGCGGGCAACCTTTTTCTCACAGCTCCCACTGGTGAGTTTATGCAACCGCACTGCTGCTTCTGACAGTTATCCCTGACATTTTAGTTTACCATGCTGTGACCCGAAATGTCAAGCCTGGGTCCCACATGCGAGAAAATCGGCACATTCCGTGTGACTCTCCGCATGAACACCGGCACTGTCGCCGGCATCGACCGAGCGCACGGTGCATAGAATACTAGAAATATAGAAATTCTATGCAGCCACACACTGTGTCGAGTGCCGTGCAGTGCCGGTGTTCAGCGAGGCTTGCACGAGATCGTGCGAATTTCTACGCATGTATGACCCTGTTAAAGGTAAGGGGCATTGATTGTGGAATGGGCAATTAGATGGGATTTACAACAGATATGGCACAATTGAAGCCAATTGATCAGTAATTGAATCATGGTCCCCAAAAGGCTTAAATAAAAATGATTCCAGTTTCTTTGAATAATCCATTAACATCAACAATGTCCATGTATGGGAATATTCAAGGTTCCTGATATCTGTCCTTTTATTTTAATTATGTGTGTTTTTTGTCTGTTTGTAGCTGATACATTATTGAAGATTTATCTTTTTCTTATGGCTATTCATGAAGTTTATGTGTGATATGGGATCTTTTGTGACCATCATGTGAGGACCCCTCTGGTGTCAGGATGAATACCTATGAACACTTCATCTTGAACTCCATACTATTGTTTGATACAGTAATAATAGTGTTGTTCATGTGCTCTTGTATATGTAGCTGTTTACATATTTTGCACATGTGCATCTTAATTATATGTTTTTTTAAATGCTGCACTTTATAATGCTATGGTATATTAGTGGATTCCAATGCAATAATGCGGTTTTCTCTATTTGAGTATATTAAGGACATGTGCACTTTATTATACCTAATGTTACACATTATGTGACACACTTTGGTTAATGCGACTAGTGGTTATGATTTTACACTGGCACATATAATATCTGTTGTTTTCATTATTTAGTATGGTAATTTGTTTTACCTAACTTATAATGGTAGACTTCATTGGACTCCTTAAACATGGCTGCCGGTTGTGCGTGCACTCTGTGACCTGAACGCTGGTCCGTCCTTCCTGGCCTCCAACTTGGCAACACACCTGTCTATGACACCATCGGGGGATTTCCCCGGACGTGCGCGAATCCAGAGAGGCTGATCAGGTGACAGGTACTTCCGGTGCGAGTCTCCTACCGCACGCGCTGGCACACCGGAGACCAATCATCCCATACACTTAAAATCAGGCATGACACGCCAAATGTTAGACCCCTGTGAGAAAGAGTACGCGAGTAGGGTTGGTCCCTGGGGATCACTGGTCTGCACTTGCACCTTAAATATTGGTAAGCTATATCCTCAGAGGAATATGCTATGATGCATTATGCACTTTAGATATATCCATATGAGCTACCATTACACATTACCTCTCTTAGGATAAGTATATATAGAGAAGCTATGGATGTACTTGAGTTATACTGATAACTTTTTGTCTGCTGTGGTTATTTTTGTGTATTTTGAGGTGATGTACGTTTATCTGCTGGATTTATAATATCCTTTAAATACTTTCAATTGTTCCTCTGTACTATAACAGCCCAAGTACTGTGAGTGCTCCCCTGGTGACACTTGTTGTTTCCTTTTTTATGTAAACCCTGTATATATTTTCTTTATTACTGATTTTGATTAAATAAAAAACAGACGGTATATATTGTTTATATTTATGAAGTCAGCATTCCATTTTTTCTTCAGTTTCATTTATTATACCCTGGAGACCAGTGAGCAGAAGCACAAGAGGGGGGCCCAGACTGAGTCCCCCCCACCCTCTTGTGCTTCTGCTCACTGGGTCCCTCACAACAGTGAGGGCAGTAATGCTCTGATGGCCGTCCTGTCCACGCATAAAAGTATAAAATAAAGACTCAGACACATCATGGAAAGTTTAAATAGTGTGAAGTTTATTATATGCTTTATATGTGCTGGTTACCTTCCATCACTCACAAAGAGCATACAGCAACACTCAGGACAGGAAAAACCCTAGTGGTGGAAACCTGTAGGGAACCATGGCTGCTGTACTGCCCTTCCTCTGGGCATACTAAGGGAGGTTACCACTATAAAATACACATTTCAAAAAATAACAATTATGTGTAAAGTATATAGTGTGTCTATGAGTACACTATATGGGCTGTCTGTATGTTGTCGGTGTATGTGCATTTTCTGTGTGTGACTATTAAGCATACTTCTCTGCTTTCTCCAGTTCTTCATCCGTCATGTCTTCTAGCTGTTCTTCTTGTAGGACCGGCAGCTATGTTCCCCTTCTAGCCATGTTCTTCTCCTTGTAGGACCGACAGCTACGTTCCCCTTCCAGCCTTGTTCTTCTACTTGTAGGTCCAACAGCTATGTTCCCCTTCCAGCCATGTTCTTCTCCTTGTAGGACCGACAGCTATGTTCCTTTTCCAGCCATGTTCTTTTCCATGTAGGACCGGCAGATATGTTCCCCTTCCAGCCTTGTTCTTCTACTTGTAGGTCCAACAGCTATGTTCCTCTTTCAGCCATGTTCTTCTCCTTGTAGTACCGGCAGCTTTGTTCCTCTTCCAGCCATGTTCTTCTCTTTGTAGGTCCAGCAGCTTTGTTCCTCTTCCTGCCTTGTTCTTCTACTTGTAGGTCTGGCAGCTTTGTTCCTCTTCCAGCCATGTTCTTCTCTTTGTAGGTCCAGCAGCTTTGTTCCTCTTACTGCCTTGTTCTTCTACTTGTAGGTCCAGCATCTTTGTTCCTCTTCCAGCCATGTTCTTCTCCTTATAGGTCCTGCAGCTCTGTTTCCAGTCATTAGATATTCACATCTTCCTCCTTCTTGCATGGAACGATGTTACAGAGAGAGCAGGGTAGGGCATTGTTCCTCCTGAACCAACGGATTGCCCAGCTGTGATGGATATTCCTATCTCTCTTCCATGCCCAGTGGTCAGGGTCTTCGGCCATGATCTAGAATAAAAAAGTGATTATAATCAGAGTTTAAAGGGCATATGTCACCATTAATCATAATCCAATTTGCATATATTTTAGACCTGATGATACTGGTGTGATGACTGAAAATCCATGGCAGAATAACTTTATAATCACTTATTAAAGTTTTCTTGCTTGATATTAAAACAAGCATTTCATGAGTCCAGCTATGGCTGCACTCATAAAATGCTCTGCCTAATATCAGGATTACTCGACATTTTGACGTGGCTTTTCAAAGTAAGTACAAGCGCCTCATCAGGTCTAAGGGTTTTATTTAAGCATACTATTTATATTGTGATACCCATTTACAGATCAGCTTTATATTATTATTGATTATATTGCTAACCACATAACACATGGCCCGATCCACCCAAGCCCGGAATCCCATCCTGGTGAGCAGAACAATGCGGAATTGTAGTAGTCGGTCCTTCTTCATGCTCCACGTCCATCCAAGGGCCCAGCGGTAGATCTCCTGTTGATATGACACATCTTCTTCAAACTGGTTTGCTAAAAACCTTGGAGGGAAGAGAAATGAAATCAAATAAATTATAAAACACTTCAGAAGAAAATACAAACAACAAATGCAATTATCATGTATTTAGCCGAGTGGTAGAAAAGATATTTTGGTTCTAAAATAAAATAAAATAAAGTTATTTATAGACATGAATGTGTAATAATAAAAGAGACTCATAGAGCTGGAAAGAAGAAGGTTCCATATTCTGAAGATCACAGTCCTGCTCTCCTAAAGTAAGCGGCGACCATGGCGAGGAGATACTAGAGGGAGTAGAAGCAGAGTTAGAGGGTACATGTAAGGCCTCTTTCACATATCCGGTGTGCACCTGACGGCGCCCCCGGCATTTAGCCGCAGCGCCGCATCAGAAAACCTGATGCACCGCATGCGTTTTTTTGCCGGATGGTTTCTGATGCCCGGAGACATCAGGGGAATCCGGCAAAAAAAAAAACCGTTACATGCTGCGTTTTGTCCGGCCGCCGGAATGTATATCCGGACAAAATCGCATCCGGCGCTAATGCAAGTCAATGCAAAAAAAACCGCAAGCGGCGCATCAGGTTTTCTGATGCGGCGCTGCGGAACACCGGATGTGTGAAAGAGGCCTAATACAGAACATATCTATCTGTATATTCCTATGTTTGATCATATCTGGCCACTATTACATAAGAATAAGCCCTTTATTTCCCTATGATGGATCTTCTCAGATCTGGATGATTCCTTATCCTTCACTACAATAATACCTTATCCGAAATCTTTAAGACAGCTGTCCCTGGCTAGAAAACATCTGATGTATTCTTCTTCTACAAAAATGAGAAAAATTAAATTATTTCACTCTGAACTTTGTAATGAAAACCTTTCTAATGCTAATAATCTTAAATTAATGGGGTTGTAGAGCTCTTCATTAATGATGGATTGTCCTCAGGATAGCTCATCACTATCAGATTGGTGGAGATTTGGTCCCCGACACCCACTGATCAGATACTGAAGACTAGTCCTAAAGATATGCCATCACTATTGAGGTGAAACCAAAGCCACGACACTGCTCACCACATAGTGACCGGTCCTGTCTGCTGTATCATACGAGGTGTAATTATAAGAGGCTGAGGGAGAACACTTCCCTACATGTTTCTCTACCATAATACACATAAAATAGATGAATAATAATACATGTCATATAATCTAACACTTTGTATCTGGAAACCTTGGAAGGAGCAATGAGTCTTACCAAGGAGTGTGGTGAAAGCTGCCCGCTCTTCTGGCTGGGGGATGTCCTCTTCTGTCTTCTTCCTCTTGGCCACTTCCTGGGTGGCAGATCGTGAACTGTGATAGAAGAGGTAGATATTATAGTATTAGGCCTCATGCACATGGTCGTACTATGGCTGCACATAATTCACTTACATCCTGATGGGTGTTCTCCCCATTGGGATCTGACATTAGTTTTGAGTTGTAAATGGAATAAATATGTGTAGTGGTGATGTGTAATGGTCACTATGGATTTGCCGGTGTAAGTGTATGGATTGTGATCACCGCAGTGATGTAACCTCATCTACTTACCACTCCTCTTCATACTGGGCGATCAGTTCTCTCTTCCGCTTCCTCACGGCCATTTTTACTCTTCTTCCTGGAAACTAACATACAGAAAAAGTAACACCTGAATATGCAGAGGATGGCTCTTTCTATAGGATCTCTACTAGAGTAATGCTATCAACCTAATGTGTAACCGAAAACAAAACTACCACCTCCTGCATTACATGTGTTGTAGTATTGCAGCTTTATTGACTTGATTGGTATTTAGTTATAATACCATCATGACCCACTGACAGAAGTGGCACTGTAGATAGCAAACAAAGCAAACCCTATTTTCTTCTTAAAACACCACTCCAGAGTCTTGTTTTGTTTGTACTGCTGGAAGTGTGCGCTTTAAATGTAAGCCCCTTGACCACGTTCTTATATCGTCGTCACGTGATTGACGTAGGTCACTTTTAGCCAGAGACTGATAGAAAGGATTAAGGGGGTGGCAGATGAGTATGAGACAGGGGCCAGGAGAATTATATATAAGGCACCACTCCCGCAATGTACTAAAAAGAACCGCTGGAGTGGTGTTTTTAAAAAAAAGTATATATATACTATTTATATATATATTTATATAAATATATATATATAATAGGTCATCTATGTCTACAAAGATTGATTTTATGTCCTATGGTAAGAAAAGACTACACATATCTACATTATACTGACTGCACTGTGACCCGCCATATAAACCTCTGCATATATCCGCTACCTCCCTGTATAGTAACTGATGATCCAGTAAAATATTCTTCATGTCTCCACTATATGTATTATATAACTATTATATACAGGCTAATAATGTCCATACACTTCTAAATATTGGATCTGGGAATTTCTAGGAGAAATATATGGCCCCGTGTATTTCTTATTAATATCATTATCAACATTTTAAATATTTATTCAAAATCACCATATTTTATCCCATTTATCCATAATCACCCGTTATCTATATTTGGGTTTTTATGGTGAAATCATTTGCTGTTTTACATGTGATTGCTTTCAGTCAGGGCCGGCGTCAGCACCCGGCACACCCGGGCAAGTGCCGGGGCCCTGAGCAGGCGGGGGGCCCACTCACCGTCGGGCACCCCGGCGCCCATTAGCGGTGTCAGCGGCGCCACTGGGCCCCCCCCTGCATGCTCAGGGCCCCGGCAGCAGCCGGCGCAATACTCACCTCTCCCCGTGCCTCCGCTGCCGCAGCTCCGAGCTCCAGGGGGCGCCTGTGCCGGCGCTTCCTCTCTCACAGCAGCGCCGCTGAATGACGTCATCATTCAGCGGCCGGCTGTGGCAGAGAGCGCGCGGACGCCAGACAGGTGAGGGTTGTGTGTGTGTGTCTGCCTGTGTGTGTGTGAGAGAGTGCTGCCTGCGGTGCTGTATGTGTGATGGTGATGGGGGGAGATAGGCAGTGATGGTGTTGACGATGATGATGATGATGGGGAGGCAATGATAATGGGAAGGCGATGATGATGATATTAATGGGGAGGCAATGATAATGATGATGATGGGGAGGCAATGATAATGGGAAGGCAATGATGATGATATTAATGGGGAGGCAATGATAATGATGATGATGGGTAGGCAATGATAATGGGAAGGCAATGATGATTATGATATTAATGGGGAGGCAATGATGACAATAAGGAGGCAATGATGATGATGATGTGCAGGCAATGATGATGAGGGGAGGCAATGATGATGGGCAGGCAATGATGATGATAATGGGGAGTCTTTCCACAGCGCCCTTTCCTGAGCCGTAACAGTGCAGAACGCAGCACAGTGTAGAGGAGAGCTCCATATTTTGTATGGAGCATTATATGTGGTCCAGTATTCTGTATGGAGCATTATATTGGGTCCAGTATTCTGTATGGAGCATTATATGGTGGATGGGGGGGTGACATCCTGCATGGGGTATTATATGGGTGATGAGGGGGAGACTATGTGGTGCCCATAATATTGTATGGAGGACTATACTGTCCAGTCTGTACTGTGCGCTGTGAGGATTTGGCGGTTTTTGAGCTATTGTACAATTTACAATAGGTATCAGTCATGTAATGGAAGAAGAGAAGTGTTTGGCGTTGTGCTATACCCATATTTCTCTGCAGTATCTGTGCATCATGAATCATGGTATGTGTTAAGGGGGCCCACTGAGACTCTTTCGCACGGAACCCATAAAAACCTGGAGCCGACCCTGCTTTAAGTATAGATCCCCACTGTCAGTATCCGGGATGACATAAATCAGCAGTTTACTCATCACACAATGGTTCTCACCTCTGTAGAGCGGCCGGTGGCGGCTGTCTCCCAATCAGCAGGTAACAATCCAGGTATAAATTCAAAAAAGTGTCTCTTCTCGTAATCAGTAAGGAGCCCGTCCTATCTCTAATAGAACAATCGCAGACTGGCACCAACGGACGTTTTGTTTCTTTCTTTGAATTCAAACCCTGCGATGTTATTGGTTGATGGCTGAGACACATGATGCATGTGGCGCTAAATTTAAAGGGAAAGCGCCTTCTAGTAATGTTATGTGGAGATACAGTGTATTACTTTTATATTGATCTTTGTAGTTTTCCTCTTTATTATATTGTATGGACCTTGTGGTGCATTATACTATACAGAGGACCATGCAATGCATTATACTGTATGGATGGTTGTGTGAGGGTCATCATACTTTTCTGGGTGAGTTGCGGGATGGAGTACAGTAGGGTCATCATACTGTGTGGGTGGAGGGTACTGTGGAGGAATTCACTGTGGTGGTATCTTAGTGTCTGCGGGGTCGCTTTTGTTGACATCATACTTTGAGTGCAATGATAGGGCTCCAGTAGGAGGAATATTAGAGGACACACAGTACCAAACAGGTGCAGAAATAGGGACACATACGGCAGCGGATCAGCATTGGGGTATCAGCAGGAAAAGGAGTTTGTGCAGGTTGGGATTGGATGTGGATGGTGCCTGAAATGTGAGAAATCATATGTATTTTTATTGTAATCTCTTCAGCCGATTCCTGGCTGGAGTAGTTGTCATGTTGGTCTGGGCCCGATGAAAAATACGGGAAAAGTAAATGACTCCACCAGAAATAACGTCAGCTGTCAGTCGCCATCAATAACTGTACTGTAGTCCCTTAGGCTACGTTCACACATTCAGTATTTGGTCAGTATTTTTCATCAGTATTTATAAGCAAAAGCCAGGAGTGGGTGATAAATGCAGAAGTGGTGATGTGTTTCTATTATACTTTTCTTCTGATTGTTCCTCTCCTGGTTTTGGCTTACAAATACTGAGATAAAATACTGACCAAATACTGATTGTGTGAATGTGGCCTTATATGTAAAGTGCCATGGTATAAATGGCACTATAATAACACCAGGACTGGTACTGGTATTGTCCGTGTTGGTCTTTGTATAGAGATTGTTTTGTAGTAGTAGTAGGGTCATCTACTGAGGCTCTCCTACATCCACTATTAGGGTGCGCCACCATAGTTGTATCTGGGTTACCAGGTTAGGAGCCGACTTCAAAGCTTTGCCCCCCAACAACCAAGCTCCTAGCTACGCCTCTGGTTTAAACTGATAGTATTCCTTTGAGTACTAGTATAACTTGCCTAAAAGGCAAACCAAAAGCTGTTTAGTGGCTGCTTGATATTTAAATACTGATCCATTGGTTGATCCCTTGGTGGTTGTTCAGTCCCAGTCTGGCATCAGCCTTCCCAATGGTCCGGCAGAGGTTGGCATTTCCGTTCCTGTATGCCAATAAAAGAACTAGAAGAAAAAATATCAAGGCCATCATGTGATACCAATAATAGAACACTTTTCTACAGCCAAATTGGTTCAGAGACAACAATAGGTGACCCTAATTTTGTGCATCTGAAAACGAATATGATGCTTCAATGTACTGATTGACTCAAATTTTCAAGACCAGAGGACATTGTAATTACTTATGAGATCTTTCCTTCAGGCTTATTGAAAAATTGTGTCATTATTTTGTCATCATCAATATTGCATTGTTAGTAGCTCGTCTATTACATCATCTACTTAGTCTATTGAGCATTCAATATTCTATCATCTTAGGGTGAACTACCAAAAAATGCCAACATAGCTCTGATGACATAATCCTAATTACAGTTGCATTACCTACTTTTATAAATGCTCTCTGTGTAAGGTATACAGTTTTATGATTTCTTAACTCAGTTTCTTCACATATTGTATTTTTATGTGTTTTTTTCAGATATGCCTCATTCTTGGATTAACGAATCAGATAGTCTGTGCTACATATGGGGAGAAATCACTTTTGGGTCACAAAGACGAAACTTGACTGCCATGATATGGCTGCCGAATTGATTTAGACAAGTGTTGGGCTCCACACATATGCTGCAATAGATGTGTATGGGAAGAGGCAATCTATGCTTTTTGCAGTCCTATTGATCTGGAGAGAACCAACTGATCACTCTATCAATTGCTATTTCTGCTTGGTGCCCCCATAAGGAACGCAGTTTCCAGGAAGAAGACATGGACTTTATAGTACAATGGCAATTCACTAGATCCAATTCCAGTTGGTTGTGTATAAGGGGATAAAATTATATTACTGCTATACCTGTTCTCCTTCGTATGTCCCGGTACCACATGTTCTAGTGTATTATAGGTTAAATAAATAAAGTTTATGCGATACTTGGTTGGGGAAGACCAAATTAAGGGAAAGGGGAATGTAAGGGGATAGAATTATATTACTGCTAGTGTATTGTAGTGTATTATAATGCTAGTGTATTATAGGTTAATGTACACTTGTTATATAATGAAAAACTGGGTCTGAACTGAAAAAGTAAGTTAATGTGTATGCAAAATGTAAATGCATATTAACACATGACCATTACACAGAGAAAACAAAAAACAAGAAAAAAATATATCCTAAAATAAAACAAAATAAAAAATATATTGCAAAACATGCATGAAGTTGTAATAATAATAATAAGGGTATTTGGTAAACATAATTTTGATCAAAAGAATGTACAAGCCATCCCGCCACGTCAAGGCAACCCTTTGTGGGACAGTCCTACTCTAATATTAAAAACCTTTCCACTTGTCAAGTGACGTAAATGTGAACAAGGCAGAGGGACTGAACCCACCAGTTGAAGCATAGGCCAGACAGGATGGATTTTTCAGCTCAAAAGCAGGGCGGTCACACCCTTATATGCACAAGATGCACTAAGAACTAAATGAAAAACTGGGTCTGAACTGAAAAAGTAGGTTAATGTGTATGCAAAATGTAAATGCATATCAAACACATGACCATTAAACAGAGAAAACAAGAAACAAATATCCTAAAATAAAACAAATAAAAAATATATTGCAAAACATGCATGAAGTTGTAATAATAATAATAAGGGTATTTGGTAAACATAATTTTGATCAAAAGAATGTACAAGCCATCCCGCCACGTCAAGGCAACCCTTTGTGGGACAGTCCTACTCTAATATTAAAAACCTTTCCACTTGTCAAGTGACGTAAATGTGAACAAGGCAGAGGGACTGAACCCACCAGTTGAAGCATAGGCCAGACAGGATGGATTTTTCAGCTCAAAAGCAGGGCGGTCACACACCTTATATGCACAAGATGCACTAAGAACTAAATGAAAAACTGGGTCTGAACTGAAAAAGTAGGTTAATGTGTCTGCAAAATGTAAATGCATATCAAACACATGACCATTAAACAGAGAAAACAAAAAACAAGAAACAAATATCCTAAAATAAAACAAAATAAAAAATATATTGCAAAACATGCATGAAGTTGTAATAATAATAATAAGAGTATTTGGTAAACATAATTTTGATCAAAAGAATGTACAAGCCATCCCGCCACGTCAAGGCAACCCTTTGTGGGACAGTCCTACTCAAACCTTTCCACTTGTCAAGTGACGTAAATGTGAACAAGGCAGAGGGACTGAACCCACCAGTTGAAGCATAGGCCAGACAGGATGGATTTTTCAGCTCAAAAGCAGGGCGGTCACACCCTTATATGCACAAGATGCACTAAGAACTAAATGAAAAACTGGGTCTGAACTGAAAAAGTAGGTTAATGTGTATGCAAAATGTAAATGCATATCAAACACATGACCATTAAACAGAGAAAACAAAAAACAAGAAACAAATATCCTAAAATAAAACAAAATAAAAAATACATTGCAAAACATGCATGAAGTTGTAATAATAATAATAAGGGTATTTGGTAAACATAATTTTGATCAAAAGAATGTACAAGCCATCCCGCCACGTCAAGGCAACCCTTTGTGGGACAGTCCTACTCTAATATTAAAAACCTTTCCACTTGTCAAGTGACGTAAATGTGAACAAGGCAGAGGGACTGAACCCACCAGTTGAAGCATAGGCCAGACAGGATGGATTTTTCAGCTCAAAAGCAGGGCGGTCACACCCTTATATGCCAAGATGCACTAAGAACTAAATGAAAAACTGGGTCTGAACTGAAAAAGTAAGTTAATGTGTATGCAAAATGTAAATGCATATCAAACACATGACCATTAAACAGAGAAAACAAAAAACAAGAAACAAATATCCTAAAATAAAACAAAATAAAAAATATATTGCAAAACATGCATGAAGTTGTAATAATAATAATAAGGGTATTTGGTAAACATAATTTTGATCAAAAGAATGTACAAGCCATCCCGCCACGTCAAGGCAACCCTTTGTGGGACAGTCCTACTCTAATATTAAAACCTTTCCACTTGTCAAGTGACGTAAATGTGAACAAGGCAGAGGGACTGAACCCACCATTTGAAGCATAGGCCAGACCGGATAGATTTTTCAGCTCAAAAGCAGGGCGGTCACACCCTTATATGCACAAGATGCACTAAGAACTAAATGAAAAACTGGGTCTGAACTGAAAAAGTAAGTTAATGTATATGCAAAATGTAAATGCTATCAAACACATGACATTAAACAGAGAAACAAAAAACAAGAAAAATATCCTAAAATAAACAAAATAAAAATATATTGCAAACATGCATGAAGTTGTAATAATAATAATAAGGGTATTTGGTAAACATATTTTGATCAAAAGAATGTACAAGCCATCCCGCCACGTCAAGGCAACCCTTTGTGGACAGTCTACTCTATTAAAACCTTTCACTTGTCAAGTGACGTAAATGTGAACAAGGCAGAGGACTGAACCCACCAGTTGAAGCATAGGCCAGACAGGATGGATTTTTCAGCTCAAAAGCAGGGCGGTCACACCCTTATATGCACAAGATGCACTAAGAACTAAATGAAAACTGGGTCTGAACTGAAAAGTAAGTTAATGTGTATGCAAAATGTAAATGCATATCAAACACATGACCATTAACAGAGAAAACAAAAAACAAGAAAAATATCTAAAATAAAACAAATAAAAAATATATTGCAAAACATGCATGAAGTTGTAATAATAAATAAGGGTATTTGGTAAACATAATTTTGATCAAAAGAATGTACAAGCCATCCCGCCACGTCAAGGCAACCTTTGTGGGACAGTCCTACTCTATATTAAAACCTTTCCACTTGTCAAGTGACGTAAATGTGAAAGGCAGAGGGACTGAACCCACCAGTTGAAGCATAGGCCAGACAGGATGGATTTTTCAGCTCAAAAGCAGGGCGGTCACACCCTTATATGCACAAGATGACTAGAACTAAATGAAAAACTGGGTCTGAACTGAAAAAGTAAGTTATGTGTATGCAAAATGTAAATGCATATCAAACACATGACATTAAACAGAGAAAACAAAAAAAAAAAAATATCCTAAAATAAAACAAATAAAAAATATATTGCAAACATGCATGAAGTTGTATAATAATAAAGGGTATTTGGTAAACATAATTTGATCAAAGAATGTACAAGCCATCCGCCCGTCAAGGCAACCCTTTGTGGACAGTCCTACTCTATATTAAAACCTTTCCACTTGTCAAGTGACGTAAATGTGAACAAGGCAGAGGGACTGAACCCACATTGAAGCATAGGCCAGACAGGATGGATTTTTCAGCTCAAAGCAGGGCGGTCACACCTTATATGCACAAGATGCACTAAGAACTAAATGAAAACTGGGTCTGAACTGAAAAAGTAGTTATGTGTATGCAAATGTAAATGCATATCAAACACATGACCATTAAACAGAGAAAACAAAAAACAAGAAACAAATATCCTAAAATAAAACAAAATAAAAATATATTGCAAAACATGCATGAAGTTGTAATAATAATAATAAGGGTATTTGTAAACATAATTTTGATCAAAGAATGTACAAGCATCCCGCCACGTCAAGGCAACCCTTTGTGGGACAGTCCTACTCAAACCTTTCCACTTGTCAAGCGTAAAGTGAACAAGGCAGAGGGACTGAACCACCAGTTGAAGCATAGCCAGACAGGATGGATTTTTCAGCTCAAAAGCAGGGCGGTCACACCCTATATGCACAAGATGCACAAAAACTAAATGAAAAACTGGGTCTGAACTGAAAAGTAGTTATGTGTATGCAAAGTAAATGATATCAAACCATGACCATTAAAGAGAAAACAAAAACAAGAAAAAATATCTAAATAACAAAATAAAATATATTGCAAAACATGCATGAATTGTATAAATAGGTTTTGGTAATATTGTAAAGATGTACAAGCCTCCGCCGTCAGGCAACCTTTGTGGGCAGTCCTTCAAACCTTCCACTTGTAAGTGAGAAAGTGAAGGCAGGAGACACATTGAAGCAAGGCAACGTGGATTTCAGTCAAAGCAGGGGTAACCTTATTGCACAAATGCACAAGAACTAATGAAAAATGGTTGAACTGAAAAAGTAGTTTGTGTATGCAAAAAAAAAAAAAAAAAAAAAAAAAAAATTTGCAAAACATGCATGAAGTTGTAATAATAATAATAAGGGTATTTGGTAAACATAATTTTGATCAAAAGAATGTACAAGCCATCCCGCCACGTCAAGGCAACCCTTTGTGGGACAGTCTACTCTATATTAAAAACCTTTCCACTTGTCAAGTGACGTAAATGTGAACAAGGCAGAGGGACTGAACCCACCAGTTGAAGCATAGGCCAGACAGGATGGATTTTTCAGCTCAAAAGCAGGGCGGTCACACCCTTATATGCACAAGATGCACTAAGAACTAAATGAAAAACTGGGTCTGAACTGAAAAAGTAGGTTAATGTGTATGCAAAATGTAAATGCATATCAAACACATGACCATTAAACAGAGAAAACAAAAAACAAGAAACAAATATCCTAAAATAAAACAAAAAAAAATATATTGCAAAACATGCATGAAGTTGTAATAATAATAATAAGGGTATTTGGTAAACATAATTTTGATCAAAAGAATGTACAAGCCATCCCGCCACGTCAAGGCAACCCTTTGTGGGACAGTCCTACTCTAATATTAAAAACCTTTCCACTTGTCAAGTGACGTAAATGTGAACAAGGCAGAGGGACTGAACCCACCAGTTGAAGCATAGGCCAGACAGGATGGATTTTTCAGCTCAAAAGCAGGGCGGTCACACCCTTATATGCACAAGATGCACTAAGAACTAAATGAAAAACTGGGTCTGAACTGAAAAAGTAAGTTAATGTGTATGCAAAATGTAAATGCATATCAAACACATGACCATTAAACAGAGAAAACAAAAAACAAGAAACAAATATCCTAAAATAAAACAAAATAAAAAATATATTGCAAAACATGCATGAAGTTGTAATAATAATAATAAGGGTATTTGGTAAACATAATTTTGATCAAAAGAATGTACAAGCCATCCCGCCACGTCAAGGCAACCCTTTGTGGGACAGTCCTACTCTAATATTAAAAACCTTTCCACTTGTCAAGTGACGTAAATGTGAACAAGGCAGAGGGACTGAACCCACCAGTTGAAGCATAGGCCAAACAGGATGGATTTTTCAGCTCAAAAGCAGGGCGGTCACACCCTTATATGCGCAAGATGCACTAAGAACTAAATGAAAAACTGGGTCTGAACTGAAAAAGTAAGTTAATGTGTATGCAAAATGTAAATGCATATCAAACACATGACCATTAAACAGAGAAAACAAAAAACAAGAAACAAATATCCTAAAATAAAACAAAATAAAAAATATATTGCAAAACATGCATGAAGTTGTAATAATAATAATAAGGGTATTTGGTAAACATAATTTTGATCAAAAGAATGTACAAGCCATCCCGCCACGTCAAGGCAACCCTTTGTGGGACAGTCCTACTCTAATATTAAAAACCTTTCCACTTGTCAAGTGACGTAAATGTGAACAAGGCAGAGGGACTGAACCCACCAGTTGAAGCATAGGCCAGACAGGATGGATTTTTCAGCTCAAAAGCAGGGCGGTCACACCCTTATATGCACAAGATGCACTAAGAACTAAATGAAAAACTGGGTCTGAACTGAAAAAGTAAGTTAATGTTTATGCAAAATGGAAATGCATATCAAACACATGACCATTAAACAGAGAAAACAAAAAAAAAAAACAAATATCCTAAAATAAAACAAAATAAAAAATATATTGCAAAACATGCATGAAGTTGTAATAATAATAATAATAATAATAATAATAATAATATAAGAGTATTTGGTAAACATAATTTTGATCAAAAGAATGTACAAGCCATCCCGCCACGTCAAGGCAACCCTTTGTGGGACAGTCCTACTCTAATATTAAAAACCTTTCCACTTGTCAAGTGACGTAAATGTGAACAAGGCAGAGGGACTGAACCCACCAGTTGAAGCATAGGCCAGACAGGATGGATTTTTCAGCTCAAAAGCAGGGCGGTCACACCCTTATATGCACAAGATGCACTAAGAACTAAATGAAAAAACTGGGTCTGAACTGAAAAAGTAGGTTAATGTGTATGCAAAATGTAAATGCATATCAAACACATGACCATTAAACAGAGAAAACAAAAAACAAGAAACAAATATCCTAAAATAAAACAAAATAAAAGATATATTGCAAAACATGCATGAAGTTGTAATAATAATAATAAGGGTATTTGGTAAACATAATTTTGATCAAAAGAATGTACAAGCCATCCCGCCACGTCAAGGCAACCCTTTGTGGGACAGTCCTACTCTAATATTAAAAACCTTTCCACTTGTCAAGTGACGTAAATGTGAACAAGGCAGAGGGACTGAACCCACCAGTTGAAGCATAGGCCAGACAGGATGGATTTTTCAGCTCAAAAGCAGGGCGGTCACACCCTTATATGCACAAGATGCACTAAGAACTAAATGAAAAACTGGGTCTGAACTGAAAAAGTAAGTTAATGTGTATGCAAAATGTAAATGCATATCAAACACATGACCATTAAACAGAGAAAACAAAAAACAAGAAACAAATATCCTAAAATAAAACAAAATAAAAAATATATTGCAAAACATGCATGAAGTAATAATAATAATAAGGGTATTAATAATAATAATAATTAATAATAAATTAAAAACCTTTCCACTTGTCAAGTTCAGACCCAGTTTTCATTTAGTTCTTAGTGCATCTTGTGCATATAAGGGTGTGACCACCCTGCTTTTGAGCTGAAAAATCCATCTGCTGGCCTATGCTTCAATGGTGGGTTCAGTCCCTCTCCTTGTTCACATTAGGCCAGACAGGATGGATTTTTCAGCTCAAAAGCAGGGCGGTCACACCCTTATATGCACAAGATGCATTTGACTAAATGAAAAACTGGTTGAACTGAAAGTAAGTTAATGTGTATGCAAATGTAATGCATACAAACTCATGACCATTAACAGAGAACAAAAACAAGAACAAATATCCTAAAATAAAACAAAATAAAAATATATTGCAAAACATGCATGAAGTATAATAATAATTTAGGGTATTAATAATATATAAAATAATATATAAAAACCTTTCCACTTGTAAAGTTCAGACCCAGTTTTTCATTTAGTTCTTAGTGCATCTTGTGCATATAAGGGTGTGACCACCCTGCTTTTGAGCTGAAAAATCCATCCTGTCTGGCCTATGCTTCAACTGGTGGGTTCAGTCCCTCTGCCTTGTTCACATTTACGTCACTTGACAAGTGGAAAGGTTTTTAATATTAGAGTAGGACTGTCCCACAAAGGGTTGCCTTGACGTGGCGGGATGGCTTGTACATTCTTTTGATCAAAATTATGTTTACCAAATACCCTTATTATTATTATTACAACTTCATGCATGTTTTGCAATATATTTTTTATTTTGTTTTATTTTAGGATATTTGTTTCTTGTTTTTTGTTTTCTCTGTTTAATGGTCATGTGTTTGATATGCATTTACATTTTGCATACACATTAACTTACTTTTTCAGTTCAGACCCAGTTTTTCATTTAGTTCTTAGTGCATCTTGTGCATATAAGGGTGTGACCGCCCTGCTTTTGAGCTGAAAAATCCATCCTGTCTGGCCTATGCTTCAACTGGTGGGTTCAGTCCCTCTGCCTTGTTCACATTTACGTCACTTGACAAGTGGAAAGGTTTTTAATATTAGAGTAGGACTGTCCCAGAAAGGGTTGCCTTGACGTGGCGGGATGGCTTGTACATTGTTTTGATCAAAATTATGTTTACCAAATACCCTTATTATTATTATTACAACTTCATGCATGTTTTGCAATATATTTTTTATTTTGTTTTATTTTAGGATATTTGTTTCTTGTTTTTTGTTTTCTTTGTTATATAATGGTACTGCTTCATGATTTTATGTATTACTGCTTACAAATAATGGTACTGCTATACTAAAATGTGTATTACCATTTCTTGTTAATATGTATATCTGATAATTTCTCCCTTTGTGCTGCTATGTATATCTAGTGTTATAATACTGCGTATTGTATTTGTGCCTATTATAGGGAAGTCTAGTGCCCATGTTCGGCCACAAGATGGGGGCATTCTAGTGTACATACTCACAGTATAGGAGTCACTCATAGTAAACGGTTAATTATAGGAGGGGCTTGCTGCAGGGTAAGCAGGATCATATCCTGTATTGTGTTCAGAAGGGCCTGGGCGTCTGAGACCATCCACACAGGCTCTAGGCCCAGGATATCGCAGCAGTCACGTAACGTTATTAAAGAAAGAAAAAGAAGTTCAGTCATCCAGAGTCTATAGGACAGAAGGAAAAGAGACTTGAGACAGAAGTAGTGACAATGTGGGGACATAAGTGGCTCCAGAATGTGGCAACTCATCACTTTGGCTGATGCCCTCAGAACCGGGGCGAAACAGTTGAGGGAACACTCAGATGCAGTGAGTTTGAACCGGGAGAATGCTGTGTCTTTGCAGAAGACAGTACAGAAGGGCAGGTAAATCGCCATGTGGCAACTATCTTTGTGATCAGATAATCTAACGTCTGTGGCGGAACGAGCAGAGGAGAGTCTAACCATAGCAGTGCCAAACAGGGAGGACACTGAGGACCCGTCTGAGACGGTCTGACCCGGGTTGGTGCTGTGTAACAGTGAGAGAAGAGCAGGGAAAGAGAAGGAATTTTGCAATGTGAAACATGTGATTGAGGCTGTGAAGACTAAGGATGTGCTGTGTAAAGAAACCAATAAAGTTGTTCAGTTTCAAGTTGAAATGGACTGTGTCTCAGTTAATGCAAAATTGTCTGAAGAGGGTCTTTCACAGCATAGGGAGGATCCTGAAGGAACTGCACCAGGAGACACAGGTATGCTGACTAATGGACGTTATTTTCCTGTACAGGGAGGCCAGGGCACAGATGCCCCGGTGTCCTCGGCCATGACTACGGCCCTGGCACTCCCTCACATGTGTAAACCTATGACAACATGAAACAGCTGTTGAGGTGCCTGAACTATGACCAACATTTGTGGCTCCTCTGTGATGACTTAAAGGTGATTGACCTCTGACTTGGTTTCCAGGGTGGATACACAAAGTACTACTGCTTTCTGTGTGAGTGGGACAGTCGTATAACCGAATATCACTACATTAATAGAGACTGACCTCTTTGACATTCACTTTAGCCAGGAAGCAAAAATGTCCTGCATATCAAGTTGGGTCTAATGAAGAACTTTCTAAAGGCAATGGATAAAAATGCAAAATCATTCAAGTATCTCACTGATAAATTTCCAAGTTTGAGTGAAGCAAAGATAAAGGAAGGAGTCTTTATTGGACCTCAGATTCATAAGCTTCTTCAAGCTGAGGAATTTCTCCATTTGTTGTAGGAAAGACTGCATGGGTAGCATTTGCATTAGTGGTAACTAATTTTTGGGGAAATACAAGAACAGATAACTGAACAGTTGGTTGAAAACACATAAGAATCTTGGCTGTAACATGTCCTTAAAGATTATTTTCTTACTTTTGCATCTAAACTTTTTTCCACCAAGCAGGGAGCGACGAGCATGGTGAGAGATTTCACCAAGATATTGCGGCTATGCAGTAAAGATATCAAGGAAAATGAAATCCATCAATGATTGCAGATTGCTGTTGGACAATTGTAAGAGATGATCTGCTGCAGGAGTATAAGAGACAAGCAAAAAAAATTGTCACTAAATTAAGACTAAATTTGTAGTGCAATTTCTGTAAATGTTTATAATTCGCATTAGGGTTTAGGCATGTTTTAGTTATTTGAATTGTTGCTGAGTTTCCTCAGAATAAATAACACAAAAGTGGCATAACAATCTTTATATTTGCAAAAATAATGTTTCAAAATAATTAAACTTTTATGCATTAATGATATGTAGCAGTAAAGGGAAATTTCTTTGATACAGAAAAAAAGCTAACTTAAAATTTTCATAGTCAGATTTCAATTCAGGATGTCAAAATTATTAAGAAATGGTTCATCTCATAAGTGAACTTGACAAGTTTTGAAAATTTGTAGAACATAATCAATGGGGCCTTTGCACAAATGATGAAAATATATACTTGAATTCTGTTTCTTTCTCTAAAAGTGACAGGCAAATGGAATATACAGAAATGTGAACATAACCTTACTTTAATAAATCAATATTTTCTTAAAATACAACTCATGTTGATAGGGACTAAGGGTTTCAAATGTTGGATTCTTGGAAGGGATACGAGAAAGGTTAGGAGTGCAGAATACTTGCCTAGCCCCATGCGTCAGCGACCCACCCTAGGTCACTGAGATGTCATATACTTGTTATCTATGGACCTTACACAAACCTGACCTTATTACAAATATTTCCAGTCCAACTTTCCTTGAATTGGCTACCACTGTTATATCATTTGTGATGCAGTGACCCCTCTTACAGCTAGGGCGCGCTGTATGTGCTCCACGGATGTACCTGGAGGCGTAGTTGTGATGGTAAAACAGTGCCCTGCATTGTTGTGAATGGCCGGTATGTGTCGCAGAAGTCCTCCACATGCGCATGGAACACAGAAATCATCTGGTTGGGCTAGAAGACATCTCATGCTAACAGCCAATACTCTACATTAGAGGAGGAACCTGAGTTTTATTGACATCTTGTGATTTCCATTGGTGACATATCAGATGTCTAGGCAGTAGTCCAGTTCTGTAAAGACGTGAGCCATGGACTACTCGGAAATGGACTTCCATATTTCAGGGATGCGTTGTCTCAGGTTTTTCAGATCCTATGGCTGGAGGGGACAGATACTCTGTCCTCGATGTAACCTTACAGAAAGCAGTCGCAGGGTGTTAAACCATCTGGTGACTATGGAGGCCAACGCAACATTGGTGAAACATTTTTGGCGTGGCTGATCCAACATTCTGGTAGTTTAATTTCAATATCAGCAAACGTCCAAAATGAAATATGGAGGAGCACCATCCTGCTAATAGACTGTTTGGCAAATCTTCCTTTATCTGTGGCATAAGCCATTCCTTTAATATTTCCATGTGGGAGAGGCTAGTGACAGTATCCTCGATGAAACAGAAGGGATCATATACTTTCTACCTACTTATTGCACAGAGCACTTTTACTATTGCAAAATCCTTTTTAAATCATTTTGTATTATCCTGACAGTCCTGAATAGATAGACGTTCCTCAGATTATTCTTTAATTTGAGTGCAAGATTGATCAGTAGATGCATTTTCCCCGTGGAAGGGCGAGAATGATGTACTAAGACAAAAAAATAGCCAAGTAGGAAGTGCAGCAAAAAAAGTCATACAAGATGACAGATCAGTCTGAACAGCAGCAAAGGCTGACAAGGCAGCGGGGAAATTGGCAGAGGTAGCCGCCAGTCTCAAAAAATATGCGTGCATTCCTTGGGGAAGTAAAGCCAGTATAAATGGATCAGGAGATTACTGAAACACAAGAAAAAGGGAGCGATCTGCTGATGAACGTGACAAGGCATCAGAAATATCCGATGTACAGTATTTACGCCCGTACAAGTACATTTTTCTTTGAAACGCTTCTACATGTCAGAGAGAGAATAGCTTAAAAATCAGCTGGGAACCATAGTCATATACAGTTGTGCTCAAAAGTTTACATACCCCAGCAGAATTTTTGCATTCTAAACCTTTTTTCAGAGAATATTGTTGTGAACACTCTGGATCTGACTTCTGAGTTTTGGCTCTCCCTGGTGGCTGCTGATAGTAATGAAGCTGTTTTGGCTAACTGAGGTCCATTAGCTGGGGGCAATGATTGGCAATCAGGTGATTCTGAATGGGGAGATATAAGTGAGCAACCTTCCCATGATCCTTGCTGGTGATTTGTTTCTTCCTGGTCCCTTTTGGAAGTCAGCTTGCTTCCTGATTTGCTGATTTGTCCTGCAACTTTCAGATAAGTTATTTGCTGTTTATTTCTGTGGCATTTGTTTTTGTCTATCTCAGTTTTCTGCCCTTCTGGAGTTTGTACAGCCAGGTTCCCCTTGCGGGGGCCTGCGCTGGACTCGGTTTCTCATTTGCCACTGTTTATGCATTTTCAGTTCACTGCTATTTCAGTATCTGCTGATTTGCTACCAGTTCACACCAGAGACAGTTTATGTATTTTCAGTTCCCTGTTATTTCAGTATCTGCTGATTTGCTACCAGTTCACACCAGAGATCTGATCTAGCGGGGGAGAGATTGTGTTGTCTCAGTATTTTTGCATATCAGACGTGTTGGAGTTTTTCTTAGTGTTTTTGCTGGATTGCAGACAGTATTCTTTCCTGTCCTGTTCTTTCTAGACAGTTTGGGGCCCAGCATTTGCTTTCTCTATTTTCTGCCTGTTTGTATTTCATCTTGTCTCACCGCCAATATATATTTGGGGGCTACCTATTCCTTTGGGGGCTCTACGCCGGGGCAGTTGGCTTTCCCCTTTCTCTCTTTAGGCTTAGTTAACTCTATGGCTGTGTCGAGGCGTCTAGGGCACGTCCCACGGCTGCTTCTAGTTGTGCTATCAGATTAGGGGTCTGCAATCCGCTAGTTACCAACATCTCTGGGTGTCTGGTTGCCTAGGCCAATTTTGGCTACTGTCCTCCTTGGATACCAAATCATAACAGAATATGAATGATGACACAAAACTTTTTCTCCACTCATGGTTAGTGGTTGGGTGAAGCCATTTATTGTCAAACTACTGTATTTTCTCTTTTTAAATCATAAATGACAACCCAAAACATCCAAATGACCCTGATCAAAAGTTTACATACCCTATTTATTAATACCATGTATTGCCCCCTCTAACATCAATGACAGTTTGAAGTCTTTTGTGGTAGTTGTGGATGAGGTTCTTTATTTTCTTAGATGGTAAAGCCGCTTCTTGGCAAAAAGCCTCCAGTTCCTGTAAATTGCTGGGCTGTCTAGCATGAACTGCGCGCTTGGGATCTCCCCAGGGTGGCTCAATGTTCAATGATATTGAGGTCAGGAGACTGAGATGGCCACTCCAGAACCTTCACTTTGTTCTGCTGTAGCCAATGACAGGTCGGCTTGGCCTTGTGTTTTAGATAGTTGTCATGTTGGAACGTCCAAGTACATCTCATGCGCAGCTTCCAGGCTGATGATTGCAAACTTGCCTCCAGTATTTGCTGATAATGTGCTGCATTCATCTTTCCTTCAACTTTGACCAAGTTTACTGTGCCTTTGTAGCCCACATATCCCCAAAACATTAGCGATCTACCTCCATGCTTTACAGTAAGAATGGTGTTCCTTTCATCATAGGCCTTGTTGACCTCTCTCCAAATGTAACGTTTATGGTTGTGGCCAAAAAGTTAAATTTTGGCCTCATCACTCCAAATTACCTTGTTCCAGAAGTTTTGAGGCTTGTCTCTGTGCTGTTTTGCGTATTGTAGGTGAGATACTTTGTGGCATTTGCACAGTAATGGCTTTCTTCTGGTGACTTGACCATGCAGCCCATTTTTCTTCAAGTGCCTCCTTATTGTGCATCTTGAAACAGCCACACTGCTAGTTTTCAGAGAGTCCAGTATTTCAGCTGATGTTATTTATGGGTTTTTCTTTGCATCCCAAATAATTTTCCTGGCAGTTGTGGACAAAATTTTTGTTGGTCTACCTGACCGTAATTTTGTTTTTACAGAGCCCCTGATTTTCCAGTAAATTATCACAGTTTGAACACTGTTGAAAGGCATTATCAATTCCTTGGATATCTTTTTTTATCCCTTTCCTGTTATATACAGTTTAACTACTTTTTCCTGTATATCCGTGGACAATTCTTTTGCTTTCCCCATGACTCACAATCCAGATACGTCAGTGGCTGGATGAAAGATGCAAGAGTCTGTCTGGATCCCAGAAACTCACTCACCTTTTATGCACACACACACTGATTACAAGCAAACAGGCCACAGATGAGGATGTTACCTTTAGTAGCCATTCAAATCCATTTGTATCAACTTCTGTGCATGTTATCAGGAAAAAAAAATCACCAGGGTTTGTAAACTTTTGATCAGGGTTATTTGGATGTTTTGGGTTGTCATTATGATTCAAAAAGAGAACATGCAGTAGTTTGACAATAAATGGCTTCACCAAACCACTAACTATGAGAGGAGAAAAAGTTTTGGCGTTATGATTCATATTCTCTGAAAAAAGGCCAAGAAAGCAAAAATCCTGCCAGGGTATGTAAACTTTTTAGCACAACTGTATGAAACTAATTCAGTGTTGCTCTCTAGCCAGCTACTCACAGCACCCACTCTAGGTGATCGACAGGTCCGATATGGCAAAGACCTGTCAATCATCTACAGTGGCGATACTACAGTATTGTGATATTAAGAACAATTATATTTAGTCATTACAACTGTTTTTATTTAATTTTTGTTAACTCCTATGGAAGCATTCAGGGTGTACTTAAAGAGGTTGTCCATGACTAACATTGATGGCCTACCTTTAGGATAGGTCATCAATGTCTCATCAGTGGGAATGTGACAACCGGCACTAAACTGATCAGCTGCTCCCAGTGTTGGCAGCAGCGCAAAGTTGAGGAGTACAAAGAAAAATGCATGGTGCCTACAATGAAACATGGTGGTGGCACTGTCCTTATGTGGGCTGCATTAGAGCTCCTGGTGTCTGGGAGATACATTTCATTGATGATATCATGAATTAACAGATGTACTGCTCTATATTGAAAGAAAAGATGCTCCTATCACTTTGTGCCCTTTGTAGATGGGCACTTTTCCACATGACAATGATCCAAAACACAACAAAGGCCACTGTTGCATTTCTGAAGAACAGGGTGAAAATGATTCAATGCCCAAGTGTCTCCTGACCTGAACCCAACTGAACACCTATGGGGACTTCTGAAGAGACAAGTTTTCAATCACTCTCCATGCAGAATCCAGGTTGTAAACGGAGTCATTCTTGAACAATGGAAAAAGATAGATGTTGCAATATGTCGCCACCTTGTTCACTGCATTTCAGAAGACTCGGTCTTGTACTTAAAAATCATGGAGGTGATACAAAATACTAGATATAGTAGTTTTTGATGTGTGGTGTATTCATTTTTGCATAGTTATTTTTTTAACCTTACTTTCACGTAATAAGTAAAAAAAAATGTTCTACTTAACTCAGTTTTGGCAAAATTTTGGAAATTGTTCTTGTGTTCAGGGAGATATTGGTTAAAAGCTTGCTTTTTACATGTAGTATGGGCAAGTGGGCCTTAAAAGTTTTTTCCAGGATCAAAATATTGCTGACCTATCCCTTGGTTAGGTCGTTAACATCAGATTTGTAAGAGTCCAGCACCTAGCACCACAACTGATCAGTTGTTTGCTGTAAAAGATTATGGATGTCAACAGTGTGTGGGAGTGAAATACCACTGCTCCCCTAACCATTTAGTGGCCATTACTGGGTACTGCAGATCAGCTCCCATTTCATGTATGAAATTAGCATTGTGGAGGCTCAGGAGCTGAGTCATCGCCATTAGAAACAGATGTCAGCTGTAATGTAACAGCTGAAACGTAGATACATTGGCTGAGATAGGAGCTAGCAGCGTTCCTGACTGTTTTAAATCCTGTAGATGCTACAGTTTATAGGGACCGTGTCATCTAAGTGGTTAGATAGAAGGGGTTCCCTCTATGACCCCATGAAGGGATTGTCCACTACCAGGACAACCACTTCTCGATCTGAATGTTTGCCCCCATTAAAATAAAAACACCTAAACCCACCTCCAGTGCCAGCACCATTCCTGCAGTGTCAGAAGTCGCGTTCTCAGGGCTCACGTGAGGTTGTTATGTCACCAAGCCCCGTGCCAATTAGCGCTGGAATCACTGTCCCCACCTTAGGACTTGGAAGCGAGAGATGCAAAATGCTTATCTCACCTCATGGCAAATGCGACCCTGCATCTCATTAATGGTCATTATCGACTGGACTCAGAAATAAGACAAGGGAATCCCGGAATTAATAAAGTGTAATAATTTATTAACAAACACCATTAGCGAAATCACCACCAATAAATTAACACTTGACAAATACAAAATTACAATCTGAGAGGTGTCAGTAACACATGCTTGCGGTGATCATTTTGCTGGTGGTAAAGTATTCAAAATAATTGCTTAAAGTCTAAAAATTTGGCAGAAGATTTTCCACAGTCCTATTACAAGTGGTTGAAAAGAGGAGATCTATTGTCATGATCCAGGCCGGGGTTTGTTTCATGTAATTTTCTCCCCGGTCTGGTCATGTAGGCGTTAACATTCTCTGCCTCATTTTGGGTTCTATATGGCTATTTCAGTCTGCGGTAGTCTGCGGACCAATGTCAGTGATAGTTCATGCTCCCAGGATAGAGCAGCTGACCCCTTGATACCGTGTTTTGTCCTCTGCCCGTTTACTCTGTTCCCGTGACTTTCCTTTCCTGCCAACCCGCTTGTCTTAGTGTTCGCTCCCTGTACTTGGACCTTTTGGTATGTGACCCAGCTTGTCTTCTGACCTGTTTTACTGTCTCTCATCTCAGTTATCTCTGCTCCCGTCTAGCTCTGACTTCTGGCTTGTATCTGACCACGTGTATTGCAGTGACCTCTGGTACTCCTTGTTCTGACTCGGCTCGTTTGACCTCTCTTTCGCCACCTGGTGGCACTTGTGCGGCTGCTCAGTGGTGTTACTCTGTGTGTGCAACCTCTTTTCCCTCACCAGCATCCCCTGGTGGAGGTTGTGTTACACTGCACTGCAACAGCATTATATTTATTCTACTATTTGTAGGGATCATGGTGGAGACTGCTTATCCGTCCCTGTTCCAATAAAGTGGTCATTGAAGTTCCACAAATTTTTTTTGAGCTATATCACAAATAGGAACAAATACAACTAAACAAGCTGCATAATGTAAAGACCCGAGACTATTCCTGAGCTACCTCTCAGCCAGCGCCAGCTCCGTACCTGCTCCAAAGATCAGAAAGAAAATTTCATACAATACAGTGTCTGTGACAATCTAACATTGCAATAGTCTCGTAGAACATACCCGCCATCGAGTGGTCTTCTTTATTAAGGTAGTGTATAAGGACACACAAACAACTATTGCTAAAAGGAACATTGGCACTTTCAGGCAAAAATAAATTCTCCAAAAGATGCAGCTGCTGACAAGTAATAAGATAACTGATAATGGAGACATTACACATTTTAGTGTCAAACCCATTAAATGTACCAAGATATTTACAGGGAAATTGCTATTTTAAGAATTTAAGACATATCTATAGGATAAGCCAACAAATCTAATGAATGGGAACTCTCAACTAGTAGAAATATAGTGGACTCCATACAGTTCAATACAAAGGGGACCACTAGAGATGAGCAAGAAGATTTGCAGAACCCTTCTCTGGTACTCAGCGACACGGTCCTGTGAAGTTCCTCTTCTTACACCCGAATGTGCCAATTACAAGACCGCTGTGATCTCATGACGTGTGTTGTGCAACAATCATATGACATTATGGCATCCTTGTAAACGCCAGAAGCATCCAGGATGCAGGATGCCAGCATTCATGTTCCGGTCATGGATATTTGCAGGACCTTAGCCGTGCATGCCGCATAGGGGTCCTGGAAATCTTTTTGCTTATCTCAAGTGGTCATTATCCTTAGACTCTTTCTATAACTCTCATATCAAGAAATGAAAAAGAAAAATGCTGTCTATGGCTGTAAAACCGGAGTGCAAATTAAGTGCATCTTTTATAAGTTTTTGTTATTTTTTTTGTTGCTAATTTTCTTTGAAAATCTATAATAAATATGCTGGAAGAGTTGACCTGCAGTTTTTTTTTCAAAAAGATGAACCACAAGTAAAAAAAAAATCAAGTATAAAAAATGCAAATGCAACATGTAAACTAGATTTAAAGATCTTATTTTTTTTTCTCGTTACTGCAAAATGTTGCAGCTTTTCCACCTGAAAAAAAAAAAAACACCTAAAAATGTATATATTTGATGCAAGCAAATCCATCGCTATTATTGCAACAAATTTGTTGCATGTGTTATATGTTGATTTTGCCGCAATTATTGTTACGGAATTTCAGTGGACATCACCCTGTGCATTGCAAGAATGAAATCCGCAAGGAATTCTGCACAAAGAATTGATGTGCCGCTGATAAGAATATCCGCACTGCATGTCAATTTACTTGCGAATGATATCTGCAGCGTAATCAGCATGTTAAATATCATCTACATTGCTGTTACTTTTTTAAACTGTGGATTATCGGCTACAAAGGCCACAAGTAATATATTACTAGTTCACCTCAAATGTAAGAGATCACATTTATCAGGTATTGATGTCTCATCCTACAAGTGCCATAAATGCCTATAACGGGGAAAACAATCTTAAGGTCAATTTACTTGCGAATGATATCCGCAGCGCAAATCAGCATGTTAAATATCATCTATATTGCTGTTACTTTTTTAAACTGTGGATTAGTCCACAAGTAATACGTTACTAGTTCACCTCAATGGTGTCCTTGATGAGGGATCACATTTATCAGGTATTGATGTCTTATCTGACTAGTGCCATAAATGCCTATAATGAGAAAACCATCTTAAGAATATTTGCACAGAAAGGGGAGAATACCATTGTATTGTAAGTGTTTAGTGAAGTTTTTGGAGGAGAAACTGAGCAAACATTTTTAAATCCTCCTCCAAATCTCAAAGCTCCTCAAAACCTATGAGGTTCCAATCAGTTTCTGCTCTGAAAACTTAGCAAAAAGACTCCATATGCACATGATCTACAGGGAAAATTCCCATTAAAGCCTCTTCTGATATGTCAGAGTGCGGCATAGGAAACGGTCACTGAAAGGGGTAGTTAAGGGACTGCAGTGCTTAGTAAACTTCCTAAATCTCCTTCAGAGATAGTCAAACTGGAAATCTCAAATAGTTTATGCTTTTCAGGTGAATTCCCCCATTAATAACAGAAATTAAATGAATACGGTAAATTAAAGGGATCTTAGAATTTTCCATTGTTTGCTCTAATTTTTTTCCCCACTGAAATAAATACACAGTATTTTAGATTCATATATTACATTTTTTTAAACAAAATGTAAATTATTGCCACACATAATTAGTCACATTTTTCTATAGCATTGCTCATATCCTGGGATCTCTTAGCTGAGAATTGGAAATAAGGCCGAGATTGTGCAGATTGATTATGGAATCTGCAATTATCCGAGTGTCCTTTTCTGATATCCTCCGGAGGTGACCATCAGTATTGGGATGGAACGGCTCCTGGCAATGCTGAACACAATTTCATCTCTCTTTATAATTCCCTAATCATGAAAAAAAAATGCAAAAATGATTTTTGTATGTATAAAATAACAAAGCTCAATTTTTTATGGGAATAAGAATATTTAATGTAATATAAATTGTATGATTTGTAGGGGTAAGGCGAAGTTCACATTTCGGTTTGCATATTCTTTTTGCTGGGTCTGTTTTAAAGGAATCGACAGATAGAATTCATTTGCAACACAGATCCAGAACCGATGGAAACGGAAACTGACAAGTCCATTGATTATTATGGGTTCTATATGGGGTCTGAATTTTTCACGGACCCATTGACATGCATTGCTGATTTTGATCAGATCCTCGGATCAAAATCAGACATGTCTATGATATTTTCCGTTGACCACTTAGGAGGAAAAAATTTCCCATGGAATATAACGGGTACAAGTGCTATCCATGAAAAACACAGGCAGCACTCATATGCGAAAATCAGACGTGCGAATGAGGGCTTACGTGTAAGTTTTTAGAACAGAAGAATAAGTTCTGCTTGATTTTCTCTTTCTTCTGTTCTAAAAACGGACACAAAATAAAACCCAGACGGACCCCATAATAATGAATGAGGACCCTCTGCTTTCGTTTGCATGAATTATACAATGGATCTGTTTTCCCCTAGTTCCTTTTGCATGTTCCTATAACCAGGTTAGGTGAACGTAACGTACAAAAGGAACGTAAACCACATAAAAAAAAATACTTTTGGAGTTTTTCTTCACGATAACCATGAACAATGCTCTAAATTAGGAATTAGATAATATTATTACTATTAGAAAACTAATATTTAACCATGAGACGACCCCTTTAAGCTTTTTAATACTGTGTAGATGAAAAACGTCTGGTAAACCTCCATGTAAGAAGAACCGTCATTGGTTCTTTAGTTCGGTACATTGCAGATTGCCGCTGAATCATTTTTAGGAACATTAGAGGGGGCATTTTATGATCCTGCTTAAAAAAAAGACTTTTGGTTGCTCATAGCAACCAATCACAGCACAGCTTATATTTTGTATTCTGCTCTTGAAAAATGAAAGCTGTGCTGTGATTGGTTGCTATGGACAACAAAGTCAAACATGCCCTATTACAATGGTGTAAAATGACACGTTCATGAAGCCATGTAGGGCTATATGGGATCACTATATCTACACGATTTCAACATTTGCTACTCACTTGAGGGGAAATCGAGAGCCCACCGAGTGGATCTCCGTCCAGTATATCGGTCCCAGCATTGTAGATGATCACATCCGGGGTGACCTCATTCAGCGCCCCGTTCACATGAGTTTCTACTTTTTCCAAATATTCTTTGTCTTCTGTGCCCCAGTCTAGCTCTATTCTCCTCTTTATTGCTTCTAAATATTAGAAAGGACAAAACAAAACCCAGAATGAATTAATATATTTCACCATTTAAACCACATACAAAGCACAGATATAGACAATTGCCATTTAAATCCCTTCCTACCCTGTCGTACTAATACTTCATGGAGCGGGATCATGAGCTGATCCTATGCAATGTAGGTGCCGGCTGTATTACACAGCAAGCATCCGCTTCTAACAGCAGTGACCTGCACAAGCATTGATCGCTGCTGGTGTGCTGCTGCGCGATCCTGCGCAGACTTCTGATCTGAGCTTCCATCGACTACCCCCCCAGCGATGTGCCAATAAAATGCAATGGCAGCCTGGTGTCTGCTGAAGGCCCTCGCGGCTGCCATGTTGATTTTCCCGTGCCCTCCGACCACAAACTGTGCATCATAGGACACCATGATTTTCTCTATATGGCTGTATTACAGCCTATAGCAATCAATCACAGGTTGAGGTCCCCTATGGGGACTAAAGAAAAGTAAAACGTTTAATGAAACATTTAAAAAAAAAGTGGTGTCTAAATATTTTCCCACAGTTAAAAATAAAGAAATTTAAAAAAAAAATAAAAAAGTCTGTTGTATAAAAATATAAAATTATTTAAAGGGTATCTGTCAGAAGGTTTTTGCTATGTAATCTGAGGACAGCATGAGGTAGGGGGTTAAAACACAGATTTCAACAATATGTCACATGTCAGGCTGTGTGCTGTTGTTTACTTATAATGAAGGTTTTATCACCTGGTGATTATCATTGTCCAGACTACAGCAGCATTTGCTTGGTAATCCAACTCCGCCCACTCCTGTGATAAGCAGCTCACTGTCTATAGACTATCTAAATACAGAGAAAAGAAAAAGAAGCTATTTTCACCATAAAAAGTATTGTTTATTTATATATCCATAAAAATATCAGTAAGATATAAATTTTAAAAAGGGAGGAAACCAAATGCAACAGACAGCGAACACTGGAGGATATTCACAATAATAGAAAAAAAGGGTATATACATATGTTGTGTGCGTATAACAGGAGCTGAACACCAACTTACTAAACTCATAACAAATGCATACTGATAAAGCTGAATGCCCTTTTGAACTGCAAAATAAATACTGCTAAGGGAATGCTAACAATGCAGCAAAGAGGGTAAACAACTGAACCGGAAAACCACCTCTGAATGTGCAATGAAAAAAATGCTACTGCAAAGCAGAGTGCAAAAAAGTATATAAAGAGAGGGGCAAAGAAAATAATCAGTGCATAAATACCTCCAGCGTGCTGTGGCACACCGACGCGCGTTTCGCGTTATGCTTCTTTTAAAGGGAGCCTTTAGAAGAAGCATAACGCGAAACGCGCGTCGGGGTGCATAAATACCTCCAGCGTGCTGTGGCACCCCGACGCGCGTTTCGCGTTATGCTTCTTCTAAAGGGAGCCTTTTAGAAGAAGCATAACGCGAAACGCGCGTCGGGGTGCCACAGCACGCTGGAGGTATTTATGCACTGATTATTTTCTTTGCCCCTCTCTTTATATACTTTTTTGCACTCTGCTTTGCAGTAGCATTTTTTTCATTGCACATTCAGAGGTGGTTTTCCGGTTCAGTTGTTTACCCTCTTTGCTGCATTGTTAGCATTCCCTTAGCAGTATTTATTTTGCAGTTCAAAAGGGCATTCAGCTTTATCCAGTATGCATTTGTTATGAGTTTAGTAAGTTGGTGTTCAGCTCCTGTTATACGCACACAACATATGTATATACCCTTTTTTTCTATTATTGTGAATATCCTCCAGTGTTCGCTGTCTGTTGCATTTGGTTTCCTCCCTTTTTTAAAAATTTATATCTTACTGATATTTTTATGGATATATAAATAAACAATACTTTTTATGGTGAAAATAGCTTCTTTTTCTTTTCTTTGATGTATTATGCTTTGGAGCTATCATAGACAAAGTTTCCTATTTTGGATTTCTATCTAAATACAGAACCTGCTGTGTGTTGGGGTTAAGTTTCTCAGCTCCTCTGCATTGCTACATTTGTAAACTCTGATTGTGTCAGAACTGCTGCACCCAGTAAACTAAGTGATACACTGTTGGATTCATGGTCTCTTTGACTGCATCATGCTGCTCTCAGATGAGGTAGCAAAAAGTTGGTGACAGATTCCCTTCAACCTGTACCGTAAAGGCCTGCTGCAGGTGATTTTTTTTTTACAATATATAGAATATTCATTATGTAAAATAAGGGGCATGTCAGTGAGGGATCTGTGACCTGTCAGAAGCCATACAGATGAATAACTAATCAGAGCCCCACATGAAGACCCCCACAGGCCGCCCCGGAGCACGAGCATATCATTAAAAACCGAAAATAAAGATTAAACAACAACCACAAGACGGATTTCATCACCAGATATCATTGTAATCAGTATAACGGCGCCGACCTGACCGGTTACTGAGCACAATCCTGCTGACAGGTTCCCTTTAATGCAGTTTTGATAAAATCACTGTTTTATCTGCTGCAGATCTAGCAGTTCTCTGAATGCTGAGCTCTGTATAACCAACCCACACCACTGACTGGCTGCTTTCTGTGTTCATTGTGCATAGGCAGAAAGCTGCAAATCAGTAGTAGGGGTGTGACTGGACTATAGGTCAGCAAAATGTTCTTGACCTCTAGTGGTAATATCTTGCTGATAACACAGTGATTATATCAAATGACAGCAAGTAGCCTAGTAAGTAAAAATACTGCTGGAACCAGGGTCTCCGTCTCTACATTATGCTGCTGTCAGATTAAGTGGAAAATAAAAACTGGTGACAAATTCCCTTTAAGAGGCTAAAAAAAAATCCCATTTACACTATGCAGCATACAGTTATTTCTAGAACAAAGCTGCTATACTGACATACTAGAGCTTGATCTGACACTTCTTTATCACTAACAATGACATCCCCAGGCTCTAACGCTGATACAGAGGTAATATTGTGAAATGCATTTTACATACGTTTTGCAAATGTATCTCCAGGGTATATGTGCCGATTGTACATGTCCATGATGTACACCCGTTTATCATCCATGAAATCTCTTGCATGCCCATTACCCTAATAAAAAGAGAAATATATAATGGCACACACACATAGATACTGTAGATAGAGATATTCAGAATTATATATATTTAGGCTGGTTTCACATTTGCGTCTGTGTGCGCAACGTTTCATCCGCATGCGTCATGCTTACATATCTTTAACATGGTGTATGCAGAGACATGCGTTTGCATGCGTTCACATGCAAACGACTACGCATGCGTCATTTCACGGTGTGCAGCGGTGTCCGGCAAACGCAACATGGTGCATTTTTTGAAGAGTCAAAAATCCGTCAACTATGCGCATGCGGATGAATGCGTCAAAACAACGCAATACTGTCTATGGGAATGCATTGGTACGCAAGGACATGCGCATGGATGCATTTGATACGCATGCGTTCTTCATGAGACACGCCCTTTTGGTGTCTGTCATATTGAACGCATGCGCATAAACATCGCAAACGCATGCTAAAAACGCATGCACACGCAGCATTTTTTGGTGTCATGCATAAGATGATGCAGATAAAAAAACACTGCGTAAACATGCGTTTGCATGCGTTCTTGCATGCATTTGCATATGCAGATGATACGCTGCGCACATAAATGCAAATGTGAATCTAGCCTTACACATACAGTGGGGAAGATTGGCAAGATTTATTTTGCAAATTATGGTGGAAAATAAGTATTTGGTCACCTAAAAACATGCAAGATTTCTGGCTCTCACAGACCTGTAACTCCTTCTTTAAGAGGCTCCTTTGTCCTCCACTCATTACCTGTAGTAATGGCACCTGTTGGAACTTGTTACCAGTATAAAAGACACCTGTCCACAACCTCAAACAGTCACACTCCAAACTCCACTATGGTGAACACCAAATACCTGACGAACGACACTAGAAACAAAATTGTAGCCCTGCACCAGGCTGGGAAGACCGAATCGGCAATAGGCAAGCAGCTTGGTGTGATGAAATCAACTGTGGGACCAATAATAAGAAAATCTCCCTCGATCTGCGGCTTCACTGAGAGCTCTCCTGCTTTGTATGTGTAATCCATAATAAAAGGACATATAATGGGACGGTGAGTGCCTTGCATCTTTTTGCACTTTGGATGTCCACGCAAGATCTCACCCCGTGGGGTCAAAATGATCACAAGAACGGATAGCAAAAATCCCAGAACCACATGGGGGACCTTGTGAATGACCTGCATAAAGCTGGGACCACCGTAACAAAGGTTACCATCAGTAACACACTATGCCGCCAGGGACTCAGATCCTGCAGTGCCAGACGTGTCCCCCTGCTTAAGCCAGTACATGTCCGGGCCTGTCTGAAGTTTGCTAGAGAGCATTTGGATTTTCCAGAAGAGTATTGGGAGAATGACATATGGTCTGATGAAACCAAAGTAAAACTGTTTGATAGAAACAAAACTGAGCGTGTTTGGAGGAGACAGAATGCTGAGTTGCACCATACCTACTGTGAAGAATGGGGGTGGCAACATCAAGATTTGGGACTGTTTCTCTGCAAAGAGACCAGGACGACTGTTCCGTGTACATGAAAGAATGAATGGGGCCATGTATCGTGAGATTTTGAGTGCAAACCTCCTTCCATCAGAAAGGGCATTGAAGATGAAACGTGGATGGGTCTTTCAGCATGATAATGATCCCAAGCACACCACCAGGGCAACAAATGAGTGGCTTCGTAAGAAGCACATGAAGGTCCTGGAGTCGCCTAGCCAGTCTCCAGATCTCAACCCCATAAAAAACCTTTGGAGGGATTTGAAAATCCATGTTGCCCAGCGACAGACCCAAAACATCACTGCTCTAGAGGAGATCTGCATGGAGGAATGGGCCAACATACCACCAACAGTGTGTGCCAACCTTGTGAAGATTACAGAAAACGTTTGACCTCTGTCATTGCCAACAAAGGATATATAACAAAATATTGAAATTAACTTTTGTTAATGACCAAATACTTATTTTCCACCATAATTTGCAAAATAAATCTTGCCAAATCAGACAAGGTGATTTTCTGGATTTGTTTTCTCATTTTGACTCTCATAGTTGTGGTCTACCTATGATGTCAATTACAGGCCTCTCTCATCTTTTTAAGTGGGAGAACTTGCACAATTGGTGGCTGACTAAATACCGCACTATTTATCCCCTGTATATACAGTATATTTATATATACACTATATATTTATTTTACTCACTTATAAAGCGCTATTAATTCCACATACTGTATATACTGTGTATATATAAATATATATGTATACACATATATCTAGAATATTAATGTCTTATATGGAAAAACTTTGCATTTTTGACTTATACAACTGGTTATTTAAATTTCATCACTTTATTCCTTGTTCTTTTCAGTTTTATTCCAATATAATACGATCTGAAAACATATTTTTCTTAAATATTATGTTTTAAAACGTTGATGTAAAACATAAATTCCCACCCGTTCTATGACAGCCACATGACATAATAGAGAAATGATAAAAGACAGCGAATTATCGCGATACAGAAACAGAATCTACAGCGATCCCTGATCACAGGTCATTGATCTGATGACATGGATATATACGTGTAGTTTGGTACCTGATGGGCGTCTAGGTCTATTATGGTAGCCTTGGAAATACCTTCAAGACGCTCAAACAAGAACTAGAAAAAGAAATATGTAAAGTTTATTATTGATATCTGTTTTTAGGTTACAGATATACAACACTCACACCCTAAACTTCTACCCGCTGTGAAATCAATTTAAAAGGGTTTTCCAATCTGATAAAGTGAGGACATATGATATGCCATCACTCTATGAACATTAGAGGTCTGAACCTTGGGACCTGCGCTAAGGCTTCCTTCACATGTCCGTGTTTCAGGTACGTGTTGCATCAGTTTTTTCCGTGGACACCGCACGTACCCATTGTAATCTATGATGATCTTCACATGTCCGTTTGTTTGCATGGACCTTGCGTCCGAGAAAACCACGAGGAGACATGTCAGTTTTTTACTGGCAGCATGGATGGCAAGGGCCAATAAAAGTGTATGGGTCTGGGTAAAAAAACATACAGCACATGTATAACATTGCAAAGTATAGGAGAAGCTTTGAAATTGATTTTTCTTGAGCCGTGCCAGAAAAAACGCATGGCTCACTAATGACACACTGATCACACCAGTACCGTATTTCCGGTATCGGTATTATATGGACATGTGAAGGGGGCCTAATCCACAGAATGAATGGCCACCAACTTTAGCACTGTGTTGTCTTCATTGTTTTTGTTGCACAGCATTGTTAAAAACAGGTCTGCAGGGACTCGAACATATTTTTTGAGTAAGCCGAAGACTTCTGGTTAGCACATGAGCATGTTCGGATAACACCTTATCCGAACACGTTCGCTCGTCACTAGTAAAGACATATTTTGATCCCTCAAAGAAAAAAAAATAGCTAATATCAGCCAAACCAAGACCTATATATAGGACTGCACCATTTCTGGGTTTTTACCCCTCATCAGGACAGAGCAAAGTACTGGTTGGCTGTTCGAGATACCTAGACATAGCTCAGAGGTGGAACCATCTCTCATTGAAGAGACCCAAGTATGCATGGTAACTTATTTACAAGGCAACACTCCATGGGAAAAAATATGCAAAGTAACGCAACCCAGATAATTATCTGTAGACTGAACTATTTTTTACGCGTTTTTGGTCCAGATTTGAAGCAGCATTTTAATGTGTTTAGTTTGGGGCGTGAAAAATGCTGGGAATCTGCACTTAAAAATGCATTTTTTTTACATTCATACTTTTACGTTCCTCACAGAAGCCTAGGGGGCAAAATGCAACCTCTAAAAAACAAAAAAAAAAATTAACTTTTCAATAAACACAGAGTAGGCTTGAGTTATCATGAGTTAACACCCACTTTGCTCAAAATGTTAAAAACATCGGATTTTCTGCACAGAAAAAACACAGCAGAAAAAAAATGTCTTTACTCTACAGGGGAACTTGGACCATTTAGACCAGTAGATAATCCCAGGAACGCTCATTCCCAGTTCTCAGCCCTTGCAAATGTGCCAGCAATCACCCGACAAATGAGCAAATGTTTGTAGGATCCTGATGGTAGGAATGAGGAGGTTCCCTGCCACGGACTACCAACATGGTCACTGGACTAACGTTGCTGCAATTCTTTTTGATGCACCCAAATCGGCATTTTTAAATGCACCCCTGAAGATCCATAGATGAGAAGAAGGCAAAATCTGCGGATTTCCCAAGAGAAGTGTCAACTAGTGAACTGCACACTCAACCAAACAGTGCTGTGATGCCTGCGGCAGATCTACAAGTCCTTTAATGATGTTGGGTGCTTCACGTTCACTTTAATGATTGGACTGAAAACACAATATAAACTAGTGCAAGTAAGAACATGGGTGCTGCCTAATGCAACCAGAGTCCTTCTTTGTTTTCCTGAACCTGAAATGAAGACAGAAATTTGATTGGTTTCCACTGTCTAGGTTTCATCCACCCACTCCTTCAGGTGCTCTCTGGCCACCTCGTATCATGGTACACTGTCTAGGTTTCATCCATCCGCTCCTTCAGGTGCTCTCTGCCGCTCGTATCACGGTACACTGTCTAGGTTTCATCCATCTGCTCCTTCAGGTGCTCTCTGGCCGCCTCGTATCACGGTACACTCTAGTCCTCCTTGGCCCAAATGCAAATTATAGGCTTGTCAGGTACCATTGGAGAGTTCCTCCATCTTTTCTCTTATGTGTATGGGACTAGCAATCATTTATACAACACCTTGTGTATCATGGTTTATAATAAAGTTTTAAAATAAACTACTAAGCCAAAGTAATACCTCTTGTACTATACCTTGATAGATAACGTTATGTCAGCGTATGCACAAAATCCTCCTCCTTTGTCACCGGAACAATGATGAAAGCCTCCACCTTAAAAATAACGCCATATAAAATGTAAGTTAAAGGGGATGGCCACTTTTGGAGACACATTGTTGTCCTATCCTTGGATAGGTCATTATTGATGATTATCAATATCAGATTGGTGGGGTCAGAGACCCACTATTCTCTTAAATAAGAGCTCTGATGTAGATCACAGCAACAGTCCCTACACAGTGAGAAGAGCTGTGCTGCTCAGCTCCGGTCACGCTTTACATCCACCACCCCACTGGAGCAGATAACAGCTGATCTGTGCTTTTTTTTATTTTTTATTTACTTAAATGCATTAATTTTTGAGTAGTTTATCTTCTATGGCCTTTATGTATCTCTGTACATAGCTGGCTGCAGAAAGAGTTCACTGCAAAAAAAAAAAGTGTTGATATCTTTTACATTTTTTTTTCTTGACATGGGAATGTAAGAAAAATAGCCATTCTGTCATCGTATTTTTGGGTTTTGTTTTTCGACATGCCACGCCAGAAATTTTCTGAAACTACAGGCGCCCTTTAAGGACACAATATATGTAGACTAGCATCATCATTGGCTCACAGTTAACAGTAGGGTACCATATGGGTCAGCATTGGGCCCTTTTTTAATAAATGTATCAACGACCTTATAATGGGCATACAGAGTAGAATTTCAATATTTGTAGACGATACTAAACTCTGCAAGGTAATCAACACAGAGGAGGAGAATCTAATATTATTACAGAGGGATTTTTGTAACATTGAGACTTGGGCAGACAAGATGGCAATTGAAGTTTAACGAAGAATAAAGTAAGGTTATGCACTTTGGCGAAGGAAATAAAATGATGTAAATGGTAAAACATTGGGTAAAACTGTCACTAAAAAAGACTTGGGTGTATGGGTGAATGGCAAACTCAACAAACAGGCTCTCCATGCATGTGTTGTGACAGTGAAACAGCCGCGACACATGCAGAGTGATCCAGACAGCCGGGTTCGGTAAGCGCTATAGCTTGCCGAATAAGGAGGGACCAGAACATATTCACTCATCTCTACTATTAACCCCATATCTGCAGGTTAATATAGCATTTTTCACGTTGTTTCACCTCATTTTTCGACTATCAGCTGCGGCCACCGCCATCAGGGGCTTATCTACAGCATTCTGTAATGCTGTAGATAAGCCCCCGATGTAACCTGAAAGAGAAGAAAAACGAGTTATATTATACTCACCCAGGGGCGGTACGGCGTCCGATTCGGTCTGGAGGGAGTCGTGGTCCTGTGCCTCCCATCTTCTAGCGAAGATGTCCTCCTCTTTGCTTCCAGTCACGGCTCCCGCACAGGCAAACTGCTCTGCCCTGTTTGAGGGCAGAGTAAAGTACTGCAGTGCGCAGGCGCCGGACCTCTCTGACCTTTCCCGACGCCTGAGCACTGCAGTACCCTGCTCTGCCCTCAATAGGGCAAATCAGTGCGCCTGCGCGGGAGACGTGACGGGAAGCAAAGAAGAGGACGTCTTCGCTAGAAGATGGGAGGCGTCGGACTGGACTGCGACACCCATCGGACCGGACCGGACATCAGACCGCCCCTGGGTGAGTATAATATAACTCGTTTTTCTTCTCTTTCAGGTTACATCGGGGGCTTATCTACAGCATTCCAGAATGCTGTAGATAAGCCCTTGATGACAGTGGCCGCACCTCATAGTCCAAAAATGGGGCGACAGATTCTCTTTAAGAGGTCAATCAAAGCTGTAGAATAAGAAAAATCTATGAAAAATTTTGATTGGGTGCCAAAGGTAACAGGTTCTGCTAAAGATCCCTACTGCCATTATTTTGGTACTCCACACTATAAACTGCAATACTAAAAGTGTTAAAGTATAAAATGCTAGTATCACATGATAGCAGGTTTAAATCCTTAAAAAAAACACACAAAAAAAAGAAACAAGTAGAATAAAAACAGTATATAAAAAAAATAAAAATCACCACTCTTCTCTTAGTATGAAAATTGAAAATAAAAATCATATTTGATATTTCCATTCCCATAAAATTATCATCTATCAAAATATAAATTTATTTGAAGGGTCATTATGGATGAAGTTCATCACTTTTTTTAAATATCAAGTATGTTAGCATGATTATGTAAATCAATAAATTACTGTATCTACATATCACTATTTTTGCAGTCATTCTTTAGGTTTTGTAACACTGTACTTAACATATTCTCTATAACAGGGACCTGATGGATTTTTAGCTAAATTGTCTAGGTTTATATTTATTTAATTGGTTATTACCAAGATTGCAAATTATCCTCTATCCATAGGATATGGATCATTTATTGATCGCTCAAAGGCTGACCATTGGGACCCCGGTGATCCATAAAAATAGGGCTATGTTCACACGTTGAATTTTTGATGCGTTTTTTTTTTCAAGCCGGCCAAACCTGCTCTCTTAGCAGTAAATAAACTTGCTTCAAAAATCAGTTTTTGTTTAATTTTTCTTACTTTTTTTTCTGCGTTTTTGTCAAGATTAGAGTTGAGCGATATTTCCCGATATCAAGAAGTATCGGATCGGAATGGGTATCGCCGATACCAAAAAGTGTCGGCAATACCCGATTCCGATACGGGAAATCCAATGCAAGTCTATGGGACAGAAATATCGGAACTAAAAAAAACCCTTTCTTTCCTTGTAAACACTAAATATGCACACACAGAATACATATATATATATATATATATATATATATATATATATATACATGTCATTGTGATATATATATATATATATATATATATATACATATATTTATAGTTCATACACTTCTACATAGTAAAATAGCCTCTGATTCAATTGCCGGGTAATGCCGGCCGATCCCCGATATTTGCAGTATCGGAATGCTCAACACTAGTCAAGATACATGTGTCTTTTATGCATGCTGATAAAGTTTAGCGCATAAAAAAAATCTGATTCTACTTCATCAGGTTTTGGCAGAAAAATCGCAGCAAAATCAGATACCTGGGTTTTTTCACCGTTTTTTGAACGACACATTGCTTTCAATGGCTGAAAAACGATGAAAGCAGCAACATGCTGCACTTGGCAAAAAACCAAGGTATTGCACAAAAAACTGAGGACAAAAAAAAAAGCTGTGTGCATGAGATTTCTGAAATCTCATAGACTTTGCTGGTACTGTAAAACGCAGCTGAAAATTTGCATAAAAAATTGCATTAAAAAAACACTGAAAAAAAAAGCAACGTGTGAACAGCGCCTAAGGGTCCAGAACCACAAGAAAGGGGTGCTCTGTTCTGAATAGAGCGCAGCTGTCTTGGCTCTTTTTATTGTCAATGAGACTGCAAAAAAAAATACCTGAGTGTTTTACTTGGCTTCCTCTGGCAGCCTCACAGGCAATCCCAAGAAAAAAAAAGCAAAAAAAACCCAGGATTACCATTCGATGAACCACAAAAAAAAAAAAATTAAATAGCAATATATATTATATGTATAGGTATTGATTCTGACGTAATAATACCGATCTGCAGAATTATTTTGTTTGCTATTTTTTATCGCACATTTAATATCGTTAAAATGAAATTCTAAAAGAAATGGTGAAACTGCATAGATTTTTTCACTATTTCACTGCACTTTGATTTTTTCCAGTACATTATATGGTAAAGTGAATATGGCTTTGTGGATGGAAAAAAAAAAAAAAAAGAAGTTATGGCTCTTGAAAGAAAGGAAGGATAAAACAAAAAAGGGCAAGAACAGGAAACAAAGAATCATTTTCTGATGAAACTCAGAAATCCCTATCACTGTGTATGAAATAGTTTTTCTAAACCAGATAACTCCTTTATCTTCTATAGAAGTTAAAGAATATTGTCATATAAAATACCCTAAATGCTAATCTCCATTGTGCAAAGCGAGTATGACCCTTCAACAACCATTACAATGAGTGATTGCAGGCACCACGATACATGGATTTAGATCTTAAATCTTTGATGGTAAGTGACATAGAAGTATATTTTCTAATTCCCTGCTTATTTTAGTAATGAGAACCATGTCACCCGGTCTTTATTATTCTCTCATAAGAGAGACATCTTTTGACATCTTACTATTCATGAGCCAGATAACAGAGAATGAATCTTATACTTGCCGACGTTGATTGCCCATCCTCTTTCAATAGCCAGTTTTCCAGCCTAAAAGAAAAATAGATAACTTTTGGTTCAAGCCCATGATAGCAACAGACATTCTATCATTCTCAGCTGATGCCTATTGTTCTACTCCATGGACTTGACGCTGACCGGACAGCTGCCATTAGAGGAGTCTAAGGTTGTATTTGTACTTACAAGGGTTTTCCTATAAACACAACCTATCAGCTATTTACAGGTTAGGCGATAAGTGTCTGATTGCTGGGGGTCCCACTGTAGGGACCCCACAATCACAGGAACTGGTACTCTTGATTCCCAAGTTGGAACGAAGCAATCACGTGACTGCTCTATTTGACGTCTATGGCGAGATCTACAAATATAAATGTCCTATGGACACTCATGTCAGTCAGATTACAATTCAATTCCTATTACAAATGTCTCTCTCAATAGCCCGATTTGATAACCATTTAGATTTTTTGCCTTTCTGAGAAGTATTATATGTAAATCCTCAAAAGCGACTCTGTCTCTGGAACCTCAAATTTGGGGCTTTGCAGATCCGTTTTGAATAGAGCGTAGGTGGGATTGCTCAGCCTTCACTCCATTCATTGTCTGTAGGACTGCTGGGGAAAACAGCAGTCAGTGCCATAGACAATGTGAATGGATGCGCACCCATGCTGTATTCAGGACAGAGCTGCAGAGTCCAGATATTGGAGTTCCAGAACCCCCATCTCAGGCTCCATGGGGGTTTCAGTGGTTAAGCCCCCAGCAATCAGCAAGTTATACCCTATCTACAGATGGCAAATAACCTTCCTTTTGGAGAATAACCCTTTAATGATTAATATTTCAATTCATCTTGGTTACAATTGCTAATCACACACCGATTTTCTCGAAGACGGAAAAAAAAATGTTTCCATCTTTTCCATTCTGTCATTCTGTGAAAATTGGATGTCATTCGTGTGCAGTCTGATTTTTTTGACAAATCCATTGACTTGCATGGCCGAGTGCAATCTGATTTTATGTATGGAAATCATGGATGCTGCAATTTTTTCCTTTGACAGGTTCGGTGCGAGAGAAAAAAAATCAGACGTGCACGGCCCCATAGAATACCGTAACATCGGTCCAAACTAGATTCGATGTTTTGTCAACCGGCAATGCGGTCGACTGCACGAGTCCTAATCAGGGTTGGTTTTGGAAGTATAACCAGGGTAATGAATGGGGCTTACATCTGTTGCAAAGTTTCCACTTCTGATTGAGGTTCCTAGATGACTTTTAGTCATTATAATGACCCTTACAAGGCAGGCCAAACACCAGTCATTCCAGTCTCGGTATTACCACTTTATGATGCACACAATATAGTCCTTCTACATACCATTATGGTGCCTCCTGTCTGAGTCCTCAATGGCTTCAATACTCTTCTTTGAACTAGAAAGTTGGGAAGGAGAACCAGTGGTGGAATCTCAGTTAGGTGGCAACTACAAACGACCACTAGAAGACATAAATATTGCAGTGAGGAGGTCACTTATTCATTACGGGATTCTAGCTAAAGACAATTTTTAAAGAAAACCTTAGGTCATCATAATGTACTCAAACTTCATGTATCCGGACTGGCTATGGATCTCCTGACCCAAATGCAACAAGTCTCATGTATTCCTAAAGGCTGTAGAGTTTGGGTCAGGAGACCAAAGGTCAGTCTGGACTACGCGGTTCATACTTGAAGTGTGACTGTCAGAAGAGTGAATCTGGACATACGCTTATACAAAAATGGTGAACAAGGTCATATACAGTTAGTGGGTAACTCTTTTTACAAAAGACATGTGATAGAGGCAAGTCAAGGATGCCCCCTTCACCACCAATCACTAGAACCAAGGGATACAAGACCTCTGCTGAGTCCTGTGCCCTCTTCAGCTCTTAGGCACAGTGAGACTACCGAGTCGGGAGACTTATGGACAGTCCGTCCATTGCGGTTCATGCTCAGACCAAGTTTCATGGACAGTTGTAGGAGCCCTTAGATATAATGCTTGAGGAACTTATATTAGCAAACATAGCAAAAGCAAAAACACAAGAAATATGGGGTTGATTCATCACTGTTTTGTGCCTTTTATAAAGTCACTTTTTGGTGTTTTCTGTTTTGTTTTCTTTTAGTTCATCATGGACAGGTTTCCAGATGTTTTGGTTGGATTCTTCATTTGCGACTTTTTGAAAAGTCATTACATTTTTGCACAAATGTTCTCCATTTCCTACCGGAGTGATTTCATGGAAGTTAAAAAGTTGTAAAAAAGGTTACAAATAAAAATGAAGAACATTTTCCGCAAAATAAATTTTTTTATTTTTTTTACTCTTGAACTGAATGTGTCATTTTGAAGCATTTGTCATAAAAGGCGACAACAAAGACCACGAGAAAAAAATGAGAAGTCACTAGAAAATTACAAAAATGATGAATCAAGAGATCATGTTTGTGTTTTACGTTAAAAAAATACACTACCTTTAATTTATTTATGTAGCGTCTCGTATGGACAACCAGTAAGTCATCTTCTGTTGCCTCCTTTGCAGTTACAATAGTGTCATCTGTGATTAACTTTTCTTCTAAAAGGGAAAAAATAAAGAAAAATTAAAGGTGTTGTCCACCTTTTTTTTTTTACTTTAACGTATTATTTTGAGGCTAAAAATCATTTTTGGGAATGAGTTTTACACACTCCAGCAGCCCCTATTACCTACCAATACAGGAGAGTCAGTTTAGCAAATGAACAATGACCTGCACAGATCCAACATGAAAATGTCACTGAGCAGCTTCATTCAGTGTGTAGCAGCCACTGCCTAGTACTGAAGCACAGCTACTAGTCACTGGAATAGAAGTTGTTCTGCAGTGCCCGGCAGTGGACACTACACACTGAATGCAGCTGTACATTGCAGCTTTGTTAAAATTTTTTACATTTGGTGACCATCAGAGGTAATAACTAGAGTTGAGTGAATTTGTTCGGGTCCCTGCTTATTCAGCAAGCTATAGCGCTTACTGAATAAGCTACAGCGGGAACCTGGATACATGGAGCGTGCCGGCTGATCGGCGCCACAGCTGCATGTGTTGCGGCTGTGTCACTGTCACAGCACATGTGTGTTGGGCTCTCTATGCATGTGCTGCAACTGTGACACAGCCTCGACACATGCAGCTGCGGCGCTGATCAACCGGCACGCTCCATGTTTCCGTTTTACGGCTGTAGCTTATTCCTTAAGAGCTATAGCTTGCCGAATAAGCAGGGACCCAAACAAATTTGCTCAACTCTAGTAATAACATCCGATCGGTGGGAGTGCTGAGTGTCGGACCTCTACTAATTTAATATTTATGACCTAACCTATGGTTAGATTATCACGTTACACAACCCCGGTCTACGGTTTAGGTCAGTGTTCTCTGTCCATGGCCAAAAGCTGCGTGAATTTCCTGAGCTACGGGAATCCTGGCCTGGCATGATGTCTTCTGTGCGGGGTACAATTGACATCTCACCAGCTTTGCCATTCATAAGCTGAGCCTGGGATCCCGGAGGGTATGGAAATTCATGCAGTTCCTGTCCACAGTTCAAGAGCATAGACATGGTCCGTGATCGCCTAATTACCCCTGAGAAAGTTGATGATTTTTCCCCATTTGCCGGCGTCAAACGGATGAAGCTTCTCCAGTCCGATAAATGTGATGTTATAATCTGTAGAATATACAATCGGCCAGAGACTTGCAGGGATGTCCTCATACAGTCTAGTATCATGAGGCCTAGGAAACACATCCAAGTATTTCATCATTACATAAATTATATTACATTACTTCTTCCTTGGTGACTTTATTCTACTTCCTATAAAAAGTGGGCAAGTTATTAAACTGTATCTCGCCATAACTGCACCCGAACAAATCATCTGAGATGAAGTGGTTAGGTAATCAAGTCCTTTTTGAGAGAAAACTATAGTAGAAAAGTTGCAAATTTCTGCCCAACAGGGAGCTGAAAAATGCACCAAATTATTAAACGGTGCAAAACATCTGATGAATTTGGCGCATTTTTCTCCATTAGACCCTGGATGAAGACTAATAAATGTAGAACTTGGCACTCAGAAGGATAATTGATTATATCTTTATTTGTGATGGTAATCCAAAATCAAGCGCTTCTCTGCGCCCTGCAGCGGTGGATACCGCATCTATGCCAATGCGCTGAGCATCTTTCCATTTGTTTCCGACAATCTGTGTTGCTGATGAAGGTCTATTGTTTGAGCCAAAATGTCTGATTTCGGATTAAAATCACAAAGAAAGATGAAATCCATTATCCTTCTGAGTGCCAAGCTCTACATTAACTGCATTACGGAGCAGAATCTTACAAGGACACCTATGTACCTTTTTTGCCCCTTGTCTCATGATGAACCCCGAGTCTGGACGACGACAACTTTTGTGTCATGTGGCCATAGATCACTATGTGACAGGGCTGCAACCACAACGAGCAAGTTGCAAAAAATCCAAAAGCTTCTGACTTTTTACAATATGTTTGTCGCGGTCACCTAGGTTTGTCTTTTCTCGTATGCAAAAACAAACCCAACAACTATTATTATTATAGCGCCATTAATTCCATGCCACTTTACATGTGAAAAGGGGTATATATGATAAAAACGAGTACAGTAATCTTAAGAATAAAAGTCACGACTGGTACAGGAGGAGAGAGGACCCTTCTCGCCAGTTCTCAATCTTCTAGCAGTACTCAGTGTCCTGTCCCAGTGATTGACCATGATTCAAATCAGAATTAGACCTTTTTTTTCTTTATGTGGACACTCATGCACGTGAATGGAGTTTAATGGCTGCATGTTCTATCCATGAAAAATATTGATACAACACGGACGTCTGAATGAGGCCTTATTAAATATAAGTGCATTCTCCATCTCCGTACTCCAGTATACCACATCCCTTATATAACGTCTGGCAGGCCTAAATGCTTGCACTTATTGACCAGAAAACTCAGTCTCTGCCTTCCTTCCTATGCACAGAACATCCAGACCATACTGTATAGCCAGATCCCAGAAATCTGCAACCCTCTCCCTTCCTGCAGATCTGCAGTAACCTGCATTCAGCCCCTGCCTTCCTATTTATACCCAGCAGATTACCTCCCTCCTATCCTGCCTGCATGCCCCTGTCTATCCATACACTGACAGGCCGCCTGCTCGCCCTCCCTGATTACTCACATGTTGTTTCCTTCCGTGGGGCTGGTTTCCTCCTCCAGCACATGACGTCACGAGAAGGCAGGGTTATGCACTTGTCATTGTGACGTCATGACATGTGCTACACATATCGAAAGAGAACTCTGAGTTGCAGGAAATGTGACAGATGGGGTTGAGCCTATATACTAGAGGCAACATGGCCCCTATAGCCTCCGAACAGTGGCGGCCACACCATATGGGCACCCTGTGCATTCGCACCTGACTATGGAGACTGAATGGGGCCAAGTGGTTCATTGGGTCCATATAAGAAAAGTCAATAAAGAATATGTTGCTCACCAGAAAATCCTCTGAACTGACCGGTCCATGCAAGTAAAGAACACAGCCACCCGTCGGCTGGGTGCATAAATACATACAATGAAAAACGACTAAACACGTCAACCAGTTACTGACTACCCTGATGTGATCTTTTAATGATTTTTTAATAAAGACAAGGATATTTTTAATTCAAGGACCCAGCATAACTTTTTTTCATTGGATATATCCATACAAGAGGACCCTCACTATTAGAGACATCGTTAGGGGCCTTGTTGGAGATTTCGAATTGAAGTCCATTCGCTTCAAGTTACACCTCTGGACATGGGCTCTATGGATATTGCTGCGGCACAGGGGGCCACCACTAGCTTTGTCTGCTACAGTTTCCAAGGGATTTTCACTCAACTTTTCTAGGCTCCTGACAAGCTAACGGTTCAATTATGCATCATAAACTGAACAAATTGTCCAACTTATTTAAGAAAATGAGGGATAAAAGTGTAAAAAAAAAAAAAAAAAAAAAAGTGCTTGGAATAGAGGGAGCGTCGTTTGACTTTTTGAATGTAAAATTTGCTGGAACAATTAGTGAACACCATGTCATGTTTGGAGAGCCCCTGATGATCCTAAACAGTGGAAACCCCCCACAACTGACCCCATTTTGGAAACTAGACCCCTCAAGGAATGTATTTACATGTGTGGTGAACACTTTGAACACCCAGGTGCTTCACAAAAGTTTATAACGTTGAGCCGTGAAAATAAAAAAAATAAAAAATCACATTTACCCCACAAAAATATTTTTTTAGCCCCAAAGTTTGGATTTTCGTAAGGGTAACTGGAGAAAATGCACTATACAATTTGTTGTGCAATTTCTCCTGAGCACACCGATACCCCATATGAGGGGGAATACTACTTTTGAGCCACAGTGCAAAGCTCAGAAGGGAAGAGGCGCCATATTGGAGATCAGATTTTGCTGGAATGGTTTGAGGGTGCCATGTCACATTGGCAGAACCCCTGAGGTGCCAGAATCGAAACCCCCTATATGTGAACTCATTTTACAAACTACACTCCCCAATTAATTCATCTAGGGTTGCAGGGATCATATTAACATCACATGTGCCTCACAGAATTTTATACCGTTGAGCGGTGAAGAATAAAGTACATTTTTACCACTAAAATGCTGTTTTATGCCCCAAGTTTTTAATTTTTCTAAGGGCTAATAGAAGAATTTTTTTACAACAAACTGAGGTCCATTTTTTCCTGAGTAAGCCAATACCTACATGTAATCGGGAAATACTTTTCAGGCACAGTGAAAAGCTGAAACTGTTCTGGTTTTCAGGTGCCATGGCCCACTGGGAGAGCCCCTGAAGTGCCAGAACAGCAGAACCCCCCATAAGTGATCCTATTTTACAAACTACACCTATCAAAGAATTCATCTAGGGGTGCAGTGATCATATTTACACCATAGGAGTGTCACAGAATTTTATACCATTGAGCAGTGAAGAAAAAAATAATTACATTTTTAACACCCAAATTTTATTTTAACACCAAGTTTTAATATTTTCGGAAGAAGAGGGTAAAATGGCACCATAATTTGTCTCACAATTTCTACTGAACGTGGCAATATCCCATATGTGGCTGTAAAGTACTGCTTAGCCACATGGCGAGACTCAGGAGGGACGGAGTGCTATTTGCCTCCTGAAGAGCTGATGTTCCTAGAATAGTTTGTGGATTCCATATACAGAGCCCCTAAGTGCTAAAAGAGCAGAATCCCCCCTCAAGTGACCCCATTTTGGAAATTTTAACCCTTTGGGACTTTATATACAGGTCTAGTGACAATTTTCACTACATGAGTGTTTTCCTGAAGCAAGCAGCAGTGGGTGTCGCTGAGTGAAAATTGCAAACTGCCATTTCTAGTGACCAATACGCTGTAGTGACCAGGACCTTATAAGTGACCAGTACGTTGTGGTGCACAGCTCATGCTTCTAGATACACTCACTTTTAAATTAGGCGGGCTATCAACACTACAGAAATGCTAAACATGTGGATGCTATATGTGATTTAAAAACACTGAGGCTCAGAAAGGAGGGGGCATTTGGGATTGCTGAATTTCTTTTGGAGGGTGAGCAGCCATTTCACTTTTTCAGGGCCTTTGTACTTCCAGTTTACGTGGAAGTCCCATATATTTCCATTAACAGATGGACCTGAGTGGAGACTTGCTTTTTTGTGGATTAAGTTGAAGCTTTTGTTAGGAACATTTTACATATTTGGATCACATTTATTCCTGCGCTCTACGCTGAGCACTTACATCAGGGTTTTCCATCTAAATCTCTGAGTGATGTAACAGATGAAACCCCTATTGATCCATTAACTATAATGAGGCAGCAGAGTTACTCTGGACTCCGTCTGGCCTCTGTTCAGAGGTGTCCTTCTTTTCAGAAGTGCGCAAAACTTTGGCTGACCGCGCTTTTATGCCTACCTAAAAAGATGGACACTGCTGGATCATAGGCCACACGGCGTCCACAGTGCCTTCACCTGCCTCATTATAGGGAATCTTCTGCCGAGGGTTCCGTTTGACTCACATATTTCAAAGACTTACACGGAAACCCCAGTGTAAGCGCTCAGCGTAGGGCACAGGATAAATGTGAGCCGAGCCTTACTGTAATCTTTGGGAGGCAGAATGAACAAATCAACAGCAAGTGAAGAATTGGTTTTACTTATTTTTTACACCATTCTTGTGCGGTTTAAGTGATTAGGTGGCTTTACTCTTCAGGTCGGTGCGGTTACAGCGACATCAGATTTTAATAGTTTTTTTTATGTTTGGCTGCTGTCAGACAATAAAAGACGTTTTTTTTTGCTAAAAACATAACCATATTTTGAGATCTGTAATTTGTTTTATTCTTCGGGTCAATACGATTACAGCAATATGCCATTTATACAATTTTTTTTATGTTTTGATGTTTTTACACAATAAAAATTATTTATAGAGAAAATATTTATTTTTGCATCACAGCATTGCTATGCTTTATACCTGTCAGCGCTGCACTGATACAAGCTAGGTAGACCATGCACTGCGCATGATCTAACCAGCTTGCTAGCCCTGGTGGTCTGGATGTTGTAATGATGACATCAGGTCATCATGGAAACAATCGGCCCCTCACTATGACGTCGCAAGGCGCTGATCGGAGGAGAGAGGGAGTTCTCTTGTAAATGCTGCGTTCGATACAGTTTGCATAGGGATAATTTCAGCTCACTTTCTAGGATCCTGCATCAAGCTAAACGGTTCAATAGAGCACATAATCTGAAACAATTGTAACTTATTAAGGAAATAATGGACGGGATAAAAGTGTAAAAGATAAAAAATAGCCAAATGCTTATTATGGGAAGGTCGTTAGCGTTTTGAAGTAAAAATTTCCTTTGAAAATAGTGAACACATTCAATTTTGGAAGTTTCTAAATCCTAACAAAAAAAGAACCATTTTGAAATGGCCTTAAGGAATTTTATTTTAACATTGTGTGGTGTGAACACTTGAAAACCAAGTTTCAAAAAATTTTTTATTTAATCGTTGATATTCTAAAAAAAAAAAATAAAAATAACATTACCATACATAAATATTAAGCCCCAAAGTTGGATTTTCTGGGTATGAGAAAATCACTATACAATTTGTGTCAATTTTCTGTGCATACCAGATACCAGTATAGTGGGAATACCTACTTTGGTACCAGTGCAATGCTCAGAGAGGTAGAAGCTATTGGGAGATTTTGTCACATGGTTAGGGTGCATGTCTGTGGCAGACGGTCGCCATGAGGTGCGAGATATCGGAAACCTATATTGTGACCTCATTTTTCAATAGACCACCCTGTAATTCCGAGGGTGGTGAGGCATCATATTAACATCTACAGTGACCTCCCAAATTTTAATACGTGTGAGCGGGTGCGTAAATAAGTACATTTACCAGTAAAAGCGTTTATACCTTTATTAATTATATCTAAGGGCTATAAGAGAGTTTCTTGACCAACAAAGTAGGGCCTCCTTTATTCCTAGTAACGGGCAACTACATGTAATAGTCCGGCAATTCTGTACCTTGCCAGTCACTAGTGAAAAGCTGAATACTTTGTTTTCAGGTGCAGGACCCACTGGGTCATCCCCTGAAGTCCAGAACGACTAAACCCCGCATAGGGTCCGTAGATTTGTAAAACTGTCACTGTCTAAGCAATTCATCTACGGGTCCCAGTGATCGATTAAAACCTAGGACTGTCACCGAGGAATTCTTTATTACCTTGCTGCCCAGTGGTAAAACAATAAACACTTTATAACACCGCAAATTCTTTTTTCCCATTTTTCTTATCGAACACAGAGAGGTAAAAGGCACTCTCTACTATTGTCTACAGAATTCTAGAACGTTGGCATTTACCAATTGTGTTTCTGTCAAGTATGCTTGATGCACAGCTTGACCAGACTCAAGGTGTACGAATCCTATACTTGCCTCCAAGCTGATGAGATAGTATCTTGGATTCTCCTCAATCAAGACCCTAAGTGCTAGAGCAGAATCCCCTCAAGTCCTACCCCAATTAGGAACTAACCCTTGACTTTAATACACGCTAGTGACAATTTTTCACTACATGAGTTTATTCCTACCACACAGGGTGTGTCTGATGTTGAAAATGATGCAAACTTAGCCCATTCTACATCCCAATACGCGTAGTGACCACAGGTACCTTCCATAGTGAACCAGCACTCGGTTGTGGTGCAAAAGCCAAATGCTTTTAGATAACAATAACATTAAATTAGGGGTATAAAATACTCGAATACAAACTAATGAAAAATGTATAAATGATTTAAAAAATAGAATCAAGAATGTGAGGGGCATTTGGGTGGGCTGAGGAATAAGTCAGCTTTTGGAGGTGACACCATTTCTTTTTCAGGGCAGATTATGTTATGTAACCAGTACGTGGAAGTCGCATACTATTACAGATGGACTGGTGGAGCTTAGCCTTTTAATGTGCATTAAAAGTTGAAATAATCATTGTAGGAACTTTTACATATTTGATCAATTATCCTTCCCTTTCTAGTGATCACTTACATTCAGGGCTTCTATAATTAGATAAATTCTGATATATAACAGTGAAACCTTTTGAAACATTAACTTTCGCTAGAGTTACTGTGGACCCGATATGGATCTGTCCAGACTCTTCCCTTATTATCAGAAGTCTAAGACTTTTCCACCCGCTTTTATGCTACTAAACAAGCAATGGCCTGTGGATCCAGGCCACAATCGTGCGCCATCGTTCACTGGTTCGACAGTTATGGGAATCTCTGCGCAAGGGTACGTTTCTTCACAATGTCAAGACTTTACATCGAAACCCCAGGTTTTAGCGATCTAGACGGTCGCATTGGCGATAGGAAAAGTGGCCTTTACTGGTAATCCTTGGGGAGGCGAATGACTTTGAAAGCAAGTGAGGAATTGGTTTCACCTTATTTGTAACTGAGTCAGTGCGGTTTAAGTGATAGGTAGGCTTACTCTTCGGTCGGACTGCGGTTACAGCGACATCCACTTTATTATAGTTTTTTTTATGTTGGCTGCTGTCAGCAATAAAAGACGGTTTTTTGCTAAAATAACCATTAGCTGTGACGTAATTTGTACTAGCTGGGTAGAGCGTATTAAAGCCAACTATGCCATATAGTCACACATTTTTTTATGTTTGAATGTTTTTCGCAATATATACTCAGAAAATTTGGGTATTTCTTGTATCCCAGCTTCTCTGCTGGCCCTCTTTATCCTCACGCTGCCACTTGTCCAAGCTGGTAGACCATCACTGGCGCATGTCCATCCATCTTGCGACAGCCCTGGTGTCCTGGCTGGAGTAATCTGCTGCTCTTGGTCAGCAGGATACAATCGGCCCCTCACATCCGTCCGCAACGCGCTTACGAGGAGGATGGGAAGGTTCTTTGGGAAATGCTCGGTGCTTCGATTCACGGATTATTAGGGTATACTTTGGACGTGGGGTTCCGGTTGAGGCGGAGTGCCGGTGTCGTCATTGTCCATTCAGCTGAACACCCCGGGGGCGCACTCAGTTCCTGCGCAAATCCAGTGAGGGTATCTAACTTCAGGTCTGGAGTACTTCCCAACCTGCGTATATACACTGTTGCAGGGTAAAATCTATGCCATCGATTCATTGGGGGCAAGTGTCCTTCCTCCGCTTGTGGTGCACAGCTCATGCTTCCTTAAAAAATGCTGCTCATTTTAAAGTCAACGTCCTTACAAATGAGAGAGAGTTTGTCCAAATCGCTGCCGATGGAAGGGAATGTAGTTTATTACTCCTTTGTGTGGTGGACGATTGTGTAAAATCTTTCAAAGTCGAAAAGCAATTTTTTGGACATGGGTGTCAAAGGTCTGATTTTTTCAAAGCAAACGCAGAAATATACGAAATAAATACGAATTTTAGCGTCACAAAACAAACATCTTTTCTATAAAAAACATTCTTAGGCTACCAGGGAAATATTCGGATTGTACCTGTTTCGTGACTGAAAAAGTGTGTCGACCCGCCACCACAATTGTGGGTTACCAGGGCAATGGGGTACTCAGAGCCGAGCCCGTAGAAGTCTATGGGGATTTTGTCACAGGTAGCTGTGGCTCGGTCTGTGGCCCGGGCGGTCTGGCGTATGTTGTTGTTGGGAATATTTACAGGGGATAACTATATACAGTTCGTGACGCCACCTGTAGTTTTCTGGTAATTAGTACCAGCGCTGCTGTAGATCTCCGAGGGGATGGTGAGGCAGCTAGATGACGGGTCCCCTACAGGTGGGACTCTTCCCTCAAAGTCTGTTAATATGGTGAAGTCGGGTGCCGGTAAATAACACAGTCTCACACAGTCAGCGTCTTTCCATACCTTTACTTGCAGAATGATAAGGCAGGTCCCAGGGGGGCTGATCCAAGGAGAGTGTATCTTGAGACGGCAGCTGGACAAGTTAGGGCCTCCTTTATCTCCAATATAACGAGTGCAACTAGCATGAAGCGTAGTTCCCTCTGATCTTCAGCAATGCTTGCTGTACCTGCCCAGTCAGCTTAGTGTTAGGGATCTTCCTGTGAAGGAGCTGAATACTTATGTTTGTCCTGCAGAACTCCAAAGTGTTCACTCCCCCTGACCCCAGCTACGTACCGACTATAAGGGGCTTGTCTGCCGCGACCTAGGGTCCGGTAGATTCCTGGTTGTCCTGTCACTGTGCCTGAAGCAACAGTGACTCTTCGGTCCCCAGTGACCGGTAACAAGGCGCTGGACTTCTGCAATCCTGTAGCGCCAATTCTCTAATCCACTTACCTTTCGCCTTGTCCACGCTGGTAACATAAACACTCTTACTAGCCAGGGGTCGAGCAGTCACTTCTTTCCTTTTCCTTCCAATCAAGCTAACCACAGATGCTCAGTTGTCACAGGCAGGAGCACGTCTCTGTACCTGATACTGTCCTTTAGACAGGAATGCTGAAGACTTTCTGGGTTACAACTTGTTCTTTCCTTCAATGTATGCTGAGGAGATGACACAGCTCTGACCAGACTAAGGTGTATTCCAACACCTATACCAGACTCCACTTTCCAAGCTGATGAGATAGCAATCTAGACTCCTTCCTCCCTCCAGATGCAGACTCTCTCACTGTAGTCTAGACGCAGACTCTCCACGTCCTTACTGCCCGAAGACAGGAACTAGACTCTCTGACTAAAATCACGCCTACACATACCTTCTTGACCACTCCCTAGAGTATACTTCACTACCCCAAGGGTGTGTCTAGTGTGTGTAGAATGAATGCATATTGAGCTTTAAGCCGCCGTCTCGCCATACACTCCCCAGGGTACTGCGTGTGCCTACCACCAGGGCTACACATTCCCCCATGGTAAACGACAGCACTCCGGGCTGTGAAATACAAAAGACAGAAAAATTTTGTTTATGCAATAACAATAACAATAACATCTTCCCATCCGGGAGGTAAGAATACTTCGAACGTTACAAACTTTAATTACAAATAGTATCAAATAGCATTTTCAATAAATAGATATACAAGATACTTGTGAAGGACCCGCACCAAACCTTCAACGTGGGTCCTGGGTGGGCTGCAGGACATCCAAGTGCAGACCTCACTCAGTGCCACACCACACGGGTTTTGTTTTTCAGAGGTAGATATGGATGGTTTATGTAAAACCAAGATGGGCGCTGAAGCGCAAACTATGTACAAAAGAGTTCTGGGTAAGCATAGTCCTTTACCTCAAAAAGTCCATTTATAAAAGAAGACATAATAAATCACATTGTAAAAGTGCAACTGTTTATCATATATTAAATTATCAATTACCAATTACCAATTATCTATTATCAATTACCAATTACCCAGCCGGGCATTCTATAATTAGGAATATATATTCATTATATATAACTTGTGCAATACTTTTTTCAAAAACATTTTAAACTTTCTGCTATAGTACTGATGGTAGACCCGATATGGATCTCACCAACTCTTTACCACTTATTCATCAGCTACTAAGACATTTTCCACCACATTTTCCACCCCGGGGGCTGGAACAACGCAATGGGCCCTTGATCCCAGGACCAGCAAATCATGTGCTGCGATCAGGGTCTGGGTTGCGACAGTTCTGGTTTGAACCTCTAGGGGCGCAACGGGTACACTTTCTTCGCATGACACCGATTGCGTCTCCATTACAGTCAATGATATAGACCGCGTCAGGGTTTGCGATCTAGACTGGGTCGCATTTGGCGATATGGAAGTGGCTTTTACTTGCGATAGACCTTGGGTCGCATGTTGCGATGACTTTGAAGGGGGCGATGCTGGGGCACGGCCGAATGCTGCTGAAGCTGAGTACGGGGACGCTGCGGTAATGGTGACGGTACCGGCGTCTGGGACGGGGTCGCGGACGATGGCGACGTTCAGGGCATACCACCCCTTCAATTCCCCAATGCCGCGTATAGGTGACTATGTCGCCGTTTACTAAGTCCCTCCCGGGATGGCCTTGTGGCAGGTGAGATTCCACGTCACGCCTGCTGACGAAGACCGCTGGGTAGAGGCCCGGTTCACGGATAAAGCCCCAGCCCTTCCGGAGCTGGAACTCAGTCACACACCCCTGCCGCCGCGGTTCCCGTAAGGTACCTTTGTCGCGACGGACAGTCTCCTTGTCGGCAATCAGCTCAGCAAACTGTCGCTGGCGGTTCTTCTTGATTTCCCGCGCTTCCTCCTGCTGGCGCCTCTTCGTCTCCTCACGACTCTGCCATTCTTGCTCCCACTGGGCGGTGTAGGCGACGTCATCCAGGCGCGCCATCTCGTCCCAGTCCACATCTGGTAGTGACGGACAGGACCCCTCCGGTGTCCCTGCCGGGGACCGATAATCTGCTGCGGCCTCTTGCCGGGCGGGCGTTCCGGGATCGGCTGTACCTCCTCAACCTCCTCCGCATCCACCGCTTCACCAGTGGGATCGGGAACGGTACTTTCGGGGGCAGCCTCCGGTTGCTCCTTCGCCTTGGGCAGCAGACTTTTCGGTACTTTGAATCGTGGGGGTTCGTTGAGGGGAGAGGACGCCGTGTTCGTCATTTGCCACTTCAGCAGATTACAGCGGCGCCTCTCAATCTCCTCCAGTCCAGGTTGGAACAACTTCTTTAGGCGTGAGTTCTCCTCCCGAACCTCTAACAACGCCTGTTGCAGGTGCAGGATCACATAGGCCTCGGATGCCGATGGCAGCTTGGCGGGGCACGGGGCCTGCCTTCCTCCGCTGCCCCGCTCGGCTCCACACGTCCTGCCTCCATCACGCTCCAGAAGATTTCTTTCTTCTTTCTTCTGTGGAGACATCCGGTCTCTTCCGTGAGGTGGGGTTTGCGTCTCCTCCTCCTCGCAGGGAAGGTGAAGAGGAGGCGGACCCCTTTGCTGTAGGGCAGGACCCGCATGTTATAGTAGCACTTTGAGAGGGCAGGCATTTTCTTCGCGCCACAGGGGGGTAGACGCCCACGAAGGTACGCCCACCTTCTTCTCCAGCGCCTGAGGGCGCGAATATGGCGACAAAAATGGCGATTTTGGCGCCAAAAGTGCAAACAGTCCTTTTCACAAAAACAAGTTCTTAGGCACGCAGGGCTCGCAATTTCGCGAGTTTGGTATCCTGTTCGTGACGCCAAAGTTGTGTCGACCCGCCACCACAATTGTGGGTTACCAGGGCAATGGGGTACTCAGAGCCGAGCCCGTAGAAGTCTATGGGGATTTTGTCACAGGTAGCTGTGGCTCGGTCTGTGGCCCGGGCGGTCTGGCGTATGTTGTTGTTGGGAATATTTACAGGGGATAACTATATACAGTTCGTGACGCCACCTGTAGTTTTCTGGTAATTAGTACCAGCGCTGCTGTAGATCTCCGAGGGGATGGTGAGGCAGCTAGATGACGGGTCCCCTACAGGTGGGACTCTTCCCTCAAGTCTGTTAATATGGTGAAGTCGGGTGCCGGTAAATAACACAGTCTCACACAGTCAGCGTCTTTCCATACCTTTACTTGCAGAATGATAAGGCAGGTCCCAGGGAGGCTGATCCAAGGAGAGTGTATCTTGAGACGGCAGCTGGACAAGTTAGGGGCCTCCTTTATCTCCAATATAACGAGTGCAACTAGCATGAAGCGTAGTTCCCTCTGATCTTCAGCAATGCTTGCTGTACCTGCCCAGTCAGCTTAGTGTTAGGGATCTTCCTGTGAAGGAGCTGAATACTTATGTTTGTCCTGCAGAACTCCAAAGTGTTCACTCCCCCTGACCCCAGCTACGTACCGACTATAAGGGGCTTGTCTGCCGCGACCTAGGGTCCGGTAGATTCTGGTTGTCCTGTCACTGTGCCTGAAGCAACAGTGACTCTTCGGTCCCCAGTGACCGGTAACAAGGCGCTGGACTTCTGCAATCCTGTAGCGCCAATTCTCTAATCCACTTGCCTTTCGCCTTGTCCACGCTGGTAACATAAACACTCTTACTAGCCAGGGGTCGAGCAGTCACTTCTTTCCTTTTCCTTCCAATCAAGCTAACCACAGATGCTCAGTTGTCACAGGCAGGAGCACGTCTCTGTACCTGATACTGTCCTTTAGACAGGAATGCTGAAGACTTTCTGGGTTACAACTTGTTCTTTCCTTCAATGTATGCTGAGGAGATGACACAGCTCTGACCAGACTAAGGTGTATTCCAACACCTATACCAGACTCCACTTTCCAAGCTGATGAGATAGCAATCTAGACTCCTTCCTCCCTCCAGATGCAGACTCTCTCACTGTAGTCTAGACGCAGACTCTCCACGTCCTTACTGCCCGAAGACAGGAACTAGACTCTCTGACTAAAATCACGCCTACACATACCTTCTTGACCACTCCCTAGAGTATACTTCACTACCCCAAGGGTGTGTCTAGTGTGTGTAGAATGAATGCATATTGAGCTTTAAGCCGCCGTCTCGCCATACACTCCCCAGGGTACTGCGTGTGCCTACCACCAGGGCTACACATAAAGTATATGCGAGGAATGGCGCCGATTGTAAAAATAGTTGTATATAAGTTAACAAGATAAGCGCAAAATAAAAATACATACTAGGCCAGCAGAGATCATTCATTTACGTGGTTAATGAATATGTAGCTGGTAAATGTAGCGTTTCTATATTGGTTGGAAGTCCACAAAAGGCAATAAACTAGTGATAATAGCATGTCATTGAAATGCCAGAGAAGCCAATGGAGAAACGCTACATTTACTAGCTACATATTCATTAACCATTTAGATGTATGATCCTGACACACGTCAGGTTTGAAAAATGTGACCTAGTCACTAAGGGATTACAAACAAAATGCGTCCAGGATTCCAAAAGTGCACATTTTCTAGTTTTTTTTCATACACAATAGTTGCAAAAATAAGTTAATGGTGCAGAAATAAAATCATCTGTATCAGTACTTGACAAAAATAATAAAAAAATCAGCAGGGAAATGGTAAGAACTTGGAACAGCTGAGCCAGCCCCCTTCTCCAGGCCTATGCATTCACATAAAGGGATCTGGGTGAGCTGTGCAAATGAGCAGGAGCCAGCCCCCTTCCCAAACAGAACCAGTTACTTTCTGATACAGGAAATAGTGTCCATTGCTGAGGACAAGGATAGAAGAGTTGGCAAACTGGATGCTAGCTGCGGATCTGGGCAACTATAGTAAATGAAGTATATGAGTTGGTTGTACACGTTACTATTTTGCTTTTTTCTTGAGGGTTTGAATCAGCTCATGTACAGAGTATTCCTACAACTGTGAAATTTGGTTTTCTTTTTATTGTGAGGCAAATAACCACTAGGATAAAATAAATGAAATGTCACTGTTAGTGTTGAGCGATACGATACTGCAAATATCGGATATCGGCCGATATTAGCTGTATCGGGCTTTCGATTCCGAGTACCGATATTTTCGTCATATCGAATACCGGAATCGGATTTGTCACTGTCACTGTCAGTGTCCGTCGGTCGGGTCTGTCACTGTCAGTGTCCGTCGGTCGGGTCTGTCAGGAGTCAGCGGCACTTACCTGGCAGAAGATCTCCGGTGGTCACAGCCTGGACTGCTTCATGGCCGCCATCATCTTTCCCCGGCGGTCACATGCAGTTTCTCGCGATAACTGCAGTGACTGCTGGGTAATCCCGGCCGTAAAGCAGTCAGTCCGATGACGTCACCGCCGGGGAAGCAGGTAATCAGCTGTGCTGCGTCGCGATGACAGGCTCTGCCTGTCATTGCGATGTAGCAGAGCTGGATCGTCGTGGGACAGTCGTTACTATGGACTGCGTCGGACAGGTGGTATACTGTTGGTTTGTTTATTTTCTTTTTTTACAGGAGATCGATGGCGTCGCAGGAATGAGAGTATAATAAAAGAAATGAAAACTGTGTTGTCTCTTTTATTTCATTAAAATACTTTTTTCTTGCTGTGTCTTTTTTTTTATGCATTTAATAACTTTGGGATTAATAATGGATCGGTGTCTTATTGACACCTCTCCATTATTAACCGGGCTTATTGTCACCGTGCAATCAACGGTGACATTAACCCCTTATTACCCCACTTGCCACCGCTACAGGGCAGTGGGAAGAGCCGGGTAAAGTGCCACAATTGGCACATCTTTTGATGCGCCAAATGTGGGGCTGCTGTAGCCTGGTATTATCAGGCTGTTGAGGGCCAAAATCCATGGGCCTTGACAGTCTTTTAATACCAGGCCGCAGCAGTCTGCATTTTACTTGGCTGGTTAACAAAAATAGGGGGACCCCTACGCCGTTTTTTTTTCGAGGGGATCCCCTATTTTTGTTAATCAGCCAAGATATGCAGACTGCTGTGGCCTGGTATTATCAGGCTGGCAAGGTCCATGGATCTTGGCTCCTTAACAGCCTGAAAATCCAGGCCTCAGCGGTCTGCTTCATCTGGCTGGTTAACAAAAATAGGGGGGACCCCACGCCATTTTTTGTTCGAAGGGAACCCCTATTTTTGTTAATCAGTTCCCTCTGACGTCACTGATTGTGTCCCTGGCTGACCTGAAGTGAAAGTGGAAAGCAATCAATTAAGCTTTCCACTTCCTCTCCTGTCAGCCAGGAGAGGAACTCATTCATTTGGGGGTTTACTGTGAGGCTGCAGCATTAGCTGCGGTCCCTGCAGTAAACATTAACCCTTTCTGAAGGATTACACCGTGGGACCTGACTGTGCATGGGATAGGTAAGAATAATTTTGCTTTTTTATTTTATTTTTATTACAGGAAATGGTTTTTGCAGTCAAATAAAAGATGGTCAAAAATATGTGTCTTTATTTCATTAAAATGATTTTTAATTAAAGTGTGTGTGTTTGATTTTTCTTTCATACAATAGGATTAATAATTGATAGTTGTCTAATTGACAGCTCTCAATTATTAACCTGGCTTAAGGTCACCTTTCAATTGCAATGTGGCTTTAACCCCATATTAACCCATTCGCCACCGCTACAGGGCAATGGGAATAGACGGGCAAAGTGCCAGAAAGGGCGAATCTAATTATAGATTTGTCTTTTCTGGGGTGTCTGGGGGCAGATGTTAGTAGCCAGGGGGGGCCAAAAATAATGGTCCCTCTCTGGGCTATTATTATCTGCCCCCATTCGCTGGCTTTGTCTGTCTTGGTGCGAAAATAGGGCGGGAGCCCACGCATTTTTTTTAAACAATTTTACACCTCATATATATATATATACATGTCATTGAATTTGTGACACATATATATATATATTTATAGTTCATACACTTCTACATAGTATAATAGCCGCTAATTCAATTGCAGGCTTTTGTGAAAATGCAGAACCCGACATGAAATGACACTTGGTGTACATAGGGTTAACCATGTCTTTTCATGTCCTTTGCTATCTGATTTGCACAAACAATTACATCAGTCTGTGTGCAAAATTTCACACCTGTAGGGCTTAATTAAAGGTGTAAATTCGTAGCAAAAAAGTCCGTTTTTTTTACAACGAATTTACACCTTTAATTAACCCCTACAGGTGTGAAATTTTGCACACATAGACTGATGTAATTGTTTGTGCAAATCAGATAGCAAAGGACATGAAAAGACATGGTTAACCCTATGTACACCAAGTGTCATTTCATGTCGGGTGCTTCTGTCTTTTCACAGAAGCCGGCTTTACCCGGCAATTGAATCAGAGGATATTTTACTATGTAGAAGTGTATAAACTATACATATATGTATATACATATGTCACAATGACATGTATATATATATATATGTATTCTATGTGTGTATATTTAGTGTTTACAAGGAAATAAAGGTTTTTTTTTAGTTGCGATATTTTGTTCCCATAGACTTACATTGGACTTCCGGTATCGGAATCGGATATCGACGATATTTAGTGATATCGGCGATACCATTCCGATCCGATATTTTTAGATATCGAGCAGTATCGCTCAACACTAGTCACTGTGCATAACTATTCACTCCCCTAAAGTCAGTACTGTGTAGAGCCTCCTTATGCGGCAATTACAGCTGCAAGTGACTTCGGATAAGTCTCTATGAGCTTTCCACATCCGCCCACTGGGATTTTTGCCCATTCCTCAAGGTAAAACTGTTCCAGCTCCTTCGCATTAGATGGTTTCCTCTGGTGAACAGCGATCTTCAAGTCTCACCACAGATTCTCAATTGGATTAAAGTCTGGGTTTTGAATAGGCCCCTCCAAAACATTTACACATTTCCCCTTAAACCACTTGAGTGTTGCTTTAGCAATATGCTTTGGGTCATTGTCTTGTTGGAACGTGACCCTCCATCCCAGTCTCTAATCACTGACAGACTGAAACAGGTTTTACTCAAAAATATCCCTGAATTTCACGCCATCCATCATCCCCTTGACTCGGTCCATTTTCCCTGTCAATGCTGCCGTAAAATACCACCATGTTTCACTGTGGGGATGGGGTTCTTGTGGTGATGAGCTGTGTTGGCTTGGCGCCAGACATAGCGTTTACCTTGCTGGCCAAAAAGTTCGATTTTGGTCTCATGTGACCACAGCACCTTCCTCCATACATTTGAGGAGTCTCCCACATGTCTTTTGGCAAACTTATAAAAGCCTTACAATTTTTGTCTGTAAGTAAAGGCTTTTTTTTGCCCACACTTCCATAACAGCCACCTCTGTCGTGTGTACGGTTTAGGCCGGGATCACACTTGTGGGAAACTCAAAGCAGATACAGCTTACCCGCATGGAGCTGTATCTGCTTTGATTTTTTTCTGGAAAATGTTTTTCCATTTTAAAGCTACCAATAAATAGTAATTTTAACCTTTTTCAACTCACGCTGGACCTATTCCTTTTGTTCCTGTGCTGTCTGGTAGCTCTGCCTGGATCCATGCTGAGGGTTGGATTGGTATACACATTCTGGAGTGGGGTAAGCTGATTGTTCTTTTTTTTTTTTTTTGCACAAAATAGGTAAAAAGCTCAAGGAGTGAATACTTCCGCAAGCCACTGTATATGTTTTACTTTTATAAATCAGGAAAACACTTTTGATTTCCTCTGCAGTGTCGCTACAGAAGGAAGTCTAGCCAAATTCTATACTATGGATCCATAATCGATCTGTATGGCGCTGTGTACGTCGTCATGTTACAGGATTAGTGCATTTTACAAGCAATGTCTCTGGCGAAGAACAGAAATGTGATGGAGAATGGCACAGGTTATTGCTGTACAATTCTGCGGAGAGATATGGCGGTACAGTAAGATGCCTCAGTAGTCGATGGCGGCACTAATACGGCTCGGAGGTTGTACGGAGCCAAAATACAGACTGGTGGATCGGGCCTGAGTTGCTGTGAGATCTTTTATACACTGGAAACCACCGTGCAGAAAATGACTCTTAGGCTGGAGTCACACACAACCACAAAAAATCGGTCCGTTTTAGACGGTCGACAATCGGATCAAAATAAAAACATCACACATCCTTCTGGCATCCGATTTTCCTTCAAAGATGCGATTTAATCGCATGTGTGTGTACCTTGTAACATCCGATTTTCATCCGACTTGCGAGATTTTCTCGCAGGCTTGCAAAACTGACATATAATGGATCCAAAAGAATAGTATTTAAATGCCAAAAGAAAGAATAGATATATACACATAGAACAATATATATAGTATATGTCATTGTGACATATATATATACATATATTTATAATTCTTACACTTCTACATACTGTTATAGCCGCTAATTCAATTGCCGGCTTCAGTGAAATCACAGAAGCCGACATGAAATGATACATTGTTTCCACACATTTAACCATGTAATTTCCTGTATTTTTATATATGTTTGAAACATACAATTACATGAGTATATGTGTGCTAAATTTCAGACATGTAGGGGTTAATTAAAGGTGTAAATTCGTTGAAAAAAAATGCGTGGGCTCCCGCTGTATTTTCTCCACCAGACAGACAAAGCAAGCGAGTGGGGGCAGATAATAATAGCCTAGGGAGGGTACATTTTTTTTGTGCCCCCCCTGGCTACTAACATCTGCCCCCAGACACCCCAGAAAGGGCAAATCTATAATTAGATTCGCCCTTTCTGGCACTTTGCCCGTCTATTCCCATTGCCCTGTAGCGGTGGCGAATGGGTTAATAATCTGGCGTTAATGTCACCTTAGTATTGAAAGGTGACCTTAAGGCAGGTTAATAATTGAGAGCTGTCAATTAGACAACTATCAATTATTAATCCTATTGTATGAAAGAAAAATCAAACACACACAGTTTAATAAAAAATAAGTTTAATTAAATAATCACACAGTTTTTGACCATATTTTATTTTCCTGCTAAAACCATTTCCTGTAATAAAAATAAAAAAGCAAAATTATACTTACCAATCCGATGTACAGTCAGGTCCCACGGTGTAATCCATCAGAAAGGGTTAACAGGTTACAGGTCGCAGAGAGCTAATAATGCTGTCTCAGACCTGTATTCCCCTGAATGAATAACTTCCTCTCCCAGCGAAAGTAGAGGAATAGATTCATGAATGGAGCTTAATTGATTTATTGCCAATTTAACTGTAGTGACCTGACCTAAAGGGAAAGTGGACACAATCAATTAAGCTTCATTCATGAAACACATCCTCTCCTGTCGCCAGGAGAGGAACTTATTCATTCAGGAGCTTTGAGCTGAGCATGCAGGATTACTTGCACTGCTTGGCTCAAAGCTAGTTAACCCTTTGTGAAGGATTACAGCGTGGGACGTGACAGATCGGCGGAATAGGTAAGAATAATGTTGTTTTATTTTTTTTTCTTTATTTTAGGAGATCAATGGCTTCGCACGGATTAAGTGTAAAATAAAATATGGTCAAAAAAATGTGTTTTTATTTCATTAAAATTATTTATTCTTAAAGTGTGTGTGTGTTTTTTTATTTACTTCAATAGGATTAATAATTGATAGTTATCTAATTGACAGCTCTCAATTATTAACCTACCTTAAGGTCACCTTTCAATTGCAAGGTGACAGTAAGGTGAGATTATTAACCCATTCGCCACCGCTACAGGGCAATGGAATAGACGGGCAAAGTGCCAGAAAGGGCGAATCTAATTATAGATTTGCCCTTTCTGGGGTGTCTGGGGGCAGATGTTAGTAGCCAGGGGGGGCACAAAAAATGTACCCTCCCTAGGCTGTTATTATCTGCCCCCACTTGCTTGCTTTGTCTGTCTGGTGGAGAAAATACAGCGGGAGCCCACGCATTTTTTTTCAACGAAATTACACCTTTAATTAACCCCTACATGTCTGAAATTTTGCACAAATACACTCATGTAATTGTAAGTTCTAAACAAATATCAAAATACAGGAAATGACATGGTTAACTGTGTGGAAACAATGTATCATTTCATGTCGGCTTCTGTGATTTCACAAAACCCGGCAATTGAATTAGCGGCTATAACAGTATGTAGAAGTCTAGGAACTATAAATATATGTATATATACATGTCACAATGACATGTATATATATATATATAATGTGTTCTATGTGTATATATCTATTCTTTCTATTCTTTATTAAAGCTGTCAGTGTGATTTTACAGTATAGCCGGGGATGAATTGCCGGCTTTTCTAAAGGACACCGATGCGATTTCATCGCAAGTCACACAGTGTGGTCCGTTTGTAATCCGATTTTTCATCGCTCCCATAGACTTGCATTGGCGATTGTCGACCGACAATCGGTGACAATCGCAGCATGCTGCGATTGTACACGGACGTTTAAAACGGACCACAAAAAATCGGATACTGGGAGCTGCTCCATAGATTAACATAGGTCCGACTGCAATGCGATTTTTCATCGCATTGCAGTCGTCCGATTCTGTCGCCAGTGTGACGCCGGCCTTAGGCCGGCGTCACACTAGCGATTTGATGCGAGTTAGTCGCACGACTTACTCGCATCAACACCCGGCACGGCCGCCCGCTCTCGGACCCGAGTGTGCGGCTGCATAGAAATACATGCAGCCGCGCACTCTGGTCCGAGAGCGGGCGGCCGTGCCGGGTGTTGATGCGAGTAAGTCGTGCGACTAACTCGCATCAAACTCGCTAGTGTGACGCCGGCCTTACATATCAAGTCAATTCTGTAAAAAGCGGCCACCATGACATCTGTGCAGTGCTGCACTTCTCTTGCCTCCAGCTATGTAAACTTTCACACCTGTTCTCTGGAAATCACACCGCCTGGGCTGCAGGTTACAGGGTACCTGACTGACAGCTACAAACGGATAGCACTCCGATCACTATTGGTTAACCATTCAGATGCCTGTTAGTGATGAGCGAGCGTGCTGGGAATAAGGTGTTATCTGAGCATGCTCTTGTGCCAATCGAACTTCGGCGTGCTCGAATAATATGCTCGAGTCCCCGCGGCTCCACGTCTCACGGCTGCTCGACAGCCGCAACATCTGCGGGGATTGCCTAAGATTGAATAAAAAAAACAGGAAAAAAAATGTTTCATTCATCCTCCAGATTACAAAATAAAGATATTTTTATAATCCCAATATGCAGTTTAGTACGTCCCTATAAATAAAAATAAATTATTGGTTTTGTTGCCTCCATAAAAGTCTGATTTATTATAGAAATTATTTAACATATATTAAACAAACAAAAAAAAACCAGGATTGTTTTCAGATTGACGCACCTCCAACTAAAACCCTATAAAGTTGTATTTACCTCAAAATGGCGCAAGAAAGACGCCGGATTGTTACAGGCCGGAATAACGGACTGAAATGGATTTTTTTAAATAAAATTTCAGATTTTTTTGAGCCGATATAAAATACAAGTTTGGTATCGCCGTCATCGTACGGAGAAAAAAAAAACGCGTTATTACCACACAACGCACAACAAGAATACAAAACCTGAAAACACAATTACTGACTGGAATTCACCATTTTACCCCATTTGGAATTTTTCCCCCTTTCTCTATGGTAAAGTGACCGGGGTGATTCCAAACTGCAGCAAGTCCTCTAGAAAAAGACAAAAAAAAAAAACAACAAGCCCTGTACTGAAGGGGTTAATGCAATTAAGCCAGTAAACTAACCGCAGGGCTAGGCTCGCCGTGTGACTGCAGCCCTGCGCTGTGGAGGTGACAGCACCACGTCGAGTGTACAGCACTCAGCCCTCCCTCTCTTTACGGCTCTTTCTCCCAGATAGCGGTGCGGGCAGGAGGAGGTGATGAAACACATGGCGGGAGCCGATAAGCAGCCGACCCCCCGCACACACTGCAGGCTGTAGACCCGACGAGCCGCTGCACGAGCCCCGGGGACGCGGTAGCCCTGCTGGCGGCGCTGTCACTTTGGGAGAGTTGTGAGCACCGTGCACACAGACCGGCACACAGCGGCCGGCACAGAGGCAGGCATGGCGCACGGGGACTGGAGGGCGCTCGGAGTCATTGCCCTGACGCTCCTGCAGGTCTCCTCATCGTCCAAACTGAGTATCCCCAAAGTGCTGCTGCCCTTCACCCGAGGGACCAGGATAAACTTCACCCTGGAGGTCACAGAGGGCTGCTACAAGTGGTGAGTGCCGGCACCATGTGTACTGGAGCTGTATACCTGCCCCGTGTGTGTACTGGGGCTGTATACCTGCCCCGTGTGTGTACTGGAGCTGTATACCTGCCCCGTGTGTGTACTGGAGCTGTATACCTGCCCCGTGTGTGTACTGGAGCTGTATACCTGCCCCGTGTGTGTACTGGAGCTGTATACCTGCCCCGTGTGTGTACTGGAGCTGTACACCTGCCCCGTGTGTGTACTGGAGCTGTATACCTGCCCCGTGTGTGTGTGTGTGTGTGTGTACTGGAGCTGTACAACTGCCCCGTGTGTGTACTGGAGCTGTACACCTGCCCCGTGTGTGTGTGTACTGGAGCTGTATACCTGCCCCGTGTGTGTGTGTGCTGGAGCTGTATACCTGCCCCGTGTGTGTGTGTACTGGAGCTGTATACCTGCCCCGTGTGTGTGTGTACTGGAGCTGTATACCTGCCCCGTTGTGTGTGTGTACTGGAGCTGTATACCTGCCCCGTGTGTGTGCTGGAGCTGTATACCTGCCCCGTGTGTGTGGTGTACTGGAGCTGTACACCTTCCCCGTGTGTGTACTGGAGCTGTACACCTGCCCCGTGTGTGTACTGGAGCTGTATACTTGCCCCGTGTGTGTACTGGAGCTGTATACTTGCCCCGTGTGTGTACTGGAGCTGTATACCCCTTTCTGCCCCCGTGTGTGTACTGGAGCTGTAACCTGCCCCGTGTGTGTACTGGAGCTGTACACCTGCCCCGTGTGTGTGTGTACTGGAGCTGTACACCTGCCCCGTGTGTGTGTGTACTGGAGCTGTATACCTGCCCCGTGTGTGTGTGTACTGGAGCTGTACACCTGCCCCGTGTGTGTGTGTACTGGAGCTGTATACCTGCCCCGTGTGTGTGTGTACTGGAGCTGTATACCTGCCCCGTGTGTGTACTGGAGCTGTATACCTGCCCCGTGTGTGTGAGTGTACCTTGTGGGCTGGTAACCTGCCCCGTGTGTGTGTGTACTGGAGCTGTATACCTGCCCCGTGTGTGTACTGAGCTGTATACCTGCCCCGTGTGGTGTGTACTGGAGCTGTATACCTGCCCCGTGTGTGGTGTACTGGAGCTGTATACCTGCCCCGTGTGTGTGTGTACTGGAGCTGTATACCTGCCCCGTGTGTGTGTACTGGAGCTGTAACCTGCCCCGTGTGTGTACTGGAGCTGTACACCTGCCCCGTGTGTGTGTACTGGAGCTGTACACCTGCCCCGTGTGTGTGACTGGAGCTGTACACCTGCCCCGTGTGTGTACTGGAGCTGTACACCTGCCCCGTGTGTGTACTGGAGCTGTACACCTGCCCCGTGTGTGTACTGGAGCTGTACACCTGCCCCGTGTGTGTACTGGAGCTGTACACCTGCCCCGTGTGTGTACTGGAGCTGTACACCTGCCCCGTGTGTGTACTGGAGCTGTACACCTGCCCCGTGTGTGTACTGGAGCTGTACACCTGCCCCGTGTGTGTACTGGAGCTGTACACCTGCCCCGTGTGTGTACTGGAGCTGTACACCTGCCCCGTGTGTGTACTGGAGCTGTACACCTGCCCCGTGTGTGTACTGGAGCTGTACACCTGCCCCGTGTGTGTACTGGAGCTGTACACCCCCTGCCCCGTGTGTGTACTGGAGCTGTACACCTGCCCCGTGTGTGTACTGGAGCTGTACACCTGCCCCGTGTGTGTACTGGAGCTGTACACCTGCCCCGTGTGTGTACTGGAGCTGTACACCTGCCCCGTGTGTGTACTGGAGCTGTACACCTGCCCCGTGTGTGTAACTGGAGCTGTTACACCTGCCCCGTGTGTGTACTGGAGCTGTACACCTGCCCCGTGTGTGTACTGGAGCTGTACACCTGCCCCGTGTGTGTACTGGAGCTGTACACCTGCCCCGTGTGTGTACTGGAGCTGTACACCTGCCCCGTGTGTGTACTGGAGCTGTTACACCTGCCCCGTGTGTGTACTGGAGCTGTACACCTGCCCCGTGTGTGTACTGGAGCTGTACACCTGCCCCGTGTGTGTACTGGAGCTGTACACCTGCCCCGTGTGTGTACTGGAGCTGTACACCTGCCCCGTGTGTGTACTGGAGCTGTACACCTGCCCCGTGTGTGTACTGGAGCTGTACACCTGCCCCGTGTGTGTACTGGAGCTGTACACCTGCCCCGTGTGTGTCTGAGCTGTAACCTGCCCCGTGGGTACTGGAGCTGTAACCTGCCCCGTGTGTGTGTACTGGAGCTGTACACCTGCCCCGTGTGTGTACTGGAGCTGTACACCTGCCCCGTGTGTGTACTGGAGCTGTACACCTGCCCCGTGTGTGTACTGGAGCTGTACACCTGCCCCGTGTGTGTACTGGAGCTGTACACCTGCCCCGTGTGTGTACTGGAGCTGTACACCTGCCCCGTGTGTGTACTGGAGCTGTACACCTGCCCCGTGTGTGTACTGGAGCTGTACACCTGCCCCGTGTGTGTACTGGAGCTGTATACCTGCCCCGTGTGTGTCTGGAGCTGTACACCTGCCCCGTGTGTGTCTGGAGCTGTACACCTGCCCCGTGTGCTGAGCTGTAACCTGCCCCTGTGTACTGGAGCTGTACACCTGCCCCGTGTGTGTACTGGAGCTGTACACCTGCCCCGTGTGTGTGTACTGGAGCTGTACACCTGCCCCGTGTGTGTACTGGAGCTGTACACCTGCCCCGTGTGTGTACTGGAGCTGTACACCTGCCCCGTGTGTGTACTGGAGCTGTACACCTGCCCCGTGTGTGTACTGGAGCTGTACACCTGCCCCGTGTGTGTACTGGAGCTGTACACCTGCCCCGTGTGTGTACTGGAGCTGTACACCTGCCCCGTGTGTGTACTGGAGCTGTACACCTGCCCCGTGTGTGTACTGGAGCTGTACACCTGCCCCGTGTGTGTACTGGAGCTGTAACCCTGCCCCGTGTGTGTACTGGAGCTGTACACCTGCCCCGTGTGTGTACTGGAGCTGTACACCTGCCCCGTGTGTGTACTGGAGCTGTACACCTGCCCCGTGTGTGTACTGGAGCTGTACACCTGCCCCGTGTGTGTACTGGAGCTGTACACCTGCCCCGTGTGTGTACTGGAGCTGTACACCTGCCCCGTGTGTGTACTGGAGCTGTACACCTGCCCCGTGTGTGTACTGGAGCTGTACACCTGCCCCGTGTGTGTACTGGAGCTGTACACCTGCCCCGTGTGTGTACTGGAGCTGTACACCTGCCCCGTGTGTGTACTGGAGCTGTACACCTGCCCCGTGTGTGTACTGGAGCTGTACACCTGCCCCGTGTGTGTACTGGAGCTGTACACCTGCCCCGTGTGTGTACTGGAGCTGTACACCTGCCCCGTGTGTGTACTGGAGCTGTACACCTGCCCCGTGTGTGTACTGGAGCTGTACACCTGCCCCGTGTGTGTACTGGAGCTGTACACCTGCCCCGTGTGTGTACTGGAGCTGTACACCTGCCCCGTGTGTGTACTGGAGCTGTACACCTGCCCCGTGTGTGTACTGGAGCTGTACACCTGCCCCGTGTGTGTACTGGAGCTGTACACCTGCCCCGTGTGTGTACTGGAGCTGTACACCTGCCCCGTGTGTGTACTGGAGCTGTACACCTGCCCCGTGTGTGTACTGGAGCTGTACACCTGCCCCGTGTGTGTACTGGAGCTGTACACCTGCCCCGTGTGTGTACTGGAGCTGTACACCTGCCCCGTGTGTGTACTGGAGCTGTACACCTGCCCCGTGTGTGTACTGGAGCTGTACACCTGCCCCGTGTGTGTACTGGAGCTGTACACCTGCCCCGTGTGTGTACTGGAGCTGTACACCTGCCCCGTGTGTGTACTGGAGCTGTACACCTGCCCCGTGTGTGTACTGGAGCTGTACACCTGCCCCGTGTGTGTACTGGAGCTGTACACCTGCCCCGTGTGTGTACTGGAGCTGTACACCTGCCCCGTGTGTGTACTGGAGCTGTACACCTGCCCCGTGTGTGTACTGGAGCTGTACACCTGCCCCGTGTGTGTACTGGAGCTGTACACCTGCCCCGTGTGTGTACTGGAGCTGTACACCTGCCCCGTGTGTGTACTGGAGCTGTACACCTGCCCCGTGTGTGTACTGGAGCTGTACACCTGCCCCGTGTGTGTACTGGAGCTGTACACCTGCCCCGTGTGTGTACTGGAGCTGTACACCTGCCCCGTGTGTGTACTGGAGCTGTACACCTGCCCCGTGTGTGTACTGGAGCTGTACACCTGCCCCGTGTGTGTACTGGAGCTGTACACCTGCCCCGTGTGTGTACTGGAGCTGTACACCTGCCCCGTGTGTGTACTGGAGCTGTACACCTGCCCCGTGTGTGTACTGGAGCTGTACACCTGCCCCGTGTGTGTACTGGAGCTGTACACCTGCCCCGTGTGTGTACTGGAGCTGTACACCTGCCCCGTGTGTGTACTGGAGCTGTACACCTGCCCCGTGTGTGTACTGGAGCTGTACACCTGCCCCGTGTGTGTACGGAGCTGTACACCTGCCCCGTGTGTGTACTGGAGCTGTACACCTGCCCCGTGTGTGTACTGGAGCTGTACACCTGCCCCGTGTGTGTACTGGAGCTGTACACCTGCCCCGTGTGTGTACTGGAGCTGTACACCTGCCCCGTGTGTGTACTGGAGCTGTACACCTGCCCCGTGTGTGTACTGGAGCTGTACACCTGCCCCGTGTGTGTACTGGAGCTGTACACCTGCCCCGTGTGTGTACTGGAGCTGTACACCTGCCCGTGTGTGTACTGGAGCTGTACACCTGCCCCGTGTGTGTACTGGAGCTGTACACCTGCCCCGTGTGTGTACTGGAGCTGTACACCTGCCCCGTGTGTGTACTGGAGCTGTACACCTGCCCCGTGTGTGTACTGGAGCTGTACACCTGCCCCGTGTGTGTACTGGAGCTGTACACCTGCCCCGTGTGTGTACTGGAGCTGTACACCTGCCCCGTGTGTGTACTGGAGCTGTACACCTGCCCCGTGTGTGTACTGGAGCTGTACACCTGCCCCGTGTGTGTACTGGAGCTGTACACCTGCCCCGTGTGTGTACTGGAGCTGTACACCTGCCCCGTGTGTGTACTGGAGCTGTACACCTGCCCCGTGTGTGTACTGGAGCTGTACACCTGCCCCGTGTGTGTACTGGAGCTGTACACCTGCCCCGTGTGTGTACTGGAGCTGTACACCTGCCCCGTGTGTGTGCTGGAGCTGTACACCTGCCCCGTGTGTGTGCTGGAGCTGTACACCTGCCCCGTGTGTGTGCTGGAGCTGTACACCTGCCCCGTGTGCGTGTGCTGGAGCTGTACACCTGCCCCGTGTGCTGTGCTGGAGCTGTACACCTGCCCCGTGTGCGTGTGCTGGAGCTGTACACCTGCCCCGTGTGCGTGTGCTGGAGCTGTACACCTGCCCCGTGTGCGTGTGCTGGAGCTGTAACCTGCCCCGTGTGCGTGTACTGGGGCGATACACCTGCCCCGTGTATGTGTGTGTGTACCTGGACCTATACACCTGCCCCATGTGTGTGTACTGGAGCTATACACTACCCCATTTGTGTGTACTGGAGCTATACATCTGCCCCGCGCGCGCGTGTGTGTACTGGAGCTATACACCTGCTCTTGTGTGTGTACTGGAGCGATACACCTGCTGCATGTGTGTGTGCATGTATGCTGGAGTGATACACCTGCCCTTCGTGTGTGTGTACTGGAGCTATACACCTGCCCTGTGTGTGTGTACTGGAGCGATACACCTGCTGCGTGTGTGTGTATGTATACTGGAATGATACACCTGCCCTTCGTGTGTGTGTACTGGAGCTATACACCTGCCCTGTGTATGTGTACTGGAGCGATACACCTGCCGCGCGCGCATATATACTGGACCTATACACCTGTGTGTGTGTACTGGAGCGATACACCTGCTGCGTGTGTGTGTATGTATACTGGAGCTATACACCTGCCCTTCGTGTGTGTGTACTGGAGCTATACACCTGCCCTGTGTGTGTACTGGAGCTATACACCTGCCCTGTGTGTGTGTACTGGAGGTATACACCTGCCCCGTGTGTGTGTGTGCGTGTACTGGTGCTGTACGCCTGCCCCGCATGTACTGGTGCTGTACGCCTGCCCCGCATGTACTGGTGCTGTACGCCTGCCCCGCATGTACTGGTGCTGTACGCCTGCCCCGCATGTACTGGTGCTGTACGCCTGCCCCGCATGTACTGGTGCTGTACGCCTGCCCCGCATGTACTGGTGCTGTACGCCTGCCCCGCATGTACTGGTGCTGTACGCCTGCCCCGCATGTACTGGCGCTGTACGCCTGCCCCGCGTGCGTGCTGGAGCCCTGATGTTTTATCCATGCCACATACAGACCCATTGATTATAAGGCTGTGTTTCCATGGTCCGGAAACACAGCGCTTTGAACGGAGCGGAAAGTCCGCTCCGCCCAAAGCCCCACCCACTTTTGAACGCGCTGTCAATCCGGATGTGTTCATGGTACACATCCGGAATGACCGCAGGGCTACATAGCCCTGTGTTATTTCCCTTGAGGCGACGCAGCGTCGCCGCAAGGGAATAGGACATGCTGCGGTCTAAAAAGACGCGCCGCATGTCCGGAAACGCAGGTCTTCCGCCTGCGTGTTTGTAAGCATAGTGGAGACGGGATTTCTTGAAATCCCCTTCACTATGCTGTAACATCTGGACGCTGCGTGTTTGACGCTGCGCCAACGCACAGCGTCAAACACGCAGCTAATCCGGACTGTTTCCTGAATGTGGAAACATACCCTAACAGATCCGTCTGGTTCTGTTCTGTGACTGATGAACACGTGGATTCACCTGCGTTTAATAGCCTGTAGACTTTGGATGGAGCGGACATATGCTGCGTCCAAAGCGCTGTCAATTAATAAACGTGTGCGCAAAAGGGGCCGGGAAACAAGCGTCGAACGACTTCAATATTGTCGATCACTCTCGTTTACTGGCCTGAACTTAAATGCTACAGAAATGTTTCTGTGTGATGCTGCAATATGTGAGCATTTGGGGCCCCACTTTGTCTAAAGGCACTGTCGCACTTAGCGATCGCACCAACGTTCACGACGACACGACCTGGCGAGATCGCTGGTGCGATCGCTATGTGATCGCTAGTTAGATTCCAAACACAACTCATCAGCGATCTGTATAACGACCTCTGCGGTCGTTGGGAAAACCTAGTCCCACCTGCGACGCTGGTGAAGTTGTTCATAAAGGGTGTCACACTCAGCGATTCAGGCTCACCAGCGGGACAACAACGACCAAAAAACGGCTCAGAACGTTCATGAGCGATCAGCGACATCTCAGCAGGGGCCACATCGCCACTACATGTCACACACAGCTAAGTCGCTAACGAGGTCGCTACTGCGTCATAAATCGGTGACGCATTAGCGATCTCGTTAGCGATCTCGTTTAGTGTGACAGTACCTTAAAACCGGCCCTGGCTGTCAGTTTTGTCTGGCTGGTTATCAAAAATACAGGGGAACCTATGCTACTTTTTCTCCTTCGTCTCATTGGGGGACACAAGACTGTGGGTGTATGCTACTGCCGCTAGGAGGCTGACACTAAGTAAACATAAAAAAAAGGTTAGCTCCTCCTCCGCCGTATACACCTCAGCACTGGCCGCAGGCAAACCCAGTTTATGCTTAGTGTCTCATGGAGGCACACGTCTGTTTCTTCCAGACCTTTTTTTTTTCCCACGAAGTTGAGATAGGGGCGACGGATCCTTTTGAAGGGGTCCGATCTCCCCAAACCATCAACGGGCGAGCACGTGGAGTGTCGCCTCCACATATCCTTTCCCGCAACGTGGGACACGAATGCCGGACTCAGCCCTGACCACCCTAGAGTACTGAAACCCTAGGCTGTACAGAGGCAGGACTGCGGTGCTGCAAGGAGGCGGACGGTCCCTCTCCTCATCCCCTGAAGGGGTGATGGAGTTAGGGTGCCTGCACCGTCCTCTTTTTTCCTGCAAGCCCCCTCTAAAGGAATCCTTTGCATCCAGGGGCCGAAGACATGGCAGGAGTTCAACAACCCACCTTCACAAGTGCGATTCCTGGAACGTGGAAGCTGAGAGCCGGCGTCTGAGAGGGGTTCAGCTGGCTTCAGCCAGAACAGGCGAGTCCCCGGGAGCCCCGCCCCCTAGGGTGCATCATCTTCGGCGGCCCGCCCCTCTGTTTCCTGGGCGGCCACCGCCGAAAATTTAGCCCCCGGCTTCGGCCGGCGCTAGGCCTCAGGTAGAAATTTAGCCCCCGGCTTCGGCCGGAGACCAGGCCGCGGCCGGTAACCTAGCGCCAGGCTTAGGCCGGATGGTAGGCCGCGGTCTCAAGCTCCGCCTCCGGCGGCGACAACTTCCGGCGGGCCCGCCCCCGATCCTCGGCCGGCCGCGGCCGAAAATTGTGTCCCCGTCTTCGGTCGGCGCTAGGCCGTGCCACTTGACCCCTCCCCCTCAGGCTGGGCTATATTAGGCACGCCTCCCTGGAAGAGGAGCACCTTTTTTGAAAGTCTGGAGCCTCTGTCGTCTTTTTTTGTGCCACTATACACTGCTAAGACGTCTGGGGATACAGGACTGGGGTAAGTGCTACTACCTCCAGCCTGGTTGCTCCGCTTCGCTGCGCTCCGCTCCACCGCACCGCCACATCTAAATCAGTGCGGCAGGAAAGACTCTGTGACAGATCCAGTATGTCCAGAAGGGCTAAAACTCACACGGTGCTGTATACCGCATGCATTGCCTGTAGGTCCCCTTTTCCGCATGCCCAGGTTAATCGGGTCTGCGAAGCTTGTGGCTCCGAACGTGCTCAGGAGCCCTCACCTATAGCTGAGCCCAGTGCGTCAGGTCCCCCGGAATGGGCCCTGTCTCTATCTCAATCTGTGGCGTCATTAACAAGAGCAATCGAGTCCCTTCAAGCTCCCGATAGGAGCAGGGACAGTGGTTCACCCGTCTTGGCCGTGTCTCAGGAACCTCCGGCCTGCAGGGGCGGCGCTCTCACCAGGCAGACGCAGGGGAAGCGAACCCACACTGTGTCGCCTATGCTGTCCAGGGCCTCGGCATCTATCAGTTCCGTTTCTCGCTCTCCCTCACCTTTGGAGGCGAGTGATCAATGTTCGGATTCTGATTCTGAAGGGTCCCTCAATCTAGAGGCCCCGAATTGTCAGGAGACAATTGACAGTCTAATTGAAGCTGTCAATCAATCCCTGGGAGTAGACGATGAATCCACCTTGGCCTCTGGTCATAAGGTGTCCTTCAAAAGAGCCAGACAGACTCATAAGGTCTTTGGTGCTCATCCTGAGTTTGAGAACCTAGTGCAGCGCCACCGGGAAAAGCCGGACAAGCGCTTTGCAGGACAAAGGGCCCTAAATACCAGATATCCTTTTGCTCCTGAACTTCTTAAGAAGTGGGCGGAATCTCCTGTGGTCGACCCTCCTGTGTCGCGTTTGGCGTCTAAGACGCTCCTCTCCCTTCCCAACAGTTCCTCGATTAAGGATCCAACGGATCGTCTCATTGAAAGCCTGGCTCTCTCAGTTTTTGAGGCATCTTGTTCGTCTCTCTCTCCTTCCTTTGCAGCAACTTGGGTTGCTAAGGCCATGATATCTTGGTCGGAGTCTCTAAATAGAGCTCTCCACGGTGTGGAGGTGCCGCCTGAGGTAATTGAGATATCTAATCAGATTGCTCTTGCAGGAGACTTTTTAATTAATGCTTCCATGGATGCGGCAAATTGCGCAGCATTAGCTGCAGCTAATGCGATTGCTATCAAGAGATCCTTGTGGTTGAGAACTTGGCGAGCGGACTCAACCTCAAAAAAATCGCTTACGTCCTTACCGTATCAGAGCGGTCGGTTATTTAGTGAGAAGCTGGATCAGCTCATATCTGATGCGACAGGAGGGAAAAGCAGTTTCCTGCCTCAGCAGAAAATTAAACAGCCCTTTAGCCGACAACTTCAGCCGCAGTTTAGGGCCTTTCGCAACCCAGGTTGGGCCGCGACAGCCAGCGGCTCAGGTCGACCTAATCAGGCCAGAGATCGTCAGGTCTCCTACAAGACCAACCCTTTGGGAAGAATGCGATCTCAACAGCCAAGATCTAGAGGGTCTAGGCGCCAAAGATATTCGGACAAATGACTGGAGGCAGAATCCGGTCAATTTATCCAGAGTAGGCGGCCGCTTACTCTGGTTTCGCCCCACTTGGCTATCGGTTACTCACGACGAGTGGGTCAGGGAGTTAGTCTCCTCGGGGTACAAAATAGAGTTTTTCAGCCTTCCTTCAAATCGTTTTTTCCCCTCGCGTCTTCCCAAAGAAGAATCCCGGATTCACGCCTTATTCAAGGCGGTCGAATCTCTTCGGCGCAGCGGGGTCATTGTTCCTGTACCAGAGGTCGAAAGAGGTCAAGGGTTTTATTCCAACCTATTCATAGTACCCAAGAAGGATGGTACCGTAAGGCCCATCCTGAATCTAAAGCGACTGAACCGGTTTGTCAGAATTCGACATTTCCGAATGGAGTCTCTCCGCTCTGTCATTGCAGCCATGGAAAAAGGGAATTTAATTTCTAGCGTCAATAGACATCCAGGATGCCTATCTTCACATCCCCATATTTCCCCTTCATCAAAGGTTTCTTTGGTTTGCCATCGGCAAACTTCACTTTCAGTTCGCAGCCTTGCCCTTCGGGCTAGCCACAGCCCCCAGGGTATTCACAAAGGTTATGGCTGCTGTTGTGTCCATTCTGCACTCCCGGGGAATAGTCATCTTGCCTTACTTAGACGATCTCCTCATCAAGGGTCCGTCTTTTCAAGCCTGCGAGGAAAGTGTCAGCATTACGCTAGACACGCTTGCTCGCCTGGGGTGGCTGGTGAATATGAAGAAATCATCTCCCGTGCCATCTCGGAAGATCACCTTTTTAGGGATGATTTTCGACACCGCTCAAGGGTTGATAATCCTTCCTCGGGACAAGGCCCTAGTTCTCCGTCAAGAGGTACGGATCCTTCGCCAACCGATTCCTCACACCTTCCGGTTTTGCATGAGGGTCCTAGGAAGGATGGTGGCAGCAATCGAGGCCATTCCATTTGCCCAGTTTCATCTCCGCTCCCTTCAGCATGCACTCTTGGCAGTATGGGACGGGAGCCCCTACTTGCTCAATCTTCGGTGCCGTCTGTCCCTGCAGGTCAGACAGACACTTACGTGGTGGACAAAGAGCACCACTCTTCAACAGGGGCGGTATTTTCCTCCAAACCACTGGCTGATAGTCACAACGGACGCCAGCCTGCTCGAATGAGGAGCAGTGTTTCGTCACCACACAGCCCAGGGAGCTTGGTCTCGGCAAGAATCGACCCTCCCAATCAATATTTAGAGATTCGAGCTGTTCGGCTGGCTCTGAGGCATTTTCACCATCATCTGGCTGGCCGCCCAGTCCGAATACAATCGGACAATGCCACGGCGGTGGCATACATAAATCATCAGGGAGGTACCCGCAGCAGGGCGGCCATGCACGAGGTAAAACATATTCTGACCTGGGCAGAAAGAAATCACTCTGTGATATCGGCGGTCCACATTCCGGGCAAGGAGAACGGGGCAGCGGATTTCCTCAGCCGTCAGGGTATAGCATCAGGGAATGGTCGCTACATCCCGAGATCTTTCAGCAGATATGCCTACCCTGGGGAACCCGAGATGTGGATCTGATGGCTTCCAGGATAAACGCCAAGGTGCCCAACTTCGTCTCCCGGTACCGGGATCCGCAGGCAATTGCAGTGGACGCCCTGGTTCTACCATGGAATCAGTTTCATCTTCCATACTTGTTTCCACCGATAGCTCTGCTCCCAAGGGTGATCAGAAAAATCAGGTTAGAGGGGGTCCCAGCGATATTAATCGCTCCGGATTGGCCGCGTCGCTCATGGTACGCAGAGCTGGTACAGTTGCTCGCCGACGCACCCTGGCGTCTGCCAGAACGCGCGGACCTTCTCCCAGGGCCCAGTTTACCACCAGAACTCAGCGGTCCTGTGTTTGACGGCCTGGCCGTTGAATCTTGGATCCTGACCAGGGCTGGATTCTCTAAAAGCGTCGCCGCTACAATGGCTAGCGCTCGGAAACCCGCCTCGGCTCGTATCTACCACGGAACGTGGAAGGTCTTTTTTACATGGTGCAGGGAACATGGTTGTTCCCCGCTTCTGTTTTCAATTCCCAACATTCTGTCATTTCTCCAAGCGGGCCTAGATTCAGGTCTAGCGCCAAGTACTCTTAGACGACAGATATCAGCCTTGTCAGTTCTTTTTCAGCGAAAAATCGCGTCCAATTTACAGGTTAGGACCTTTATTCAAGGGGTTGTCCATATAGTGCCCCCCTACAGGGCTCCCTTAGATGTTTGGGATCTCAATCTGGTTATGGGAGTTCTGCAGGAATCTCCATTTGAGCCTCTTCAGGAGGTTTCCCTGACATACCTTTCCTGGAAAGTGGTGTTTTTGGTAGCCATAACATCCATAAGGCGGGTTTCGGAGCTGGCAGCACTATCTTGTCGAGCTCCGTACTTACTTTTTCATCATGATAAGGTAGTGCTCAGGCCAGCACCACCTTTTTTGCCTAAGGTCGTGTCCTCATTTCATATCAATGAGGACATTGTTTTGCCCAGCTCCAACGCACCGGGTGGAGAAGGCTCTCCATACGCTAGATCTGGTGAGAGCACTCAGGAGATATATATCTCGGACGGCGTCCTTTCGGCAGACGGACACGCTGTTTATCCTTCCCGAGGGTCGCAGGAAGGGACTCGCTGCCTCTAGGTCAACTTTGGCTAGATGGATACGGTTAACCATTCAGGAGGCCTACCGCATCAGAGGCGCGGTGGTTCCCGCAGGAATCAGGGCTCACTCCACCAGAGCAGTGGGTGCCTCCTGGGCTCTTCGGCATCAGGCTTCTGCGGAACAGGTTTGTAAGGCGGCAACCTGGTCCAGTCTGCATACCTTTTCCAAACATTATAATGTCCATACTCAGGCTTCAGCGGATGCAAGTCTGGGTAGAAGGATTCTTCAGGGCGCGGTAGCGCACCTATAAGCAATGCCTGGTTATAAATTACACTGTGGAGTCAGTTTCCCACCCAAGGGACTGCTTTGGGACGTCCCACAGTCTTGTGTCCCCCAATGAGACGAAGGAGAAATACGGATTTTTGTGTTACCGTAAAATCCTTTTCTCCGAGACGCTTATTGGGGGACACAGCACCCTCCCTAATAGCCGGATGGCTTCGCTTTGAGTTAATTGTACTCTTTGGGTCTATGTCAGTAGATTTACTTCTGGATATATTGTACCTGTGTTAACACTATTTTATTTTTTAGCCTCCTACTGCTTTTTGCACTAAACTGGGTTTGCCTGCGGCCAGTGCTGAGGTGTATACGGCGGAGGAGGAGCTAACCTTTTTTTATGTTTACTTAGTGTCAGCCTCCTAGCGACAGTAGCATACACCCACAGTCTTGTGTCCCCCAATGAGCGTCTCGGAGAAAAGGATTTTACGGTGAGTCACACAAAAATCCGTATTTTCTTTTTCTTTTTTTTTTCAAACTATTTAAACAAATAATAAAAAAAAAAACGGCGTGGGGTTCCCCCCATTTTTTTGACAACCAGCCACGCAGACAGCTAGGGGCTGGTATTCTCAGCTGGGAAGGGGCCATCCTCCCTCGCCCATAACAATAATTAAGGGTTATTCTACCCGAAATTGTGGCTTATTCTACCCTACATGCGTAAGCATTATGGTTTTTCTCTCTCACATTCGCCCAATTTTTTTTTATCCCATATGATTAAAGGTTAATTTGTAACTATTTTTCTTTGATGCTGGAGAACATCTCATTTTGGACCATTAAGTGCTGCAGAAAAAAAAATGCATATGATGCAAAGGGAGATAAAAAAGATTGTTGGAGTTTTCTGGATGAAACGCTGAGTTTTTTTTTTTTTTTTTTTACACGTTTGTTAACCTGGCCTGCTAGTGACCTGCTGGTGGTGGTAGTTTGTGATCATGAGCGTTGTATTACCGGTTTGCAGATTTACGAATAATTTCACTATGTTAAAAACCTGACGGACCCCTTTAAGTCGATGACATCCGTAATTCGCAGAAGACAGAACCGAAAAGAAACGTCTTTTGTAAATATTTACATAAGAATCACTTCTTCCGTACACAGACGTCCCTTCTAGCCATCATGCAGCAAGGGACAGTGGCCCTTCATATGTCGATATCACTCACTCCAGGGTTCATAAATGGGTAAATTAATAATTAATTTTGGGAGTTACAGGCAGGAAACTACAAGTTACGGTGCTGTGATCATTACTTGAAGGGGACGCTCTGCTGTAGGAGGAAGTCGTTTTGGGTTGGCCTCGTGACTGCGATTTCCTACTATGTCACTTGTTGCACTGTAAACCGTACTCAAGTGTTAAAAAAGGGACAGCCTCCATTATGATCCACCTTTATTATTATTATTATTATTATTATATATTTATATAGCGCCATTTATTCCATGGCGCTTTACATATGAAAAGGGAAAAATATAGACAGGTACAATAAACATGTGCTAGACAAGGGACACACAAGTACAGAAGGAGAGAGGACCCTGCCCGCGAGGGCTCACAGTCTACAGGGATGGGTGAGGATACACTAGGAAAGGGTAGAGCTGGTCGTGCGATGGTTCAGTAGACTGAGGATCATTGCAGGTTGTAGGCTTGTCGGAACAGGTGGGTCTTCAGGTTTTTCTTGAAGGTCTCCGTTGTTGGTGAAAGTCTGATGTTTTGCGGCAGGGAGTTCCAGAGTATGGGGAAGCCCGGGAGAAGTCTTGTATGCGGTTGTGGGAAGAAGAAATGAGGGGGGAGACGAGAAGGAGATCTTGAGAGGATGGAAGGTTGCGTGTGGGTAGGTAGCGGGAGACCATGTCACAGATGTATGGAGGTGAAAGGTTGTGGATGGCTTTGTATGTCATGGTTAGGGTTTTGAACTGAAGCCTCTGGGCAATAGGAAGCCAGTGAAGGGCCTGGCATAGGGGGAGGCTGGGGAATAGCGGAGAGACAGGTGGATTAGTCAGGCAGCAGAGTGTAGGATGGACTGGAGTGGTGCCAGAGTGCTAGAGGGGAGGCCAGACAGTAGTAGGTTGCAGTAGTCGAGGCGGGAGATGATAAGCGCGTGCACTAGTGTTTTTGTAGTTTCATGGTTGAGGAATGCACGGATCCGAGAAATATTTTTGAGTTTGAGGCGGCAGGAGGTGGCGAGGGCTTGGATATGTGGTTTGAAAGAGAGGGCAGAGTCGAGGATCACCCCAAGGCACCGAGCATGCGGGACTGGGGAAAGCGAGCAGCCATTGACATTGATGGATAGGTCTGGTGGAGGGGTGGAATGAGGTGGGGAAAAGATGATGAATTCTGTTTTGTCCATGTTCAGTTTGAGAAAGCGAGCAGAAAAGAAGGCTGAGATAGCAGACAGACATTGTGGGATTTTGGTCAGTAGGGAGGTGAGGTCAGGTCCAGATAGGTAGATCTGCGTGTCATCGGCGTAGAGGTGATACTGCAAACCATGGGATTCTATGAGCTGTCCCAGGCCGAAGGTGTAGATGGAGAAGAGTAGGGGTCCGAGGACTGAGCCTTGAGGAACACCGACAGACAGGGGGCGAGGTGAGGAGGTGGTGTGTGAGAGGGAGACACTAAGGCTAAGTGCACACGATCAGGAATAATTGCGTTTTTTTCGCGGTTTTTCCGCGGTTTTCCGCGGTAAAAACGCGATAAAAACGCAAGCATTAAGCATCCTATACATGTTAATTGATTCCGCATGTTTTGGCCACATGTTGCGTTTTTTTCCGCGAAAAAAACGCTTTGCGGAAAAAATAGCAACATGTTCATTAATTTAGCGTAATCGCGGTGATTCCGCCGCCATAGGAATGCATTGAACCGCTTACTTTCCGCATGTGGCTATGCCCACTATGCGCAATGTAAGCGGTTCATGTGCGGATGGTACCCAGGGTCTGGAGCAGAGGAGACTCTCCTCCAGGCCCTGGGTACCATATCCCTGGTAAAACAATAATTAAAATAAAAAATAATGATATTCTCACCTTCCGGCGGCCCCCGCAGCCTTCCTGCGGCCCCCGCAGCCTTCCCGCCTTCAGCGACGCTCCCGGCAACTTCCGGTCCCAAGAGTCCTTTGCGAGAATCACCCAGATGGCATAGCGGTCTCGCGAGATGTACGTCATCGGTGTGATTTGTTGCAAAGCACTCCTGGGACCGCGAGTTGCCGGGAGCGTCGCTGAGAGGCGGGAAGGCTGCGGGGGCCGCCGGAAGGTGAGAATATCATTATTTATTATTTTTTTTATTATTTTTACATTAGATCTTTTTACTATTGATGCGACATAGGCGGCATCAATAGTAAAAAGTTGGTCACACTTGTCAAACACTATGTTTGACTCGTGTGACCAACCTGTCAATCAGTTTTCCAAGCGATGCTACAGATCGCTAGGAAAACGCTAGCATTCTGCAAGCTAATTACGCTTGCAAAACGCTATTATTCTGGCGGGAATCAGCATAAAAAAACGTGCGTATTTCCTGCGGGAGAAGTGCGGGATTGCCGCGGAAATTTCGCGCGCAATTCCACAACGTGTGAACTTAGCCTAAATGTTCGGTCTGTTAGGTATGATGAGATCCAGGATAGGGCCAGGTCTGTGATGCCAAGAGATGAGAGAATCTGTAGCAGGAGGGAATGGTCCACGGTGTCGAAGGCAGAAGACAGGTCCAGGAGAAGGAGGACAGAGTAGTGTCGCTTGCTCTTGGCGGTTAGCAGGTCGTTAATGACTTTAGTTAGGGCAGTTTCAGTTGAGTGATGTGGTCGGAAGCCAGATTGTAACCGGTCAAAGAGGGAACAGGAGGAGAGGTGGGAGGACAGTTCAAGATATACATGCTGTTCCAGTAGTTTTGAGGCATAAGGGAGAAGAGATATCTGGCGATAGACACAGAGGATGGGTCGAGGGAGGGCCTCGCTTTACTGGACAAGGGAACACGGCGATACTGGAGAAAACAGCAATTCTACTGTTATTTATTATTTTTTTACAGTTTAATTTTTTTTGCAATTCACATCATGCCCAAATAGTGTTAAGACTTGCTCACATGTCAGTTTTCACCCCAGTGCGCAAAATCACATCCAATCTTCAGCCGAGTGTTGGATCAGAATCGGCAGTGCTAATCTATGAGTCAGTGAAAAATGTGACGGCACTCTGCTATCCGTGTATCCGTGTGCTGTCAGTTTTTCACAGTCTGATAGAAGGTGGAAACATTTTATTTTATTTTTTTTCCTCAGTGAGAAAAAAAAATAACTCTCTGATCAAAATCACTGCGGAAACTTGGTCCACTTTTCTTGTGTGTGAAATAAAACCTGATACCTGAATGAGCCCTTAATGGGGTTGTCTACCCTTACATATGGTATTTGATCACTTTTTATGACCCTTTTTGGCACGTGGAATGTATAAATGAGACGGAAATTGTGTTTTTTTTTTAAATACCATTTAGTATTCAATTGAAGTGATAACTTTATTCTGCAGATCAATACAGAAAATCATTAAAAAATATATATATTTTTGGGCAGATTTACAATATTTTGAGACTTGTAGCTTATGTTTTAGTATTTTCTGCAAACCTGTGTGTTGTCTAATTTTATTTATTTTTTTTTAAGTTTGGATGAGCATAAAACTGATACCAGTGATGTGCCTCTTAGTATTTTCTGCCTATTCAATGCATACATAGAAAGCTGTCAATCAGTGATGTGGGCGGGATTATACAAAGCTCAGCATTCAGAGAGCTGCAAGACCTGCAGCACCTAAAACGGGGATTTTATCAAAATTGCAGCACCCAGTAAAGGAAATGACACATCGCTGGAATCAGGGTCTCTGCCTCTACATCATACTCATAATATGGTGGTAGCAAAAACCAGGTGACTGACTGCCTTTAAGGTAGCATAAAGTGCTTCATCCAGTAATTGCCGGTCTGTAATGTGAACCCAGACGTCCTCTCCACACCTCTGTGCAGAGTAATGTGTGCATGATCATAAAGTTCTGGTATGGAAATATAATCAACTTTTAGATGTCCTGGATTGTTTGGATGCTTAATATATTAGAAAAAAAAGAAAATGCTCATGTTTTATAGACGTATTCTGTCTTGTATACTACTATTTAATAGCAATATTCTGCTTGGGACGTTGTGATCGTGCGCCCGCCCTAGATTTCATTGATTACGTTTGGCCAGTTCTCATTTTCTAATCCTTTTTGTCTTAAGTCCGGATACGAGCCCGACTGATGCTTCCTGTCACACATGCAAGATGCAAAATGTTCTTCTACAAAGGCTCGTGTGTGTGAATGCCGCGTTACTACTTTTCTTTCTAGCCCGCGCCAGCAAATCAGGCATCTTATGACTTGTAAGGGTCTGTCAATATAGGCTCACATTTTGCAAAGCTACCATAATCAATGTTTTATTTTTAATTATTTTACATCAAAATTGCACTTGCAGCTGGAATACATTGCTTAGGAATAGGGTCTTTAGTGGTCCTTATGATGAGAACACACAGATGTGCGATGCTGCGGCACCATCATAGTATAATGTAAGTGAATGTGGTGGTATCACAATCTTCAAGTCACAAAAAAAAATCCTGGACTGGGCATTGTATTAAGGTCCGTTCACATTACTTGACCGCCAGCACTAAACAGAAGTGATAAGGAACTTCACAATTTACCTCTTACCCAAAAATTTTCCGAGGTTGCTGGCCTCTGATGCAGTATCGCAGCGGCGACCGGTTTCCTAGGCAAAGTGCGCAGCGCTTACAAGCTCACTGCAAGCATCGGATTGCCGGATCAGGCCACCTGCAATCCCTTTGTACTTCTCTGACGCATAGGCAAAGCTGCGTCTGTTTGCGCACAGTTCGGGCCACAAGCGCGGAGCTGCCGCTGGTCTGAAGTGTCAGTAATTGGGAGCGCCTTGTTACCCCAGCAAACTGGAAGCAGGGGATCAGTTTTCACCTCAAGGAACTATCATGAGAAAACCTCCATAAAAATAAAATTGGTGCTGAGAGATACTTTAATGCGTCGTGTAGAAAATCAAGAGCGCACAGTTCAGGCGAGCGGCACACTGATGATGATGTTGCTTGTTTGAACGTCAGGAGCATCGGGAGAGGAAAAAGGATGGCACAATCCCTTTTAATATAAATTAAATGCTTACTTTTGTGTGGCAAATGAGGCCTAAAAGAAAAATCTCAGCTCACCTTGCAAAGAAAAAACAAGATCTCGTACCTCTACGCCTACAGTACTGTAGTACATACAAATAAAAAGCTGTGGCAGTGTATATGGGAAAACAAAAATACATTGCTGGCTAGCTTTCAAGTACAGCGCCACCCTTCTAATAAGAACCTGTCAGCACAATTTGGTATTATAAAATAAGGTCATGGCTGTAGCAGGGCTGTGTAGTCGGGAAGCCAAACCTCCAACTCCTCAATTTCCCTGACTCTCGAATCCACAGCACTGGTCACTACTGAGCATGTGCATAAAGTGCAGCACAGATTCATCTCCACTACGACTCCACAGCACCGGTCACTACTGAGCATGGATATAAAGTGCAGAACAGATTCATCTCCACTACGACTCCACAGCACTGGTCATTACTGAGCATGTACATAAAGTGCAGCACAGATTCATCTCCACTACGACTTCACAACACTGGTCACTACTGAGCATGTACATAAAGTGCAGCCCAAATTCATCTCCACTACGACTCCACAGCACTGGTCACTACTGAGCATGTACATAAAGTGCAGAACAGATTCATCTCCACTACGACTCCACAGCACTGGTCACTACTGAGCATGTGCATAAAGTGCAGCCCAAATTCATCTCCACTACGACTCCACAGCACTGGTCACTACTGAGCATGTACATAAAGTGCAGCCCAAATTCATCTCCACTACGACTCCACAGCACTGGTCACTACTGAGCATGTGCATAAAGTGCAGCAAGATTCATCTCCACTACGACTCCACAGCATGGTCACTACTGAGCATGTACATAAAGTGCAGCACAAGATTCATCTCCATACGACTCCACAGCATCGGTCACTACTGAGCATGTGCATAAAGTGCAGCACAGATTCATCTCCACTACGACTCCACAGCATCGGTCACTACTGAGCATGTACATAAAGTGCAGCACAGATTCATCTCCAATACGACTCCACAGCATCGGTCACTACTGAGCATGTACATAAAGTGCAGCACAGATTCATCTCCACTACGACTCCACAGCATCGGTCACTACTGAGCATGTACATAAAGTGCAGCACAGATTCATCTCCACTACGACTCCACAGCACTGGTCACTACTGAGCATGTACATAAAGTGCAGCACAGATTCATCTCCTCTACGACTCCACAGCACTGGTCACTACTGAACATGTGCATAAAGTGCAGCACAGATTCATCTCCTCTACAACTCCACAGCACTGGTCACTACTGAGCATGTACATAAAGTGCAGCACAGATTCATCTCCTCTACAACTCCACAGCACTGGTCACTACTGAGCATGTACATAAAGTGCAGCACAGATTCATCTCCTATACGACTCCACAGCACTGGTCACTACTGAGCATGTACATAAAGTGCAGCACAGATTCATCTCCTCTATGACCCACAGCACTGGTCACTACTGAGCATGTACATAAAGTGCAGCACAGATTCATCTCCTCTACGACTCCACAGCACTGGTCACTACTGAGCATGTACATAAAGTGCAGCACAGATTCATCTCCACTACGACTCCACAGCACTGGTCACTACTGAACATGTGCATAAAGTGCAGCACAGATTCATCTCCTCTACGACTCCACAGCACTGGTCACTACTGAGCATGTGCATAAAGTGCAGCACAGATTCATCTCCTCTACGACTCCACAGTACTGGTCACTACTGAGCATGTACATAAAGTGCAGCACAGATTCATCTCCAATACGACTCCACAGCATCGGTCACTACTGAGCATGTACATAAAGTGCAGCACAGATTCATCTCCACTACGACTCCACAGCACTGGTCACTACTGAACATGTGCATAAAGTGCAGCACAGATTCATCTCCTCTACGACTCCACAGCACTGGTCACTACTGAGCATGTACATAAAGTGCAGCACAGATTCATCTCCTCTACAACTCCACAGCACTGGTCACTACTGAGCATGTACATAAAGTGCAGCACAGATTCATCTCCTATACGACTCCACAGCACTGGTCACTACTGAGCATGTACATAAAGTGCAGCACAGATTCATCTCCTCTATGACCCCACAGCACTGGTCACTACTGAGCATGTACATAAAGTGCAGCACAGATTCATCTCCTCTACGACTCCACAGCACTGGTCACTACTGAGCATGTACATAAAGTGCAGCACAGATTCATCTCCACTACGACTCCACAGCACTGGTCACTACTGAACATGTGCATAAAGTGCAGCACAGATTCATCTCCTCTACGACTCCACAGCACTGGTCACTACTGAGCATGTGCATAAAGTGCAGCACAGATTCATCTCCTCTACGACTCCACAGTACTGGTCACTACTGAGCATGTACATAAAGTGCAGCACAGATTCATCTCCAATACGACTCCACAGCATCGGTCACTACTGAGCATGTACATAAAGTGCAGCACAGATTCATCTCCACACGACTCCACAGCACCGGTCACTACTGAGCATGTACATAAAGTGCAGCACAGATTCATCTTCTCTACGACTCCACAGCACTGGTCACTACTGAGCATGTACATAAAGTGCAGAATAGATTCATCTCCACTAAGAGCCAAGATCCTTAGAACAGGAACAGAGCAGACATTTATAGGGCATTTCATAACTTTCCCAAATTCTTATAAAAAAAAAAAATTACAGCACATCCTGCACTGAACTACTGAACCAAATTATATATTTTAGGAGTCAGTTCTTTTTTTACTAACTGGACACCAACTCCACAGTCATGGTAATGGGGCTGTAATACAGATTAAATTGATACCTTCGGTGAAAAAACACGCTTTCTTGATCTTCATTAATTGCCATTTGAAATTATCGTATATTATATGAAAGAAATATTATAAAATATGAGACTCCTGGGGGCCCAAAATTGCTCCATTGACCAAGTGCCAACATAAACCTGGATTAGCCCTTCACTATTTGTTTTTAATGTGGTGACCAATAGATATGATCAAGGAGCCTTTTATTGCTTGATATATATTTTTTTTATCACAGTCAATATATATATATATTTTCCTCATTTTTTTTCTTTATTTTCATAATATTATTTTAGGTCATCAACACGGCCCGAAGTTGCCAGTATCGAACATGTAAGCATCGATGATCGTCAGTGTTCACAACGGGCCGTGGTGCAGGCACGGGCCACCCATCCTACACGAGTGACCAGCATCATTTTTGCAGAAGATATATGTAAGTGTACAGTTTTATATCACTGTCCGTCACCACGAGTTCCATGTTTTTCTTTTCTCCTTCGCCTCATTGGGGGACACACAGACCGTGGGTGTTATGCTGCTGCCACTAGGAGGACACTAAGCAATACAAGCACAAAAGATTAACTCCTCCTCCTGCAGTATACACCCTCTGTTGGCTCAATCCTGAACCAGTTCTTGCTTAGTGTCTGTAGGAGGCACTAGGGTCTGCTCTCAGACCCCACTTTTTTTTTTCTGATTTTTTTTCTGATTTTTAAACTTTTTGTTATTTTACTTTCTTCACGCACGGATGGGCGACGGGACTTGTACGAAAAGTCACGATCTCCCAAAAACCAACAACAGGCGGCATCGTGCGAGTGTCGCCTCCACGTACCCCTCCTGCCACGCTACCATGGGGCGACAGATCCTTATAACAGGCCGCTCTCCCCATGAGATACCCTTACTTGAGGATGATGATGATTTTGCGTGGCACTTTGGATGGTATACCCCCTCCACCTCTCCTGGAAGCGGTGGCGGTCTGGAGGCATATAAGAACCCTCTCCACCCCCCTATTGAAAGGGGTCGGCGGATAGAGGATGTACAGCCATAGTTGCTGTAATGCTGCGGAGTTCTCCCTCCTCCATCTTCGGGCTCTCCCCGCAGTGAGTATATGAGGGGCACTGTAATATCGGTCACCGCGACTGCTTTTCTGCGCACTGTGCCGCATGGCATTGCGCTGCTGCAGCACACAATCGCGCCACTGGCGCTTCCGTTTAAGTCGCAGCCACGGCCTCAAATTTATCCCCGGCTTCGGCCCAGGGTAGGCCGCAACTTTAAAATTTACTCCCCGGCTTCGGGCCGGGATAGGCCTCAAGGGGAGAGGGCGGTCCGTGTGGCTCCGCCCACACCGCTCGCTATTGGCCGTCACCAGTTCACAGGGGACTTCCCCTGTTTCCTCCCCCTCTCCTCCCACTGCTTCTGGCGCCTCTCGTCTCACACGAGAGGCGCTTCTAAGATCTCGGGCGCCATATTCTTCTGGGACAGCGCTGCAGCGCCATCCTCTCACTTCCCTGGTGCACACACATAGGCCCTGGGTAAGTGCACGCTGCGACTAGGTCTACACAGCGCTTAACCCTTCTCCTGCAGAAGGTTCTCTGGTGAGGAAAACTCTCTGACTAGAGCCTTGGATACCTTCCGTGGATCTGCTCCTAGCCAGAGCGCCCCTTTTCCAGAAAGGGGTCCGTTAGCCTTCAGAGATGTCTCATCTGACAGGGGCCGTCTCATGGCACCCGCTAAGCGGTCGTCCAAAAAACGCCGCCATAATACATCTCCCAATCCATCTAGTGGCTCAGCATCTGCGAGCTCAGGTTCTCGTTCACCTTCTCCCAGGAACATCAGTGACCATGATTCGGAATACGAGTCAGACATTGGTGATGATCCCAACTCGCCGGAATTTCAGGAGTCGTTAGATTCTTTAATTGAGGCAATTAATACAATCCTCAAACTAGAAGAAGAACCTGGGTCTCAGCCGAATCATCCTATCTCCTTCAAAAGGGCAAAACGTGTTCACAAGGTGTTTAATAACCACCCTGAATTTACTGATATTGTTCAGGGACACAGGGAGCGTCCGGACAGACGTTTTTCAGGACTGAAGTCTCTGAAAGCCCGATACCCATTTTCAACAACCGTGGCGAAAGAGTGGACGGAATCTCCTGTTGTAGATCCTCCAGTATCTCGTCTATCTTCAAAAACTCTACTCTCTGTTTCTGATAGTTCATCCATTAGGAACCCTTCAGATAAACAGATTGACAACCTCGCCAAATCAATTTTTGAGGCGGCTGGAGCGTCTCTGTCTCCCTCCTTTGCAGCCACCTGGGTGGCAAGAGCTATGGTGGCTTGGGTTGAGGGCCTAGTCAAAATGACTAGTGATATCCCTCTTTCCCCGAGGCACGTAATTTGGCCTATCAGATTACTCGGGCAGGTGACTATATGGTTCATGCGTCCCTGGATGCAGCTAATTGCGCTGCTATCACGGCCGCCAATGCTATCGCCATTCGGAGGTCTCTATGGCTCCGCGAGTGGCGTGCAGACGCTGCTTCAAAGAAGACTTTAACATCATTGCCTTATCATTCAGGGCGTCTTTTTGGAGATCGCCTTGATCAGATTATTTCTGACGCTACTGGTGGCAAAAGCAAATTTCTTCCACAGCGCAGAATCAATAGGCCCTTTCGGCCTCAGTACCAAGGTCGTTTCCGGCCTTTTCGTAGCTCCTTTAATTGGTCCCCTGCTTCGTCCTCTGCTCGAGCATCCCGGTCATCTAGTAGAGATAGGGGCTCGCAACCATTGTCCAGATCCTCTCAGCCCTGGGGAAACAGGTCTTCTCAGGCAGGAAATAGGAGCTCCTCCTCCTCTCGCAAGTTGTCATCACAATGACTCCTTGCTGGGGATGGGAGACCCAAACAAGGTAGGCGGCCGCCTTCTCTTGTTTCACAAGGTCTGGGGGTCAGCAGTTCAAGATCAGTGGGTTCTCGATCTAGTACACTCAGGTTACAAAATCGAATTCTTGTCCCTTCCTCCAAGACGTTTCTTTCAGTCTCGCTTCCCCAAGTCCAAGGATCTTACAATTCCTTTTCTTCAGGCTCTGGACACGCTCCGTTCCAGCGGAGTCATCGTCTCAGTTCCTCACAACGAAAAATTCAAAGGGTTTTACTCAAACCTCTTTGTGGTTCCCAAGAAGGACGGCTCCTTGCGTCCTATTCTGGACCTAAAATTGCTGAACAAATTCATCAGAGTCCGTCATTTCAGGATGGAATCCCTCCGTTCTGTGGTCGCATCTCTAGAAAGGAAAGAATACTTGGCGTCTATCGACATCAAGGATGCGTATCTGCACATTCCAATTTTCAGCTGCAGATGGAAGGAAGAGAGCCACAGTATTCATTACTGATGGGTAGGCGGAGCCCCAGATCAGGATGTTACCTCAGATCAAAAGAGTGCTGACTGGCTGGCCCCTCCAGCTCGGGCTCCTCCTACTCAGCTCCAGTCTAAGATTTGAGGTCCAGAGGATGGTCGCTGCTAATGCAGCTCCTCAGAAGATTTTATTATTTTATATTCGGACAGGAGACTTGGATCACCAGTTGGTCTAGAGGTCTCAGGGGTACCAGCGCTGCTGTACCCCAACCTCTCCCTTGGCGGATCTGTATTTACTCAAAGTCCCTGCAGAATCCTTGCCGGCCCTGGGGGATGAGGAGAGCTTCCCTGGCGGGACGCAAACCACACGTGCGGTCACTGCGTTCCTCGCCCTGGGGGGAAGCATGGGCACAGCGCCAGAAACCCCTGAGGGTCCCTGTGGCGCTTTTGGCTGGTGAGTACTTCACACAAAATTTTATTATTAATGTGTGAGTGCTTTAGCGTCTGATGGCGATATTACATGTATATCAGTATGCTTCAGCGCTGCGGTGACAGCGCTATTACATGTTATCAGTGTATTTCACCAGCCTCTCCCTTGGCGGATCTGTAACTACATAATGGTCCCTCCAGAATCCTTGCCGGCCCTGGGGGATGAGGAGAGTTTTCCCTGGCGGGGGCGCAAACCACACACTGGGGTCACTGCGCTTCCCGCCCTGGGGGGAAGCATGGGCATAGCGCCAGAAACCCCTGAGGGTCCCTGTGGCGCTAAGCTGGTGAGTACTCACACAATTTTTATTATAATAATGTGTGAGTGCTTCAGCGCTGCGGTGACAGCGCTGTTACAAGTAGATGTGGTGATCTTTTGTCCGCAGGCAGATACCTGCAGGACAGAGAGGGAGCAGGAGCGAGGGAGTTCGCGCTCAATATTCGAGCTGGCGGGGGGCGTGGCCTAACTATTCCCGGTCTTCTGAGCAGGAAGACGCGCGCTCTGGTGTTTCTCCTGCGACTTCCTCACTGTGGCGGCCATTACACAGGCTCCTGGGCTCCTCAGACCGCTCCTCTCCTCATAAGACACCACGGCCAGCTGGGTGAGTGCTGATTCCTCACCCCGCAGCGCAGCGATCGCTATCCTGCAGCTGCAGTCTCATTAGAGACATAAAATTGGCTGGGGCTCACAAACATATATATTGTGTTGAGTTTGCAATATTAACCCCTCTGAGGGTTATTTCTACCAGCTAAATTTTTTGACTGAATACCGCTGGGGTAACCCTGCCTGGTGGAGCGTTAACCCTTCAGCATATAGAAAAAAAAAAAAAAAAAAAACCCGCATAGTTTTTGCTGGTATTACCGCTTTGACCTGCTCATACAGGTGAGACATGTCTGAACAGAGTTCAGATGCCGCGGACCACGTCCCAGTGCCATTGCGGCAATCAGATACGCAGACCTCCACAGCGTCTAGCGCTGCGGTCGACAGCGGTGAAAAATTGGATGATATCGCTCGATCGATCAACAACTTATCTGACCTTTTAGGTCAATATGTGTCTGCTAATTCCTCTCAGAGGAAGCGACGCAGGCCGTTACCGGCCTCTACACGGAGCGAGTCAGACGTATCTGATATTGGGCAGAGTTCCCCTTTAAATTCGGATGGAGAAATATCCGATTCAGATGCGGACGAGCCGCAGGGGCGTTCCTCTATGGCGAAGCGTACGGAGGCATTAATTGAAGCCATGAGAGATATATTACAGTTACCGGAGGAGGTAACTAGTCGTCCTGGTAAATCAGCACGCATGTTCCAGGAGTCCCGTGCTTCGCGTACAACATTGCCAGCTCTGAATGAGCTTAATAGTGTAATAGAGGAGGAACGTCTATGTCCAGATAAGCGTTTTCATGGAACGCATTTCTTGGATACACTTTATCCTTGCTCTGCGGAGTCAAAGGCTAATTGGACTTCTGCTCCTGAGGTGGATGTGTCTTTATCTCAGCTTAGTAAATCCTCACTACTCCCTATTAAGGGAAAAGCGAGCTTACAGGAGCCTTTGGATAGAAAAACAGAATTGGCGGCAAAAGCAAGCTATGAGGCTGCGGGTCATGGATTCCGAGCAGTGCTAGGATCCATGTGTGCTGCTAGAGCTTCTCTAGGCTGGTTGGCACGTCTGAAGACGGAGTTGCAAAATGAATCTCCGTTATCTGAGATACGGGAAACTTGTGAATGGTTAGAAACGGCAGCCTGTTATATCTTTGATGCCGGTCTGGATACGGCATCTCTGCTGGCCAAAGCGCAAGCTTCAGCGGTCACAGTCAGAAGAGCTTTATGGCTCAGACAGTGGGCCGGGGACGCAGTTTCCAAACAAGGGTTGTTGGCCTTACCTTACAAGGGTGGCCATCTTTTTGGATCCGACCTCACAGAGCTGATTTCCAAGGCTAAGGCGAAGGAATCAGCATTACCACAGCGTAGGGCCATGGCCTCGGTGTCCAGTAAGCCTGGTGTCTATAGTGGTCGGCGGTCCTTTCGGGGCCGAGGACGATCTAGTCACTCCTCGTGGGGATCGGGTCGTCCTTCCTTCTCAGGAAAGAAATCCTCTCAGAAAACTCGTACTCCCTGGAAGCAGAGTTTCCGCCAGGACAAGCGGGAACTTGACAAGAAGCCCGCAAAGTCGAATTGACGCCAGGGGTCCACTCGAGGATTCTCGAGTGGGGGGTCGCCTGCTTCTTTTCAAGGCGACTTGGATGGCTTGCGTTCCAGATTCCTGGGCAACGCGGATAGTGTCGGCAGGCTATTTCATAGAGTTTGCTTCTCGACCCCCAAATGTTTTTTGTCAGTCTCGCGTTCCGTCGGAACCCGAGCTTGTTGTCGCTCTACAGCGAGAGGTCGAATCTCTGCTACAAAAGGGTGTAGTGATACCGGTTCCGTCAGAGGACCGAGGGAAAGGTTTTTATTCCAACCTTTTTATAGTTCCCAAAAAGGAGAACAAATTTCGCCCGATTCTGGATCTCAAGCGATTAAACCGGCATGTCCATGCCCGGAAATTTCGCATGGAGTCGCTTCGCTCCGTTGTGGCAGCTCTGTCACAGAACGATTTTCGGTGTCAATCGACATTCGCGACGCCTATTTGCATATTCCCATCGGAAAGGCTCATCAGCGCTTTCTTCGATTTGCCATAGGTCAGAATCATTACCAGTTCGTGGCTCTGCCGTTCGCTTAGCCTCAGCGCCAAGGGTCTTTACAAAAATTCTGGCGCCCCTCATGGCAATCCTTCGAAGACAGGGGATTACGATTCTCCCTTATCTGGACGATCTTTTGATCGTGGCTTCCTCGGAGGAGGAGGCGTTGACGGCTCGGGATTTGTCTCTTCAGTTTCTGAAGGACTTCGGTTGGCTGGTCAATTGGGAGAAGTCGTCCCTGGAACCGGACAATCCTCTTTTTGGGAATGCATCTCGACACGTTTCGGTCGGTAGTTTCCCTACCACCAGACAAACAGTCATGTCTTCTTCGACATGTACAGATTATGAAATCCTCAACGGCAATGTCCCTTCGGAAGTGTATGCGTCTTCTGGGACTGATGGTGGCGTCCATGGAGGCAATTCCTTTTGCCCAGTTCCATTCCAGGACTCTCCAAAGGTTCATCTTGAGTCGATGGAACCAGTCGCAATCGCTGGATTGCAGTGTCACCATTTCTCGCGCGGTGCGGGATTCTCTAGAATGGTGGTTACGTCCAGGGGCATTCTCCCTGGGGAAGTCTTTTCTCCCTCCGAAGTGGTCAGTCATAACCACCGATGCCAGCCTGACGGGCTGGGGGGGTGTTTGGAACAATCTCTGGATTCAGGGGGTATGGTCATCGGAAGAGTCTGTTCTTCCGATCAACATCCTGGAATTGAGGGCGATTTTCCTTTGCCTCCAACATTGGACGGTCCCTTTGAGCGGTCTGCCAGTCCGAGTGCAGACAGACAATGCGACGGCTGTCGCGTATATCAATCACCAAGGTGGGACAAGGAGTTCCAGACTCATGGTAGAGGTGTCCCGAATTTTGATTTGGGCAGAGGCCAGTGTACCAGCCATTTCGGCGATTCACATTCCAGGGGTTCAGAATATTACAGCGGACTTTCTCAGTCGCAGAAGGATGGATCCCGGGGAATGGAGTCTCCACCCGGAAGTTTTTGCACTCCTGTGCTCTCGCTGGGGAACCCCACAAGTGGATTTGATGGCATCCAGGTCCAATGCCAAGTTACCGACGTTCATGTCCAGGTGCAAGGACCCGAAGGCTGTGGCGGTGGATGCTCTAGTGGCTCAGTGGGATCAGTTCGAGCTGATCTATGTATTCCCGCCGATATCCTTACTTCCTCTAGTACTGCGTCGGATCAGACTAGAGAGAATTCCAGCTATTTTGATAGCTCCAGACTGGCCGAGAAGGGTGTGGTTCTCGACAATAATGTCGCTGTTGGCGGCACCTCCTTTTCCACTCCCTCTTCAACCGGACTTGTTGACTCAGGGGCCCGTTTGTCATCCGGACTTGATGTCTCTGCGTTTGACGGCGTGGCTCTTGAGACCGAAATCTTGACCCGTAGAGGTTTCTCAGCCGAGGTCATTGCTACCCTTCGTGCTGCAAGAAGTCCGGCTACTACTAGGATTTACCACAAAATTTGGGAAACCTTCTTTTCGTGGTGTTTGGGGTCTTCTCGGAACCCGAGAAAATTTTCCATTCCCAACCTGTTGGCTTTTCTGCAGCATGGGCTAGACAAGGGTTTGGCAGTCAGCACCCTGAAAGGTCAGATTTCTGCTCTGTCCTTATTGTTCCGGAGAACCATTGCTTCAAATAGAGACGTGCTCTCCTTTTTCCGAGGTATATCTCGTAAGTTCCCGCCGCGGAAGGCTCCCGTGTCTCCTTGGCGGCTCAACCTTGTTTTGGAGGCTCTTCAGCATAAACCTTTTGAGCCTATGGTTTCTGCTAGCCTTTCTTTACTTTCTTGGAAGGTGGCTTTTCTTGTAGCAGTCACTTCCTTGAGGAGAGTTTCTGAGTTGGCAGCTCTTTCTTGTTCGCCTCCTTTTCTGGAGTTTTTTCCGGATCGTTAGTGCTTCGCACTCGGGGTGATTTTTTGCCTAAAGTGGTGTCACAATTTCATGTCAACCAGGATATTGTGTTGCCTTCATTCTGCCCGTATCCGAAGAATGTGAAAGAGCGAGCTTTACACACATTGGATTTAGTGCGGGCCTTGAAGTTTTATCTATCTATTACTCAAGGTTTTCGTAAGACGGACTCCCTATTTGTGGTTCCAGTCGGTCGTCGGCGTGGTCAACGAGCTTCCAAGGATTCTATAGCTCGTTGGATTCGGTCAGCTATATTGGAAGCTTACCGTCTTCAGGGTGAATCTTGCCCGATTAAGATTCAAGCCCATTCCACGAGGGCTGTGGCTTCATCGTGGGCTTTTCACCAAGGTGCTTCGGCAGTGCAGCTCTGCCGGGCGGCAACTTGGCGCTCTGTCCACACGTTTACAAAGTTTTATAAAGTGGACGTCAGTGCTTCCGCTGATGCAGCCCTCGGACGTAGGGTCCTGCAGGCGGCTGTAGTTTAAAGTTCTAGATGAACTTGTGTTTAGCGCTGGTTGCGCTTTTTTGTTAAGGTTGTTGGGTTTCTGCCTTTTGTTGGTTTTTCCCACCCTTATTTTTGAACTGCTTTGGGACGTCCCATCAGTAATGAATACTGTGGCTCTCTTCCTTCCATCTGCAGCTGAAACACGGATTTTGGTAAGAACTTACCTGTAAAATCCTTTTCAGCGAAGGAAGGGAGACACAGCACCCTCCCAAGGCAGAAGTGTGTTGATGTTTTCAGATGCAGCGCGACCCTTATCTGATAGCGATTATCTGGGCTGAGGTCAGCGCGCTAAGGCTCTGTTCCAGCATCGCCAGCTCATCGCAGTAGTCAGGTTCCGTGAGTAGTACCTGGAACTCTGTGGTTTTTGGCTTTCTTTGCATGCATAACCTGTATCCTTGTGTTTTTTCTCTGAAGTTCCTTCAGAAGGGGTTATGTTGCTCCGCTGGTGATCTTGGCTCTTTTCCTAAAAGCTTTGGTACGACTGGAGCTGAGTAGGAGGAGCCCGAGCTGGAGGGGCCAGCCAGTCAGCACTCTTTTGATCTGAGGTAACATCCTGATCTGGGGCTCCGCCTACCCATCAGTAATGAATACTGTGTCTCTCTTCCTTCCTTCGCTGAAAAGGATTTTACAGGTAAGTTCTTACCAAAATCCGTGTTTCAGCGGACATCAAAAGTTTCTGCGTTTTGCTGTCGGAGAGGATCATTTTCAGTTTGCCGCTCTGCCCTTCGGTCTCGCAACTGCCCCCAGAGTGTTCACAAAGGTCATGGCGGCCGCCATGTCAATTTTACACTCTCGGGGTGTGGTAGTCCTCCCGTACCTGGACGACCTACTTATAAAAGGTCCGACTTTTCGAGCCTGCGAAGAGAGCGTCGAAATCACTATCGACACCCTCTCCCGCCTTGGTTGGCTTGTCAATTTAGACAAGTCTCTTCCCACTCCCTCTCAGAAAATTCCTTTTCTGGGAATGATTTTGGATACCTCCCAAGGATTGGTATTTCTCCCTCCAGAGAAGATTATCTCTCTAAAGCGGGGAGTGCTCCTGCTGTCGCAAAACCGCCCTCATTCTCTGCGGAGCGCCATGCAGGTCCTCGGGAAAATGGTAGCTTCCATCGAAGCAGTACCTTTCGCCCAGTTTCATCTCCGCCCTCTTCAACAGGAGTTGATATCAGTCTGGGACAGGAACCCAGCGTCTCTAGGTCGCCGCTTCCGTCTGTCTCCCACAGTCAGAAGCTCCTTAAGATGGTGGATGAATGCCTCATCACTGAATCACGGAAAATCTTTCCTGCCTGTCCATTGGCTGGTGGTGACCACCGATGCCAGTCTCCTCGGATGGGGAGCTGTGTTTCTTCACCACACGGCTCAGGGCCGCTGGTCTCTACCAGAGTCCCGTCTCCCAATCAACATCTTAGAGATCAGAGCTATCAAGTTAGCTCTCGTGCACTTCCATCATCTCCTGGCCGGTCGTCCCATCAGGATTCAGTCAGACAACGCCACAGCCGTGGCGTACATCAACCGTCAGGGGGGCACTCGGAGCAGAACAGCGATGCTCGAGGTATCGCACATTCTCCGCTGGGCCGAGAAAAACCGCTCTCTCATCTCCGCTATTCACATTCCAGGTGTGGACAATTGGGAAGCCGACTTCCTAAGTCGCCAGGGCCTAGACTCAGGGAATGGTCCCTGCACCCGGATGTGTTCCATCTTATTTGCCAGCGATGGGGCATGCCGGACGTAGACCTCATGGCATCCAGGCTGAATGCCAAGGTTCAGACCTTCATAAGTCGCTCTCGCGATCCACTAGCCGTCGGCTCGGATGCGCTAGTCCTCCCTTGGAGTCAATTTCGCCTTCCTTACATTTTTCCTCCTCTTCCGTTAATCCCCAGGGTGATTCGGAAGATCAAGGCAGAAGGCGTTCCTCTCATTCTGGTCGCTCCGGACTGGCCTCGCCGTCCGTGGTATGCGGAACTAGTGCGTCTGCTCGCAGACGTTCCCTGGAGATTGCCAGATCGGCCGGACCTCCTCTCACAGGGTCCGATTTACCATCACAATTCAAAAGCGCTGAATTTGACGGTATGGCCATTGAAGCCTGGATCTTAACTCAGGCTGGGTTTTCTCACAAGGTCATCTCTACAATGGTCAATGCCAGGAAGCCGGCTTCCGCCCGCATTTATCATCGTGTCTGGAAGACATTCCTTTCCTGGTGTGAGAACAAAGTTCGTTCACCTTTGGTTTTCTCTATCCCTTCCATTCTGGAATTTCTTCAAACAGGAATGGATTCGGGATTAGCCCTTTCTTCCTCAAGGGCCAGATTTCTGCCTTGTCCGTCCTTTTCCAACGACGGATCGCATCTAAGTCTCAGGTCAAGACTTTTATTCAGGGAGTGTCTGATCTTGTTCCACCTTACAAGAAGCCTTTGGAGCCTTGGGATCTTAATTTGGTCCTCAGTGCCTTACAGGACTCCCCCTTCGAACCTTTGCCGGAAGTGTCTTTATCGCTTCTTTCCTGGAAGGTGGTCTTCCTAGTGGCGATTACCTCTATCAGACGAGTATCGGAATTGGCAGCCTTATCTTGTAAACCTCCTTTCCTCATTTTTCACCAGGACAAGGTAGTCCTTAGGACTTCTCCGTCTTTCACGCCAAAAGTCGTTTCGGCTTTTCATATCAATGAGGAGATAGTTTTGCCTTCATTCTGTCCGACGCCAATTCACCGTACTGAAAAAGCCCTTCACACTTTAGACTTGGTAAGGGCTCTTCGAAGATACATCTCGAGAACGGCACCTTTCCGGAAATCGGACGCTCTGTTTGTGCTTCCGGAAGGACGCAGACAGGGTCTTCCTGCTTCCAAGGCCACGTTAGCCAGATGGATTCGCTCAGCGATCCAAGAGGCGTACCGTGTTAAAGGACAGCCTATCCCGGCTGGGATTAAGGCACACTCCACTCGTTCTGTGGGGGCCTCCTGGGCCATTCGGCACCAGGCTTCGGCACAGCAAGTGTGCAAGGCTGCGACTTGGTCCAGTCTTCATACTTTTGTCAAGCATTACCAAATTCATGCTCAAGTTTCTTCAGATGCGGCTCTTGGCAGACAGATTCTGCAATCAGCTGTTGCGCATCTGTAAGTTGTCTGTTGACTAGTTAAGCGTTATATGCATGAGGTTCACGAGGCTTCATCTGTTGATGAGTTCCCACCCAGGGACTGTTTTGGGACGTCCCACGGTCTGTGTGTCCCCCAATGAGGCGAAGGAGAAAAGGAGATTTTTGTGTACTCACCATAAAATCCTTTTCTCCGAGACGCTCATTGGGGGACACAGCTCCCACCCTGGTTTATCTTGTAGCCTCGTTGTTCATTTGAATTGTTGGCATATTGCACTCTGTTATGAGCTCCTACTGCTTTGGCACCGAACTGGTTCAGGATTGAGCCAACAGAGGGTGTATACTGCAGGAGGAGGAGTTAATCTTTTGTGCTTGTATTGCTTAGTGTCCTCCTAGTGGCAGCAGCATAACACCCACGGTCTGTGTGTCCCCCAATGAGCGTCTCGGAGAAAAGGATTTTACGGTGAGTACACAAAAATCTCCTTTTTTCCCCATTTGTATAAGTAAAACTTGGCATTAATCCAGTATAACGAACTCCTAGTATTGTTGGTTTGTAGCTGACACTGACATCTATACTCAGCAGCCGACCACGTGTCTGTCAGCCGGGCTTTTCTTTCAGAGGTCGGTATTACAGAACCAGCCGCTGATGTCAGGACACTGATGTCCCTCTTCCTAAAATAACCTGGTGTTAAGGGTCAATAGTTACAACTGCAGCATGTATTGCTGTAAGCCCGCCTTCAGACGTCGGTGCCTCCGGTATGTGTGGTGACAGTTACACACTTACCGGAGACAGTTACACATGCACACCCATAATAATCTATGGGGCTGCATACATGTCAGTGTAATCCAGATGTAGACATGTCTGTTTTATTCCGGCAGCACGGATGACAATACATCCCGCACATGGATGACATAAAGTGTGACATCCATGTGCCGTCCGTGTAACACGTACCGGAATAGAATGCAGAATAGAAATGACAGGTGTTTAGGTGTCAGATGTGAACAGATAGTTATGGGGTAGGTGGATATACGTGAGATATATAATTAGTGCTTTACGTGTGTAGTTTACTATATTTGTATTATGCAAATGAATAAATAAATGAAAAAAATGACGTGAGGTTCCCCAATTTTTGATAACCAGCAAAGGTAAAGCAGACAGCTATAGGCTGATATTATCAGGCTGGGAAGGTCCCTGATTATAGGGCCCTCCCCAGCCTAAAAATACCAGCCCACAGCCGCCCCAGAAGTGGTGCATCACATTAAATGCACCAATTCTGGCGCTTTCCCTCACCTCTTACCGTTTGCCCTGGTGTGGTGGCCATTTTGGTAATGGTAGTTGTGTTTGATGTCAGTCATAAATTACATCTGGCATCAAGCCTTGGAGTTAGTAATGCAGCTGTGTATCAGATGCCCTCATTACTAACCCAGTCGTCAAAAATAAACATACAATATAAAATACTTTTTTTGAAAAAACGCTCTCTGACACTTACCTGGTTCACCGTTTTTATTCCAAAAATAAAAAAACAAAGCCATGCAGTTCGGACGTGGTCCGAAATGGATACCTAGAAAACAAGTAATAAATACAACAGACTGTCCCTCTTTCAAGAATTTTTTAGAAAAAATCCTCCCACGCAGGTCCGACGTAGTCCAGCGTTCACCAAATCCGGCCCCGGTGACTTTGATTAGTAGTAAAGTTACTGTTCTCACACATGCTGGGTACTGACAATAGTTCTCCTCAGAATTGATGAACTAGGGAGAGTGTGGGGCGGCTTCGGGCTTGTATTTTTTTTGGCTAGGAAGGGGCTCAATATCCAGGGACCTTCCCAGCCTGATGATATAAGCCCGCAGCTGTCTGCTTTACCTTTGCTGATTATTAGAAATAAGAGAGACCCCAAGTCATTTCTTTCTTTTATTTATTATCTTAAAACATGTACAGTAAGCTACACACACGGCACTAATTATATGTCTCACTTCTCTCTATTTCTATCCTCTGCTATTTCTATCCTCTGCTATCTCTATCCTCTGCTATCTCTATCCTCTGCTATCTCTATCCTCTGCTTATCTCTATCCTCCTGCTATCTCTATCCTCTGCTATCTCTATCCTCTGCTATCTCTATCCTCTGCTATCTCTATCCTCTGCTATCTCTATCCTCTGCTATCTCTATCCTCTCCTATCCTCTCCTTGCGCAGCCCTGTCCTTGCGCAGCCCTGTCCTTGCGCAGCCCTGTCCTCGACACCTAAACATATAATTTCTATTCTTCATTCTAGTCTGGTACGTGACACTTGAATGAAGCACACGGACATGGATAACATTGGGTACAGGAAATATCAGGTGTGAAGGAGACCTAAGGGTGCTTTCACACTGCATTTTGTCTCCCGTTCGTCAGGACTTCCGCAGTGGAACTGAGTCATCTGATGATAAAACAGTCTGAGTGTAACAAATGTGTGAAACCGGCGCAAAGACACATGTATGATATTTTGAATACTTTCACCTTTATCAAAATTTTTTCCAAATTGCACTCTTATTTATTTTGTAGTGGGATGGAAGAGGACGAGTAGAGAAAGAAATGTCTTTTCTGTGTGTCCCAGTCCTTGTCCATTACTTTATATTCTGAAATGTGGAGTGGGTTTTTTGTTTCTTTCTTTTTTTTTTTTTTTCTTTCGCTTTTTTAAAGTTGTGGTTGGAGCCCAAAAAAAGAGAAGTTCATTATTTATTTATTTTACACTGTTTTTTAAGATTTTGATTATGACTTGAGTAATTAAATATAAAATAAAATGTGCAAAAACTGCACCAAAACTTTGCTGTTTTTGCCCTTGTTCTTTGTGCAATTGCAGCTTTTAATGGCTCATGAGATGAAAATGACAATTAATTGTTAGGTTAGTTATTCCCATGGAAGGCGTGCTAAGCTGCAAAATCTACTTAGTGGAAAAAGGAAGTGGGGCCGATCTGGTAATTTCTTTATTTTTCTTTTAATTTTAATGGAGCTGTCCATTTTGGACAACCCCTGCTCATCAGTGAGTGGTAACTTCTACATTGGTGCATGGCGTGTAGATTTTTTTTCTTTTATAACTTCAATTAAATATGTTTAGATTATATTCCCTCTAGGTTTTTTTTTTACCTGCCGTTCTGTTTTAATGGTTTTTTTTCTTGTTACTTAGACACTGGACAGGTCCTCAGGTGTGATGCGATCGTTGACATAGTTCATGACATCCAGATTGTATCGACTACAAGGGAACTTTACCTGGAAGACTCGCCTCTGAAGCTAAAGATACAAGCGCTGGACTCTGAAGGTAGAATATTCTACGCCTTCATTTCCATACAGTGTGGTTATACGTCATCTTATAGGCAGTGAATCCTCTCCAAAACCTCCCCTCTTTGAGAAGACCTCCTCGTATCCAGATCAGATTTTCAGCTCCATCAGATAATGTTGCATGCTGGCTGTCTCTTTGAGAAGACCACCTCTCTAGAACGCCAATTTATTGTACTGTCATTTTAGCCGATCCTCCCAGAGGTTTCGCTGTGTAATGTTTTGGTATTTTGCAGGGAATACATTCAGCACTTTGGCCGGCATGGCCTTTGACTGGTCAGTGGTGAAAGATGCCGACATGGACGGCTACTCTGATTCCCACAACACGTTGCGGTAAGAGACATATCTTTGTTAGATATTCGAGTTTACTAGATTTATCCCCAGCAGAATATTTTTTGCTATCACTTACTTAAGGAACGTCACATAAACACAGAGCCATTTACGTGTGAAGCACTGGAAAGCGGGGAAATAATTCCATGTGTGTTGAAATTGCAAAATAAAAATGGAATTCTACAAATCTTTTTGGTGTTTTTTTTATTTACCATGTTCACTGTATGGTAAAACTGACCTGGCATTATGGTTATCCAGACTGTACTAGTACTCAGATACCAAATATGTGTGTTTGTGTATATTCATATTTTTTTGTTTAAGTGGTGTAATTAATATTTAAAAAGGTGTAAAAAAAATAAATAAATAAAATAAAAAATGTACCTTTCTTTATCGCTTCATTGGGGGACACAGGTTACTATGGGTGTATGTGCTGTCACTAGGATGCTGACACTATGCAAATTTGGCAAAAGCTGACTCCTCCCCAGCAGTATACACCCACCGACAGGCACAGAGCAACTCAGTTTTTTGCTTGGTGTCTGTAGGAGGCGGACCTGGATCTAACACCAGATCCGCAGTCTTTATTCCCATACAGGTTTTTTGTGTTTTATTAACGCTTTCCCTTTGTTTTCCAGATTCATTCTTCGGGTAACAGGGTGCAGATCACTCACCCTGTCCTACCCACACTTTAGCGACTGAGAGAGCAGCGTGCGAATAATCCACACTGCCCACTCTCAGACCCGCTGGCAGGACTTGGTCCTCTGTCACCCTCACGGGTGCTTCAGAGGATCCTGGGCGACTAGTCCTTGCTTCGCCCCTCCTCACCCCTCTCCCAGGAGAGGGCTGAGAGGAAGACGGCGGCCACCAGCTGTGGCCTTCCCCCCGACTAAAGGGGTCGATGCCGTCTTCTGCACCGTCAGGAGACGGTGCGGGAAGGAGGATCATCAACAGGACCCTCTGCACCCACGAGGGATCCTGACATCCTCGGCTCCAGCATCGAACACCGGACAGAGATCACACCGGACAGAGGTACTCCCCTCCCCAGCCCAACCTGACCCAACGCCACCGCTGCGCGATCGCTCCGGGACCCACCAGAGGGGGACAGGGTAGACAGCCCCCCGATAACCACGGGCGCAGGGCCGCGCATTTGCCCCACGCTAGTTCGCGCTACACAACAGGGCGCCGCCATCTTGGCCCTCCCTCGCCTCATTGTTCTCGGCCAGACCACTCCCCCTTCCTGTGACGCGCAGGGCTTCCCCTGCTGACGCCCTGACGTCAGACGCCGGCCCGGACACGCCCCCCCCACGGAGAAACGCCTCAGCGTCGCGTCCTCAGCGCTAGGAGGGCGGTCCTGCCAGCGCCGGCTCCACCCCACAGGAAGCCAACTCATCGCCCATAAGGCGAGCCAACCAGGGACAAGCGTTCCCCGCCCCCTAGCCGGACACACCCCCTTCAGGCGCTTCCTGCACACCACGTGGACGCTGCAACAGCCTCCAGACTCTGCACGCGTCCACAGCGCCAGCACAGGAGGATCCGTCCCGGCTTCACCCGGCCTCAGGGGGACACAGCAACCGCAGCTCCCACCGCGATCGCTGGGTACCGGTAAGCGGGGCACTGGTAGGCTCTGCACCCGACAGACCCTACCAAAACCCCAGGTAACCCCCACTCAGCAGTATAGCCCACCGCGCTAGGCCTTAATCGCGCAGCAGCTGACAATAGCGCACGCCTTACCAGGGCCTACCTATGCCTACCTATGCTCAACCCCGCTGCACACTCTCAGATCCCCACGGTGATCCACTACGCTTGTGCCCTTTGTAAGAAAAAGTGGGCCTCAGGCCAAGCGTCCCCCCTCTGCTCGTCCTGCGTCCCTACCACCACCACCATGTCTGCCCATCAGGATGCCACCAACGCCCGGGAGGAGAGCGCCCACACGCCCCCGGAGTGGGCCGTCGCCATGTCTCAGTCCTTCTCGGACTGTACAAAAATATCGCAGTCCCTCATACAGTTCCTGGAGCGTATGCCGCAGCCCTCTGTCGCCACCAGTGCTACGAACGCCACCTACGGCGACCCTCACAGAGGCAGAGCAAGGAACAGAACCAGAAAGCGGGTTCGTGCTAGTTCCCCGTCCAGCTCACCGGGCCCATCAGCGGCCCCCAGCCCGCCCAGAGCTACCCGGTCCCCCTCCCCGGAGGCAGACACCGGGTCGGACGTAACATCCCAGGCAGGGTCTGACTCCGAGGACGATCAGCCCTCAGGGACACGGGACATGGTTGATAGCCTCATCTCGGCTATCGTACAAACCCTCGAAATTAAGGAGGACGAGGCAGTCACCCAGGACAACCCCGTCATATTCAAAAAAGTCAAACGACCCTCAAGGGTTTTCCCCAATCACAAGGAGTTCGAGGCTACTACAGCCCGACACTGGGATAACCCCGGAAAGCGCTTCCCAGGAAGGAGACGGCTAGACGTCCTATACCCTTTCAGCTCTGATCTGGTAACCAAATGGTCCGAGCCCCCCAAGGTGGACCCGCCTATCTCCCGCCTGTCCTCCCATACGGTTCTGTCCATCCCGGACGCCGCGGCCCTCAAGGACGCCACAGACAGACAGATTGAAGCCCTGACAAAGTCCGCCTTTGAGGCATCAGGCGCATCACTCTGCCCCAACTTCGCCTCCACATGGGTGGCCAAAGCCGTATCGGCCTGGGCAAAGATTCTCAAACGGGGCGTCGCGTCGGAGGCCCCAAAAGAAGACCTCTACGACCTAGCAGACCAGATCGTTAAAGCAGGCAAATACCTCCTTAACGCTTCCTTGGATGCTGCCGCCTGCTCCGCAAGGGCAAACAGCAACATCACCGCAATCCGCCGGGTCCTTTGGCTAAGGGCGTGGAACGCGGATCCAGCTTCAAAAAAGTCCCTAACTAGCCTGCCCTTCCAGGGCTCTATGCTCTTCGGGTCCAGACTGGACCAGATCATCTCCGACACCACAGGGGGCAAGGGTACCTCCCTACCCCAATCCAGAACAAAACGGCCCTACAACAGGAAGGGAACACAGCCCTTTCGCCCCTTCCGTACTTTCACCGCCCCAGGCGGCTCCACCCAACAGGACTGACCCCCTTTCCACGGAGACAGAAGGAAACCTTCCTCCAAGTCCACCCCCCACTGGAAAAAACAGCCGCCCCCCTAAGCCAACCAATAACAGGAACCAAAGATTCACCCCTAAATGACGGGTCACCCCCACCTGGAAACCCTTCCAGGGTGGGGGGAAGACTCCTTCGGTTCAAGGACACCTGGCTCTCAGTCGTCGACGACGCCTGGGTAAGGGAGATCATCACGTCCGGATACAAAATAGAGTTTTCCTCCCGCCCAAAGAGACGCTTCTGCGGCTCTCACCCACCAAAACAACCATCACATCGCCCAGGGTTTCTCCGCGCAGTCGCCTCACTGCTGGAAGCGGAAGTGATCGTCCCCGTTCCGCGGCACGAACGATTCTCCGGGTTCTACTCGAACCTCTTCGTAGTCCCGAAAAAAGACGGGTCACTTCGCCCGATCCTAGACCTCAAACGGTTGAACCGCCATCTTCGGACCCGCCACTTCAAAATGGAGTCCTTGCGCTCGGTAATTACCTCCATGGAGCCGGGGGAATTCCTTTGCTCCGTGGACATACAGGATGCTTATCTACACATTCCGGTCTGCATCCAACACCAAAGGTACCTCCGCTTTGCGGTGCAGGAACACCATTACCAGTTCACAGCCCTCCCGTTCGGCCTGGCCTCCGCCCCAGAGTCTTCACAAAGGTCATGGCGGCGGTCATGGCCATCCTTCGGTCCAAGGGGATTCTCATAATCCCCTACCTCGACGATCTCCTAATCAAAGGTCCGTCTCGCCAGGACTGCAATCAAAGCCTTCAGATCACCCTGAGCACCCTGTCCCGCCTCGGGTGGCTCATCAACCGGGAAAAATCTACCCTGATTCCAACCCAACGCATTCTTTTCCTGGGCATGGAACTCGACACCGTTCAGGCGCGAGTCTTTCTCCCGGAGGAGAAATACTACTCTATCAGATAGGGGATCAAAGCCCTAAGACGACCGGAACCCTTTCCACTACGTTTCGGCCTCAGAGTCCTGGGGAAGATGGTCGCCTCCATGGAGGCAGTACCATACGCGCAGTTCCACACACGTCCCCTCCAGCTTGCCCTTCTGTCATCATGGGACAAGAATCCAGCGTCCCTAGACCGCCCAGTGATCCTGCCGCCCAAAGTAAAACAGTCCCTTACTTGGTGGACACTGGCCTCCTCCATTCTACGCGGAAGGTCATTTCTGCCTCTCCGGTGGCAGGTCATCACCACCGACGCCAGCCTGCAGGGCTGGGGCGCGGTCTACCAGCATTTCACAGTACAGGGCCGCTGGGAGACACACGAGGCCCTCCTGCCGATAAACCTCCTGGAGATCAGGGCAATCTTCCTGGCCCTACTCCACTGGCAGCCCCTCTTCAAGAGCAAACCAGTCCGCCTCCAGTCGGACAACGCCACGGCCGTGGCATACATAAATCATCAAGGAGGGACTCGCAGCAAACAGATCATGACCGAGGTAGGGAAGATCCTACATTGGGCAGAACACCACGTCCCTGCCATCTCCGCCGTACACATTCCCGGGGTGGACAACTGGGAAGCCGACTTCCTCAGTCGCCAAGAACTGGCAGCCGGCGAGTGGTCACTCAACCCGGCCGTCTTCAACCAAATCTGCCAGAGGTGGGGCGTCCCAGACGTCGATCTAATGGCATCCCGATCAAACCACAAGGTCCCCCAGTACGTGGCCAGATCCCGGGACCCGATGGCGCTCGGCTGCGATGCACTCGTCATCCCATGGGCCCTGTTCGAGATGCCTTACCTCTTCCCACCCCTCCCCCTGCTTCCACGGGTCATAAAGAAGATAAAGGCGGAAGGAGTCCCTGTCCTGCTCGTAGCCCCAGATTGGCCACGTCGGGCCTGGTATGCGGAGCTGGTAAACATGCTCTCGGACGTACCCTGGAGACTCCCAAACTGCCCGGACCTTCTCTCACAGGGACCTCTCTTCCACCCGAATTCTCAGTCGCTCACTTTAACGGCATGGCCGTTGAAGCCGCGGACCTGAAGAGCGCAGGCTTCTCGGAAAGGGTCATCCAAACTATGATAAGGGCCAGAAAACCAGCGTCTTCCCGCATTTATCACAGATGCTGGAAGGCTTTCTTCCGCTGGTGCGAGAAGAACAACCTCTTACCTATGACCTTTTCCCTGCCTTCCGTCCTCGCCTTTCTGCAGTCGGGACTGGACTCCGGCCTTTCCCTCAGTACCCTGAAGGGTCAGGTTTCAGCCCTATCCGTGCTTTTCCAGTCCGAACTGGCCTCCTCGCCCCAGGTGAAGACCTTCCTGCAGGGGGTCGCTCACCTAGCGCCCCCCTACCGCCCTCCGATCGATCCCTGGGATCTCAACCTGGTCCTGAGCGCTCTACAGCGTACCCCCTTTGAGCCGATCAAGGACATCCCTCTCACTCTACTCTCGTGGAAGGTAGCCTTCCTGGTCTCCATCACCTCTCTCAGAAGGGTGTCCGAATTGGCGGCCCTGTCCTGCCGCCCCCCCTTTCTGATCCTGCATCAGGATAAGGTGGTCCTCCGACCTGTCCCCTCCTTCCTTCCGAAGGTAGTCTCGGCCTTTCACATCAACGAGGACATCGTCCTCCCGTCACTGTGCCCCTCACCAGCTCATCCCTTAGAAAGATCCCTCCACAAGCTTGACCTGGTCAGGGCGATCCGAATTTACCTTTCTAGAACCACCACCTTTCGTCAGGCGGATTCCCTGTTCATCCTCCATGAGGGCCGTCGCAAGGGGCTCGCAGCTTCAAAATCCACCATCGCCCGTTGGGTTCGTTCAGCGATCCACGAGGCATACCGATCCCAGAACAAACAAGCCCCTCCCGGAGTGAGGGCGCACTCTACCCGGGCGGTGGGAGCCTCATGGGCCATTCATCACCAGGCTTCGGCGGCGCAAATCTGTAAAGCCGCAACCTGGTCTTCCCTCCACACCTTCGTGAAGCTCTACAAAGTTAATACCCACGCCTCGGCGGACGCAGGCTTGGGTAGAAAGATACTACAGGCGGCGGTTTCCCACCGACCGACCTAAGTTTCCTCTCTCTCTCTCTAATATACCTAGAATCCCCACCCTTGGGACTGCTTTTGGACGTCCCATAGTAACCTGTGTCCCCCAATGAAGCGATAAAGAAAGAAGGATTTTTGGTACTTACCGTAAAATCTCTTTCTTGGAGTCTTCATTGGGGGACACAGCACCCTCCCCTAAATCCGTACCACATTAGACCTTAGACCGTTGCCTTGGGGTTGGCACATAGGCCGTGCCTCCGGTCATCATAGGTACTCCTACTACTACTGCTTTTGCACCAACTGAGTTGCTCTGTGCCTGTCGGTGGGTGTATACTGCTGGGGAGGAGTCAGCTTTTGCCAAATTTGCATAGTGTCAGCCTCCTAGTGACAGCACATACACCCATAGTAACCTGTGTCCCCCAATGAAGACTCCAAGAAAGAGATTTTACGGTAAGTACCAAAAATCCTTCTTTTTCTGAGACCTGTAACCTTTATCGAGATATGGGACTGGGTGAGGACTTTCTTTTTTTTTTTTTTTTTTTTTTCAATATCCCTGAGCCGACATTTTTGGGGGTACAATGTTTTGATTGCCTCTTTTTGCATTGCATTGCAATATTGTGGCACCCCAAAAAACACCTTAATTCTGGCATTTTTGTTTTTTCTTTTTTTTTTTATGACATTGACCTATTGGATTAATTTATTTTATATTTTAATAGATTGGACTTTTACGAACACAGCGATAACAATTTTTTTTTTTTTAATGAAGGTGATTTGAACTTTTGTGTGGTTTTGTTTTTCTTTCTTTGTTAGTCCCCTTAGGGGACTTGACGCTGCAATTGTCCAATCGCTTATGTTACACATAGCATGCATGCGCAATCCTATGTGTAGCTAAAATCACAATCTCCTATGATGGGAGAGCTCTACCTGCGGCTGTTAAAGGCACGCGATGCCTGTAGATTTCTTTTTTATAAGCCCTATCTATGAAGGTGGGAAAAACCCTTTTATATGAATTTTCATCTCTTGATTTTTAGGATTCTTAAATTTTTGGAGTCTACCTATGTGCCGCCAGCTTACATTTCTGAGATGGAAAAAGTTGCGAAACAGGGGGACACCGTTCTGGTGTCTGGAATGAAGACAGGAAGCTCCAAACTGCGGGCGAAAATGTTGGAACCAGTGTATGAGGCAAGTGGATGGGAAACTGGTGGAGAGGGGCATCATTTTGAGTTATTTCTATATTTTATTTTACTCACTTGTATAGCGCCATTAATTCCGCAGAGCTTTACACACATTATCATCACAATCCCCATTGGGGCTCACAATCTAGATTCCCTATCACTATGTCTTTGGAGTGTGGGAGGAAACCGGAGAACCCGGAGGAAACCCACGAAAACACGGGGAGAACATACAAACTGTGTGCAGATGTTATATGAATGTGAATTTCCTCGTAAATGTCATCTACAAGGGTTTTTTTTTTTAATGTTTTGTGTTTTCCTGTTGCATTACAGAATGTGAATCCGGCAGAAGTCCGACTTCTTATTCTAGAAAACATTCTCCTTTATCCGGCATCTGATATTTATTTGCTTGTTGGTTCCTCTATAAAATACAAAGTACAGAAAATCAAACAGGGAAAAATCACAGGTAAGCTTTTCCGATCCAGGACACTGAAATAATGTCTTTTTTTTTTCCCATGTTTGTGTATTATGTAGACTCATGAAGACGCACACGGTATATAGAGACGTATATATATTATACATGTCTTCATGAAGTGGCCTTAATAGGAATCTGTCAGCAGGATTTCACACCCCCCAAACTATTTATCTGCACATGTGGCTCTTTCAAAGACAAGTCCAGAAATACCTTTGCTTGGCCGGTCCGTTCTTCTATCAGCGTTTGATTTAATATGCAAATGAGGCTGTAGAGCTATGGTAGATCTGAAGCCTCTGTCACTCCAGCTCTATTCCTCGCCCAACATTGGCTTCTCCTGTGAACCTCTGATGAAGACCTCCATGCCTTCCATCACAGAGCTCCATTGAATTCCAGTCTGTAGCTGGGCTTCAAAGGAGGCCATGATTTTTGCTACATACAGCAATCTTGTGTTTTGTTTTTTTTTGCTCTTGATCACTCCTTCATATGTGTAAGCATTGTAAAGGCCTTATCAATTCTGTTTTTTTTTTCTCTCCAGATTTAGCCATGCCATCTGATCAATACACTTTCCAGCTCCAGAACCACGTTCCGTCTCACGGGGGCTACAAGGACAGACCTGTAGCTAGGCTGGACCAGGGGACGTCTACTGTGACTGCGTTACAAAAGGGCCAAACCAGCATAGTGCTGCTTCATAAAAATATCCTTGTGCGATGGCTTCCTGTGATTTCCACATTTCAGATGTTTTCGTAGCTCGCTCCATATTATAGCTTGTGTCCCAGATGGGGGGATCTCGGTAACGTCCCGGGATGAGGGGGGAAGCTTGGCAACATCCCTGGTGGGCTCAGCAGAAGGGACAGTATTGTACTGTAGTGAGCTACAAATGGCCTGTGTGCCTTGTACTGTCCAGGAGTGGGAGCGTGCAGTCAGATCTAACACAAACAGCTCTGTGTGAGCGGCCGGGACAAAATAAGTGTTTGTAGCAGTGGCCGATTATCATGGCAGGCTGCCACCAGCCGCACAAACAGATGTAGCTGCCTTTATAGTTTCAGATAATTAAACAGTTTAGTGTTAGAAACTATTTGCTATATACAGTGATGAAAAGTAAACCTTAAAATTGTGGGGTCTTTTTGATTCTAGATAATGAGGTAGAAAATGTAGTTTTCTGCTTTTTTTTGGTTACAGACCAGTAATACATTTCCTGATAAAATTGTTAAATTTAATCACATTAGGTCAATCACTACATAATCTAGAAGTTTAGGGTTCGAGCGCTGGAAAAGGGGCACTTTTGTCCTCCATGAAAGGGTAGCGGCAGTGCGCAAAACTTAATGGGCCTCTCCATTCATTTACTATGGGACTAAGCTTGACTCTCGACAGTCCCATGGGGAATGAATGGAGCAGTGGTCGCGCATGTGCACTACCACTCTGATGGGGATAGAAGTTCCCTCGTTCTGCCGATTGGTGCAGATCCCACCATTCAGTAACTCATTACCTATCCCGTGGATAAGTGATAATGTTTTTTCATTTGACTTTTTCTTTTTTTTTTTTTTCTTTTTTTAAAGCAGTTGTTTGGTTCAGACTGTTCTGCTCACTTCTCAGATAGCTTCTGTTTCTTAAAAGGGATCCGTCAGTAAGTTTGTGCCGTGTCATCTGAGAGCAGAATGATGTAGGGGCAGAGATGCTGATTCCAGCAATGTGTAACTTACTGGGCTGCTTGCTGTTTTCTCAGCTGTAGATCTAGCAGAGCTCAAATGCTGAGCTGTGTATAACCCCGCCCACACCAGTGATTGGCAGCTTCCTGTGTACACTGTGCAGAAACTACCAATCAGTGGTGGAGGCGGAGTTACATTAGCCTGACTTTCTTGTACATGAGACCTAGTCCTGCAGTGATAATCTCCTGCTGATCAAATACTGATTGTATTAAAACTACAGCACACAGCACAATAAGTGACACATCCCTAAAATCAGGCTTTCTTGCCCTATAATTTGCTGCTTTCAGAATAAATAGTGAAAATCTGCGGACAATTACGTTTTAAAGTATGTACACCAGCAATGCCCCAGCAATAATTCAGATAGCTAATTGGATATTTAAGAGCCCTACTCATTGAAATTGTCAGAATCTACTAATTTTGTCGCTAACTGGAAAACCATGTGATGTCCAATGGGGCTTCCTAAGCCTCAATATATGATGTCCACGGAGAGAAGTATTGGGCATGTTTAACTTCAACACCTGGTGCTTTTGTTCTGTAGGAGATGAGCTCCATTCTCGTTCACGACTTTCTTACTGTATAAATCTAACCAGGGGAAGAGTCCTGAGGAGAGAATTTGCATATTCCCAGTGCCTTCTGGGATAAGTGAAGAGTCTTTACGATCTCAAAGAACACTGGATTTTGGCCGTTGCAGCTGAAAGGTGGACATGGGTAAACCTTGCACCTGCTGGCGCGCAAATTTTGGCACATATTTCACTGCTTTGATATCTACCGTATTTTTCTGACCATAAGACGCACTTTTTTTCCTCCAAATTTGGGAGGAAAGTGTGGGTGCGTCTTATGGTCGGAATGTAACATGTGGGGAGGGGGGCAGGGGGCAGCGGTGGAGTGGGATCAGCAGGAGGCAAGAAAATATCCCCTCTGCTGCAGGAAACAAGCGCTGGGGAAACCCCTGGTCCCTACTTAAGTGCAGTGAATATTAATCAGCCGCTTCCCCGCCCACCTATCAGCTGAGCAGTGAGCGGGGAGCAGCAGATCACAGAGCCACACAGTTTCCCCAGCGCCTGATTCCTGCAGCAGCTGGGCAGATCGGTGTCTGAAGGAGAAGGAGGCAGCAGGAGCAGCTGGCATACCTGACAGCCTGGGGCTGTGCTGATGGGAGGCTGAATGCTCCTGTGAAGGACCTGTGATGAGGTCATGAAGAGGGTAGGCTGGAGCATCACATGACCAAAGCCCTGCCTCTTCATGATGTCATCACAGGTCCTTCAGACCCACTGTACAACAGAGAATTAATTAAAAGGTTAGGCTACTTTCACACTTGCTTTTTTTTGTGCAGCGCATCATGCGCACATGAAACGCATACGTGTGACATCTCTATCATATCTGTCTCTATCATATCTGTCTCTATCATATCTGTCTCTATCATATCTGTCTCTATCATATCTGTCTCTATCATCTCTGTCTCTATCATCTCTGTCTCTATCATCTCTGTCTCTATCATCTCTGTCTCTATCATCTCTGTCTCTATCATCTCTGTCTCTATCATCTCTGTCTCTATCATCTCTGTCTCTATCATCTCTGTCTCTATCATCTCTGTCTTCTCTATCATCTCTGTCTCTATCATCTCTGTCTCTATCATCTCTGTCTCTATCATCTATCTCTATCAACTCTGTCTCTATCATCTGTCTCTATTTCTATGCAGCATGTATTTCTATGCAGCCGCACGATCCAGTCTGAGTGCCGGCGCAGTGCCGGGTGTTCATGCGAGAGACTCACACGAAATCGTGCGAGTTTCTCGCATGTGTGACCCCGGCCATATACCCACCCTCCAGCGTCTTCACATAGTAGTTTACAGACACCACACTGGTCCCGCAGCACCATCTCCTACCCGTAGCTTCCAACATAATAACATACTATTATATATAATAACACCACATATAATAGTATGTTATTAAATATTTTACCACATTTTTTGCTTCAAATATATTTTTCCCTATTTTCCACCTCTAAAACCTGGGTGCGTCTTATAGTCCGGTGCGTCTTATAGTCCGAAAAATACGGTATTTAACAATAAGAACATGGAAGAGGCCAGGAGCCATGTGGTGAGCTGCATTTCTTGCTAAATGTTCACAGACTTACCAGTGGAAAAGCCAAACTTCACATGCCAGAAATGCAAGCTTGTGTCCCTGTTGGAGGAAAAGTTGCAAAATCTAGAAGAGAGGTTATCTACAATGAAAACCATTAAGGAAGATGAAGAGTTCTTGGACAGAGCAGAATTATCTCTTCATGTTACAGAAAGAGAAGAATTTCGACCTGCACCTGAAGAAACAGAGGAATGGAAGCATGTGACCCAGAGAAGCAGGAGGATCGGGAGGCAGTCAACACCCATACTGCTCAGGAACCAGTACCAGGCTCTCACACAGGAGAATGATGAAGAAATACATCAGGATAAGACTTTGCCCACAAAGAGCAACCTTGTACGCCCTCAGAGTCCTCCTGAATGGAGAAAGAAAACTGTTGTGAAGAAGAAACGGAGAGTTGTTGTCATGGGCGATTCCCTGTTGAGAGGAACAGAGGCCGCTATCTGCAGACCGGATATAACCTCAAGAGAAAAGTGCTGTCTTCCAGGTGCAAAAGTTAAAGATGTGTCTGACAGGATATCAGGACTCTTCAGACCTACAGATGACTACCCATTCCTGCTAATACATGTGGGGACAAATGACACCACAAGAACTGACCTGGAAACCATCTGCAGTGACTTTGAAAACTTAGGTAAGAAAGTGAAAGAACTGGGAGCGCAGGTGGTCTTCTCTTCCATCCTTCCAGTGGATGGCCATGGAACAAGGAGGTGGAAGAAGACTCTGCAGGTGAATAACTGTCTACGTCGATGGTGCTGTCAGCAAGGATTTGGAATTCTGGATCACGGAGTGAATTACCTAGACTATGGACTACTTGCTAGAGATGGGTGCACCTTACGAAGACTGGAAAACATGTATTTGTAAGTCGCCTTGCTACACTCATCAGGAGAGCTTTAAACTGTGGAACAATGTGGGAAGGGAAGCAAAACGCCAGAAAAAGCCATACACCTGACAAATACTATTGAGAATTCTGCTACTAGAAGTGGAAAGGAAGAACAAAGACAAAAAAATCTAAATAAAAATATTGGAGGAAGAGAAACCAATCACAAACTAAAATGTTTCTATACAAACGCACAAAGCATGGGCAACAAACAAGGAGAATTGGAACTGCTATCGCAGGAAAAGAAATATGTCATTGGAATCACTGAGACTTGGTGGGACGATACACATGATTGGAATACAAGGCTAGAAGGATACAACTTATTTGCAAGAAACAGATTTGATAAACGAGGAGGTGTCACATTGTATGTTAGAAAAGCGTATATCTACACAGAGATTGACGCCTCAGAGACTGGGAGTTCTGTGGAAACTGTTTGGGTAAGAATACAAGGACAGAACAATGGAAAGGACACCATTGTAGACATTTACTACAGGCCACCTATGCAAGCTGAAGATATGGATGAACTCTTTATGCATCAAATGTCCAAGTTCTCAAAAAAATATGACATAGTGGTCATGGGAGATTTCAACTATCCAGACATTTGTTGGGAATCTCTCTCAGGCTAAACTAACAGGTCAAACAAATTCTTATCCTCTCTTGCTGACAACTTTATCTTCCAAAAGTTAGGGGAGAAAACAAGGGGATCTGCTACCTTGGATCTAATCCTTATAAACAGGGAGGAAATGGTTGAGGAGGTAAGAGTGGCTGGGACCCTAGGAGGTAGTGACCATGCTATTTTAGAATTTTTGATAACGAGAGGAGGAAGACCTGTGAAGACTCAGACGTCAAGGTTAGATTTCAGAAAGGCAGATTTTAAGGGACTCAGAAAGAGAATCGGAGGGATCCAATGACTGTATATCCTTAAGGACAAAAATGTCCAGGAAGGATGGGAAATCTTGAAAAATGAGATTCTCAAAGCACAATCGTTAACAATTCCGAAAAGAGGGAAGAATAGGAAGCATTTAAGGAAACCAGGATGGATGAACACAGAACTTAAACACATGCTAAAAAGGAAGAAAGTAATGTTTATCAAATGGAAAAAGGGAGGCATATCTAAAGAAGAATATAATGCTGTCTGCAGAACCTGCAGGGCAAAAATCAGATTAGCTAAAGCTGACAATGAATTAAGGCTTGCAAGAGACATCAAAAGCAATTAAAAAGGATTTTGGGGATATGTCAAAAGTAAAAGAAAAGTCAAAGATGATATAGGATTTTTACAGGATGAAAATGATGAAATTGTAAGACAGGATGTTGAGAAGGCCGAACTTTTAAATTCCTATTTTGCATCTTTCTCTCAGGAAGGAAATGTAACATCAACTGGTCTTCACTGTCCTATTAAGGGACTAGAAGAAGCCAGGATATCTATAAACAGAAAAATAGTGAGGAAACACTTAGCAAACCTAAATGAATTCAAGTCTCCAGGTCCAGAAGAATTACACACCAGGGTACCGAAGGAGATGGCAGAAGAAATTTTTGAACCACTCTTTATAATGTTTGAAAATTCTTGGAGAACAGGAGAAGTCCCAGAAGACTGGAGAAGAGCAAATGTTGTTCCTATCTTCAAAAAGGGGAAGAAGGTGGACCCAGGGAACTACAGGCCGGTGAGTCTGTCTTTGAACAAATTTTTAAACAACATGTATGTAAGTACCTGGACAAGAATGAAGTGATTAACCAGAGTCAGCATGGGTTTGTAACTAATAAGTCATGTCAGACTAACTTAATTTCCTTCTATGACAGAATCACTGGGTGGATCAGTGAAATGCTGTAGATATAGTATATCTTGACTTCAACAAAGCATTTGACAAAGTATCTCACACAATCCTTATTGAAAAAATGACTAACTATGGAATGGACAAGGCAACTGTTAGGTGGATTCATAACTGGCTTAGGCTGCTTTCACACATCAGGCTTTTTGAATCAGGCGCGATCCGGCGTGTTTTTAAAAAAAACGGATCCGGTACAGGATGCTTTTTTTTAGCATTGACTTACATTAGCGCCGGATCGCGCCTGATGTCACTGCGTTGCATCCGTTTTTGGCCGGATCCGTCGGAATAGTACATTCCGGCGGCCGGACAAGACGCTTGTTGCAATGTTTTTTTTTTTTTTGTTTCCCGGTCTCTCTCTCTCTCTCTCTCTCTCTCTCTCTCCTCTCTCTCTCTCTCTCTCTCCTCCCCCCCCCCCCCAAAAAAAAAGGTCAGGCCGGATCTTGCATCAGTTTTTTAAAATCAGCGCCGGATCCGTCCTATCAGGCATAAGACGGATCAGGCCTGATTCAAAAAGCCTGATGTGTGAAACTAGCCTTAGTGATCGGACCCAAAGAGTGGTCGTAAATGGCTGCACATCCAATTGGAAGAATGTCTCAAGTGGGGTAACACAGGGCTCTGTCTTGGGCCCTGTATTGTTCAACATCTTTATCAATGATTTAGATGAAGGAATTGAGGGTAAACTGATTAAATTTGCCGATGACACAAAGCTAGGAGGGAAAGCTAATACTAGAGAAGAGAGAGATGATTCAAACAAATCTAAATAAACTGGAGCAGTGGCCAGCAACTAACAGAATGGTTTTTAACAGGGAAAAATGGAAAGTACTTCATCTGGGAAATAAAAATGAAAAAATCATATACAGAATGGGAGGAATAGGGCTAAGCAACAGCACATGTCAAAAAGACATGGGTATACTAAAAGATTACAGACTGCACATGAGTCAACAGTGTGATGCCACAGCAAAAAGGCAAATACAATTCTGGGATGTATTAACAGAAGCATACAGTCTAGATCTTGTGAAGTCATTATTGCCCTCTACTCCTCTTTGGTCAGACCTCATCTGGAATACTGTGTCCAGTTTTGGGCGCCACATTTTAAAAAAGACATCAACAAACTGGAGCAAGTTCAGAAAAGAGCGACCAGAATGGTGTCCGGTCAGCAAACCATGTCCTATGAGGAACAGTTAAAGGATTTGGGAATGTTTAGCTTGCAAAAGAGAAGACTGAGAGGAGACTTAATAGCTGTGTACAAATATCTCAAGGGCTGTCACATTGTAGAAGGATCATCTTTATTTTTTATTTTTATTTGCACAAGGAAAGACTGGAAGCAATGGGATTAAACTGAATGGGAGGAGACACAGATTAGATAATAGAAAAAACTTTTGACAGTGAGGGTGATCAATGAGTGGAACAGGATGCCACGAGAGGTGGTGAGTCTCCTTCAATGGAAGTCTTCAAATAGAGGCTGGACAACAGACATCTGTCTGAGATTGTTTAGTGAATCCTGCTTTGAGCAGGGGGTTGGACCAGATGACCCTGGAGGTCCCTTCTAACTGTACCATTCTATGAAATGCCCCTGTACTCCAGTCTTATTCTGACATAAGTTCAATCTTGCCTTTAGATGTCTGTGGGGTACATGAAGCGAGAGCTGCCAACTGGCCACACTTTCACATAGCAGCTATCCAAGTTATTTGGGCACTTTTAACAATGAGTTTTCTGGTTTTCGAAAAAGGTTTCTCTCCGATTTTACATTTTTGCATTTTATACCTTTTTGTTTTAAATATGTGAGTGCAGCCCAATAAAGAGTTTAGACTGATATGGCATACCGCAGGAAAGTTGTAGTCCGTTGGGTCAATAATGTCTCTCCAGGAGCCGGGGTGACTTTTTTTTTTTCGGCACTTGACCTAAATCGAACAGAAAATTGCCCAAAAAGTTTGGAAGCAGGCACCCCTGGTTACCTCCCCTCTTTTATGGCACTGGGGTTGTCTCGCCAAACAGAAACCCCATCCTTCATACTATCTCTTTGTGTCTAACTTATGGCTCACTCACACTAATTTTACAACTTTTTTTAAATGCTTGCTATCTAGTAGTCTGTGGGGTTTAGGCTTTCTTTTTCTAAATTGCTTGTTTTTACTCATGCAAAAAAATAATAAAAATATCCGGAGCATTTTGCATTAAAAAAAAAACCCACGAAAAAAAACCCCTGATCTTGAATGCTTTGTACGGAGTAGATTTTATGTTGTATTATTATTATAGCACCATTTATTCCATGGTGCTTTACATGTGAGGTGGGGTATACATAATAAATACAAATACAGTAATCTTAGACAATACAAGTTACGACTGGTACAGTAGGAGAGAGGACCCTGCCCGTGAGGGCTCACAATCTGAGATTAAGCATGGCTGCCTGCTTCTGCTTGTGCTGCAGCTCAAAAACAATGAAGTGGATCGGGCCATGCAGCTGTAAGTCACACACGCGATGGACAAGGGTGCACAATTTCCGGATCAAAGTATTCACCCTTTAGGGGTTTCTTAACAAACCGCTTTTTATGTAGCCAAAAAGCACTGTCCAGATGTTTGCTGTAGGTCAATAGAAACAAACATTACCCCCGAATCCCCCCTATCTCTTTATTTTTTCCCCCCCGCTCTGCTGGACAATTTTTAATTTAAAGAGAACCTGCCATCAGGATATCCTACCCCAAACTAATGGCATGTATATAAAAGTTATTTAATGCTGAGTAAATCGTTACTTTTCTTGTACAAATCCCTTTTGCTGTTTTTGAGAAATCCACTGTTGAACTTGCATGCTAATGAGCTACAAGTGCAGTTGGCGGGCGCTGCACTTACAGCTCTCCTGCATCTTTCCCTATTCCACGCCGACCGCCTGCCTCTCTTCCTATTCCCAAACCTCTGACTGACAGGTCAGTAAAACACGAGTGACCTAGAAACTGGAGACACAGAGGGCTTGGGAAGAGGCAGATAGGCAGGAGAGCTGTAAGTGCAGCGCCCGCCCACTGCACTTGCAGCTCATTAGCCACAAAATCAACAATGCAGTTTTCAAAAACAACAAAACTGATTCATACAAGAATCACTGTGGCGTATAATATTGTGATGACCAAACCTTCAGATATTTACATTCGCTTGCCATCACTTCTACCTTTTAATCCTATTTTCTTTAATGATCTTGTACATATTCGTATGCAAGGTGCTTCCCGGCTGCCTAATGGTACCATCTATGTGGTTGAACCTGGATATTTAGGTAACTATATTTGTCTTCTCTAGCATGATTGCAATTGTCAGTGCCCATGACTTTTGAGTGGGCGCAGATTGGAGATTTTCCTGGTTTAACATTGTGTTGATGCATTGTCATTTCTAATGACAACTGCTATCTCTAAAAGGAATCTCGAGCACTGCAGGAGCCCAAATTTCTGCCTTCCTGCTTGCTATGGGGTGGTGAGCTCCTGTTTAATTGAGAGTTTAAACCAGCAGCATGGTTGAGTTTCCGGTCCATACTGTGCAGTCTAGGATGGTGCCAACATGGCCAACTTGTCTCTAGCATCGGAGTAGTGTAGAGGTAGCAAAGCTGGCCGGATACAGCTATCTTCCTAGGAGACTTGTCCACCACTGATGGACTACAAAGGTGGCCAGTAACGTGCAACTAGCGGTAAGCAATGGAATTAAAACTATAAGTTCTTGAGAATGGAGAGAAATTCTAATAAAAAAAACCTGTAAAGTTGATTTTTGCAAACACTATTCAATGTTAACGATTAATGATGCTGAGAAATTGGATAATCAATATATTTTTGGATTAAGGGAGAAATCCCAAATACCTGGAGGCAGCTACACAAATACTGGGGTACCTTCAAACTCAGTGCAAATGATAGTTTTGCCAGTTTCTAGCTCAGGCTCTGTTTTGGGATGTGTTGTGTTTTTGTTTGTTTTTTTAATGTTTGCTTTCTTTATACAGGTTTTACTGTGTTCCCTGGTGACCGGTGGGTTCTTGAAACTGGAAGATATTATGAAATAACCATTGATGTATATGACAAGTCTAGTAACAAGGTCCACTTGTCAGATGTAAGAATCTTGATTATTTACTGCCTTATTTCCCTACCCTCCTATAAGTTATTTTAAAGGCGTATTCTGGTAAGATCCGAGAGGATCCACAGAGACCACCAGAACTGTTCCTCTCTTTTAATGGAGTACTGTGCATGCTTGACTGCCGCTTTATTCTCTATGGGACTGCCAGAGTCAGCCAGTCAAAAACATTTCATTGATCCAGAGGATAGGTGATAACTTTTTCTTACCCCACAAAGGTGGTGTAAAGGCTTTGAAAAGTTGCAGTCACAGAGTTGGCCAAAATTGTTGCATTTTCACATCACTTTAGTTCTGCTGAAATGGACAACAAATTTGCCAGTGTTTTCTATACTTGATATGCTACTCCAGTCCTTGACCGGAGTAGCATTTCTGGCCAAATGCAAAGTAATTGTTTGGCGTCTGTAACCTTGAAGACCGAGACCAAAACTATCTGCAAAGTTGAATACTTTTCGAGTTGCTTTGGTGCCAAAAAACAAATTTTGCAAATGTGAACATTCGTGTCCAGAAGTGATGACTGGTCAACCATTGTGGTAACTGGCTGCACCATGACTCCCATGGAAATGACCCAGTTGAGAGGACGTTTCTTGCTTTAACTATCGATTTTTTTTATTTTTTTATTGATTGAATTTTTTTTTTTTTTTTTTTTTTTTTTTAGAATATCCGAATTGAAGCGAAGATACCTAAAGAATATTTTGATGTCCTGGAATCATCCTTGAATGGTTCGTACCATCGTGTGAAGACCTTGAAGAGCGGTCAGACAGTGATTGATGCAGCTCTGACTTGCATGGTTGATGAGGTACGTAGCGCTTATAGATTGATTGATTGATTTTTATTTTTTCCCTGTTTCAGGGGGTTAAAAAAAAAATTAAAAAAAATCCATACATGTATAAAGCAACGCTGTGTACAATCCAATGTGTACAGATTACTATAAGTATCTTCTGTTTTAGGATGGGGGTGTTCATGTGTTGCCAAATCCAGTGCGGAATCAGCAGGAGGTGGAGATCTACACACCAATTACTCTGTCACCCAAAATCCTAACTTTCCCCTGGCAGCCGAGACCTGGAGCCTATCAGTATATAATTCAGGTATTCACTATTGTTTGGGTAATGGCTAGATGTCTCCAAGCCATTCGGATATCTATTGCACAGATGATTACACGTATCGCCAGCGCGTTCTTCTAGCCATGTTTTCTACTTTGCCTTTTGTTATGTCGAGGATGTGCGTCGTGTTTAGTTAATTTTATATGAAAAAATACATTACTCTTTAATCCTTTATATATAACTGATGACTTTTTTTTTTTCATTGCTGATTTCAAGGTACAAGGTGGAAGTGGTAACTTCTCTTGGTCTTCATCTAATAATGCCGTGGCCACTGTTACCGTCAAAGGTCTTATGACTACGGGAGACGACATAGGTGTCAGTGTTATACGGGCTCGAGATGTTCAGAATCCTCTACACTATGGGGAAATGAAGGTAAAGGGAAAAAAACAATGGGTCTAATTCTACACTTCCATAACCTCTATTCTGTCATCTACTTGCTGATTTAATTTGGATATCATAGGTCAATCCGCAGTGTCAAGAAATCTAGTGCATCTGGCCTTAGAAGCCCTGGACCAGGCTCATGGATGGCGGTACGATGGTGTGCTTGTGGATTGAGCGGCAGAATGGCGCGCTCGTGGATTGAGCGGCACGATGGCGCGCTCGTGGATTGAGCGGCACAATGGTGCGCTCGTGGATTGAGCGGGAGGATGGTGCGCTCGTGGATTGGGCGGGCACGATGGCGATCTCGTGGATTGGACAGCATGATGGCGCGCTCGTGGATTGGGCGGCACGATGGTGCGCTCGTTGATTGGACGGCACGATGGCGCGCTCGTGGATTGGACGGGCACGATGGCGATCTCGTGGATTGGACGGGCACGATGGCTATCTCGTGGATTGGACGGGCACGATGGCGCTCGTGGATTGGGTGGCACGATGGTGCCCTTGTGGATTGTGCGGCACGCTCGTGGGTTGGACAGCATGATGGCGCGCTCGTGGATTGAGCGGCACGATGGTGCGCTCATTGATTGGGCGGCACGATGGCGCGCTCGTGGATTGGGCGGGCACGATGGCGATCTCGTGGATTGGGCGGGCACGATGGCGCGCTCGTGGATTGGGTGGCACATGGCGCGCTCGTGGATTGGGTGGCACGATGGCGCGCTCATGGATTGGATGGCACGATGGCGCGCTCGTGGATTGGGTGGCACGATGGCGCGCTCATGGATTGGATGGCGCGCTCGTGAATTGGGCGGCACAAGCTCACAACTATTAAGAGTCCCCATCACAAGACTGGGAGATCCCTTTTTATTTAATAAGAGTGTGCAGTCCTAGACTGACAATAACTTATGAGCACGTTTGGTGATTTTACTAAATATATGTAACCCTTATGTGCCCAGAGTAGGACCTGACTTTCTAGCAAAAAATGGGCTCTGCATCACAAGGTTGTGACATTTAGAGTGGGTTCCCAGAATTCTCCGTGGAAGTGGGTGATTACAACATCTTGCTCTTTACACTAATTCCGCGTATTTTACCGAACGGTAGCATGAGCTTAGTAAGGTAGGCGTCAGTGCATGGAGGGCGTTATTGAAGGCTGTGGGGTTCTGCTCTGCATGGCTGGATTCCATAATTTGTAAGTTTGGCCTAGACTTTTGCTAGAAAGTTGAGCTTTATTGAGGGGGGGGATATTAGTTACTTATCTGCATTTTTTACAATACCTTTAGTAAAATCACAAATCACCAGACTTTAAAACTACCATTGCCTCCTCCGCGGGGTGGACAAGACTAGAGCATTCTGGTGTGTATGGAAAATTGCTCATGTGTGCTAGCATTTTGGCTTTCATTAGTCAGTGTGTCAGCCATGTGTAGTCTGTAGTATGCCGGCCGGTTTATGGAAAAGGTGACCAATACCGTCCCATTGGTGTCCTGTTGGTGAATTTGGAGCAAGAAGAGATGTGCCTTACAAAGGGTTTTGAAAGAAAAGACTTCTTGTTGTTATTTCACAAGATTGCATTGGGATTGCACTTTATTAGATCAGCAATGGAGCTACATTCACAGGGTTTATAGGCCAATAACCACAAATGTGAACAATCCAGCACACAATGGAGCCTCCGCTATAAAATCCTATTCACTTACCACACATTAAGACATTTCCAGCCAGGATCCCGAACAGCCGAACTATGTGTCTCCTTCCTTAAGGTGAGACTTCATGTGTGAAAATCTAGTAGGATGATCTACAGGACGCTCCCTTGTGTGCTGGATCGTATATGCGTTCCTGGCTGCCTGTCGTCCGTACACAGAAGTTGCTGATGATAAATGGATCATCTTTTTATATTTGTCTTGTTTTCTATATGATTTTAATGTGGTGCAAATTATTCTAGGGGTCTGTTCCTGTCCGGCGACACTAAACTGCTTCTGATTGGCAAATGTTTACCGATTAGCAGCGGTGCCCGGTGAACCAACGGCACTGACTGACCAGTAATAGTTCCATGAACAGTGGCAGCCTAAGCCCTGTTTACACAGGACATCGTGCTGCCGAGACAGATGATATTTTGTGCAGCACAAAAGATCATTTCGCCTGATGAACGCTCGTACATGATAATCTTGCAATGTAAATACACCATAGGACATGGCTGTATGGAAGAGGAGGTCTTCCTCGGTCACTATTATCTGTATTTTAGGATTATTCTCATGGCTGGATTTCTTTATGACTCCGTAATTCCTAACCAATTGTAATTTAGGTTTTCGTCATTGAACCCACTGTCATGGAGTTCATCCCTTGTTGGGTTGAGGCCAGACTGGGGAAGCATCTTGAGCTGCCTCTCAGGATATTTGGCCTCTTGAGTGGCGACAACGAAGTGGTGACACTGAGCGACTGCTCGCACTTTGACTTGGCTGTAGAAATGGAGACATCCGGGATATTTAAGATACTGCCAGGTAAGTAAATGTGGGAAACTTTTTTGTGTATAAGTGTAACCTTCTAGTAGAATTTAACTTCTTTTCTGTCTGGTTACAGAAATCTGTTCATAACCGACTACGGCGGCTCCTGTAAAAATGGGAGCCATTACTGCCAGTGTTTTTTATTTTTTAAATGGTGTTTCCATGTAATACATTTATGACTTATCAACCAGACGTGTGAAAAACTTCGGATAGGTGTTATTTTCAGCGCCGGGATCTTCTCCTATTAGTAGTTTTATATTTTTAGTATACAATTAATCTGTAAGATAGAAGAACCACTTTAATATGGGATTTATGAACAGACCTTTTATCTTGCCACTCAGGTTAAAAGGGTTGTCCACTACTCGGACAACCCCTTCTCAATCCCTATATTTCACCCTTGTAAAATCATAACGCCTATTCTGGCCTCCAGTTGCGTTTCATCGGTGTCAGAGCTGGCTGTCCCGGGGCTTGTGTGACATTATGTCACGCGATCCCTGCTGTCAATTAGCAGCCGCTTCACTCTCCTCTCCTACAGACAAATCACATACATCTGGAGGAAGTGAAAGAGCAGCCGCAGCTCTGACCTCCTCCAGATATTTGATTTGTCCAAAGGCCGGGGGAGAGAAGTTAGCGCTGATCCCTGTGGCCAATGTCACACAAGATCTAGGAGAGCCAGTGCAGACACCGCCGGAACGCCACCGTACGGCAGTTTAGGTGTAGTTATTTTACGAAGGGGAAACATGCAGATTGAGAAGTGATTGTCTGAGTAGCGTACATCGCCTTTAATGCTCATCATATACAAATGTGATATGACTCTCTCCTTATTTTCCCATTTTTTACAGGAAGACTAAAGCCTGGTATTGACTATTGCAGCGGTATTACAGTCCGAGCTGAAACACCCGGATACACAACCATATTTGTCAGCTACACACATGGCCATGTACATCTGAAGACTAAAATCATTGTGGCTGCCTACCCACCCCTGAAGGTAACTCCAATGTGTATTCATTAGGACTCCCTTGGAATGGCTGGCGGTGCAGAGCTCCCGGATACCGGTGCGGTCCTGTTATAGGATCCACTAGGATAACAAGTCCATTCAGGACACTTCTTGTCTCCTAAATCTTCCCCCATCACATGTGAGTTATATTATTGATAAGTGGAAGGAACCACTGCAGCTCAGCCATGAAGTGGAAACCCCGTAATGTTACAAAGGGGGGTCACAGAGTGCAGAAAAACCACCAATGCTTGGCTGACTCCATAACTACACAGTCCTGACCTCCTCTAGTATTAACCTCAGCCAAAAATAAAAAAGTATCCCTGTTGGAGCTTACATCACCAAGCACAATGCTGAGGGTCGGATGGAGTGGTGTAAAGTCGCCACCAATGGACTTTGGAGAAGTGGAATCGTGACTGATCACACTTCTCGATCTGGAATTTGATGGATGATTCTGGGTTTGATGAATGCCAAGAAAACGTTTCCCGCCTGACTGCATTGTGCCCGCTGTAAAGTTCCAATGAAGGAAAATCTTAAAGCTTCAGCACTAGACATATTCAGTAATTATATCTTCGACCTTTATTGGAACATTTTGAGGAAGGCCCTTTTTCAGTATGACTGTGCCCAGTGCACAAAGCAAGGTCCAGACAGACATGGTTTGGGGAGTTTTTGTGGATGAACTTGGCTGGCCTGCACTCAACCTCATCCAACACCTTTGGGATGAACTAGAAAGGAGATTGACCACGGCCTCTCCCCAACAACAGGGTCTGACCTCACAAATGCTCTTCTGGATGAATAAGCAAAAATTCCCACAGACGTCTCCAAAATCTTGTAGAATCCCTTCCCAGAATAGTGCAAAGTGGGAACCAACCCCACATTAATAGACTTACACTAGGATATCCTATAATCTCCTGTAGGTGTAATATGGAGGAGTCTTTAGGATATATGTGCTGTTCGTATGGTTAACTTTTAGCATCTGGATGTTAATGTGAGGCATCATTTGAAATCTCAGCAGAAAAAAACATTCCAAATACCTGTAATATACACCTATCCCCCAGGACGAAGCTAACGCGAAACGCGCGTCGGGGAACCCAAGCTCCTATTATCAGGTCGTGTATTACTCCTACTATATCTAGAATTATTTCAGCTATGGTGAGACTGTTTAGGCCTTCTGTGTAGCCTGTACTATGGCACTTTTTTGCATATAGTCAGAACTCTTTCCCAGATGTATGCACTTTGTCAGTTGTTTTTCTGGGCATTTAGAACTATTCCCAGATATATATATTCTGCTAGTTGCCTTGGGCATAAAGGGCATATATGTATGTTCATTATGTCTCCCATATAATTGTAATTGCACTGTGCATGGAGAGCATAGAAACATATATTATCATACTGAACAATGATTTATCCTAGCTCTTTGTCATCACTTATATCTATGTAACCATGCATTATATTTACTAAATATTTGCCCTGCACATAGCGGTTTGAGAAACTGTATGATAATGTTTGGGAATCAATTGTATATTTAACCACATCTTGGTATAATCATCTTTTCTGACTTTATATATATTATTAAATATAATCTTTTGCCTGGACACAGGACAATATAGCTCATTATATGTTCATGACTTTTTGGAGGTAACTGGACATTTATACTCACACACCTGTGGGAGCATATTGGATTGGCATCGCATTTTTAATGTGTTTTTTCATTGTTTATGTAACCATTTTCTCAATAAAGTTTGTATTTTTATGGCATTATGCTTCCAAGGTTTTTTTGGATTATACCTGTAAAATGTGCAATTTCCAGTAATGAATGGTTGTTTTTTCTCTTATAGACTATTGATCCACCATCGGTAGCGTTGGTTACTTTGGGTTCCTCTAAAGACATGCTCTTTGAAGGAGGGCCCAAGCCGTGGGTTCTTGAACCTCTGAAATTCTTCAGGACTTTATCTGCGGAAGATGAGGACAGCACCGGTCTGTTCCTTCTTGACACCCCATTAACTCGTAACCATTTCCAGCATTGGATCAGAACTGTTTGCCGAGACCTTGGAGAGCAGGTAACGATGAGTGTCTATTTGGCTGTATCTGAAGTTTGAGCATACACGTCCAAGGTTTTATGGTATCTATGTGACGTACGTCTGCCTACATATAGGTCTGGCGGACAACTACTCCATATGCAACTGTGGAGTTGTAAAAGTCGCCCATAGAATACTATTCTTTGTAGCAATTGGATTTTGTGGGTGATATATGCAACTCTATGGTACATCGAGCCCCATACACATTCGCGTTCCTGTCGGCCTCCAATGAGGGAATGGAGTTGGCACTGTCAGTTTCCTGGCAGTATTTTATTTCCATAAGAAATAAAAAGTGAGCGTTGTAATTCAGCATGCCCGATACTTCTCTTAGAAGTCAATGCCGCCCCTAGGCACATTAGGTGGTCAGACGGTTCTGCAGACTTTAACCTAATATGTACGGGCACCTTTTCGAACGACACGTGTCGAGGCTTAACTTGGACTTTTCTCTTTTTGGCAGATAATTTCACTGTCCGTTGGAAATCAGCCCACAGAGACCAACCCGTTTCCAGCAGTGGAGGGTGTTGACGTGAAACTTGCCTGTTCTCCCCCATCACGATTTACTGTGAATCCGGTGTATAAACATTCTCATATGGACCTCATATGTCCCCTGATGCAGCAAGAGAAGCAAGTGGTATGTGATTTTCCTTCCTGCATTATATGCAGAATATTGGTGTGACAAGATTTGTGCAAAATTTAGTGTCTGGTGTCGAGAGTTTCTACTTCATAGGTAGCATATGAATGGTTAAAAGTTCTTGGATTTTTAAATGCTTTTGTTTACTGCTTGTTGGCTAGATTACAGGCCACCTCTGCAGTCTACCAGAAGTGGCTGGTCTCAAACGCGTGGAACATACACTTTAAAGTTTTCGAGTGTAAAAGTGCTTCTCTGAAACTGAACAGATCACTTGATCCAGCCAGCTGAAGAACCAAATGCTGCCGAGGCAAAGCTGCCTCCTCTACCAGCGTAGGAGGATCTGTGCATGATCCGCGTTGCTGCACAATAGTATAATAGATCCAAATCCAGACAAGTGATGATAACGGTTTTCTTTATTCAGTTGACGCGTTTCGAAGTACTACAGACTTCTTCAGGACAAAAGAAAAAATGGTACTGTAGTACCTCGAAACTCGCCGACTGAGTTACGAAAACCGCTATTACCACTTGTCTGGATTTGGATCTATTATACTGTTGACTGGCAGTGTGGATTCTCCACAAATCCTCCTTATCTGTATTTCTTCGGTCTGATGACCCATTGAACTTGCAGCAACTAGATCTATACAGTCAGGGCCAGAAATATTTGGACAGTGACACAATTTTCGCGAGTTGGGCTCTGCATGCCACCACATTGGATTTGAAATGAAACCTCTACAACAGAATTCAAGTGCAGATTGTAACGTTTAATTTGAAGGGTTGAACAAAAATATGTGTTAGAAAATGTAGGAATTGTACACATTTCTTTACAAACACTCCACATTTTAGGAGGTCAAAAGTAATTGGACAAATAAACATAACCCAAACAAAAATTTTTATTTTCAATATTTTGTGGCGAATCCTTTGGAGGCAATCACTACCTTAAGTCTGGAACCCATGGACATCACCAAACGCTGGGTTTCCTCCTTCTTAATGCTTTGCCAGGCCTTTACAGCCGCAGCCTTCAGGTCTTGCTTGTTTGTGGGTCTTTCCCTCTTAAGTCTGGATTTCAGCAAGTGAAATGCATGCTCAATTGGGTTAAGATCTGGTGATTGACTTGGCCATTGAAGAATGTTCCACTTTTTTGCACTCATGAACTCCTGTGTAGCTTTGGCTGTATGCTTGGGGTCATTATCCATCTGTACTATGAAGCGCCGTCCAATCAAGTTTGCAGCATTTGGCTGAATCTGGGCTGAAAGTATATCCCGGTACACTTCAGAATTCATCCGGCTACTCTTGTCTGCTGTTATGTCATCAATAAACACAAGTGACCCAGTGCCATTGAAAGCCATGCATGCCCATGCCATCACGTTGCCTCCACCATGTTTTACAGAGGATGTGGTGTGCCTTGGATCATGTGCCGTTCCCTTTCTTCTCCAAACTTTTGGCTTCCCATCATTCTGGTACAGGTTGATCTTTGTCTCATCTGTCCATAGAATACTTTTCCAGAACTGAGCTGGCTTCTGGAGGTGTTTTTCAGCAAATTTAACTCTGGCCTGTCTATTTTTGGAATTGATGAATGGTTTGCATCTAGATGTGAACCCTTTGTATTTACTTTCATGGAGTCTTCTCTTTACTGTTGACTTAGAGACAGATACACCTACTTCACTGAGAGTGTTCTGGACTTCAGTTGATGTTGTGAACGGGTTCTTCTTCACCAAAGAAAGTATGCGGCGATCATCCACCACTGTTGTCTTCCGTGGGCTCCCAGGTCTTTTTGGATTGATGAGTTCACCAGTGCTTTCTTTCTTTCTCAGGATGTACCAAATTGTAGATTTTGCCACTTCTAATGTTGTAGCAATTTCTTGGATGGGTTTTTTTCTGTTCTTGCAGCTTAAGGATGGCTTGTTTCACCTGCATGGAGAGCTCCTGTGACCACATGTTTCCTTCACAGCAAAACCTTCCAAATGCAAACACCACACCTCAAATCAACTCCGGCCCTTTCATCTGCTTAATTGAGAATGACATAACAAAGGGATTGCCCACACCTGTCCATGAAATAGCCTTGGAGTCATTTGTCCAATTACTTTTGGTCCCTTTAAAAACAGGGTGGCACATGTTAAGGAGCTGAAACTCCTAAACCCTTCATCCAATTTTAATGTGGATACCCTCAAATGAAAGCTGAAAGTCTGGACTTCAACTGCATCTGAATTGTTTTGTTTAAAATTCATTGTGGTAATGTCTAGAACCAAAATTAGATAAATGTTGTCTCTGTCCAAATATATATGGACCTAACTGTATGTCATGAAAACGTTGTGTATACACAACTAAACCAGGTTAGCATGACCTTTTTTAAACGCTTTTAGCTCTCTCAGATAAGACCCTATTTCACTGTTTTTCCTGCTAGTTCTCTAAATTTCCGCTAGAAGCACGGGAGAGCGCATTTCCAGGCTAGTGGCAGAACCATGTCTCTCGTCCAAACTGAAAAGCAGGAGGCAGAGGAGCACCGTGCTCCTGAGCAAACATCAGTTAACCTCTTTTAAAGGGGTTGCAACATCCTGTCCCAATATATAGTAGGTGTAATAATAGCAAATGCCTCCTGTGAAGAATATTGGAGATATAATTTGTCAATCATTTGTATCCTATTTGGCATGGGATTATAAAACCGCCTTCCCATGTGCAGCTGTAACAGGACACCTACCTCAACAGGGGGTCAAGCCTCAAAAGGCTGTGAGTGACAGATCTCACACCTTAAGCCAGTTAAGCTCAGAACAAAAGGCTTGCTTGCAAAATGGATACCATGCAGTCTAACTGCTTTGTTGAGTCAGCTATGATTTCATAAGGAGAATATGGATTTATCGTACGTCATGATCACACACTTGTTACATTTTCCAGATCTCTGGACCAGACCGAACGCCTTCCAATGTCTCGATTTTATTTAGCATCATATGAAGGGGAGATATGTAGAACGGCTAGAAGGAGCCAGTTAGCAAAGCTGCGTTTGGTCTCAACTTCATAGCAGGGCCAGGCCGGAACCGATGGCGCCAATACTGCCTTCCTAAGACCATCCGTTATGGACTTGGGGTTTTGTACTTTTTAGCTGCCAGAGTAAAGGGAGAAGGTTTACATTCAGCCCAGAGGGGAGTTACCCAAAGGGGATAAAGGCTAATGTAAGGCCATGTGGCACCTCTCTCTGTTATGCTTGCGGTTCACTTCGAAAGTGGGGGCCATGTCGAGTAACGTTCTGTGAAGGAACGAGGAACCAGCTGGTAGCCCATGTGCCCTGCAGCCCAGCGCACATGGTCTAACATCAAACCGGTAATTGACATTATCAATCTGCTTATATCTTTTGTCCTACCTTGCGCTGCTCTTTTATCTCCATCCAAGTATCCACACATCTGTTTCTCGGCTTAACTTTCCATGCTACCAGGGCTTGTTTCTGGCCCGACATAATCCCGTTAATGGTCCGGTTTATATCTAATGAGGAACTGGTGGCAAACCTACTGGCTGACCAGGCACTGGTGCTAGTGAAAGTGGCCTCTCAGCCTGTCAGGGTTGTGGGCAAGTTTGGTGCCACATCAGTGACTGTGTTGGCCACATCCTTTCACTCCCCATGCCTCCCTGGACCCATGTGGGCAGGGGTTGTTTGTGTAAAACTGTTTCAAGCTGACCTTGCATGTCCCCAGATTTTTGCGGAAAGTCACTTTGGTGAAAGTGGGGAGACCGCATTACGTAATAGTGACGTCAGGTGTGGTGGCGATATGCTATCTCATCACACCTCCAATTACAAATGTAGTGTAGTTTTTAAGATTTGCTTTGTTGCTTACCCCATGTGCAGGGCATTGCAGAAGGTTAGGTATCAGTAGTTACGACCACTAACTACTAATTGTCACTATATAAGTGGTCGTAATCATGGATACCTAAGCTACTGCATTGCCCTGCACATGGGGTAAGCGACATGGCAAATCAGAAGAACTGTAATACATTTCTATTTGGAGGTATTTGCTAATATTTTTATTACATCTCCTACATATTTGGATAGGATTTTGGAGATGGGAATACCCTTTTAATGCCAAATATCTGAATAAATGTAGTCCTTATGTTGCAGAATAGATTTTTTTTTTGTCTGAAGCTATGAACAAAGCATAAAGATAAAGCAGTAACTTGAATGAAGTCAGAATCTTTCTTCTGCCGCCAAAAGGTGTGTACCGCACTTGGCACATATCCCACCACCAAGTGTTGGTCTTCAAGAACACAGATGTATGTTATTATCTTTGCATTTATTAGTATATACACAGAAGGCTTGAAAAACCGGGTGAGCCGTAGTCGTAAAGTGTGTCTGTAACACATGATCTGTAAGCCGTTTCACCTGGGGGGTTGGTGCTTTGGATCTACCCTTATAAAATTCCTCCCAGGTAAATAAAACGTTAGACGGAAATCCTTGTGTTCACCTTAACTCCATATGACCGACGAGTAACTTCACTTCCCACACATGTTGTCATCTGAAGGTATTCTTATTAAATCCATTTATTTTTTGTGTTTTAAGTAAAAAACAAAGAAATGTGCCCATACACCTGTTGGTATAAGTGCAGTGTGTTGGTGCACATTCACACTGTGGCCATAAACATTAAACCTAGGGGAAATCAATGAGCAAATACTCTACAGTAAGTAAGCAGCAAGTAAATAGTAGTACATGTAAATAACATGGGGTACTTGGATGACATTATTTTGATTAAAAAAAAAAAAGCATAAAAGCCATCCCACCGTGACAAGGTGACCCGATCAGGATGGTCCTACATCTAGTATTTCATCAATTGTCTGTAGAAAGCTATATATACAAATATGCACAGCCCAAAAAGGGTGGATTTGGTCTATATAGCTATCCACAGAGGGGTGCAAAACAGTCGGATCTGAGTCCTGCTCTGCCTCGATCTATTGAGGTCTGCTGGCACATAGTGAGGTGAGACAGTAGATATAGGACCCTCCTGATTGGGTCACCTTGTCATGGTGGGATGGCTTTTACACTTTTTTTAATCAAAATAAAGCCAGCTAAGAACCCTATTATTTACATGTACTATTACGATTTACTTGCTTACTGCACGGTATTTGCTTTTTGTTTTTTATCTTAATAGAGAAATTAATCTGTGAAATGTTGTGCAAATGAGTCGCAAGTGCAGAGGGGTAGGACACTGCGGCTCTCCTGCCCTATTTCCCGCCCGCTGCCTGCCTCCGGTCAGTGACGGACAGATCCGTCTTCTCTGTGACCTGCTTTCCCTACGAGATCTCTTGCCTAGTGCAGTCACTGCCTGGGCAGCGCATGTACTGACTGATTATCTGGCTCTCACAACATCATCAGGACCTCACTGCGGGTGCGCCACCCCAGGCAATGACTGCACTAGGTGAGATGGGGAAAGCAGGTCACTGAGAGAAGAGTGACATGTCGTGTTTTTTTTTGTTTTTTGTTTTTTTTTTTGTTTTTTTTTTATTTTCTGAAGCGTTCTTTGCAGACTTTTGATTTCACAGTCCCTAGTGTAGGGAAGTTTCCTTCAGGATCCTCTTGAAAGCAGTTGTGTACTCTTTCATTTGTCTAGTAGGCATTTTTGTAAAACCTTATAATTGGGGGGGGGAAGCTGGCGAAACTTGCTCTCTTGGCAGTAAAGAAGCTACTTACAAAAAGCATGTTGGTAAAAGTTTAGTCACCACCCCACCCAAAAAAGAAAAAGGCCTGGTTTAATTTTGTTAGATTTTTGCGGGAAAAACTGATACCTGTGATTTTTTTGCTGCATTTTTGCACTTACCCATTGTTTCCTATGGGTGAAAAAATGCTGAGAGAAGTGTCATGCTGCAGTCTGCAAAAACACAGTTTTCCAAATCAGTCATGGAAAAAAAAATGTGTGCATTAGATTTCTGAAATCTCATAGACTTTGGTGGTACCGTAAATGCAGCTTAAAATTAGGAAAAAACGCTGAAAAAACACAAGGTATGAACATAAACTTAAGGGGTTTTAAGCCAATTTTGGAGAGAATTTACTCCATAAAAAAAAAACTGATGCAGTTATAAAAGAGCAAGGAATTAAACCTATATTCTGAGGCTACATCACACTTGCGGATGGAGGGCTGCATATTTCCTCCGTGAAGCTCCGCCCACCGCCACACCTCCTCCGTGAAGCTCCGCCTACCTCTGCTTGCGGCCTGTGTACCTATATTTAACAGGGGTATGCAGGGCTATGCGGATGCATCCGCATGCATCGTTTTGCTGGTGCGGCAACCTGTGCCGAACGCAACATTTTGCATTTTGTCACGGTCGCCGCACCATCAAAATGATGCATCCGCATGGCCCTGTGTACCCATGTTAAATATAGGTACGCAGGCCGTATGCAGAGGTAGGCGGAGCTGACCGGAGTAGGTGCGGCGGTGGACAGAGCTTCACGGAGGAAGTACGCAGCCCTCCATCCACAAGTGTGAAACCAGCCTAAACTGTTCTGCTGTAAAGGATCAGGGAAGGCTGCACGATGACCGTGGGAGTTGTTGATATGATATAATCAAAATATATATATATATATAATCTCCATATCAACAACTCCCACGGTCAGTTTGAAACATAGGTTAAATTCTTTGCTCTTTTAGGCTATGTGCACACGTTGCGCAAATGCTCCGAAATTTTGCAGAGCATTTGCGCAACTCCTCGCCGCGGGTAAAACGCATACGTAATTAGTATGCATTTTCTTGCAAAACACAAGCATTTTGCAAGCGTTTTTAGCTTGCAGAATGCTCACGCTTTTCCAAGCGATTTGAAGCATCGCTTGGAAAAGTGACTGACAGGTTGTTCACACTTGTCACGCATAGTGCTGACAAGTGTGACCAACTGTTTACTAATGAGTAATGTAAAAAATATTGATATACTCACCCTCCGTCGGCCCCTGGAGTTTTCCCGCTCCTCAGCATAGCAGCCGGCAAGTTCCGTTCCCAGGGATGCATTGCAAGAATGACCTTTGCGACGTTGCGGTCACTCGACCGCTACGTCATCTGGGGTGATTCTCACTATGCATCCCTGGGAACGGAACTTGGCGGCTGCTTCGCTGAGGAGCGGGAAAACTCCGGGGGCCGACGGAGGGTGAGGCTATCTATTTTTTATTTTAATTCTATTTTTTACAGTAATATGGTACCCAGGCCCTGGAGGAGAGTCTCTTCTCCTCCAGACCCTGGGTGCTAACAGCACATGAAGCGCTCACTTCACGCATGGTGGGCATAGCCATATGCATAAAGTGAGCGTTTCAATGCAATCCTATGACGGCATAATCGCCGCGATTACGCCAAAAGAATGGAAATGCTGCTTATTTTTATGCGAAGCTCCGCAAAAATACGCAGCATGTGTACAGCAATGCGTAATCCCATAGGATTGCATGGGATGCGTTTTGTAACCGTTTTTTAAGCGATTACGCCATGTAAAAACTTGGCAAAAACGCTTAAAAAACGCAACGTGTGCACATAGCCTAATAATAATATATAATTTTTTATTTTTTTTTTTAATTTCAAATATTTTTTTCCACTGTTTAATGACTCTTCAAAACAAACGCAGCACCTTGCTCGCATAAAAAACCGAAGCCAAAATTATGTCTACTGTCCTTAATGGATCCCTATAGACTTCAATCCCTGAGTCTGATCCACAACGTGGATGAGAATATAATCTCCTCGGAGTCTCGCAGACCGGATGCACGGTTCAGATGTGTGTATGGATCACTGAAGCACAATATGTGATTATATCCCCTATTGATATAGGAAAGATGTGTATCTTCGTACCATGTTAGCCAGTAGATAGAAAAATATTTAGACTTGAGAGTCCTCAGTGGTTGATACCTTTTAATGGCTAACTGAAAAGATGGTAACAAATTGCAAGCTTTCGAGACTACTCCGGTCTCTTCATCAGGCAAAGACTAAAACAAAAACTGAAGAATCACATATATATATATATATACAAGAGGACACAGGAATAGTGCAATAGGTAAGACAAGTGACGTGAAGCAGAACTGTCATTCCTCTGTCATTCCTCTGCCATAATGACAGTTCTGCTTCACGTCACTTGTCTTACCTATTGCACTATTCCTGTGTCCTCTTGTATATATATATATATGTGATTCTTCAGTTTTTGTTTTAGTCTTTGCCTGATGAAGAGACCGGAGTAGTCTCGAAAGCTTGCAATTTGTTACCATCTTTTCAGTTAGCCATTAAAAGGTATCAACCACTGAGGACTCTCAAGTCTAAATATTTTTATATCCCCTATTGGTATAAATGTATTCCGTTCACAATTTACACATTAAATCTGCGTACCTTTTTATTTTGTCCTAGATCCCAGTTTCCAACTATCGGAATCAGTTACTGCAGCTGTCGGCCTACGATCACCAGGGAAGAAAGTTTGACAACTTTTCCTCCTTGGCTGTGGAGTGGGATTCCTCTAAGATGACATTGGCCAACTTTGATCTTTTTAAACCCATGGAATATAGCCAGCAAGAAGATGGAAGTGGTCAAAGGAAGATGCACGGTATTCCGTCCATTCATGTTTTCCATGTGACTGATTGTAACGATGACGCTATGAGATCTCATTTACGGTCATTGTTTTAGGTCTGAACACTGTTCATGTTCATCAAGTATCCGGTACAGCAGTTATTACGGCCAAAGCAAATAATTACCAGGAATCTCATCTCAAAGCCGCTAATGTCAGAGCACTGGTAAGTTGCAAAAGCCTTGGTAGTCTGTGTGATTCCGATAAATGATCCCATTGTTCATTGTAATGCAGATTAGGGCTTACGGCACAATATGCAATCGGGCATGCAGAGGTACAGGGGTTTTAATTTTAACCCTTTCACTCGCATTGCCGTAACTGTGCAGCCATCACACACTGGGTGTGCGTGTATGGAGCTGGCTCAGGAGCGAAGCTTCCCTTCGCTGCCATCTTGGTCCTACTATGAGGCCCAGCCTCTGCCGTTGTCCAGGTTTCATAGGAGAATGTCAGTTTAAGTATATACTTCAATTATGTAACATTGCAGTATACGGTCTAAGCAATCAAGTGATTTTAACATAGGGGGGTCTAAAAAAAATTTAGTTTTAAAAAGTAAAAAAATAAATCGCCCCCTTTTCCGTTTTAAAAATACAGAAATGAAAAAGACATTTGGTACCAATGTCTGTAGAAGACTGATCTTTCTAAATATGAAATAGTTTAAACTGTGCTCTAAAAAAAAAAAAATAAATAATAAAATTGTCATCCTTTTTGGTTGCTGCATTTCCCTTGCAATTACACAGTGCTGCAAACATAGAAGACTGTAAATATATTACCTGTGCACTCTTCCCCTCTAACTAATATACTCAGGGATTTTTGTAGTTATTGCGCATTCTGTTTATGCCGATTTCCTGATTTGTGATCTATTTTTTTGTCTGATATTTTGCACTTCAGTTAATTGTCTTTTCTGTTCCAGTCCAAATCACTCGCACCAGTTGCCGCCAGTTTAGAGCTTCTTCTTGTGGAGGATGTGAGAGTGAACCCTGGATCAATTTCCATCTATAATCATCCGGATGTCACGGTGAGGTTTGGTTGAATATGACGGCTCGCCGTTCGGACTAAGTTGAAAAAGAACAGACAAACTTCAACTGATCTTGAAGGGGTTGTCCAGGCAAGGGGCTCAAGCGGCAGTCACCATATGTGGCTGCAGACTTGTGAATCCGCACACTGCGTGCTGTCAGGATTCTCCGGTGCCGAAAGCAGGCGATCATGTGACAGCTAGTATATGATTTGCCAACATCCGGCCACATTCCAACTAGATATGTCCAGGCACAATCAATTCACTTGTATTGTGTGAGGCCTCGCACGTCTAGTCGACACATGACTGCATGTATGCAAATCGCATATTTGTAGTCCCACTCCCAGCGCCAGCATCTGAGAATCCTGACAGCGCACAGTGTAAGCTTCGTGAGGATTCACAAGTCTGCATGTCACTTTTTATTTAAAAAATAGAATGCAGCCATAGATGATTTTACCAAATCACATTAATTAGAATAATTGCCCAGAAGAGCCCCTAGTCCCACCCTAAAGGACCTGATCAGGGTCAAACATCTGGGACTTGAAATCCTGACATAGACGGTGGTCTCGCAAACCTCTTCTGTCCCTCATACTAGCTTAGCAGGAGATCTAGCGTTTTTAACTAAATTAAAAGTGAGAAACAGAAAATTGTAAACCCAGATGGGGGTAATGTGTCCCTCAAGGCACTAATGAATTGAACTGATACCGACAAGGGAGAAAGAATGTGCCAGGACAAATTAAATTAATTAAATATTTATTTAATTAAAAGATCAATTTATTAGTACAGATGTTAAAAAACACATAGGGAATTTTTAAAAAAAATCTTCAGACACACAGACAAAAAAGCCGAGTGAGTGAGGAATACTCTGGGACTGTGGGGACTCTGAAAACTGAATGCTGAAATATGCTGTAGGGTTGAATTGTAATATATAAGATGACAAAAAAATGCTACTTATATTGAGGAGTCTCTAGTAGTTCTACATGAAGTCGCCATAGAATAAGAGCCGACAGCATGGATAATAAGAGTGTGACCCGCAGTCCATATAAGAATATAATGTGTCACAGTGCTAGATCTGTAGTCATAGCAAGCAGAAAAAAGGGTGGAGAAGATAATACCCCAATGCAAGAAAGGCGTATTACATATTAGATACTAGGCAGAGATACTCACCCACCATGCACCCAATGCGCGTTTCACAGTTGCTTGTTCAGGGGGGAACAGAGAGAGAGACCATTATTTTTCATTGTGATTCTGGGAACAGTTCTAGTACCCAAACCGAACTTTGAAATAACGTTCGGGTCAGGTACCAGAAGCTGAACTTCCATGGGTCCGCTCATTCTTACTCTTAATCCCAGACAGTTCCTTCCAATCCCAGTGCACATCTAATGTCAAGGGTGCATCTTCATATAGCAGAATTGGAAGAGCAGTTAACACCGGTGGCACCACCATGCTGCTGAGCTGCACTGTCACTCAAGCAGGAGCGCCCGACCCCAGCATCAAGAAGTTGGGAGGCTGGGTAGACGTGCGTTTCTGCTTGATAAAATGAACGCACTTAAAATAATGGGCCACCACAGCCTTTACACAGAGTTTTGATCATTGTTGATGGGCTGCAGTGTGGACGTCATATCTACAGCCAATCGACCTTGATCAGCCGGAGATGGAGCGTTAGACCAGGGGAGGGTGAGGATCGATAAGTAATATTTTTGCACTATATATTGGAACAGCAACAATTGTGAACCAGATAACTCCTTTAATTCGTGATAAACTAACGTGTTTGGATAAGGTGTTATCTGAGCATGCTCGGGTGCTAACCGAGTGTCTTCAGCGTGCTCGAAAAATATGTACGAGTCCTCGCGGCTGTTCAACAGCCGCAACATATGTAGGGTTTTTTGTTTTATGTAAAAATTTGTTTGTTTGTTTTTTTTTCTTGTTTTTTTTAGAATTCATACAGTTTTGTTTTGTTCTTGTTTTTTTTTTCAGGCTGAATTCACAATTTTAGAGGGATCAGGATATTTCTTTATTAACAGCAGCATTCCCAATATTATTAACACAGTTTTTCAAGAATCAAAAGGCGCGGTGACGGTGAGTAGAGTTGCGTTTTCCAGATCTCATATTTCTCGCTTATTAAACATAAGGGCTATGTCTCCCGTTGGAGAGAAGCACAAGAGTGTATTTTTAATAAAGAACAGCTACAATTGGATTTTCCAGTTACTTTTATATAGCTTTAGGTTCTCTTCTGAGCGTTTAGTATAAGCACCAAATGTATGCATGGGGCTCCAATCACCCAAGTGGGGACCAAAGATTGTCCTTTCAGCTGCAGATTGAAGGAAGAGAGCCACAGTATTCATTACTAGTGTGTAGGCGGAGCTCCAGATAGGATTGACACCTCAGATTAAAAGCGTGTTGATCCGGCCCCTCCAGCTCGGGCTCCTCCTACTCAGCTCTTCAGTCTAAGATTTGAGGTCTCAGAGGATGGTCGCTGCTGATGCAGCTCCTCAGAAGATTTTATTATTTTATATCGGACAGGAGACTTGGATCACCAGATGTGGTCTAGAGGTCTCAGGGGTCTCAGCGCTGCTGTACCCCAACATCTCCCTTGGCGGATCTGTAATTACATAATGGTCCCTGCAGAATCTTGCCGGCCCTGGGGGATGAGGAGAGCTTCCCTGGCGGGGCGCAAACCACACGTGCGGTCACTGCGTTCCTCGCCCTGGGGGGAAGCATGGGCACAAGCGCCACAAATCCTGAGGGGTCCCTGTGGCGCTAAGCTGGTGAGTACTCCGCAATCTTTATTATTATTGTGTGAGTGCTTTAGCGTCTGCTGTGGCAGCGCTATTACATGTTTATCAGTGTGACTTTCAGCGCTGCGGTGGCAGTGCTGTTACATGTAAATGTGGTGTTTGTGCTTACTTTTGTCCGCAGGCAGATGCCTGCAGGACAGGGGGGGGAGCAGGAGCGAGGGAGTTAGCGCTCATTTTTTGAGCCGGCGGGGGGCGTGGCCTAACGCTTCCCGGTCTTTTGTGCAGGAAGACGCGCGCTCTGATGCTTCTCTTCCGGCTCCCTCTCTGCGGCGGACATTACTAAGGCTCCCCGGCTCCTCAGACGCTCCTCTCGTCCCAGTCACCACGGCCAGCTGTGTGAGTGTTAATTCCTCACCCTGCAGCGCAGAGATTGCTATCCTGCAGCTGCGGTCTCAATAGAGACCTTGATTTTTAGCTGGGACTCACACAATATTATTTGTGGGGAGTCTGCGACATTAACCCTTCCTGAGGGTTATTTCTGCCAGCGTTTTTTCTTTACTAATACCGTTGGGGTAGCTCCATCTGTTAGAGAGCTTTAACCCTTCAGCGCCTCCTTTTTTGCAAAAAAAAAAAAAAAGCCACATTTTTTGCTGGTACTGCCGTTTGACCTACTATATACAGGTGAGGCATGTCTGAACAGAGTTCAGAAGCCGCGGACCATGTTCCAGTTCCGCTTCGGCAATCTGATACGCAGACCTCAACAGCGTCCAGCGCTGCGGTTGAAGGTCGCAGTGATGCAAAATTGGATGATATTGCTCGTTCGCTTAATAGCTTGTCTAACCTTTTAGGTCAATATGTGTCAGCTAGATCCTCTCAGGATAGGAAGCGACACAGGCCGTTACCGTCTTTTCCGCGTAGCGAATCAGACGCTTCTGATTTGGATGGTGGACAGGGTTCCCCTTTAAGTTCGGATGGAGAGATATCCGATTCAGACAAGGAGGAACGGCAGGGGCGTTCTTCTCTTGTGAGACGTACGGAGGCATTTATTGAAGCAATGAGAGAGGTTTTACAGTTACCAGAGGTGGTAACTAGTCGTCCTGGAAAATCAGCACGAATGTACCAGGAGTACCGTACTTCGAGATCAACATTGCCAGCTCTGGATGAGCTTAATAGTGTAATAGAGAAGGAACGTCTGTGTCCAATAGACGTTTTCGTGGAACGCGGTTCTTTGACGCACTTTATCCGTGTTCTGCGGAGTTGAAGGATAATTGGACTCCTTCTCCTGAAGTGGATGTTTCGTTATCACAGCTTAGCAAAACCTCATTGCTTCCTGTCAAAGGGAAGGCGAGTTTGCAGGAACCGTTGGATAGAAAAACGGAGATGGCGGCAAAATCAAACTATGAGGCCGCGGGTCATGGTTTCCGAGCGTGCTAGGATCCATGTGTGCTTCTAGGGCTTCTCTAGGCTGGCTAGAACGTCTAAGGACAGCGTTGCAAAATGGATCTCCGTTATCTGACATGGAGGAGATTGTCGAATGGTTAGATACTGCAGCCCGTTATATCTATGATGCGGGTCTGGATACGGCGTCTCTTCTGTCCAGGGCGCAAGCTGCAGCGGTCACAGTCAGAAGAGCTTTATGGCTCAGACAGTGGACCGGGGACGCGGTCTTCAAACAAGGTTTACTGGCCTTAGCTTATAAGGGTGGTCATCTTTTTGGATCTGACCTCACAGAGCTGATTACCAAAGCAAAGGCAAAAGAAGCAGCGTTACCACAGCGTAGGGCCGTGGCTTCTGTATCTAGCAAGCCTGGTGTCTATAGTGGTCGACTGTCCTTTCGGGGCCGGGGACGATTCGGTCAGTCCTCTTGGGGATCGGGTCGTTCTTTTTTCTCGGAAAAAAGTCCACCCAGAAATCTCGCACTCCCTGGAAGCAGAATTTTCGTCAAGACAAGCGGGAATCTGACAAGAAGCCCGCCAAGACGGACTGACGCCAGAGGTCCACTCGAGGACTCTCGAGTGGGGGGTCGCCTGCTCCAGTTCAAGGCGACTTGGATGTCTCGCGTTCCAGATTCCTGGGTAACGCGGGTCGTGTCGGCAGGCTATTTCATAGAGCTCTCTTCTCGACCCCCAAACACTTTTTTGCCAGTCTCGCATTCCGTCGAGCCCGAGCTTTTTGTCGCTCTGCAGCGAGAGGTCGATTTTCTCCTACAGAAGGGTGTGGTGATACCGGTTCCGTCAGAGGACCGAGGAAAAGGTTTTTACTCCAACCTTTTTTGTTCCCAAAAAGGAGAACAAATTTCGTCCGATTCTGGATCTCAAAAGATTGAATCGGCATGTCACACCCGGAAATTTCGCATGGAGTCGCTTCGCTCCGTTGTAGCAGCTCTGTCGCAGAACGATTTTTTGGTGTCAATCGACATTCGCGACGCCTATTTGCATGTTCCCGTCGGAAGGGCTCATCAGCGTTTTCTTCGGTTTGCCATAGGTCAGGATCACTACCAGTTCGTGGCTCTGCCTTTCGGCTTAGCCTCAGCGCCCAGAGTCTTTACAAAAATTCTGGCGCCCCTCATGGCAATTCTTCGAAGACAGGGGATTACGATCCTTCCTTATCTGGACGATCTTTTGATCGTGGCTTCCTCGGAGGAGGAGGCAGTGACGGCTCGGGATTTGTCTCTTCAGCTTCTGAAGGACTTCGGTTGGCTGGTCAATTGGGAGAAGTCGTTCTCTGGAACCGTCGCGGGCGATCCTCTTTTTGGGGATGCATTTCGACACGGTACGGGCGATAGTTTCCCTACCTCTGACAAACAGTCATGTCTTCTTCGACATGTACAGATCATGAAATCCTCGACAGCGATGTCTCTTCGGAAGTGTATGCGTCTTCTGGGATTAATGGTGGCATCCATGGAGGCAATTCCGTTTGCCCAGTTTCATGCCAGGGCTCTCCAAAGGTTCATACTGAGTCATTGGAATCTGTCGCAATCACTGGATTACAGTGTCACCATTTCTCGCGGGGTGCGAGAATCCCTAGGATGGTGGTTACGTCCAGGAGCGTTATCCCTGGGGAAGTCCTTCCTCCCTCCGAAGTGGTCGGTCATAACCACCGATGCCAGCCTGACGGGCTGGGGGGGTGTTTGGAACGATCTCTGGATTCAGGGGGTGTGGTCATCGGAAGAGTCTGTTCTACCGATCAACATCCTGGAATTGAGGGCGATTTTTCTTTGCCTCCAACACTGGACGGTCCCTTTGAGTGGTCGGCCAGTCCGAGTGCAGACAGACAATGCGACGGCGGTCGCGTATATCAATCACCAAGGCGGGACAAGGAGCTCCAGGCTCATGTTGGAGGTGTCCCGGATCCTGATGTGGGCCGAGGCCAGAGTACCAGCCATTTCGGCGATCCACATTCCAGGGGTTCAGAATGTTACGGCGGACTTTCTCAGTCGCGAGAAGATGGATCCGGAGAATGGAGTCTTCATCCGGAGTTTTTGCACTGCTGTGCTCCCGATGGGGAACTCCCCAAGTAGATTTGATGGCATCCAGGTCCAATGCCAAGCTACTGACGTTATGTCCAGGTACAAGGACCCGAAGGCGTGGCGGTGGATGCTCTAGTTGCTCAGTGGGACCAGTTCGAGCTAGTCTACGTGTTCCCGCCAATATCCTACTTCCTCTGGTGCTGCGTCGGATCAGACTAGAGAGAATCTCAGCTATCTTGATAGCTCCAGATTGGCCAAGAAGGACGTGGTTCTCGACACTAATGTCGCTATTAGCGGCACCTCCGTTTCCACTTCCTCTTCGACCGGACCTGTTGTCTCAGGGGCCAGTTTGTCATCCGGACTTGGAGTCTCTGCGTTTGACGGCGTGGCTCTTGAGACCGAAATATTGACCCGTAGAGGTTTCTCAGCCAAAGTCATTGCTACTCTGCGAGCGGCTAGGAGTCCGGCTACTACTAAGATTTACCACAGACTTGGGAAGCCTTCTTTTTGTGGTGTTTCGAGTTCTTCAAAGGACCCGAGAAAATTTTCTATTCCCAATTTGTTAGCTTTTTTACAACACGGGTTGGATAAAGGTTTGGCAGTTAGCACCCTGAGGGGTCAGATTTCTGCTCTGTCCTTACTTTTTCGGAGGCTATCGCCTCGCGCAGAGACGTACTTCCTTTTTTCGTGGAATAACCCGTCAGTTTCCGCCGCGGATAACACCTGTATCTCCTTGGCGGCTCAACCTTGTTTTGGAGGCTCTTCAGCATAAGCCTTTTGAGCCTATGGACTCTGCTAGTCTTTCTTTAATTTCTTGGAAGGTGGCCTTCCTAGTGGCAGTCACCTCTTTGAGAAGGGTTTCTGAGTTGGCAGCTCTTTCATGCTCACCTCCTTTTCTGGAGTTTTTTCCGGATCGTGTAGTACTTCGTACACGGGGTGATTTTTTACCTAAGTGGTGTCACAATTTCATGTTAACCAGGATATTGTGTTGCCTTCACTCTGTCCGGAACCAAAGAATGCGAAAGAGCGGGCCTTGCACACATTGGATTTAGTGCGGGCTTTGAAGTTTTACTTGTCTATTACTCAAGTTTTTCGCAAGTCTGACTCCCTGTTTGTGATTCCAGCAGGTCGTCGGCGTGGTCACCGAGTTTCCAAGGACTCTATAGCTCGTTGGATTCGGTCAGCCATTTTGGAAGCTTACCGTCTTTAGGGTGAATCTTGCCCAATTAAGATTCGAGCTCATTCCACGAGAGCTGTGGCTTCATCGTGGGCTTTCCATCAAGGGCCTCGGCAGCTCAACTCTGCCGGGCGGCGACTTGGCGCTCCGTCCACAATTTTACAAGGTTTTATAAGGTGGACGTCAGTGCTTCTGCTGATGCAGCCCTGGGGCGTAGGGTTCTGCATGCAGCTGTAGTTTAAAGTTCTCAGTGTACTTATGTTGAGCGCTTGTTGCGCTTTTATTTAGGTTGTTGGGTTTTCTGCCTTTTGTTGGTATTTTCCCACCCTTATTTTTGAACTGCTTTGGGACGTCCCATCAGTAATGAATACTGTGGCTCTCTTCCTTCATCTGCAGCTGAAAGACGGATTTTGGTAAGAACTTACCTGTAAAATCCTTTTCAGCGAAGGAAGGAAGAGAGACACAGCACCCTCCCATGGCAGAAGTGTGTTGGTATTTTCAGATGCGGCGTGACCCTCCTCTGATTGCGATTATCTGGGCTGAGGTTAACGCGCTAAGGCTCTGTTCCAGCATCGCCAGCTTATCGCAGTAGTCAGGTCGTTCGTGAGTAGTACCTGAAACTCTGTGGTTTTCTTCATATTGCACGCATAACCTGTTCTTTATCCTTCAGAAGGGGTTATGTTGCTCCGCTGGTGATCTTTACTCTTCCTTTAAGCTTGGGTACAACTGAAGAGCTGAGTAGGAGGAGCCCGAGCTGGAGGGGCCGGATCAACACGTCTTTTAATCTGAGGTGTCAATCCTATCTGGGGCTCCGCCTACCCATCAGTAATGAATACTGTGTCTCTCTTCCTTCCTTCGCTGAAAAGGATTTTACAGGTAAGTTCTTACCAAAATCCGTCTTTTGGCCACTTCCTGGCCATATACACCAGTATACCTTTATTATACTACATGGGAAAACTGCGTTTTTTTTCTGTACACGGCCAAGTTAAAAATCGAATACATTGATTTCATGTGTCTTCCATACCAGCAGTGGGCACTGGGTCTTTGACCGAGCAGACCTTTAATTTTGGGCACTTTAGTGCGGAGTGTCTGCACGCACATTGACACACCACTGTCAGGTGGGACAGTCTGTAGGGCTGGAATTATGTATACAGAGTTATTATCTTAACTTGCCTGTGAAAAACTTGGCTTTGCCCACTGGGGGCTCTCACCAACCAGCTGGCCTTTATTGTGACTCCCAAAAAGAACTCCCCAACTCTCCCTGTTGTGAATTTATGCATATACTATGCCTCCATTACTGAGATAGGAAATGACAGTTGGTGCTTATAACATTCTTTGGTGGGAGGAGCTAGAAGCAACACTGTGCTGGAAGTTCTACTGAAACGGTTTTTCCATAGAATCTTATGAGCACCAACTGTCATCTCCTAGCTTAGTAATGAAGAATCTGTGTTCACGGAAGACAAATTTTACCCGTTTAAGAATAAAAGATCAGTCGTGGAGGAGAAAGAGGCAGATTCTCTGATGAAAATTACAAATTCTCTTATTTTCACATGTACCGTTGACTCATGAAATAAGAATTAAAATGACGGAATTGCCTCTTCGGCTATAATCTATGGGGTAATAAGTGTTCAGTTTTCCTGCAGCGCCACCACAGGGGAAATGAAGTATTACAACATGATCATTCAAATCAATGGGTTGTCTGTAAAATACAGGACATGTCCTAAAGAGTAAAAGACAATACTGGCAAATCCTCTTCACTCTGGCCACAAAGTCCTGATCTGGGGACTCCTTTCTTAACTCAGAATTCGCCCGTAGGGTATTTTGAAAATAGTTAGAGCTTTACTATATGAGAAGAGTTGTAAAAGTGAAGGTTCACCTATGTACGTCTCTTAGGGACTTGCTTGTCCCCTTCCAATGAATAGGACTGTAAAAACATGTCGAGGATGTATAAGGCCGGGTTCACACTAGCATATATATATATAAAAAAAAAAAAAAAAAAAAAAAAGTCCGGTTTCATCTGGAAAACTCGGCCAACTTTTTAATTTTTCTCATTTGTTATCCATTTTATCTTTTTTCCCACATGAAGCTTTGGTCTGAGGAAAGAAAAAAAAAATGCTCATCTCACCCCACCCCCCCACTTGGACCGAAAATAGGTGTGTGAACGAGCCCCTAGAGTGGCTTGTCCTTTTAGGAGACCCTACACCACATCTATCGTTTTGTCTTGAGTTGTACATTTATTTATTTTATTTATACCCTCCTTTGTATTCGCTTTTCTAAATGTTATTCATACACTTCTTGCCATGTACCCCTCTGTTATAGGGCTTTGGGTATGTAATTACCATTTAAGTTGTAGTCTTGGCTGTTTCCTGTGTTAGAATACCTAGAGCTGCATTTATTAAATACATTAAATCAATGTGTTGTGGTCGACGTCTCGTTCCTTTCAGGTAGGCTGTAATGGTCTTCGCTGTTAGTGGACACGACTTGTAGACCTGCGCCTGTTTTATGACTTAATATGTCTTTCAGGTTTATCCTTTGCGTCCAGGAACATTATCAGTCATGGTTTACGACCTTTGTCTCGCCTTCCCTGCGCCGGCCGCAGTGGGCGTTCACGTGTCGGATATTCTCCAGGTGGATGTTAGGGTGGTGGACAAGGTAATATCGTTGATTTGTGGTCATTGCGTTGCTCCTCGGCTATACTACGTTTCTGAAACCCGCAATTTTTACACTTTTAATAAAAACCAAAACACTAATACGATGCCTTTTTGCAATAAAAAACAAACCCATCGATTTAATATGTTGGCCATGGAACATGAAAGTTTTAACTAAGTTTCTTCAACTTATACAGGTAGAAATTGGGAAGACTGTTAAAGCCTACGTGAGGGTCCTGGACTCTTCTCAGAAACCATTTCTCGCAAAATATTTTGCTTATATGAATTTGGAGTTGGGATCGTCCTCGCAGATTGTGTCAATCAAGTAAGTGTGTTCTAGAGTTTTCCAAAGAATCCTTGGAAAATACATTCTAATTTTGTTGTGCGGATTCTGTAATTCATATGGTGTTTTTTTATATATATCTTTCAGGGCCCTGAGCGAGAAAGTGGATGACATTACCGCCATTTTTGCTGTTCGTGGTCTGGCCATAGGTCAGACGAGTCTCACTGCATCTGCTGTGGACAAAGGCGCTACCAAAATTGACTCTTCACCCAAATCATTAGAGGTAAATAGTGCCGGCTAGATATTGGTGTTGATCTTGCTTTTGGTAGGAAGTAATGATGAGCGAATGTGCTAGGAAAAGGTGTTATCTGTGCATGCTCGGTTGTCTTCGGCGTGCTCGAAAAATAAGTGAGCCCCTGCGGCTCCATGTCTCTTGGCTGTTTGACAGCTGCCACACAGGCTGGCAACTCAGCTGCCTCTACTGACGTCATGTCGACAGACCAGCGGCTATTTTTCCTTTCCATTCTGTCGACGGAATGTGACTTTCAATGTCATTGTGATTGACAACTGGCCCTCCCAGGTTGAGAGATGGATCCTCGCTCCCTATCAGCATTACGTCAGCAGTCCCACTCTGTAATCAGAGCAGAGCGGAAAAGAGTGACGTCAGCAGAGGCAGCTGAATTGCCGGCACAAAGTGGTCTGTCCGAACCCGGCAAATACCTGCCTGTTAGTTCTTGGGCACATTACAAAGTCCCGGATGTCCCCTTTAAATAAAAAATAAATCTATGTAAGTTTAGTGTTGTAGTAATAGTACTGACTTGGGAGAATCATGTTTCCAAGTCATTTTTACCACACTATGAAGTTCATAAAAGCAAAACTGCAACAAAAAAAAACTGTGGTAGAATTGCATTTTTTTCATCTTTTTTTTTTCTAAAAAAGTAGGGGAGGAGAAACTAAAGCGCAAAAATGAAAAAAAAATTGTGGTGTTAAGGGGTTAAATCACTTACAAATATATGTTTGACTATTTTATATCCTCCAAATACTTCAGACCATGGTGGATCTCATGTTTTGTCCCCTTATCCCACAGGTATTCCCTCCTTTCCGACTTCTGCCTAGACGAATCGTACTTCTCATTGGTGCTTCCATGCAGGTGCATATTTTGGGAATGTAAATTTGGGTGATTTATGATCTTTCAAGGGTTCCTAAAATCTGATTTTATGTATTGAAACAATGAATCTGCGTTCATCTAGATAACGTCAGAAGGAGGCCCACAACCCCAGTCCAACATCCTCTTCTCGATCACGGATGATGCCGTAGCCTCGGTAAGCGGTAACGGATTGGTGAAAGGAGCAAAAATTGGAAACGTTACCGTGACCGGCGTCATCCAAGCCGTCGATGCTGAATCTGGAAAAGTGGCGATCGTTTCCGAGGTAAAGAGATCCTTGTTTAATAGAATAAACGATCAGGTAATGATTACAGGGAAAGTCTTACACCGACTACGGCTTTTCTATGGGCATGACGTCACTGAATTTTTTCTGCATTTATGAGCTCGTATTTACCTCTTCTCTTTTTAGGATAAAGTACAAGTTGAAGTAGTTCAACTCTCTGGTGTTCGGATTCACGCCCCGGTCACTAGGATGAAGAGCGGCACACAGGTAGGTAGTAATGATGCAGTGATTGGACAAACCATGATAGAATTAAAAAAAAAGTGCTGGGAATCTCACGTAGGTGCCGTCACTCCCGGGGTGGAGCATGTGCAAGGAAGTTCTGGACTATGAATCTGCGCATGCGCCGTCCCCTCTGAGAAGACGACCTGCGCGGAGAGTTATCCTACCTGTGTGAGATTTCTGGCAGGGAGGGATTAAATAAAACTGAAAAAGATCAACTTTATGAACTTTTATTTTCCGTTGTCTCTGATCCTTTTTAAATAAAATGAAAAACTAATGTATGAATAGTTCCATTAAACAGACACAAAACACTTCTAAAAAGTGAGGTGTGACTATGCTCTTACATTGTTTTTTAGTAGTAACTTAGTGTATCTACAGATAATCTGTGTTATATGCCAATATTGTGCTTTTTTTTTCTGACAGATGCCGGTTTACGTAATGGGAATGTCCAGTAGCCAAACCCCATTCTCATTTGGCAATGCTGTTCCTGGTCTTACTTTTCACTGGTCTGTGATAAAACGGGATTTCATAGAGGTGAAGAGCAGGCACGATGAGGTAAGGACAGCTTTGTGCTAGAAATACAGATTTTTAACCTGTTAAAAACGAGCGCTGTTAATGTATGGCGCGTTTCAGGAGCAGACATAAGGAGCAGGCTCAGAAGATGATGCCACTCCATTCCTGACACATGATGGCTCTTTTATTTGGCCATCATCTGCCTCTTAACGGCTGAGTTCAACCTGCTGCTATTAACCTATTCAATGAGGCTGTCAATCTCTGACAGCGGCACTTACAGATTGAGGCACGAGGGCCATCGGCCTCCACATGACGATGCTATTGCATGGTGCAATGGGTCAGCCTAAGGTCTGCTAAAGATCCCTGTTTATGCCATGATGTCATGATCGTGTTTAGAGAAGAGGGAACCCATGGATGTTCGGGTTCGACGCACAAGCATCAAAAAGTTCAGTTCAAATCCAAAGTCGAACTCAAACTTGATCCCGAACCCCAACCCAATGGGGACCTGAACTTCAGTACTTTAAAATGGCTGTAAAATGGTCATAGTGAAGGCTAGGGGGCTGCAAAAGGAAGGTAAATGCGGGTAAGAGCGGGATAATTGCCCTACAAACAAATGTAAATAGGGAAATTACTTAAAGGGGTTCTAGAAGTCACCATATCAATCGGTAAAATAATAAATAAATGAATAGCATAAAAAATGTAGCAGCCTAACCTTAGACTAAGACTGGCTACTGCCAGTGCAGTTAAAAATTTCACCCATAGAGCATGGGGCAGAGTCCCCCATAATGGAATTGTACTCCATTTCTAGTTTTTTGTTTGTTCGCACTGGCGCCATGAATAAGAGGGATCACGGTGGAACACAAAGTGAAGGAACTGGAGGCACTCTCAGCCATCCAGTCTCAAACCACCCACAGGTGTAACGAAGAATCAGGATTCTACCCCGGTGAGGCAAGCTGATAAATACAGTACAGACCAAAAGTTTGGACACACCTCATTTAAAGATTTTTCTGTATTTTCATGAATATTAAAATTGTAAATTCACACTGAAGGCATCAAAACTATGAATTAACCCATGTGGAATTATATACTTAACAAAAAAGTGTGAAACAACTGAAATTATGTCTTATATTCTAGGTTCTTCAAAGCAGCCACCTTTTGCTTTGACCACCTCATCCATCATGGCCTGAATTATTATTTCCAGCAGGCATATAAGTGGTATAGTAATGCTGATGATGCCGTCATCATCGCTGGCCATATTAGTGGAATATTCAATACAGCGTAACACGGCACATACGTCCCGCATGGAGGCCCACTTATTGGTGGTGAAGTGGTGTCCTGTAGAGCCACTCATCCGTGCTGTGCTGCTGCTGAAACTCCACTATTGCCTGCTGCTGCTCGCACAGTCTCTTCAGTATATGCCAAGATGGACTTCCAACTTGTTAGTATGTCTCATATCAGCCGGTGTCCGGGTAGACAGAAATGACTCTGCAGCGCAGACAGGCGAGCAGCAGGGTGAGAACTCCGAAAGAGCGCACACACTGCCCCCACTTTCAGCAGCAGCGTCGACATGTGTCGATAGTTTTTCAGCTGCAGATGGAAGGAAGAGAGCCACAGTATTCATTACTGATGGTAGGCGGAGCCCCAGATCAGGATGTCACCTCAGATCAAAAGAGTGCTGACTGGCTGGCCCCTCCAGCTCGGGCTCCTCCTACTCAGCTCCAGTCTAAGATTTGAGGTCCAGAAGGATGGTCGCTGCTAATGCAGCTCCTCAGAAGATTTTATTATTTTATATTCGGACAGGAGACCTGGATCACTAGTTGGTCTAGAGGTCTCAGGGGTACCAGCGCTGCTGTACCCCAACCTCTCCCTTGGCGGATCTGTACTTACTCAAAGTCCCTGCAGAATCCTTGCCGGCCCTGGGGGATGAGGAGAGCTTCCCTGGCGGGACGCAAACCACACGTGCGGTCACTGCGTTCCTCGCCCTGGGGGGAAGCATGGGCATAGCGCCAGAAACCCCTGAGGGTCCCTGTGGCGCCTTGGCTGGTGAGTAATCCACACAAAATTTTATTATTAATGTGTGAGTGCTTTAGCGTCTGATGACAGCGCTATTACATGTATATCAGTATGCTTCAGCGCTGCGGTGACAGCGCTATTACATGTTTATCAGTGTTTTCACCAGCCTCTCCCTTGGCGGATCTGTAATTACATAATGGTCCCTGCAGAATCCTTGCCGGCCCTGGGGGATGAGGAGAGTTTTCCCTGGCGGGGGCGCAAACCACACGCTGGGTCACTGCGCTTCCCGCCCTGGGGGGAAGCATGGGCATAGCGCCAGAAACCCTTAGGGGTCCCTGTGGCGCTGAGCTGATGAGTTTTCCACACAATTTTTATTATAATAATGTGTGAGTGCTTCAGCGCTGCGGTGACAGCGCTACTACTGTATGTCAGTATGCTTCAGCGCTGCTGTGACAGCGCTGTTACATTGTAGATGTGGTGATCTTTTGTCCGCAGGCAGTTAGCTGCAGGACAGAGAGGGAGCAGGAGCGGGGGAGTTCGCGCTCAATTTTGAGCTAGCAGGGGGCGTGGCCTATCTATTCCCGGTCTTTTGAGCAGGAAGACGCGCGCTCTGGCGTTTCTCCTGCGACTCCCTCACTGTGGCGGCCATTACACAGGCTCCTGGGCTCCTCAGACCGCTCCTCTCCTCATAAGACACCACGGCCAGCTGAGTGAGTGCTGATTCCTCACCCTGCAGCGCAGCGATCGCTATCCTGCAGCTGCAGTCTCATTAGAGACATAAAATTGGCTGGGACTCACACTTCATATATATATGTTGTGGTGAGTTTGCAATATTAACCCTTCTGAGGGTTATTTCTACCAGAAAAATTTTTTGACTGAATACCGCTGGGGTAACCCTGCCTGGTGGAGCGTTAACCCTTCAGCATATATAAAAAAAAAAAAAAAACCGCATAGTTTTTGCTGGTATTATCGCTTTGACCTGTTCATACAGGTGAGACATGTCTGAACAGAGTTCAGATGCCGCGGACCATGTCCCAGTGCCATTGCGGCAATCAGATACGCAGACCTCCACAACGTCTAGCGCTGCGGTCGACAGCGGTGAAAAATTGGACGATATCGCTCGATCAATCAACAACTTGTCTGACCTTTTAGGTCAATATGTGTCTGCTAATTCTTCTCAGAGGAAGCGACGCAGGCCGTTACCGGCCTCTACACGGAGCGAGTCAGACGTATCTGATATTGGGCAGAGTTCCCCTTTAAATTCGGATGGAGAAATATCCGATTCAGATGCGGACGAGCCGCAGGGGCGTTCCTCTATGGCGAAGCGTACGGAGGCATTAATTGAAGCCATGAGAGATATATTACAGTTACCGGAGGAGGTAACTAGTCGTCCTGGTAAATCAGCACGCATGTTCCAGGAGTCCCGTGCTTCGCGTACAACATTGCCAGCTCTGGATGAGCTTAATAGTGTAATAGAGGAGGAACGTCTATGTCCAGATAAGCGTTTTCATGGAACGCATTTCTTGGATACACTTTATCCTTGCTCTGCGGAGTTAAAGGCTAATTGGACTTCTGCTCCTGAAGTGGATGTGTCTTTATCTCAGCTTAATAAATCCTCACTACTCCCTATTAAGGGAAAAGCGAGTTACAGGAGCCTTTGGATAGAAAAGCAGAATTGGCGGCAAAAGCAAGCTATGAGGCTGCGGGTCATGGATTCCGAGCAGTGCTAGGATCCATGTGTGCTGCTAGAGCTTCTCTAAGTTGGATGGCACGTCTGAAGACGGAGTTGCACAATGAATCTCCGTTATCTGAGATACGGGAAACTTGTGAATGGTTAGAAACGGCAGCCTGTTATATCTTTGATGCCGGTCTGGATACGGCATCTCTGCTGGCCAAAGCGCAAGCTTCAGCGGTCACAGTCAGAAGAGCTTTATGGCTCAGACAGTGGGCCGGGGACGCAGTTTCCAAACAAGGGTTGTTGGCCTTACCTTACAAGGGTGGCCATCTTTTTGGATCTGACCTCACAGAGCTGATTTCCAAGGCTAAGGCGAAGGAATCAGCATTACCACAGCGTAGGGCCATGGCCTCGGTGTCCAGTAGGCCTGGTGTCTATAGTGGTCGGCGGTCCTTTCGGGGCCGAGGACGATCTAGTCACTCCTCGTGGGGATCGGGTCGTCCTTCCTTCTCAGGAAAGAAATCCTCTCAGAAAACTCGTACTTCCTGGAAGCAGAGTTTCCGCCAGGACAAGCGGGAACTTGACAAGAAGCCCGCAAAGTCTAATTGACGCCAGGGGTCCACTCGAGGATTCTCGAGTGGGGGGTCGCCTGCTTCTTTTCAAGGCGACTTGGATGGCTCGCGTTCCAGATTCCTGGGCAACGCGGATTGTGTCGGCAGGCTATTTCATAGAGTTTGCTTCTCGACCCCCAAATGTTTTTTGTCAGTCTCGCGTTCCGTCGGAACCCGAGCTTGTTGTCGCTCTACAGCGAGAGGTCGAATCTCTGCTACAAAAGGGTGTAGTGATACCGATTCCGTCAGAGGACCGAGGAAAAGGTTTTTATTCCAACCTTTTTATAGTTCCCAAAAAGGAGAACAAATTTCGCCCGATTCTGGATCTCAAGCGATTAAACCGGCATGTCCATGCCTGGAAATTTCGCATGGAGTCGCTTCGTTCCGTTGTGGCAGCTCTGTCACAGAACGATTTTCTGGTGTCAATCGACATTCGCGACGCCTATTTGCATATTCCCATCGGAAAGGCTCATCAGCGCTTTCTTCGATTTGCCATAGGTCAGAATCATTACCAGTTCGTGGCTCTGCCGTTCGGCTTAGCCTCAGCGCCAAGGGTCTTTACAAAAATTCTGGCGCCTCTCATGGCAATCCTTCGAAGACAGGGGATTACGATTCTCCCTTATCTGGACGATCTTTTGATCATGGCTTCCTCGGAGGAGGAGGCGTTGACTGCTCGGGATTTGTCTCTTCAGTTTCTGAAGGACTTCGGTTGGCTGGTCAATTGGGAGAAGTCGTCCCTGGAACCATCGAGGACAATCCTCTTTTTGGGAATGCATCTCGACACGTTTCGGTCGGTAGTTTCCCTACCACCAGACAAACAGTCATGTCTTCTTCGACATGTACAGATTATGAGATCCTCAACGGCAATGTCTCTACGGAAGTGTATGCGTCTTCTAGGACTGATGGTGGCGTCCATGGAGGCAATTCCTTTTGCCCAGTTCCACTCCAGGACTCTTCAAAGGTTCATCTTGAGTCGATGGAATCAGTCGCAATCGCTGGATTGCAGTGTCACCATTTCTCGCGCGGTGCGGGATTCTCTAGAATGGTGGTTACGTCCAGGGGCATTCTCCCTGGGGAAGTCTTTCCTCCCTCCGAAGTGGTCAGTCATAACCACCGATGCCAGCCTGACGGGCTGGGGGGGTGTTTGGAACAATCTCTGGATTCAGGGGGTATGGTCATCGGAAGAGTCTGTGCTTCCGATCAACATCCTGGAATTGAGGGCGATTTTCCTTTGCCTCCAACATTGGACGGTCCCTTTGAGCGGTCTGCCAGTCCGTGTGCAGACAGACAATGCGACGGCTGTCGCGTATATCAATCACCAAGGTGGGACAAGGAGTTCCAGACTCATGGTAGAGGTGTCCCGAATTCTGATTTGGGCAGAGGCCAATGTACCAGCCATTTCGGCGATTCACATTCCAGGGGTTCAGAATGTTACAGCGGACTTTCTCAGTCGCAGAAGGATGGATTCCGGGGAATGGAGCCTCCATCCGGATGTGTTTGCACTACTGTGCTCTCGCTGGGGAACCCCCCAAGTGGATTTGATGGCATCCAGGTTCAATGCCAAGTTACCGACATTCATGTCCAGGTACAAGGATCCGAAGGCGGTGGCGGTGGATGCTCTAGTGGCTCAGTGGGATCAGTTCGAGCTGATCTATGTATTCCCGCCGATATCCTTACTTCCTCTAGTACTGCGTCGGATCAGACTAGAGAGAATTCCAGCTATTTTGATAGCTCCAGACTGGCCAAGAAGGGTGTGGTTCTCGACAATAATGTCGCTGTTGGCGGCACCTCCTTTTCCACTCCCTCTTCAACCGGACTTGTTGACTCAGGGGCCCGTTTGTCATCCGGACTTGATGTCCCTGCGTTTGACGGCGTGGCTCTTGAGACCGAAATCTTGACCCGTAGAGGTTTCTCAGCCGAGGTCATTGCTACCCTTCGTGCTGCAAGATGTCCGGCTACTACTAGGATTTACCACAAAATTTGGGAAACCTTCTTTTCGTGGTGTTTGGGGTCCTCTCGGAACCCGAGAAAATTTTCCATTCCCAACCTGTTGGCTTTTCTACAGCATGGGCTAGACAAGGGTTTGGCAGTAAGCACTCTGAAAGGTCAGATTTCTGCTCTGTCCTTATTGTTTCGGAGAACCATTGCTTCAAATAGAGACGTGCTCTCCTTTTTCCGAGGTATATCTCGTAAGTTTCCGCCGCGGAAGGCACCCGTGTCTCCTTGGCGGCTCAACCTTGTTTTGGAGGCTCTTCAGCATAAACCTTTTGAGCCTATGGTTTCTGCTAGCCTTTCTTTACTTTCTTGGAAGGTGGCTTTCCTTGTTGCAGTCACTTCCTTGAGGAGAGTTTCTGAGTTGGCAGCTCTTTCTTGTTCGCCTCCTTTTCTGGAGTTTTTTCCGGATCGTGTAGTGCTTCGCACTCGGGGTGATTTTTTGCCTAAAGTGGTGTCACAATTTCATGTTAACCAGGATATTGTGTTGCCTTCACTCTGTCCGGATCCGAAGAATGCGAAAGAGCGAGATTTACACACATTGGATTTAGTGCGGGCCTTGAAGTTTTATCTATCTATTACTCAAGGTTTTCGTAAGACGGACTCCCTGTTTGTGGTTCCAGCAGGTCGTCGGCGTGGTCAACGAGCTTCCAAGGATTCTATAGCTCGTTGGATCCGGTCAGCTATTTTGGAAGCTTACCGTCTTCGGGGTGAATCTTGCCCGATTAAGATTCGAGCCCATTCTACGAGAGCTGTGGCCTCATCGTGGGCTTTTCATCAAGGTGCCTCGGCAGTGCAGCTCTGCCGAGCGGCAACTTGGCGCTCTGTCCACACGTTTACAAAGTTTTATAAAGTGGACGTCAGTGCTTCCGCTGATGCAGCCCTCGGACGTAGGGTCCTGCAGGCAGCTGTAGTTTAAAGTTCTGGATGAACTTGTGTTTAGCGCTGGTTGCGCTTTGTTGTTAAGGTTGTTGGGTTTCTGCCTTTTATTGGTTTTTCCCACCCTTATTTTTGAACTGCTTTGGGACGTCCCATCAGTAATGAATACTGTGGCTCTCTTCCTTCCATCTGCAGCTGAAACACGGATTTTGGTAAGAACTTACCTGTAAAATCCTTTTCAGCGAAGGAAGGAAGAGAGACACAGCACCCTCCCAAGGCAGAAGTGTGTTGATGTTTTCAGATGCAGCGCGACCCTTATCTGATAGCGATTATCTGGGCTGAGGTCAGCGCGCTAAGGCTCTGTTCCAGCATCGCCAGCTCATCGCAGTAGTCAGGTTCCGTGAGTAGTACCTGGAACTCTGTGGTTTTTGGCTTTCTTTGCATGCATAACCTGTATCCTTGTGTTTTTTCTCTGAAGTTCCTTCAGAAGGGGTTATGTTGCTCCGCTGGTGATCTTGGCTCTTTTCCTCAAAGCTTTGGTACGACTGGAGCTGAGTAGGAGGAGCCCGAGCTGGAGGGGCCAGCCAGTCAGCACTCTTTTGATCTGAGGTGACATCCTGATCTGGGGCTCCGCCTACCATCAGTAATGAATACTGTGTCTCTCTTCCTTCCTTCGCTGAAAAGGACTTTACAGGTAAGTTCTTACCAAAATCCGTGTTTCTGGAAGATCTGCACTACCATGCACCAGGCAAGGGATGTGCGTCAAACTGGCTAGGCACAGCGCGGCTATTAGATTTCGTGCGTCATCGCACCACCAGGCTGGGTTTTGAGGTTCACCGGCACCAACCACTGATCTGTCTGCTGTCCATGATTCCTGCGCGTTGTGCGATTTGTCCCCAAGTAGTGAATCTGGACAGATAAATGACCAGCAATACTATGTGGTAGGACAGGAGCTAGAACGCCTTCTGCCTCTGCCCCAGCCGCCACTACATTTATTCAGTGGTCAGAGAGATGTAACATCCCTGGCTGTGCTTATTGGTCCATGTATCGGTGGTTTTATGGCCCTTGCTACTGATGCCGATGTGCAGTGCACACTTGGCTCGGTCTGCAACATGTTTGGGCAGGGATGACCAGCTTGGAAAAGTTGGGATTGCTGGGAGCAGTGTACTGTGGGACAGTCACCAACATTAGTTTTTTTTCTCCACCAGCCGGAATGGCAGCAATTCAGAGGCCACTAGTTTGGAATTGCTGTCATTCAGGACCATGGCTCATGGGTGATCTCCTCTTTCTCTCGAGGAGATGGGGGTTGGAAAGCTGAACACTTACATAGGACGATTTGGAGTCGCTCCTTGACACTGGTGGTGATGCTTTCACATCCTATCTTTGCCAGGAAGTAGGTGGCCATGTTGATCGTGAACAGGAGGTAGAGGCTGAGACCGCAGCAGAAGAGGGAGCCAGGAAGAGGGTCATATCTGTCATGCTTTTTAAGGTGTGTTCTCCACTGCACCTGGAAATTAGATGCCTCATCATACAAGTGGTGCTCGGGTTCAGAACACTTTTGCCTCACTTCAGGGTCTGACGGCACAGAGTGCAAGCCACCTGTCGCTTGTCGGCAACACATTACCTGAAGAAATGCCACTCCAGGGAGGTCTTTTGAACGGTCTTTGGTGTGCTTAAAGCAGCAGCGCGGTGGACAGCAGCAGCCAATGTACTGGACAGGGGCTACCCGCTGTACTTCTGCACCCTGCTGCTTCTTTTGCTGTGCTCTTGTGGCAGAATGGCTACCTCCTCTTTTTCCGAACTGCACACGTCGCTAGGCTGGCCTCCGCCAGCCATCTCATCCCCGCATCATCTTCCACCAACTCCTCAACCCTGCCCTCCTTGCCAGTCTGCACACTGCACAAAGACGCTGCAGTTGGCAACGGGGTTTTATCACCCTCTGACGTGCTGCGGTGGTCCACTGACCATGAGTACTAGCCCTCCCACTTACTCATCATCCAACCTAACAAGTGGTTAGGCATCAGTGCACTCAGTCTTCCACTTCTGGAGCAGGGATATGTCGATGGGCCGTGGAACCACATCCAGCAGAGTCATCAAAAAGCAGAACAGGAACCTGCATGACTTGGGGCTTAGACTGCTTGGCTGATTTATGAGGGGGTGAGGTGGAAGCCGGATGACTATGGTCCTCTGGTGCCAACTGTACACTTTCTGCATTATTTAAGCTTATTGTGTTGAAACTGGAGCCACTATCAGCCATCCAATTGAACACCTTTTCAACATCTTGTGGCCGCACCATTCGTGCAGCGGTGTTTGGGCCTATGAAAGGATGCATAATGTCTTGTCGCCTGCGTGCACCGGAGGAAACTGGCGCGCTATGGGGGACAGGTGCCGGTGTCACCGCTCGCTCAGGACCCCGGCACTTGAGATATTTACCTGTCCTCTCTGCACCGCTGCGCTGCTCCCTCGGTCTGACTCCTCTGGCTGTGAATAATCTGGCAGGGGGCGGGGCGCGCACTAACGACGTCATCTCGCCCTCTGACCTGATCATTCACAGCCAGAGGAGTCAGACGAGGACGCAGCGCGCAGCGGTGGACCGAGGGACAGGTAAATATCGCTATACTCACCCCTCCGCCGCGCGTCCCTGCAGCCTCTCCTCTTCTCCCGGCGCTCTCCGCAGCGCTTCAGTCCTGCAGCGGTCACGTGCTACCGCTCATTAAAGTCATGAGTATGTGCATATTCATGACTTTAATGAGCGGTGCCATGTGACCGCTGCAGGAAGGAGCTGGAGATCGTGGGAGAAGCAGGGGAGCTGCAGAGACCGCGCCGGCAGAGGGGTGAGTATGATCCGACACCCCCCGCTCTCCCTCCCCCGGGGGTCCGCCGACCCCCGTATATGACCCGCGTATAAGCTGAGAGGGGGACTTTCAGCCCTAAAAAATGGGCTGAAAATCTCGGCTTATACATGGGTATATACGGTATTTGCAAAAGTACTAGATAACACACAGCGGCCCAGAAAAATTATTTATTTGGTAATGATTAATGGTAATGAGACGGCTGATGCCAATTATTTATTTCTCAGACTACTGGAAAACACACTGCGGCCTAAATTAACAGTACTCCCACTTGCGGGGGGGGGGTGCAGAGTACACACAGCGGCTTAAAAGACAGTACTTACACAGTCAGGGAGTGCAGAGTACACACAGCGGCTTAAAGGACAGTACTTACACAGTCAGGGAGTGCAGAGTACACACAGCGGCTTAAAGGACAGTACTCCTACAGGCGGGGAGTGCAGAGTACACACAGTGGCTTAAAGGACAGTACTTACACAGTCAGGGGGTACAGAGTACACATAGTGGCTTAAAGGACAGTACTTACACAGTCAGGGAGTGCAGAGTACACACAGCTGCTTAAAGGACAGTACCTCCACAGGCGGGGGGTGCAGAGTACACCACAGTGACATTTAGCACAGTACTACCACTGATATGGGTTGCAGAGCACGCAGTCACTATCTGCCCCTCACTCCAGCGGTGTCCTATCCCTACACTAATAATAATGGTGGCAGAACTCATGATCTGGCCTTTATACAGGCCGGGTCACGTGCTGCGCCAGGAATCACAGCCACAGTATTACTTGGCATAGCTGTGATGGCTTCGGAAGTGCCCACAGTCTATAAAAGTTTGTTAATTGGCTGCTCTGCAGCCTTTCAACAAGCTTTATTAGACTGGGGAACCCAAACAGGAAGAAGGACATACAGTAAAAAGTCTGGGTTCGGGGTTTCATAACGGCCACTAAGTTTCGGTACGAACCCCGAACTTTCTAGTTTTGGGTTTGCTCATCACTAATCTTTATCTTATAAATACCAGCCCGTGGCTGTCTGTTGTAATTGGTAAAGTGAGAAAAAAAACTCTGGAATTGTGTTTTTTGGTCATTGCAGTCCTGCTAAAAAAAAATTCAAAAAAATCAAAGTATCATAGCTGACATAAAATGGTACCAATAAAATAGTCAGACTGGGTATGAAAAAACAAGCCTTCACACAGATTCATGGCCCGAAAAATGAAAAGGTTACAGGTCTTCGAAAATAGGGACGTATTTTTTTTTTTCTTTTACAAATTTCCAAATATGTTTTTATCACTTAATAATAATTAAAAAAATATATATATCAAAGTTTGGTATTCCCCATAATCATGGTGACTCTTATTACCAGGTCATTATTAGCACACAGTGAATGCTATAAACAGAAAAAAGAATTGAGGGATTGTCTTTTTGTATGAAATGAATCGCATAATCTGATACATAATGTTGTCGTCTTCTTCTTGATAATTACAATATCTGCCAATTCTAAAGACATATTTGGGTGTCCAAAGTGCTAACTCGCTGGCCACCAGTTTCTTCTGCCATCGTATTGTTTTCTATACTCCAGACATGTGATGTTTGTTTTTTGCAATTTTTCTCGCCAGGCATCTTTCAATCTTCCCGAACAATTCAACTTTGCCATGAATGTTTATGCCAAAATGAAAGGAAAAACTGGGCTCAGAGTAACCGTGCGAGTAACGGATGCTTCGGCAAATCAGTTCTCCGGCCAGACACGGGAGTTGTCGGATGAGATTCAGATTCAGGTAATTGACTCAAAAACACTATTTTAATGGCCCCTGTGCACATTAAAAAAACTGTATGAACGATTGATCGACTGACGGTGAACTCTAGCAACTTCTGTGTTCTATGAGAGCTGATGCCGTATTCTTCTCGCCACTGATATTTTTCGGGAAGCCCCCACATAGTTAGCAGATTTGGGTGGGTTCTGCCAAAATTAGTCTGTTTTGGGGTCTGTTTTCCGTGTTGTCCTCTCTTTACGTGATGGTCACTGTCCTCGTCTTACACAGCAGTGGTGTCACGGCACTATTACAGAAAATCCCGGGGTTTAGTAGCTCTTTCCCGATTCCTAAAGCTAGGGGAGCCCTAGCTATCCCTGCTCCCCGGATTACTTCTTATGGTGAAAATGCAGTGCCCAGGGGGGGGGAACTAGATGTTATCGGTGCCAGGGCCGGCCAATAATAAAGAAATTAGGAATGTCAAAGGTGGCGTTGTGGCATGCTAGCCCTGTGTTCCTCACACTGAGCCCTTACAGCCTCTTAATGTGTGTGTGCGCAGTTTCAAGGATGAATGGTAACAAGGGTATTAACGTAATCAAAATGAAGTCTTTACTGTATTCACTTCACAATACATAGTCCATAGCGATGGTATCACAGTCTTTAAGACAAGCTTGACATTTTAGGTAGCAGGAGAGATGGTCACCGTGACATTTAAGATGGAATCTTCCCAGTTAATGGCTTGAGTAAAGTGATCGGCTGACTGCCAGTTATATACCGGATTACTATCTTAATTCACACAGTCCTTCAGTTATATTACTACCAAGGATGGGCCTACACAGTTTGCTTCACTGGGGAAATACTGTTCACTGCTTACTCCCGATTAAGTCCTGATACGGTTCCCTTTCACAGGGCGTACAGTAGACGATACAGTAGAACATGAGGTACTCACGCTGGCAGAACCATTAAAGGCGTGGAGTGTAATAGAAGAGCCCTTGTACAGCGCTTTCTCTTCTGTCTCTATGAAGATTGAAATTTAACATGCCCTCCTGGCGTAGGCTGTGGCAGTTTCCTGGAAGATTAAGGGAAGCAGGACCTAGGCTGAAAGCAGAGCAGCCTAGGAAGTCGACTTCTTGACAATTTATCAAATAAACCACATAACAGGACATAGGTTTTTGGTAACCACCCGACAACTTTATTTTGCAGCAGATAGGAGGAGATACTGGGACACTACAAAGACACTAGGGCCACGTGCCTTGCTGAGCTACTAAATTAGCCGTTATGTCTCCTCCCCACCCAGGGAAGTGGGGAGTTGTAGTGTGTAAGAATACACTAACCAGGGAAGACGTACAGGGATAATTGAAAATACCAATCCTACAAATATGCACTCACAGAGTGGAACATCGGGAAGTAAAGGAAGGAAAAAACAAATAGGAGAGGATGAGGATATGCACACAGACAAATCACCAAGCAACAGTCTTCTGAACAACACTCCTAACTTCTCAAACAACCAACACCTCCAACTCCTGAACTAGGCAGTATAAAACTAACACTGGCAATCCCTGATTGACAGAGGCGAGAATATATAGCAGAGGGGAGTGGCGAACACTGAACAGCTGACACCATCAAAGCAGGAAAGCTCCGGGAGCTCCAACTTAACAAATTAACCCCTGCACTGTTTAATATGTTGGTGAATTGCTTCTAATTAGTGCAGCAGTATGTGAAATCAGACAACGCTGTCCTCAAGACCCTCTCTGTCGTGCTAAACCTGTGACAAGTATTGATGTTATGTAACTTTTCATTATTTTTTTCCCACGGCTTATTTTCCTGCAGCAATTTTCTAACTTCCAGTTTCTGTTCTAGGTATTTGAGCGATTGCACTTAATAAACCCCAGTATAGAAGCTGAGCAGATACTTATGTCTCCAAATTCCAACTTGAGGCTACAAACTAACAGGTAATTTAATTGCTTTTTCTCTTGAAAGAAAGTTTCCAAAACCTTGAAATTTAATAAAAAGAAAATGAAAAAAGAAGGATGAAGCTAAGAATAAGGTGTGTAAAAAAAGAAAACCAAAAAAACCATGAAACCTCATAAATAAATACATCTGGTCCATGAAACTCAAACTAAGCAACCTAAAAGAAATGTACTGATCTATTGATTTAAAGTCACACTCTGCCTGCAGACTTGTGAATCCTCAGTGAGCGCACTGTGCGCGCTGGCAGGATTCACAGGCATGTTGACCGCAAGCATGTGATTTCCATACAAGTGAATCAATCGAGGCCGGACATGTCTAGTCGGAATGCGTACCGGAGTCTGGAAATCACAAACTTGTGGTCACATGACCCACCACACCAGACCCTAGAGAATCCTGACAGCGCGGACTGTGCGTGATGTGAGCATTCATACGTTTTTGTTTTTTTTATACTTTCTAGATCATGATCTATGTTGGAAGAAAGTCCTGAGTTCTTTCAGTTTGCACAGCTTCCTGTTCTGTAGCGATCACTTTTCAGCAGTTTTCTCATTGTCATCACAGTAACAGTTATTACTTCCAGGCATGTTACTCAGCCTCCATTCTGGTCCCGGTGCCTTCCTCCTCTGTCCTCACCGATCACATAGATCAGTGTAGTGCAGGAGGAGGAAGAGCAGTTATGTCTGTGATTGGGAAGGATGCAGTCCTCCATCACAGGAAGCTGCCTCTGGACTACAAGGCGCACACAATTTTTAGCAAGGGTTTTTCTTGCTAAAAAACGCATCTTAGGGAAGAGTGGGACTGTCCTATAACTCAAGGATTGCAACCCAATGCATGGATGGGCCATCGGCTCTCCCGACCAGAGCATGATAGCTGGAGAGACATACATGCTGCCTCCTTTTCTGAACACGGAAAGACCAAAAATGTTTTTTTCTCTTTCTCATTCATTTTTAACCTTTAAAAAGGGCAGATGATTTGCACTTTTATATTTTCAATTTTTTTTAGGAACTTGTTTATTCTATTACTATATTATGCATGTATATATGTAAAAAGAAAAAAAGGCAAAATACATGCATGTTAAAAAAACAACATTTTTTTGCATGTTTTTATATAGCCTTGTTTTTTGTTACATGTATACACGCACATTTATGCACGTATGTCTACGTACATAATATTTTAATATTAAACAATTAAGAAAAGAATTCCTTCTACTTTTAAAGTTCTATTCCTTCATTTGATATACAATTCTGACATAATGTCATCATTATCTTCCACAGAGATCGAGCGCCATTGTTAATTACCGGATATTGGATGGGCCAAACAAGTTGCCTGTTGTACAGGTAGATAGTAATGGGCTACTGATATCGGGTTTCCTCACTGGACTTTCTACCATAGAAATTAATTCTCAGGAACCCTTTGGAATCAACCAAACCATTATTGTGTCAGTTAAGGTAATTTTCCTGGTGCTGAGTGACTGTAATAATTATTTTTGTGTTTTGCGCTCTTTAGTAGCTTTATACTGTTTGTCATTGAAATCAAATGTTCTTCTAAATGCCGCGGTTACAAACTTAATAAAGTGCCTAGTGGTGCTTGTGTATAACCGCCGCAAAGTGATATAAGTTATAGCTGAAGTTGGATTCGATTCCTGGCTCACACATTATTTGTGGCCGGGCTGTAGCTGTGATTGATTTACCTTGCCACAATAGAGCTGGAGCAGAATCGGCTTTGTGGGTTCATTAAAAGCTCATGGCAATGGGGAGTCTGGATTAAAGATGTGTCAGATTCAATGTCAGTTGTCCTAATATTGTAGGACAAGCGATAGGTGATGTATTCAAGGGAGCAGTTCAGTTTGGGAGTTTTAGATGATTGTTTTGTATGAAAAGTTGAGTTCTGACCATCAGATACATCATACAGCTTAAACTGATGTTAAAAGGGGTTGTAAGACCCCCTACACAAACCTTACAGGGGGCGGCAAGTTCAGAAGAGTTGAGCACTTCACCCTTGTGACTTGAAATCACACATAAAGTTCAGATGCCACAATCTAAAGTTACCCAGGGGCCATGTGTAGTCGCTGTTAAACTGCTAGGAGTGAGATAACATCTAGAACTTTAGATAAAGGACTACATTTTGTCATTTTACCGCTGATGAGAAATCCGTACAAGAGCAGGTACCTATGTTCCCACAGTCTCTGGGCGAGGTGAACTGTAAAATTAGGGTGAGTAAACGACACATATACATTTATAATAATGAAGGAGATAAACCTGAAATCAATTTAATGTTTTCTGTTTTTGTTTTTTTTTATTGGGGTCACAAGATAAACGCTACAAAAACAGTTCTACAATTACGAGAGAGTGCCACAGTCTCCATGATATTAGTATAATTTATTGAACTGTCTTTTACATTTTATATTTATGTAGAAACTCCAGAAAAGTCACATGTTACTGTCAATTGATCTCATATTCCAAAAATGACACTTTAGGGGTCAGATGAACCCCATTTCAATATCAGACAGCTGCTACAAGTGCTTCGCCCTTCTTCCAATGCATCATTTATTGGATTATTCAGTTTGGTGTGTGAAGCTGAGGTCAGGTGTGTAATGAGCCGAGTCAGTTTGGTGTTGGGGTCAGGTGATGAAACTGTCTGATGAAAGAGTCAGGTGTGTGGTGGTGATGAAGCTGGAGGTCAGGTGGTGGTGGGTGATGAAGCTGAGTCAGTGTGTTGTGATGAAGCTGGAGGTCAGGTGTGTGGTGGTGATGAAGCTGGAGTCAGGTGGGTGATAAGCTGGAGGTCAGGTGGTGGTGTGGTGATGAAGTGAGTCAGGTGTGGGCGATAAGCTGAGGTCAGGTGGGTGTGGTGATGAAGCTGGAGGTGTAACGAGTGTGGTGGTGAGAAGCTGGAGTCAGTGTGTTGGTGATGAAGCTGGAGGTCAGGTGGTAGTGGTGGTGATGAAGCTGAGTCAGTGTGGTGGTGTGATGAGCTGGAGGTCAGGTGGTGGTGGATGAAGCTGGAGTAGTGTTGTGGGTGATGAAGCTGGAGGTCAGGTGGTGGGTGGAGAACTGGGTCAGTGTTGTGGTGATGAAGCTGGGGTCAGGTGTTGTGGTGATGAAGCTGGAGGTCAGGTGGTGGTGGTGGAAGAAGCTGAGGTAGGTGGTGGTGTGTGATGAAGCTGGAGGTCAGGTGGTGGTGGTGTGATGAAGCTGGAGGTCAGGTGGTGGTGTGGTGATGAAGCTGGAGGTCAGGTGGTGGTGGTGGTAATGAAGCTGGAGTCAGGTGGTGGTGTGAAGCTGGAGTCAGGTGGTGTGGTGGGATGAAGCTGGAGGTCAGGTGGTTGTGGTGGTGATGAAGCTGGAGGTCAGGTGTGTGGAGGTGGTGGTGGTGGGTGATGAAGCTGGAGGTCAGTGGTGGTGATGAAGCTGGAGGTAGGTGTGTGATGATGAAGCGGGAGGTCAGGTGGTGGTTGTGATGAAGCTGGAGGCGTGGTGGTGATGAAGCTGAGGTCAGGTGGTGGTGGTGATGAAGCTGGAGGTCAGGTGGTGGTGGTGATGAAGCTGGAGGTCAGGTGGTGGTGGTGTGGTGAAGCTGGAGTCAGGTGGTGTGGTGAAGCTGGAGGTCAGGTGGTGGTGATGATGCTGGAGGTCAGGTGGTGGTGGAGGTGATGGGTGTGATGCTGGAGGTCAGGTGGTTTGGTGATGATGCTGGAGGTCAGGTGGGTGGTGAGATCGGGTCAGTGAGTGAGAGCTGGAGGTCAGGTGGGGTGGTGACGAATTGGAGTCAGGTGGTGGTGGATGAAGCTGGAGGTCAGGTGGTGGAGAAGCTGATGGCGTTTGTTTTTTGTTTCAAGCAGATCTGTCACTAAATTTCACAACCTAAACCACATTATGTAATAAATCTCATAGACCTGATGAAGCTGGTGTACTTGCCATGAAAGGTCATATCAGAATGACTGTATAATCCTTTTAATGTTTTTTACACCTGCTATTAAAATCAGCCTTTCATGAGTAAAATCTAATCTACCTGAACATATAACAGTATACAGGTATGCATTGTGTGCCGCTGGTGGTAACATACGTCCGGCCCTGTGCAGAGGGGTCTGAGATACATAGAGGTGTTAAGGGTCGGGAATAAACCTCTTACATTTGTGTAAGTGATGGGTCTCCACTTTATACCTGCTGTTTTTTTGCATCTTGTCTTATTCCCTGCTATTATCACCCAGGTTTCGCCAATCTCGTACATGCGCCTGGTGACCAGCCCGGCCATACACACGGGCAGCGGCCATCTACTGTCTGCAGTTCCGCTGGGAGCTACATTGCGTTTCTCAGCCCGTTTCCATGACAACACCGGCGAGGTCTTCCACGCACAGAATTCCATTCTCAACTTTGCAATTAACAGGTTTGAGTAGATTCAGTATTTCTGTGCATTATCAAAGCCATTAGTTTTATGTAAATGAGGGATCCGGCAGCCACTTCTCTGCGATCTGTCTCAAATTTGTCATTTAAAAAAAAAAAAAATAGTAGAGACAATATCTGACGTTCCAAATTTGCATAAATACATTTACATGGTAAGAAATTCTGTGAATTACAATTTCTATAACAATATGTTGGAATTTAAAGGGACACTACACCTAAATTCTTCTGTGAATTTGCTGTTCTTTTCAGCCCAAGATCTTCATGATCAAAATCTTATCTTGCAGATCTCTGTCTTATTAAAAAAAAAAAAACATTTACATATTTATGAATGAGTGTCTTGACATTAGTAATGCATTTCTTTAACCACATGATGGCAGTGTTGTAGCGTTGCTCTCTTACATGGGAATATTGTAGATTTTTTTAGGGTTTTAATCTCAGGTTGTTGTTTTTTATGTTCTTGGTTGCAGGGATGATTTTGTACAAATTGGAAAGGGGGCCACAAATGACAGCTTTATCATGCGCACAGTCAACGTTGGTTTTACCATATTTACAGTATGGGATACGGAGAATCCTGGAATTTCCGATTATGTCCCCATACCTGTACATCACGCCATATTCCCAGCTGTGAAGGAACAAGCTGTGGTTGGGGATATCATTTGTTTTTCATGCCCAGTAACTGCCAGGAAGGTAATAAACTATTATTCAATAATTTAAAAAAATATATATATATAATTATATGTTTTTTGTCTGCTGAATAATAATCATAATAGTATATCATGAAATGTGTGTGTAATAAATATACACGTGTGTGTGTCTGTATATACGAGTGTGTGTGTGTGTCTGTAAATTAGTACACACTTATATTTAATGTCTACTATATAATCAGAATATATGTGTGTACGTAATATACACACACACTTATGGTTTTTTTTGTCTACTATATAACCAGATAAAAAAAATAGAATATTATATCCCGAAATCATCTGTCGGGAGGCCTCCAGTTTGCAGAATTATGATTGCAGCTCTTCTGAACTTCATGCAAGCTTAAAAGTAATGTGGTGGCTCTGTAAAATAGATTTACTATATGCATGTGCTGAGCACCAACACCGCAGTGGACCCGGGTGAGGTTTTCTTTCTAGCTCATACTACAGTACAGAGCCTGTTGGACGTGTCTCAGAGTAAATACGGCTAGAGCTCGTTCTGCGCAGACGCTGAGCCTGGAAATAATGCTTTAAGATTTCTGTTCTGAAGCTTGAAAAAAATTGGTTAATGCAGCTGTGATTGATGAAACAGATGGGGATTTCAGGTCAGGGCGCGATGATTTAAAGGGAACCTGTCAGCAGTTTTGGCCGATATAAGATGCGGCCATCACCTTTCAGGGCTTATCTACAGCATTCTATAATGCTGTATATCTGCCCCCAACCCGACCTAGAAGATAAGAAAAATAAGTTGCCTGTGGGACGGTCCGGTCCGATGGATGTCCCAGGTCTGACACCTCCCACCTTCTTATAGTTTTTGTTTTTATGTGCACAGTGGCCCTCCCATCCACTTGACTTTGCAGGCTTTGTAGCCATCTCTATTCACCCATGGTCACAGTGACACTGAAGCTGGCCGTGATCGGGAGCCATTGGCACACTTTGGCGATCCTTGCCATCTTCAGTGCCGTTCATACAAGATCACGTGTACGCACCGCACACATTCAGTTTGATCGCAGCATGCTATAAATGATAAAATGCACAACAGTAGCGAGGCATAATTTTAATAAAAAGTCATTTTAAACGTTGATATTTTTTTACAAGCCGTTTCCAATATTCTGACCTTTTTAAGATGGGACTAACGCTTTGCAGATTGGAATATAACTTTGGCTTCTAATACCTTTATTCTTTTGGTTTACAGGGTTGTATGGGACATGGAGCTCTTCCTCTAGGGCGCTTCTGCAGATTGATCCCAGGTCGGGTGCCGCTGTAGCCAGAGAATCTGGACATGTTACTGTGTATTATGAAATTCCTGGGCTGCTGAAAACCTACCGAGAGGTAATGGACTTCATAATGAGCTTTGATCAACCAAAAGTACAGTCTATACGCAGCGTTAGAAGCTATCTAAATAAATCTGGGGCTGGACTCCAACTTCTCGAAGCCCTGGAGGGAGGACGGTCCATCCCCTCCTCTGCTTTCCCAATTAATTTGTTACTGCATCTCTCACACCACCTGGCTCGGTTCCCAAAAGTTTGCCTTTGTGTATTTTTGATGGGGAGAGGGTAAAAAGCACCTGGCAGAAACCTCTAGCAGTGGCTTATCTCCAATGACCACAAAAGGCTTGGGAAGTGGAAGTTTTAACTCCCTGACCCCTCTCTCCCTCAACACAGTCTGTCAGGGAGAGTTGAAGGCCCCCCATAACCATCAGATAGTCCTGCAAAATTTGGGGGTTTGAACCAATTCTAGCTATATAACCCAAAGTCTCTGTCTCTCAATGAACATGATGAGAAAAGGATTTTACAGTGAGTACACAAAAATCCCTATTTTTACAGTGAGAGACAAAAAAAATGCATTTACTGAAGTATGCGTTTACCATACGTGTTTGATCCTTTGGATCCATTATAAAGAAATGGCTTACACAGCAGCTTTTAAATGATCATACTATCAAAACCACGATTGAGACTAACTTAGTACAAAGTGATGATCTCCGTTGGTGCTTTTGTGGCCGGCACTACTAACTAGCAAGGGAAAATATCCTTCATGCCTGTGGTCATTTGTACTGTATGATGTGGGGCAGCACGGTGGCTCAGTGGTTGGCAGTGCAACCATGCACCGCTGGGATCCTGGGTTCAAATCCCATCAGGGAGAATGTCTGCAAATGGATTGTATGATCTCTCCGTGGCTTTCGAGCCTTGATCATGATTAGTACAACTTTGTTGGAGAAACCTGAGGATCTTAGAACTGCGACTTCAACAGTTCAGTAAATAGCTTGGTTGCCGGTAGGCGGGTGTAGCCTGTTGGGGAGGAGCTGAAATTTTTTTTCTTAGTTGTAATTCTTATTTTCGGCCTCCTGTTCACCCATGGTCTCCTGTGTCTCCAATGAAACGACAGAAAATATTTTATCTAATAACGAATTGTTTTCACTGCATAGAAAACATTACTGTGCACGGCGTTCATGCATATCATGGCAATACTTTTAGTCTATGGAATATTCAATTCTTTTTTTTTGTACATTACAGGTGTTAATCCGCTCACCGCAGAGAACACGAGTTGTGGATGCAAATGGAGAGAAAATCAATTTGCAGTCTGCAAATATTCATAAATTCCTTGTTGATATTGGGGAAAATGGCAACAATTTGAAAGGTAACTCTTAACACATGGTTCTCTTACAATTTTCTGTATGAACAGCCTGGGAGCGCAAACAATATTACAAAATAAACAAAAAGGCAGCCTCACCGTGTCCTATTCGTATAACTCAGTCCGTTTTGCAATGCTGTGGGTCTCCAACCAATAGCCGTGACTTAAGACTTCACATAAGAAAATTAGTTATGGTGAGTCCCAAGAATAATTAAAATCCTCAATTTATTGAAAAAAAATTAAAAGATCATACAGGTTGGGGATACATCTCAACGCGTTTCTGGCAGAAGCCCTTATTCTCAGTGAATGAGGGCTTCTGCCAGAAACGCGTTGAGATGTATCCCCAACCTGTATGATCTTTTAATTTTCTCCTTCGTCTCATTGGGGACACAGGACTGTGACTGTGGGTGTATGCTACTGCCGCTAGGAGGCTGACACTAAGTAAATATAAAAAAAGGTTAGCTCCTCCTCCGCCGTATACACCTCAGCACTGGCCGCAGGCAAACCCAGTTCATGCTTAGTGTCTGATGGAGGCACATGTCTGGTTTCTTCCAGACCATTTTTTTTTTTTTTTTCTCTACTTTCCCACGAAGATGTGACAGGGGCGACGGACCCTTTTGAAGGGGTCCGATCTCCCCAAACCATCAACGGGCGAGCACGTGGAGTAAAGCCTCCACGTATCCTCTCCCGCTACGTGGGACATGATGCCGGACTCAGCCCTGACCACCCTGGGGTATTGAAACCTCAGGTTGTACAGTCATGGCCAAAAGTTTTGAGAATGACACAAATATTAATTTTTACAAAGTCTACTGCTTCACTTTTTCTAATGGCAATTTGCATATACTCCAGAATGTTATAAAGAGTGATCAGCTTAATAGCAATTACTTGCAAAGTCAATATTTGGCTAGTAAATGAACTTTATCCCCCAAAACACATTTCAACATCATTGCAGCCCTGCCTTAAAAGGACCAGCTAACCTCTTTTCAGTGATTGCTCCATTAACACAGGTGTGGGTGTTGATGAGGACATGGCTGGAGATCAATCTGTCATGATTAAGTAAGAATGAGACCACTGGACACTTTAAAAGGAGGCTGGTGCTTGGCATCATTGTTTCTCTTCTGTTAAGCATGGTTATCTCTAAAGAAACACGTGCAGTCATCATTGCAATGCACAAAAATGGCCTAACAGGGAAGAGTATCGCAGCTAGAAAGATTGCACCTCAGTCAACAATCTATCGCATCATCAAGAACTTCAAGGAGAGAGGTTCCATAGTTGCCAAAAAGGCTTCAGGGCGCCCAAGAAAGACCAGCAAGCGCCAGGACCATCTCTTAAAAGTGTTTCAGCTGCGGGATCGGGCTACCAGCAGTGCAGAGCTTGCTCAGGAATGGCAGCAGGCAGGTGTGAGTGCATCTGCACGCACTGTGAGGCGGAGACTCTTGGAGCAAGGCCTGGTCTCAAGGAGGGCAGCAAAGAAGCCACTTCTCTCCAGAATAAACATCATGGACAGACTGATATTCTGCAAAAGGTACAGGCAGTGGACAGCTGAGGACTGGGGTAAAGTTATTTTCTCTGATGAATCCCCTTTTCAATTTTTTGAGACATCAGGAAAACACCTCATTCGGAGAAGACAAGGTGAGCGCTACCACCAGTCTTGTCTCATGCCAACTGTTAAGCATCCTGAAACCATTCATGTCTGGGGTTGCTTCTCAGCCAAGGGAATCGGCTTTCTCACAGTCTTGCCTAAAAACACAGCCATGAATAAAGAATGGTACCAGAATGTCCTCCAAGAGCAACTTCTCCCAACCCTCCAAGAGCAGTTTGGCGATCAACAATGCCTTTTCCAGCATGATGGAGCACCTTGCCATAAAGCAAAGGTGATAACTAAATGGCTCAGGGAACAAAACATAGAGATTTTGGGTACATGGCCTGGAAACTCCCCAGATCTTAATCCCATTGAGAACTTGTGGTCAATCATCAAGAGACGGGTGGACAAACAGAAACCTAAAAATTCTGACAAAATGAAAGCATTGATTGTGCAAGAATGGACTGCTATCAGTCAGGATTTGGTCCAGAAGTTGATTGAGAGCTTGCCAGTGAGAATTGCAGAGGTCCTGAAGAAGAAGGGTCAACACTGCAAATATTGACTTGCTGCATTAACTCATCCTAACTGTCAATATAAGCTTTTGTTACTCATATGTTTGCAATTATTATATTTCTGTCTGTGATAAAAACATCTGTCAAACACACATAAAAACCAGAGGGCAGCAGATCATGTGAAAATATAACATTTGTGTCATTCTCAAAACTTTTGGCCATGACTGTACAGTGGCATGTTATAGTCCGTGCGGCCCCCACTGCACCACCAATGCTAGACTGCGGTGCTGCAAGGAGGCGGACGGTCCCTCTCCTCACCCCCTGAAGGGGTGATGGAGTTAGGGTGCCTGCACCGTCCTACTTTTTTTCCTGCAAGTCCCCCTCTAATCTTCACATCCCTGCAAGCATAATATTCTGCATGGGACAAATCTACGGACGAAGACGGATAAACATACCGGAATAGAACATGGAGGGGGCCAGGAAGTTGCTGGAAGCTGGGAGCCAGCGTTTGTGAGGTGGTCGGGCAGCCTGGCTTCAGCCAGGAACAGGCAAGTCCCCGGCTCAAGTCCGCCCCCTAAGGGTGCATCTGCTTCCGGCGGCCCGCCCCCCGACTCCTGGGCGGCCGCCGCCAAAAATTTAGCTCCCGGCTTCGGCCGGCGCTAGGCCTCGGGCGAAAAATTTAGTCCCCGGCTGTGGCCGGGGACTAGGCCGCGGCCAGTAATTTAGTACCCGGCTTCGACCGGAAGGTAGGCCGCGGTCTCAGGACTCCGCCCCCGGCAGCGTCATCTCCCGGCGGGCCCGCCCCCCGACTCTCGGGCGGCCACCGCCGTAAATTTAGGCCGCGGCTTCGGCCGGCTCTAGGCCGGGCCGCAAAATTTAGTCCCCGGCTTTTGCCGGAGACTAGGCCGCGGCCGGAAGTGGTTTAGGCCGCGCCCCTCGACCCTTCCCCCTGAGGCTCGGCGGTATGAAGACGCCCCCCTGACAGGGGAGCGCTCTTTTTGAAATCTGGAGCTCGGGCATTTTCTTGTTTACGCTCTATTACGCGGTTTAAGGACGCTGGGGGTACAGGACTGGGGTAAGTGCTACTACCTCCAGCCTGGTTGTTCCTCTCCACTGCGCTCCTCTGCACTCCGCTCCACTGACCGTACCGCCACATCCAAATCATTGCGGCAGGCTATCTGCGACAGATTCAGTATGTCCAAAAGGGCCAAGTCTCATACGGTGCTGTATACCGCATGCATTGCCTGTAGGTCCCCTTTTCCGCACGCCCAGACTAATCGGGTCTGCGAAGCCTGTAACTCCGAACGGGCGCAGGAGCCCTCACCTATAGTCGAGCCCAGTGCGTCAGGTCCTCCAGAATGGGCCTTGTCTCTGTCTCAACCTGTGGCATCATTAACCAGAGCAATCGAGTCCCTTCAAGCTCCCGATAGGAGCAGGGACAGTGGTTCACCTGGCTTGACTACGCCTCAGGAACCTCCGGCCTGCAGGGGCCGCGCTCTAACCAGGCAGACGCAGGGGAAACGAACCCATACTGCGTCGCCTATGCCGACCGGGGCCTCGGCATCTATCAGTTCCGTTTCTCGCTCTCCCTCACCTTCGGAAGCGAGTGATCAATATTCGGATTCTGAGTCTGAAGGGTCCCTCAATCTAGAGGCCCCGAATTGTCAGGAGACAATTGACAGTCTTATAGAAGCTGTCAATCAATCCCTGGGAGTGGACGACGAATCCACTTTGACTTCGGGTCATAAGGTGTCCTTCAAAAGAGCCAGACAGACTCATAAGGTCTTTGGTGCTCATCCTGAATTTGAGGAGCTTGTGCAGCGCCACCGAGAAAAACCGGATAAGCGCTTTGCAGGACAGAGGGCCCTCAATACCAGGTATCCTTTTGCTCCTGAACTTCTTAAGAAGTGGGCGGAATCCCCAGCGGTCGATCCTCCGGTGTCTCGCTTGGCATCTAAGACGCTTCTCTCCCTTCCTGATGGTTCCTCGATTAAGGATCCAACGGATCGTCTGATTGAAAGCCTGGCTCGCTCGGTGTTTGAAGCATCTGGGTCATCTCTCTCTCCTTCCTTCGCAGCGACTTGGGTTGCCAAGGCAATGATTTCCTGGTCGGAGTCTCTGAACAGAGCTCTTCACGGTGTAGAAGTGCCACCTGTGGTTTTTGAGATATCTAATCAGATGGCTCTCGCAGGTGATTTTTTGATCAACGCTTCCATGGATGCGGCAAATTGCGCAGCATTAGCTGCTGCTAATGCGATTGCCATTAGGAGATCCTTGTGGTTGAGGACTTGGCGAGCAGACTCAACTTCAAAGAAGTCACTTACGTCCTTGCCGTATCAAAGCGGTCGTTTATTTGGTGAAAAGCTGGATCAGCTTATATCTGATGCGACAGGAGGGAAGAGTTCTTTTTTGCCTCAGCAGAAAGTCAAACAGCCCTTTCGCCGACAGCTTCAACCTCGTTTTAGAGCCTTTCGCAATCCAGGTTGGGCCGCAACAGCCAGTTCCAGCGGCTCAGGTCGACCTAATCAGGCCAGAGATCGTCAGGTCTCTTACAAAACCAACCTATTGGGAAGAATGCGGTCTCAACAACCAAGATCTAGAGGGTCTAGGCCCCAAAAATTTTCGGATAAATGACTGGAGGCAGAATCCGGTCGATTCATCCAGAGTAGGCGGACGTCTACTCTGGTTTCGCCCCACTTGGCTATCGATTACTCAAGACGAGTGGGTCAGGGAATTAGTCACCTCGGGTACAAGATAGAATTTACCAGCCTTCCCTCAAATCGTTTTTTTCCCTCACGCCTTCCCAAGGAGGAGTCTCGGGTTCGCGCCTTATTCAAGGCGGTCGAATCTCTTCGACACAGCGGGGTTGTCGTACCTGTACCAGAGGTCGAAAGAGGTCGGGGGTTTTATTCCAATCTGTTCATTGTACCCAAAAAGGACGGTACCGTAAGGCCCATTCTGGATCTAAAGAGATTGAACCGGTTTGTCAGAATTCGACATTTCCGAATGGAGTCTCTCCGCTCGGTCATTGCTGCCATGGAAAAAGGGGAATTTCTAGCATCAATAGACATCCAGGATGCCTATCTTCACATCCCCATATTTCCCCCTCATCAAAGGTTTCTTCGGTTTGCCATCGGCAAACTTCACTTTCAGTTCGCTGCCTTGCCATTCGGGCTAGCCACAGCTCCCAGAGTATTCACAAAGGTCATGGCTGCTGTTGTATCAATTCTGCACTCCAGGGGGATAGTCATCTTGCCTTATCTAGACGACCTTCTCATCAAGGGTCCGTCTTTCCAAACATGCGAGGAAAGTGTCAGCATTACGCTAGACACCCTTGTTCGCCTGGGGTGGTTGGTGAATATGAAGAAGTCATCTCCCGTGCCATCTCGAAAGATCACCTTCTTAGGGATGAATTTCGACACCGCTCAAGGGTTGATATTCCTTCCTCAGGACAAGGCCTTAGTTCTCCGTCAAGAGGTACGGATCCTTCGCAAACTGATTCCTCATACCATCCGGTTTTGCATGAGGGTCCTAGGAAGGATGGTGGCAGCAATCGAGGCAATTCCATTTGCCCAGTTTCATCTTCGCCCCCTTCAGCATGCACTCTTGGCAGTATGGGACGGGAGCCCTTATTCCCTCAATCTTCGGTGCCGTCTGTCCCTGCAGGTCAGACAGACTCTTATGTGGTGGACGAGGAGCTCCACTCTTCAACAGGGCCGTTTGTTTCCTCCAAATTTCTGGATGGTAGTCACAACGGATGCCAGTCTGCTCGGATGGGGAGCAGTGTTTCGTCACCACACAGCCCAGGGGACTTGGTCGCAGCAGGAGTCGATCCTCCCGATCAATATTTTAGAGATCCGAGCTATTCGGCTGGCTCTGAGGCATTTTCACCAGCATCTGGCGGGCCGCCCAGTCCGAATACAATCAGACAATGCCACGGCGGTGGCATACATAAACCATCAGGGAGGTACCCGCAGCCGGGCAGCTATGCACGAGGTAAAACAGATTCTGTCCTGGGCAGAGGTAAATCACTCCGTGATTTCAGCAGTCCACATTCCGGGCGAGGAAAACTGGGCAGCGGATTTTCTCAGCCGTCACGGCATAGCTTCAGGGGAATGGTCACTACATCCCGAGATTTTTCAGCAAATATGCCGACGCTGGGGAACCCCAGATGTGGACCTGATGGCTTCCAGGATGAATGCCAAGGTGCCCAACTTCGTCTCCCGGTACCGGGATCCGCAGGCAATTGCGGTGGACGCCCTGGTTCTACCGTGGAATCAATTCCATCTTCCATACTTATTTCCACCAATAGCTCTTCTCCCAAGGGTGATCAGAAAGATCAGGATAGAGGGGGTTCCAGCGATATTAATCGCTCCGGATTGGCCGCGTCGCTCTTGGTACGCGGAGCTGGTACAGTTGCTCGCCGACATACCCTGGCGACTGCCAGAGCGCGTGGACCTTCTCTCCCAGGGCCCAGTTTACCACCAGAACTCAGCGGTCCTGTGTTTGACGGCCTGGCCGTTGAATCTTGGATCCTAACCAGGGCTGGATTTTCTAAAAAGGTCGCCGCAACGATGGCTAGCGCCCGAAAGCCCGTCTCGGCTCGCATCTACCACGGGACTTGGAAGGTCTTTTTTGCTTGGTGCAGGGAAAATGGTTGTTCCCCGCTTCGGTTTTCAATTCCAAACATTCTGTCATTTCTCCAGGCAGGCCTAGATTCAGGTTTAGCGCCAAGTACGCTTAGACGGCAGATATCAGCCTTGTCAGTGCTTTTTCAGCGAAGGATTGCGTCTAATTTTCAGGTTAGGACCTTTATTCAGGGGGTTGTCCATATAGTTCCCCCCTACAAGGCTCCCTTAGATGTTTGGGATCTCAATCTAGTCCTGGGAGTCCTGCAGGAATCTCCATTTGAACCTCTGCAGGAGGTTTCTCTGGCATTTCTTTCATGGAAAGTGGTGTTTTTGGTAGCCATAACATCCATTAGGCGGGTTTCGGAGCTGGCAGCACTGTCTTGTCGGGCTCCGTACTTGCTTTTCCATCAGGATAAGGTGGTGCTCAGGCCAACACCACCTTTTTTTGCCTAAAGTCGTGTCCTCTTTTCATATCAATGAGGATATTGTTCTACCTTCTTTTTGCCCAGCTCCTACGCACCGGGTTGAGAAGGCTCTCCATACGTTAGATCTGGTGAGAGCGCTCAGGAGATATGTATCTCGGACGGCGTCCTTTCGGCAAACGGACACGCTGTTTGTTCTCCCTGAGGGTCGCAGGAAGGGACTCGCTGCCTCTAAATCAACCTTAGCTAGGTGGATTCGGTTAGCCATTCAGGAGGCTTACCGCATTAGAGGAGCGGTGGTTCCCGCAGGAATCAGGGCTCACTCCACCAGAGCGGTGGGTGCCTCCTGGGCCCTTCGGCATCAGGCTTCGTAGAACAGGTTTGTAAGGCGGCAACCTGGTCCAGTCTGCATACCTTTTCCAAGCATTATAATGTCCATACTCAGGCTTCTGCAGATGCCAGTCTGGGTAGAAGGATTCTTCAGGGCGCGGTTGCGCACCTATAAGCAATGCTTGGTTATAAATTACACTGTGGAGTCGGTTTCCCACCCAAGGGACTGCTTTGGGACGTCCCACAGTCCTGTGTCCCCCAATGAGACGAAGGAGAAATACGGATTTTCAGCTGCAGATGAAGGAAGAGAGCCACAGTATTCATTACTGATGGGTAGGCGGAGCCCCAGATCAGGATGTTACCTCAGATCAAAAGAGTGATGACTGGCTGGCCCCTCCAGCTCGGGCTCCTCCTACTCAGCTCCAGTCTAAGATTTGAGGTCCAGAGGATGGTCGCTGCTAATGCAGCTCCTCAGAAGATTTTATTATTTTAATATTCGGACAGGAGACTTGGATCACTAGTTGGTCTAGAGGTCTCAGGGGTATCAGCGCTGCTGTACCCCAACCTCTCCCTTGGCGGATCTGTATTTACTCAAAGTCCCTGCAGAATCCTTGCCGGCCCTGGGGGATGAGGAGAGCTTCTCTGGCGGGAACGCAAACCACACGTGCGGTCACTGCGTTCTTCGCCCTGGGGGGAAGCATGGGCACTGCGCCAGAAACCCCTGAGGGTCCCTGTGGCGCCTTGGCTGGTGAGTACTCCACACAAATTTTAATAATAATTATGTGTGAGTGCTTTAGCGTCTGAATGAGCAGCGCTATTACTAATGTCAGTATGCTTCAGCGCTGCTGTGACAGCGTTACTACATGTATGTCAGTATGCTTCAGCGCTGCTGTGACAGCGCTACTACATGTAATGTCAGTATGCTTCAGCGCTGCTGTGACAGCGCTACTACATGTAATGTCAGTATGCTTCAGCGCTGCTGTGACAGCGCTACTACATGTAATGTCAGTATGCTTCAGCGCTGCTGTGACAGCGCTACTACATGTAATGTCAGTATGCTTCAGCGCTGCTGTGACAGCGCTACTACATGTAATGTCAGTATGCTTCAGCGCTGCTGTGACAGCGCTGTTACAAGAAGATGTGGTGATTTTTTGTCCGCAGGCAGATAGCTGCAGGACAGAGAGGGAGCAGGAGCGGGGAGAGTTCGCGCTCATTATTTGAGCTAGCAGGGGGCGTGGCCTATCTATCCCGGTCTTTTGAGCAGGAAGACGCGCGCTCTGGCTTTTCTCCTGCGACCCCCTCACTGTGGCGGCCATTACTCAGGCTCCTGGGCTCCTTGGACCGCTCCTCTCCTCATATAGACACCACGGCCAGCTGGGTGAGTGCGGATTCCTCACCCCGCAGCGCAGCGATCGCTATCCTGCAGCTGCAGTCTCATCAGAGACATAAAAAAGGCTGGGGCTCACAAATATATATATATTTTGGTGAGTTTGCAATATTAACCCCTTTGAGGGTTATTTCTACCAGCTAAATTTGCTGACTGAATACCGCTGGGGTAACTCTGCTTGGTGGAGCGTTAACCCTTCAGCGTTTGAAAAAAAAAAAAAAAAACCGCATAGTTTTTTGCTGGTATTACCGCTTTGACCTGCTCATACAGGTGAGACATGTCTGAACAGAGTTCAGATGCCGCGGATCACGTCCCAGTGCCATTGCGGCAATCAGATACGCAGACCTCCACAGCGTCTAGCGCTGCGGTCGACAGCGGTGGAAAATTGGATGATATCGCTCGATCGATTAATAACTTATCTGACCTTTTAGGTCAATATGTGTCTGCTAATTCCTCTCAGAGGAAGCGACGCAGGCCGTTACCGGCCTCTACACGGAGCGAGTCAGATGTATCTGATATTGGGCAGAGTTCCCCTTTAAATTCGGATGGAGAAATATCCGATTCAGATGCGGACGAGCCGCAGGGGCGTTCCTCTATGACGAAGCGTACGGAGGCATTAATTGAAGCCATGAGAGATATATTACAGTTACCGGAGAGGTAACTAGTCGTCCTGGTAAATCAGCACGCATGTTCCAGGAGTCCCGTGCTTCGCGCACAACATTGCCAGCTCTGGATGAGCTTAATGGTGTAATAGAGGAGGAACGTCTATGTCCAGATAAGCGTTTTCATGGAACGCATTTCTTTGATACACTTTATCCTTGCTCTACGGAGTTAAAGGCTAATTGGACTTCTGCTCCTGAAGTGGATGTGTCTTTGTCTCAGCTTAGTAAATCCTCTCTACTCCCTATTAAGGGAAAAGCGAGCTTACAGGAGCCTTTGGATAGAAAGGCAGAATTGGCGGCAAAAGCAAGCTATGAGGCTGCGGGTCATGGATTTCGAGCAGTGCTAGGATCCATGTGTGCTGCTAGAGCTTCTCTAAGCTGGTTGGCACGTCTGAAGACGGATTTTGCAAAATGAATCTCCGTTATCTGAGATACGGGAAACTTGTGAATGGTTAGAAACGGCAGCCTGTTATATCTTTGATGCCGGTCTGGATACGGCATCTCTGCTGGCCAAAGCGCAAGCTTCAGCGGTCACAGTCAGAAGAGCTTTATGGCTCAGACAGTGGGCCGGGGACGCAGTTTCCAAACAAGGGTTGTTGGCCTTACCTTACAAGGGTGGCCATCTTTTTGGATCCGACCTCACAGAGCTGATTTCCAAGGCTAAGGCGAAGGAATCAGCATTACCACAGCGAAGGGCCATGGCCTCGGTGTCCAGTAAGCCTGGTGTTTATAGTGGTCGGCGGTCCTTTCGGGGCCGAGGACGATCTAGTCACTCCTCGTGGGGATCGGGTCGTCCTTCTTTCTCAGGAAAGAATCCTCTCAGAAAACTCGTACTCCCTGGAAGCAGAGTTTCCGCCAGAACAAGCGGGAACTTGACAAGAAACCCGCAAAGTCGGATTGACGCCAGGGGTCCACTCGAGGATTCTCGAGTGGGGGGTCGCCTGCTTCTTTTCAAGGAGACTTGGATGGCTCGCGTTCCAGATTCCTGGGTAACGCGGATAGTGTCGGCAGGCTATTTCATAGAGTTTGCTTCTCAACCCCCAAATGTTTTTTGTCAATCTCGCGTTCCGTCGGAACCCGAGCTTGTTGTCGCTCTACAGCGAGAGGTCGAATCGCTACTACAAAAGGGTGTAGTGATACCGGTTCCGTCAGAGGACCGAGGGAAAGGTTTTTATTCCAACCTTTTTATAGTTCCCAAAAAGGAGAACAAATTTCGCCCGATTCTGGATCTCAAGCGATTAAACCGGCATGTCCATGCCCGGAAATTTCGCATGGAGTCGCTTCGTTCCGTTGTGGCAGCTCTGTCACAGAACGATTTTCTGGTGTCAATCGACATTCGCGACGCCTATTTGCATATTCCCATCGGAAAGGCTCATCAGCGCTTTCTTCGATTTGCCATAGGTCAGAATCATTACCAGTTCGTGGCTCTGCCGTTCGGCTTAGCCTCAGCGCCAAGGGTCTTTACAAAAATTCTGGCGCCCCTCAGGGCACATCCTTCGAAGACAGGGGATTACGATTCTCCCTTATCTGGACGATCTTTTGATCGTGGCTTCCTCGGAGGAGGAGGCGTTGACGGCTCGGGATTTGTCTCTTCAGTTTCTGAAAGACTTCGGTTGGCTGGTCAATTGGGAGAAGTCGTCCCTGGAACCATCGAGGACAATTCTCTTTTTGGGAATGCATCTCGACA